>CM042405.1:17265829-17865829 GCA_023634145.1 Thymallus thymallus | reverse complement strand
TGCATCTCAGTAGTGAGGAGCCCTTTCATTGTCAAAACGAAGACGTTGATATGTCAGCATTGTGTCTCCTCAGACTCTGTCAGTGGCACCACGGCGGTGACAGCCCCAACAAAGTCTTTGTGTTCTCTCTCTCTGTCAGGGAGATTAGGGGCTGATTGGTGCAGGCTGCTGTCAGGAAGCTGTCAATCGTTTTGATTTCTGAAGTGGAATGCGGCGAAGTGAAGAGCTTAATTACACAACATTTAAGCCCCCCTCCATCCCTCCCTCTCTCCCTCTCTCCCTTCCTTACTCCCTCCTCTCATCTTGACATCACATCCCAGCCTCCGCTCCGCATGCTGATCAAACCAAGCCTGGCAGCTCTGTACTGTGGCAACAGTTGCCGTGACGGTGGCCTGTCTGGCAGGAAGCATCATGTCCTGCTGTTTGCCTATTTAAATTGGCTGGCAGACTGGTACAATCCCCTCGCTTTCCTTTGATGCCATGATGGGTTGGATCATTCTTCCTTGTGTCTGGTGTTTCATTAGTCGGGTCTGAGGTGCTAACTAGTAGGTACTCCCCTGCCCTACAATATGTTTACAGCAAAGGGGTTTACTTTGAATGACTGTTTACTTCAGCTGCAGCACTATCTATTGTTACTCACACTCTGGAATTCATTGAAATTAGTACTTATTCTCAAGACTCAAAACTGGTGAATGCTGTGTTTGTACACTCAGTGAAATCATACATAACATACCAACTATGTTGTGGACATGCTCTGTATTTATTTGCCTTCTGTTTCTGTGTTTTCCACTAGCGCCGCCTGTCTGCTATACAGCAGATAACAGAAACATTTTCAGTACTTTTTCCACTTAAATTAACTAGGCTACTTTTCAATTTGCTAGTCAGAAAAAAAGTCTGCCGAGCCCTCTCCTGCTAGAATTAAGATAACGTATCAGGTGTAAGGGAAACTTTAGGATGAATTATATGCATCATCTAGCGACCTATTGATAGGACAGGTGCCTGTCAGTCACAAAGTGAGTGATAACAGGGATACTGTTGGTTTAAGTCTACTGTCTGTCCCGCCTCTTGGTACCTGGGTGTGTATGTTGTGTGCACTGTGGTTGCAGTCAAATTTCTTTACACCGAGGGAGAGCGTTTTTTGCACGTCCCACATAATGTGAGTGAATTTGCACGTCCCATATGTGGTAACGCTGAGTCAAAATCCACTTAGCCTATTGTTTGCTTTAGGCTTGGGCGGTATCCAGATTGTCTTACCTTCATACTGACCTTGTGCCATACCAGAATATACTGTACTACTGGCACTTGACTCAAGGGGAGCTATTTTCAAACCCCACTGAGACTCTGTAATCTGAAAGTTAGCTATGCTAACAATTAATCCGAAAGTTAGCAATGCTAACATATACATGTGAAAACCTATAGAGAATGTTAACTAGACGATAACGACCGCATTGCAAACATTTTATGCAGTCTCTGACCTAAACTATTTACAGTGTAGACATCCCAGCTCATAAAGTTATACAAGTAACTCAAAAATGCTACTCACAGTTTGCTGCATGCAAAAAACAAATATTGAACCAGGAGGGGATTCTCTGCTGTAACCAAGTGAAGCTTGATTTGGGAAGAAGCTAACCACTTAGCTAGCTAGATAGATAGCTAACTAGCTACAAATTAGCAAACCAAATGCACATTTCCAGAGTATTTAGCACATTTACATGGTTAACTTAATAGTTATGATATACCACATGACCGAATGTACAGATGAAGTCAGAAGTTTACATACACTTAGGTTGAAGTCATTAACACTCATTTTTCAACCGCTCCACAGATTTCATGTTAACAAACTATAGTTTTGGCAAATCGGTTAGGACATCTACTTTGTGCATGACACAAGTAATTCTTCCAACAATTGTTTACAGACAGATTATTTCACTTCATTATAATTCACTATATCACAATCCCAGTGGGTCAGAAGTTTACATACACTAAGTTGACTGTGCCTTTAAACAGCTTGGAAAATTCCAGAAAATGATGTCATGGCTTTAGAAACTTCTGATGGGCTAATTTACATTATTTGAGTCAATTGGAGGTGTACCTGTGGATGTATTTCAAGGCCTACCTTCAAACTCACTGCCTCTTTGCTCGACATCATGGGAAAATCAAAATAAATCAGCCAAGGCCTCAGAAAGAAAATTGTAGACCTCCACAAGTCTGGTTTATCCTTGGGAGCAATTTCCAAATGCCTGAAGGTACCACGTTCATCTGTACAAACAATAGTATGCAAGTATAAACACCATGGGACCACGCAGCCGTCATACCGCTCAGGAAGGAGACACGTTCTGTCTCCTAGAGATGAATGTACTTTAGTGCTAAAAGCGCAAATCAATCCCAGAACAACAGCAAAGGACCTTGTGAAGATGCTGGAGGAAGCAGGTACAAAAGTATCTATATCCACAGTAAAATGAGTCCTATATTGACATAACCTGAAAGTCCGCTCAGCAAGGAAGAAGCCAATGCTCCAAAACCGCCATAAAAAGCCAGACTATGGTTTGCAACTGCACATGGGGACAAAGATCGTACTTTTCTGAGAAATGTCCTCTGGTCTGATTAATCAAAAATAGAACTGTTTGGCCATAATGACCATAGTTATGTTTGGAGGAAAAAGGGGGAGGCTTGCAAGCCGAAGAACACCATCCCAACCGTGAAGCACGGGATGGCAGCATCATGTTGTGTATTTGCTTTGCTGCAGGAGGGACTGGTGCACTTCACAAAATAGATGGCATCATGAGGAAGGAAAACTATGTGGATATATTGAAGCAACATCTCAAGACATCAGTCAGGAAGTTAAAGCTTGGTTGCAAATGGGTCTTCCAAATGGACAATGACCCCAAGCATACTTCCAAAGTTGTGGCAAAATGGCTTAAGGACAACAAAGTCAAGGTATTGGAGTGGCCATCACAAAGCCCTAACCTCAATCCTATAGAAAATTTGTTGGCAGAACTGAAAAAGCGTTTGCAAGCAAGGAGGCCTACAAACCTGACTCAGTTACACCAGGTCTGTCAGGAAGAATGGGCCAAAAGTCACCCAACTTGTTGTGGGAAGCTTGTGGAAGGCTACCGGAAACATTTGACCCAAGTTAAACAATTTAAAGGCAATGCTACCAAATACTAATTGAGTGTATGTAAACTTCTGATCCACTGGGAATGTGATGAAAGAAATAAAAGCTGAAAGAAATAATTTCTGTCTACTATTATTCTTAAAATAAAGTGGTGATCCTAACTGACCTAAGGCAGGGATTTTTTGCTAGGATTAAATGTCAGGAATTGCGAAAAACTGAGTTTAAATGTGTTTGGCTAAGGTGTATGTAAACTTCCGACTTCAACTGTATGTGGACACCTGCTCGACAAACATCTCATTCCAAAATGGGCATTAATATGGAGTCCCCCCTTTACTGCTATGACAGCCTCCACTTTTCTGAGAAGGCTTTCCACTAGATGTTGGAACATTGCTGCGGGGACTTGCTTCCATTCAGCCACAAGAGCATTAGTGAGGTCGGGGCACTGATGTTGGGCGATTAAGCCGGGATCGCAGTCAGCGTTCCAATTCATCCCAAAGGTGTTTGATGGGGTTGAGGTTAGGGCTCTGTGCATTCCAGTCAAGTTCTTCCACACCGATCTCGACAAATCATTTCTGTATGGACCTTGGTTTGTGCATGGGGACATTGTCATGCTTAAAAAGGCAAGGGCCTTCCCCAAACTGTTGCCACAAAGTTGAAGCACAGAATCGTCTAGAATGTCATTGTATGCTGTAGCGTTAAGATTTCCCTTCACTGGAACTAAGGGGCCTTGCTCAAACCATAAAAAACAAACTTTACAGTTGGCACTATGCATCGGATAGGTAGCGTTCTCCTGGCATCCGCTAAACCCAGATTCGTCCGTTGGACTGGCAGGTGGAGAAGCGTGATTCATTATTCCAGAGAACTAATTTCCACTGCTCCAGAGTCCAATGGCGGCAAGCTTTACACCACTCCAGCTGACGCTTGGCATTGTGCATGGTAATCTTAGGCTTGTGTGCGTCTGCTCGGCCATGGAAACCCATTTCATGAAGCTCCCGACAAACATTTATTTTAATGACGTTGCTTCCAGAGGTAGTTTGGAACTCGATAGTGAGTGTTACAACCGAGGACAGACGATTTTTACTCGCTTCAGCACTTGCCGGTCCCGTTCTGTGAGCCTGTGTGGCCTACCACTTCGCGGCTGAGCCGTTGTTGCTCCTAGACATTTCCACTTCACAATAACAGTGCTTGCAGTTGACCGGGGCAGCTCTAGCAGGGCAGAAATTTGACAAACTGACTTTCTGAAAAGGTGACATCCACGTTGAAGGCCATTCTACTGCCAATGTTTGACTATGGAGATTGCATGGCTGTGTGCTCTATTTTATACACCTGTCAGCAACGGCCGAATCCACAAATTTTTATGGGTGTCCGCATACTTTTGTATGTTTTGTATCTAGCTGGCAAACATTTAGTTGTGATTTCCATACTGCAACTAGCTCACCTGGCCTTGCTACACAACAGTGAGTGACTCAGAAGGCTCCGGTTGCTTGTTGTTGTGTGCTTATAAACTAATACCACGTGACTGGGGACTACTGGTAAGTTTCATCATGAAAAATTGTGACCAGTGAAATGAAGAACGCAATCTTCTTTATTTAGTTGATTTCAGGTATTTACTTAAAAAGTAGCTACAAATATTCATATTTATTTAAAAACTTCAAAGAAATAGTTACAACGGTATTGAAAAACCCTCCCATGGCTATTTCCAAAACATTATTTTTTTTAACCATTATTTAACGAGGCAAGTCAGTTAAGAACAAATTCTTATTTACAATAACAGCTTAGGAACAGTGGGTTAACTGCCTTGTTCAGGGGCAGAACGACAGATTTTTACCTTGTCAGCTAGGGGATTCGTTCCGGCAACCTTTCGGTTACGGGTCCAACACTCTAATCACTTGGCTACCTGCCGCCCCGGCTGCCTCACTACCTTCAATAGTGAACATATTATATGCTGAATAGCTCAAAAAAGATACCTAGCATTCATCTTGACTGCAGCCATGTCAATATCTCTTTTGGAATGTTTGTCTTAAAGTGGCAGTGTCCAATTCTCAAAATGACATACTTTAGAAACAAAAATGTATGCAATGCAATTCTAAAGAATAAAGTAAAGACGTGCATTGCTAGCACCGCTCTTTAATACATATCATAATAACCAAATTTAGCATAATAATAAATCAAAATCAAATCAAATGTATTGGTCACATACACGTGGTTAGCAGATGTTATTGCGGGTGTAGCGAAATGCAATTATATCTGCTAACCACGTGTATGTGACCAATACATTTGATTTGATTTTGATTTATTAATAGGCAAAATTTGCTTAAGGACTCTCAGACCATGAGAAACAAGATTCTCTGGACTGATGATACCAAGATTGAACTCTTTGGCCTGAATGCCAAGTGTCTGGAGGAAACCAGGCACCGCTCATCACCTGGCCAATACCATCCCTAGGGTGAAGCATGGTGGTGGCAGCAGCATCATGCTGTGGGGATGTTTTTCAGCGGCAGGGACTGGGAGACTAGTCAGGATCGAGGGAAAGATGAACGGAGCAAAGCGCAGAGATATCCCTGATAAAAACCTGCTCCAGAGCGGATCTCAGACTGGGGTGAAGCTTCACTTTCCAACAGGACAACGACCCTAAGCACACAGCCAATACAATGCAGGAGTGGCTTCAGGACAAGTCTCTGAATGTCCTTGAGTGGACAAGCCAGAGCCCTGACTTGAACCCGATCGAACATCTCTGGAGAGACCTGGAAATAGCTGTGCAGAGACGCTCCCCTTCCAACCTGACAGAGCTAGAGAGGATCTGCAGAGAAGAATGGGAGAAGCTTGTAGCGTCATACCCAAGAAGACTCGAGGCTGTAATCGCTGCCAAAGGTGCCTCAACAAAGTACTGAGTAAAGGGTTTGAATGCTTATGGAAATGTAATATTTCAGTTTTTTATTTGTAATAAATTAGCCAACATTTCTAAAGACCAGTTTTTGCTGTGTCATTATTGAGTATTGTGTGTGTATATTGATTAGGGGGAAAAATGATTTAATCCATTTTAGAATAAGTCTGTAACGTAACAAAGTGTGTAAAAAGTGAAGGGGTCTGAGTACTTTCCGAATGCACTGTATATGTCCATGGTATCACAATGGGACAAGTAAACTAAAGATCTACTTTGTATTTGATGGAATCAAGGCATTAAAATGTAACATAGGCCACCAAAATAGAGGTTGTTCAGCAAAACAATCTTACCCCAAACCAGGGGATCCTGGCTGGCTACTTTTTCTATTTGGCTGGCTACTCCATGTGCATGTGGAAAACACTGCTATGGGGGAAACATTTCTATACAATACATATTGGGATATTATTTTTGATGACATAGTATTGTATGGTCTTGACAATATTGCAATATTATTTGTGCGCTAGTTGGCTGTACCTGCACCAAAACTCCAGTATTTTTCCTTCATAGCTTGTTCTCCATCTTCTTTTTAAATAGGGAGCCAATTAGTTTTCAGCACTTTTATTTCGATGACTGATCAAAGCTTGTTTTCTCATGGCTCTTTCTCTTGTCCCTCTGCAGCAGACATATGGTGAGCAATATGTTTGGGACATCGAATCGCAATAAAATCACAGTATTTAATGCAATACATATAGAATAGGGAGAATCGCAATACATATTGTATCGGCACCAAAGTATTGTGATAATATCGTATCGTGAAGTCCCTGGCAATTCGCAGCCCTACTGATTGGTGATGGTGCTCGTGTTTCCTATCACTCTGAAATGTAGCAAGATAAGGTGACAACAATGCCTGCTATGGACGTTTCCCAGTTGCTTTGAATGTTCAAAATCATAGTGTAAGAACACATTTAAAGCCTCAAAGGATAAGATGATCCAACTTTCAAAACAAGTCCGTTTTGGCCACAGCAAACTAGCTAGGTAGCTGTTGAGCTTTCTAGCACATTCACTAATTTGTTTCTAAACAATTATCAAGCTAGTTAGCTACAACATGTTCTTATCAAACTGTCAACAGAGCAGCTAGTAAGCAACAAGCTTTGCAAAATAAGTCTAAATAACAGTCTAAGGGGAAATAAATCAGATTTGACTATTTAGACACAAGTCGCATGGCCAGGAATCAGATTTGTATCTGATTTCAAACCACCTCAAATCAAATGTTATTTGTCACATGCGCCGAATACAACCGGTGTAGACTTAACTGTGAAATGCTTGCTTACGAGCCCTTTCCCAACAATGCAGAGTTGTAAGAAAATCTTGCAAAATGAAATAACAATAATGAGGCTATATACAAGGGGTACCGAGTCAATGTGCAGGGGTACAAGTTGAGGTAATTTAGGAAATACGTACATAAAGGTAGGGGTAAAAGTGACTACAGTGGTTACTCGTTTAAAAGTTGCATTATACTGCAGCATAGCTTGCAAGATGCTGCTGTATGGTACAGCAATTTTTATTTTGTATTTTTTCTTTATTTTAAATTGTTTTTCTTTATTTTTTTTTCAGCAATTTTGTCCATTAATGCTTGTTGAAACCACCAGAGGGCATCTTTGAGGGCGTCTTTATGAAGCTTGTTGGAGCTTGCTTACTTTGTGATTGTGTGTATTAAATTGATTTATTATACTGGCGGCTATTGGTAGGCTACTCGTTGAGTCCCGGCTATTCTACTGTTAATATGCAATTAATAATATTAATTTTCTAGGGCTCGCTGGTACCAGCAGCAATGCATACACCTATCTCATAGTCGGAAGTGAATCCTCTCTTGTGCCAAGTACCATCAAAGGATACATGAATGTCTATGATGGCATCCTCATCCTCCTTCAGCAACTCTACTATGTCTGGGTCTATATCTGCGTATGCTCTTCCAATTAGCTTTGCAGCGCTCTCCATTGACTGAAGCCTTCTCTGAATCTCTGCAACTAAAGTAGGGGGGGAAAGCATTTACTATGTCTGTCGACATTGCAGTCATAACCGCAGGACTAAATATCAGCATGTTACCCTATGTAAATATTAGCATATCAGCATGTATTTACTTTATGTAAAGCTAATTTCTTAGTAATCAAATTTGGCTACAGCCCTATGACTCTGTAGGCCTATGCGACAGTCTTATTGTATAGTTATGCCACTGTTGGCTGGATGGCTGCTGTCTGGTTATTCGCTGCTAGCTGTCATTCATTTAAACTAATTTGCGGCTCGACGTGCTGCTGTCGGCTACCCCCTTTTCCTCCTCTAGTTACCTGTACTGCCTCAATCGGCTGATGAAGCACATTTTTTCTTTCATTGGCTAACTAAGATCGCCTATTTTTATCCACATACTGTAAGTATATTCTTCAAGATTTTCTTTACGTGGATTCTTCACGGGAGATATTTTCAAACAAGGAAGTGCTACGAGGCACGTGAGGCATTTTAACCAATCGGGTTGACTCGTTCTATTGTCCAGCCTACCACTGTTTCACAAGACGACAGCCTAGGTTCACTGGTTCTCAGGAGTCTCTAAAACATTAAACAACACGAATAACAATTGCATACTAATGTCAAAACATTAGATAGCTAGCTGGCTAATGTTAACTAGTCAGCTAACTTACTAAATAGTGATTTTCGTAAATTAACTTCATGACAAAAAAAGATGCACAATCGTTTGTCTCTACATTAACAAATATTCCTCTCAATTTTTGCTTCCACTGTAATGTTTTGTCAGCCATCTTTGCTTAACAATGTCACCAGCTATGTGTCCCATAGTGTCAAATTCGTCATTGGAACCACTCGATATGATTGGTCATATAAAAACCTTGCGACCCAAATGCATAATGAGTGCTCTAACTCCCCCTGTGGTGGTCTGGAGCAATGAAGCTGTGACGCTGGGTACCTTTATGTCCCGAGGCATAAACTCACAACTTTTAAAGGAGGAACCACTGTAGGCAATCAGGATAGATGATAAACAGATTAGCAGCAGCGTATGTGAAGAGTGTGAAAGTGTGTGTGTGTGTGTGTGTGTGTGTGTGTGTGTGTGTCGTCTATGTGTGTGTGTAAGCGTATGTGTGTGTTGTAGTATCAGACTACTATGTGTGAGTGTGTGGGTAGAGTCCAATGAGTGTGCATGGAGGCAGTGCAAGAGCCAGTGCAAAAACTAAAAAGGAGGTCATTGCAAATAGTCCAGGTAGCCATTTGATTACCTGTTCTGTCTTATGGCTTGAGGGAAGAAGCTGGTCAGGAGATTTTTGGTCCCAGACTTGGCAATCCAGTACCGCTTGCCGTTCGGTGGCAGAGAGAACAGTCTATGACTTGGGTGGCTGGAGTCTTTGACCATTTATAGGGCCTTCCTCTGACACCACTTGGTATAGAGGTCCTGGATGGCAGAGAGCTCGGCCCCAGTGATGCACTGGGCGGCACACACTACCCTCTGTAGTGCCTTGCGGTCAGATGCCAAACAGTTGCCATACCAAGCTGTGATGCAGCCTGTCAAGATGCTCTCAATGGTGCAGCTGTAGAATTATTTGAGGATTTGAGGGCCCATGCCAAATATTTTCATCCTCCTGAGGGGGAAGAGGCAGGATACTAATACTTCTTACTTCTGATAGGATACTAATATGCATTCCTGAGTGAATGACTACGTAAGTTCAGTCCAATAATTACTTACAATATTGCACGTGATATGATATAACAACTGTACATGAATATGTATATACAGACCTGAATGAATAAATAAGTCCTGAGTGAATGAGGGATTACAGACCAGAGTTACTCACGGATGGATGCATAATTGTTAAACTAGGTCCTAACACCCCAATAGTTCCCGTTATATGTTGCCGACGGCACGGCACCCCGGTGAGGCATTAAATAGTCTAAAAGCCGCAGCGCTCTCTGGAACACCGTGGTGGAATCAGTCTGTGACTGAAGGTGCTCCTCTGCATCATAACCATGCCATGCAGAGGGTGGGTGACGTTGTCCATGATGGCCAGCAGTTTGGCCAGGATCCGTCTCTCCGCCACCTCCTCTAGAGAGTCAAGGCTAATCCCCAGAACAAAGCTAGCCTTCTTGATCAGCTTATTTACCCGAGAAGCATCACCGGCCTTTATGTTTGCGCCTCAGCACACCACAGCAAAAAAGATGGCACTGGCCACCATAGACTGGTAGAAGGTATGCAGTAGTTTACTGCACACGTTGAAGGACCTGAGCCTCCCCAGAAAGTAGAGTCGGCTCTGGCCCTTTTTGTACAGAGCCCCGGTGTTACCAGCCCATTCCAGCCTGTTGTCCATATGGACTCCCAGGAACTTGTATGACCCAACCATTTCCACATCCATTCCATGTATAGGGACTCTAAAGGCCTTTCTCACACAGTCGTCCGGAAAAGCTGGTGCTCTCATGCATGGTTCAGTGTTGCTTGCCTCGAAGCGAGCATAGAAAGCATTTAGCTCATCTTGTAGGCTCGTGGCTGGGTTTCCCTTTGTAATCAGTGATGGTATGCAAGCCCTGCCACAGGACTGATGTTAGAGGCAGATTACTCACTCGCTGTCGGATCCTTACAAGCTTTTGTTTTTTATTTCGCTATTTTTCGCCTCCTTTTATCGCCATCACCATTCGCATCATCACAACATGGAATTGTATTTATTAATTTTTTTACACATTTTTTCTAATCTTTACTGGAAAATGCCACAGGCACTATCTGATGTGTGGAGACATTTCACTGCAGTTAATGTAGAAGGAAAAGCTGTGTACATTTGCAAATACTGTGCCAAATCATATGTGAAGAATGCAACAAAGATGCAGAATCATCTGGCCAAGTGCATAAAGTTCCCTCAGCGCTCACAACAAGCAACACGAACAATAACTTCTGATTCCAGGAGGACCATGAACTGTTGGACTTTGTCCCTCTACTTCTATTCGAGGTGAACATTATGAATCAGACACCTTATAGATAGCAACAGTTCATGGTCCTCCTGGAATCAGAAGTTATTTTGACTCAGTGGAGGAACGTAGTCAGAGAAATGCTGATGAATGTCTTGCTCGAGCTGTGTATGCAACTGGTTCACCTCTGATGCTCACAGTCAATGTGTATTGGAAGACATTTCTGAATGTTCTTCGCCCAGCATAAACCTCTCCAACCTGTATCTACTAATTTGCTGGATGCAGAGTTCAACAGAGTTCAAGTGAAGGTCAAGCAAATCATAGAGAAAGCAGACTGTATTGTAATCATCTCTGATGGGTGGTCGAATGTTCATGGGGCAAGGAATAATTAGCTACATCACCTCCACCCCTCAACCAGTATTCTACAAGAGCACAAACACAAGGGACAACAGACACACCGGTCTCTACATTGCAGATGAGCTGAAGGCAGTCATCAATGACCTTGGACCACAGAATGTATTTGCACTGGTGACAGACAATGCTGCGAACATGAAGGCTGCTTGGTCTAAAGTGGAGGAGTCCTACCCTCACATCACACCCATTGGCTGTGCTGCTCATGTATTGAATCTGCTCCTCAAGGACATCATCGCACTGAAAACAATGGATACACTCTACGAGAGAGCCAAGGAAATGGTTAGGTTATAGCAGCAATCAACCTCAACTAGCAAAGTGAGAAGAATAATAGCACCACAAGCTGCCCAGCAACACCTGTTGGGGTGGTGTTGTAATCATGTTTGACAGTCTCCTGGAGGGGAAGGAGACTCTCCAAGAAATGGCCATATCACAGTCTGCCAATATGGACAGCCCCATCGAGAGGATCCTCCTGGATGATGTATTTTGGTGGTAAGCAGCCTGAAACTCCTGAAACCTATATCAGTAGCTATTGCACAGATTGAGGGGGACAATGCCCTCCTGTCTGATGTTCAGACTCTGCTTGCAGATGTAAGAGGAGAAATCCGTACTGCTCTGCCCACTTCACTGTTGCTCCAAGCAGAGGAAACTGCAGTTCTGAAATACATTAAAAAGCTTAAAGACTTCTGCCTGAAGCCCATACACGCTGCAGCATACATGTTGGACCCCAAGTATGCTGGCAAGAGCATCCTGTCTGGTGCAGAGATGAACAAGTCCTATGGTGTCATCACTGCCGTGGCAAATTTGAGGCCTTTTGAGCCTGACAACGAGCCATTCTCATCAAGGTTGGAAAGTGACAGTGAAGATGAGGCCTCAGAGTCGGATGTTCAGGAGGTGGACATTGAGGAGGTCCAGGGAGAAGACATGGAAGCCTGAGAGGAAGACAACCAAAGCTTTTGTTTCTAGACTATCATTTTACAAATGTATGTTGAAAACATTTTTAGGAGATGTGATGGATCATTGGGGAACATTCAATATTCCCTTTCTTTTGTTTTTAAGTGAAATCATCCCATGTGAACAGTCAACTCAATTAATTAAATTTCAATTCATAACTAAATTGTTTTTTTTATTTCTATTGGAAGGATTTAATCATTTGCAATTATGTCTACTAATGATAAAGTAAATATATTCAATGCAAAAAACATCTACATTTAAATGGTATTAATATTAATTTGCATATATTCCCGTTAATTCCCATATATTCCCATATATTCCCGTTAATTAACACAGAAAGTTTCCACCTCTGAATATTCAAAATAGAGCTTGTTCGGCAAACATTTCTTAAGCATACCCAGGCCCGGGGAGCCTGGCTGGCTACTTTTTCTATTTGACTGGCTACTCCATGTGCTTGTGGAAAACACTGCTGTTTCATGGCATTCTTTAAATGGTTGAAAGTCAGTGTGATTACCTGCCAATGGAAAGCAGCCTATTTACTGTTGTGATGTGAGTAGAAGGAGTAATGGTGTGAAGTGCAAACAGATGTTAAACAACAGGAACCCATTCCAATGTCAGGGAAGAACTTTGAAGTGGTTCTGGGCTGTTTAGAGACATGGATTTCTCACACGCCCTCTCATGTGCTGACACTTAATTACGATGACCCAGGTCCACAGCTTAAACCGTGTGGCTCCCGCCCCCTGGCCCCGTGTCAACAGCCCCATCCCTCTCCCGTCCGTCCCAGCCCAGAGGTACTCCTTTCATCCAGCCACAGCTCTCATTAGAGCCTGGCCTCCCTGACCTGAGACCCACACATCTACTCCTCTCACACTCAGGGTATCTGTGGGGCCACTTGGCACACTGGTAATGAGTGGGGACAAGGAAACTTGAGACAGGGTGCATGGGTAGGATGACAGAGATGGAGAGGGTGGGATGATCTGGAGAACACTCTCTCTTTCTCCTCTCTCTCTCTCCAACATCAGTTCAACTCTCCCCTAGTGATTTTAATAATTTACATGTGATCTTACTACCGTAGTGAGTTTGCCTCTCTGGTCCATTGGCATTCCAAGATACCATGCCTTCTTCTATCAGATCTATGTCAGATGTATGTGCTGTAATCATGTTTTACCCAGGCTGTGATGGCAAATTCCCTATGGGATTTCCTCAATATATGCTCTGGAGGAAAAGTATATGCTCTCCAGCGACCCACACTTCCTGCGTGTTATACAAAGACATTTGGATATCAAAAGATGCATAGATGGCTTTGATAGGAGTGTGCTAATTATTTTCCTTTACTGATGTCCCTCGATGTGGAGAAGGATATAGAAAAATCTGAGGCTTTTCAAATCCGAGGGAACAGTTACAGTGAGTGGACGGCCTTTGCTTTTATGAGCAATGCTACATAATGTGCTAAAATTTGGACTGACTGAACTTTTATAGTCAAAGCTAATTATTTCAGTCAATGCAACTGACCAATCATTTTACTAGTATTTCTGGAACCATATTGAACTATATTTGCTTAGAAAATTGTTTGATAAAAGCAATTCATTTTATAATGGTCCACGGTATACAGTATGTGAGACTGCTGAAGTTGATGGCATTATACATGGTGACGAAAAGAGCATTTAGAGGTACTCTGATTAATACAGACGTCTGCATTCTGTACTGTTTGTATCAAAGGAATGTATGTTGACTGTGGTGGTTGAGTCAAATCTCCAGAGCCCATTGTGTGACCGCAGTAATGAAAGTATAGATGTGGGGCTTTGGAGACTTGGATAAAGGGGACAAAAGAGACTACACGCTACGCACTGCTCCTTTTACACCAGGCATCTTTCTAAAAGCAAAATGTCTCTATCAAAACAACAAGAAGAAGATGCCCTCCCACCTCCCCATCTCCCCAAGGAAACGTTCTTTGTCTTTTAGTATATGTTGTTCCGTAGCAACCCAGATGAAATGGTTTTATTGATTGGTTCAGCATCAAATTAGGTTTCAGCCAGGAGTCTCGGTACAATTATTTTTGCTCTCCCTGCTGCCTCCCACTAACAGGGATCTTGAACAGATATTTATCCCTGCTTTTTAATTACCGATGCCTAGCTGACTGGCCAACAGTACAGACAGAGACCTGCCCTGGTAATTAGCTGTCAGATGTTTTGGGGCCACAGCTCATTGATTAGGCCATGATGGCTAATAGGACGTGAAATCCTGATGCTCCTTAATTGAAATGGATGGTATAAAGGGGAGGGTTAAATTAACATCATCCTTAAACAGGATTGGTTGCTTTGAATGTGGCCCTCGATGCTTACTTCGAAACTGTAACAGTATTTGCGCAGCTCTACAGTTAATTGGTGGAATTCAAATTCTACGAGCGCTTCAATATGCAAACTTTCCCTTTGTAATCCACTGCAAATTAAATGCATTCCTCTGCTGATGGCAGATGTCACATCCTGGGATTAAACCGGTGACCCTTTGTGTCTGTGGAAAGTGTATGGTTGTGCTGCTCTGCCATGATGATTATCAGTTGAACATTGTAATCCCCTTGTTTCCAAATCTAGTTGCCAAGTAGCACGGTTGGGCGAAGTCTTCCAGTCTGCTAGCATAAAGCTTTTGGGCTTATTGCCGTCATTAATTGATTTATTGTTCAAAAGCAGTTAACTGCCAGCTGCATTGCTGTATCGACCCATTATCACTTTTCAACATGGTGGATTGGGCTGCTGAGATAGAATTTGGGGAGTTGAAGGTTTTACTAGCTGATACCCACAATCCTCAGACCATCTCCCTCCCTTTCCTGCTATGAGTCAACAGGCAGTCTGGTTGGTAACTCTTTACATCCAGTGCTCTTTCCACTCTACTCTCCTCCCAGCCTTTTACAGTATGTGATTCAAAATGTCAGGAGGAATGATAAATGCATCAGATATCCAAAAGTCAGCATGCATTTCCTGTGTTACCGTTCAGCCATTAATCTTCTGCCTGGTCCTACTGTACTGTACAGGTGTGCCCAGGCCTACAGGCAGGTGAACTCTTGCCTTTGGCAGCTCTGCTCTCCAGACTTTGTGCCTGGGAGAGTTTTGGCGTTGGTACGTCTATTGGTGCTCCTCCCCCTCCCACTGTTCCCCTGCCACAGTTGTTCATGAATATGGATGGCAGACAAGGCTCGCTGGCATCATTAACGTGCCACAAGTCCATATACAATAAATCACATCATAAAACCTCCAAATGCTTTGATAAATAAGGTTACATGATAACAACCGAGGCTCTAGAACATAAATAGTATTGAGCACACACGCACGCACGCACGCACGCACGCACGCACGCACGCACGCACGCACGCACGCACGCACACACACACACACAGGTATTGTTACTGCAGATACTGTAGTAAGGCTAGGGTTTATCACAAACAAAGCAAATCTCATGAGGCAGAGACACTTTCATGGATGTGATGTGTGTCGTTGGCTGGTGCACAATGGCTGTGAGTGTTGTGAGCCCTTAGAAAGCTTCACTACATGTGGTAGAGGGGCTCTGACATGTCAGACAGAAGGAAAATGAGTGCATATCTATAATGTACAGCACTCACTCTCTATCTCTCACTCTTACCCTCCATCCCCCTCTTCCTCATAGCAATTGCACGTGTACTATGTCTGAATGCCCTGGATTGAGTTTTTGCATAATGTTACTGTTGTTCCAACCCATTTGGCAGTATAATGTTCTCTTATTCAAAGTCTGTCTTTTCTTTATTTTCTCTCTTTCTCTCTCTCTCTCTCTCTCTCTCTCACCCTCTCTCTCTCTCTCGCTTGCTTGTTTTCTCTTTCTCGCTGTTGCTCTCGTTCTCTTTCTCGCTCTGTCTCTCTCTTGCTTGCTCTCTCTCTCTCTCTCTCTCTTTTGCTCTCTCAAAAGAGATTAATTTATTGGTATGACATTTCTTGATATTACCAAAGCAGTATAGTGGTACAGCATTACAGTAAATACAGTACAATAAATGAGGATAATGAAATACAGTTAATTTCAGTAATAATAATAGCACATATAATCATGTATACAGGTGGGGATGTTTTTCAGTGCCAGGGACTGGGAGACTAGTCAGGATTGAGGCAAGGATGAACGGAGCAAAGTACACAGAGATCGTCAGACTGGGGTGAACCTTCCAACAGGACAACCAGGGGAGTTTTTGGCCAATCTGGAACCCTAGGCGAGATCTAAAAAAATCCCCCCCAAGAAAAGTACCAGTTTAAGGGGAAATAACACTATTTAATTTTACCAATATAAACACATAAGTATTTTTTAAAAAGGAGATTTATAAAATAAAAAAATGTAAATAAAGACAACATAAAAACACAATATTTACTAATGTGCAATCTTCAAAAGGGATCTTGAGCTCACCTAGTCTCTTGAGGATGAGAGATGACAGGCCTTCTCCAGTTGATTCTTCAGCTTCAAGGAACCCCATAAAATATTATTTGATCTCAGCACCATCTCCTGCCACTATTCGAATGACAACAGAGAGCTGCTCTTTATGGCTGACATCAGGGGTGCAGTCCAAAATCAGTGAATAGTATTTTGAGCGTTTTATTTCACTCACAATGGTCTTTGTCATCCTGTCCCAAATGCAGTCAATCAATTTGTTTAGAATTAGACTCCACTTTGTACCATATGTAAGAGCGGTTTGAGGATAGGGTCAAATCTGGCAACAAGCTATACTTCTTGGAGGAAGTTTCCGTTATTTGGCTGGTAAAGTGCATCAGTTTTTCCTCTTAGAGCAAGGTTTCTCTCTTCGAGGGACTGAATAATGGCTACCAACCGTGTCAGGACCTCACGCCACCGTCTTCTTTCAGTCTCTATTTGCATCATTTCGACCTGATCTATTGTTCGCCCCCTTTGAAGACGGCTCTTAAGTTCTTTCCATGAGGTCATGTGTTTTTTATGTTCTAGACTGAGATTTCAGTATAGTGCCACAATTCTTCCAATCATTTATACCCTTAGTAACAAGCGTATGATCTTTGTTTGAAAACAGTTTACAGCAAAAACAGTACAGATTATAATTTTGTATTGAATAAACTAATCAGCTTCTCTTCAATTTCTCCCCATTCTGTTATTTAGTGTGAAAGTGGTGATGGTGGCAACCTCTCCCATCCTCCCTCCTGGGAAATACAAAGTCTGGTGGGATCTGAAATGGCCCCCTACTAACCATCTCAGTCCTTGCACTGTCTGAAATTGCTGGTCAATATGCAGGATCTAGAGGCACTGCCTGTACAGAATGCGTTGTTGGATCTTGACAACCCGGCAGACAGGAATGTGATGCACTTGATTCTTCACCTGGAGAAATTCCAAGAATAAGTAATACATTTTGACTGAAAAAATCTTATAGCCCTTTATTAGATGATTACTGAAAACTGATTTAACAGAATTAATACTAATAATATCTTACAATGCAATTCAGAATAAATCAGGTTATAGATTCAGGTACAACAACACAGGAAAACAGAAAAATATATATGCTATATATGATGTCCTATAATAAAGATGGTGCTATTAAAACTTGTCTGGATCTGGTACAACTTCGCCTGAAACTGACTGACAAGTAGGAAAAACTGTTGAGTCGGCTGTGGATGTGTCTTGACATATACATTTGATCACATATGAAAAAAACGTTGGATTATAACATATCACCATATAATTATAGGTGACAGGCACAATTATAAGAAAAGATCATCACCACAATCTTAATGAAAAAGTAAATAGGCTACTGACTCTCAGAGGGGATTGATTGTGTTGATGGTTCCCCTTCAGTGGCAGCAGCATCTTCTTTGCCTCTCCCCAAAAATTTCTTGAGAGCATCTGTCATATTTAGTTGCAAGATAATACATTCTAAAGTGAAAATGTTCAGAACACTTCAGACTAACCAGCTCACCGCTGCAATTGTCTCTGCAACATTTTAAAAACCTTTTGTCTTGATATATTGATCTAAACTGGCCTTAAGGTTCCACTTCCACCCTTTGCCCACTGCCTGAGCACATGCTATGTATTTGCTGCTACTCTAGTTCAGGTGTAGCTAGTTAGCTAGCTTAGCGCGCTACATTTCCAATAGCTAAAACCAGAGACAGACAGATGCTTTTAAAAATGTCCATAGAAAAACATACCACTATACTTATGTCTTTTTTCTTCCTCATCTTTCCTCTTCCTTCTATATTGTGCCCCCGATGGCTTCGATCTTTTCATGAGAACAGCATTCAGAATGGCAGTCAGAAAATGTTCAATGGATAAACTGTCAACTGTCGCCACACTCGACTGACCCACCGTCTACACCTGGCCCCGCCCTCCCTCTCCACCATCTCTCCAGTCAGCAATATCATTTCACTGATAACAAATAATTAAGTCTTGACTTAATGTGTTATTAGTTTTATTTTTCAGTATTTCTCCTATGTTATATTCAGAGCGGCTCCTAAACTGTCTCCCGGCGCTCATGGACCCGACGTCCATGACGTCTAAATGTCTGTTGGCTAGCTAATCGCTAATCGCCAGCTGAAATGCTAAAAACATAGCTGGATAGCTGGATGGCGCAGCAGCTCTGGCGATGATTATTTAAAAAAAACAATTATGATGAATTCCACTGTCTAAATGTGTCAATAATAATAAAAAATACATATACAGTGGGGAGAACAAGTATTTGATACACTGCCGATTTTGCAGGTTTTCTTACTTACAAAGCATGTAGAGGTCTGTAATTTTTATCATAGGTACACTTCAACTGTGAGAGACGGAATCTAAAACAAAAATCCAGAAAATCACATTGTATGATTTTTAAATAATTAATTAGCATTTTATTGCATGACATAAGTATTTGATCACCTACCAACCAGTAAGAATTCCAGGCTCTCACAGACCTGTTGTCACGTTCGGGTGTGTAGAGAGACCAAGGCGCAGCGTATCGATAGTTCGACATGTTTATTCAAACTAAATGACGAACCATACAAATATACAAATGATAATAATAAAGACACACGTAGCACGACACGAGACAACATAACAATGAACCACGCCAACGGAGTGGAACACAGACATATAAGTAAGATCCCTAATTAGAGGTAATGCATAGCAGCTGCCTCTAATTAGGGATCCCACACACACACACACAACACCAGACAGAAATAGAAATGATAGATCTGCCAGACTCTGACCATAGAAATATAGAGAAGCAAAGCTTCTCTATGGCCAGAGCCTGACACCTGTTAGTTTTTCTTTAAAAAGCCCTCCTGTTCTCCACTCGTTACCTGTATAAAAGACACCTGTCCACACACTCAATCAAACAGACTCCAACCTCTCCACAATGGCCAAGACCAGAGAGCTGTGTAAGGACATCAGGGATAAAATTGTAGACCTGCACAAGGCTGGGATGGGCTACAGGACAATAGGCAAGCAGCTTGGTGAGAAGGCAACAACTGTTGGCGCAATTATTAGAAAATGGAAGAAGTTCAAGATGACAGTCAATCTCCCTCGGTCTGGGGCACCATGCAAGATCTCACCTCGTGGGGCATCAATGATCATGAGGAAGGTGAGGGATCAGCCCAGAACTACACGGCAGGACCTGGTCAATGACCTGAAGAGAGCTGGGACCACAGTCTAAAAGAAAACCATTAGTAACACACTACGCCGTCATGGATTAAAATCCTGCAGCGCATGCAAGGTCCCCCTGCTCAAGCCAGCGCATGACCAGGCCCGTCTGAAGTTTGCCAATGACCATCTGGATGATCCAGAGGAGGAATGGGAGAAGGTCATGTGGTCTGATGAGACAGAAATAGAGCTTTTTGGTCTAAACTCCACTCGCCGTGTTTGGAGGAAGAAGAAGGATGAGTACAATCCCAAGAACACCATCCCAACCGTGAAGCATGGAGGTGGAAACATCATTCTTTGGGGATGCTTTTCTGCAAAGGGGACAGGACGACTGCACCGTATTGAGGGGAGGATGGATGGGGCCATGTATCGCAAGATCTTGGCCAACAACATCCTTCCCTCAGTAAGAGCATTGAAGATGGGTCGTGGCTGGGTCTTCCAGCATGACAACGACCCGAAACACACAGCCAGGGCAACTAAGGAGTGGCTCCGTAAGAAGCATCTCAATGTCCTGGAGTGGCCTAGCCAGTCTCCAGACCTGAACCCAATAGAAAATCTTTGGAGGGAGCTGAAAGTCCGTATTGCCCAGCGACAGCCCCGAAAGCTGAAGGATCTGGAGAAGGTCTGTATGGAGGAGTGGGCCAAAATCCCTGCTGCAGTGTGTGCAAACCTGGTCAAGAACTACAGGAAACGTATGATCTCTGTAATTGCAAACAAAGGTTTCTGTACCAAATATTAAGTTCTGCTTTTCTGATGTATCAAATACTTATGTCATGCAATAAAATGCAAATTAATTACTTAAAAATCATACAATGTGATTTGAAGAGTACCTATGATAAAAATTACAGACTTCTACATGCTTTGTAAGTGGGAAAACCTGCAAAATCGGCAGTGTATCAAATACTTGACTTTTTTGTTTATTTTTTGGGAGGTGTATATATTGTTAAAGGCGGGTGGGGGCGGATGAGTGCCCAATCAGAATGGCTCAAAAAGAAGAAATGGAGGGTTATGGAATGGCCGAGTCAAAGCCCAGAACTCAATGCTGTGGGGGGACTTGAAGCAGGCTGTGCATGCAAGAAAGCCCTCAAACATGACACAGTTGAAGCAGTACTGTAAAGGAGAGTGGGAAAAAATTCCTCCCAGTCGATGTAAGAGACGTCAAGAAAGAAACGTCTATATGAAGTTATTTCAGCCAAAGTGGGCAACAAAAGCTATTGAAGCTAGGGGTGTACTTGTTTTTTCCGCACTATGGAATTGCATTTCTGTAGATTTTTGATGAATAAATGTTTGCAAAGTGTTTCTTTCAGTGTCATTTGTTAAATTAGCGTACCTTTATCTGTCAATAGTGTTGAAGTGAAGATGACATATCCATCTGTCCAAATGTGTAAAAAAGGGGGGTGTACTTACTTTTTCACATGAACATACCACTTTCCTCTTGATAAAAAAATGGATTTCACGCATATGCTGCCTGTAACAAAACCCAGTGACTGCTCTCGTCAATGTGTACAGGAATCTCTCTGGTTTCCATCACACAGAAAGCTAGCCAAGCCAAGGATGCTACTGGTGCATCCAGATGCCCTGACTTAATGACTTCACTATCACCATATCCCCTCACACACATCAAACAAGCTCCCATATCCAAGACTGGAGCGGTTTTTATAAAAGGGAATTGTTGGGAGGTTTTGATTCTCCAAAAAGCGCTGTATGAATATGGAGGAGCAGGGCCCAGTTCATCTTCAGGCAGGCGGGTGTCTCTGTCTGTCTCTCCCCTCTGAGTTGGTTCTGCACTGGGTCTGGAAAGCACCACAATGCCAGCACTCCAGAGCTCTTTTTGTCTTTCAAAGTATGGAGAGAAGGCATGTAAAATTCATAAAGTGTGCATCCTATAAAGGGAGAGGCATGGAGTAAACATTATGGAATTGTATTGTATGGGAATTGGGCCAGTGTTGCACAGTAGTCTTCCATCCTCTGTGTGTGTGAGCTTCCATCCTCTTAGAGGATTGAATTTGTAATAATTTCTCTACTTTGACAGATGACCTACCAAAAGCCTACTGATCTCTCTTCCCTAATCAATCTAGTCTTCATTGAGTATTATTCAATACTGTTGAATATTTGTGCACATAAAGAGACAACAGAGCTATTAAGAGATTTTTCATGAGATCCATCATCAATCATGATCTTTACTGTCTTCTAGTGAATATAAGCTGATGGGTGATCATTCATATCTCAGCGAAAAGACCCTGAACATACTGAAACAAAAGAATTCATTATGCAATTTTGAAGGCCTGTTTAAAAAAAAAATATATATAATACTACAGAGGCTCACGGATTGAAAGCAACTGTTCAGTTGTGCAATTCTTCTCCAATCATGAAATGCAAGCCCGGTTTGTAACCATTAGGATGAGTTGTTGTTGGTGAGGTGTTTCTTCTGTTGTTCCTGACTCCTCACCTCTCAGAAACTACTGATGCTCTGGAAATGTGATTTGGATTAAATACTGAGAAGAGTCTGTGTGGGATCTGGCCGATGCCAAGGCTATCAGAGTGGGATAATGGCCATGCGTTAGTCAGTGTGAGACTGTGTGCATTTCAAGCAGTGGCAATTTGTGCGTGGGTTGGTGAATGTTTACGTCGTACAAGAGCTGTAAAAGTGTGATTGTCTTATTTTGAGTAAGTGATTCGTCTGTCACTTGTGCTTCATGTCTGCCGGGGGATTGATGCGATTAACTTGGGGACAGCGTGAGCCAGTGAATCACCCATTTAGTGGCTCTGAAATGTAGCCGAATTGCTGAAAAATATAGTCTATAATCCAGTCAACAGGACTTAACTGCTATGCTCACCCACTCCACCTATAATTAAATGAACAGAAGCCCAATGCTGATATTAAACTAGTGATGTAATTACAACTTCAGGTTCAGTGCTAAAGTAATTATCAAGACAAGGGAATATTCCATAACCAGATTAGGACGACGACCTCCACCCTTCCTGTATCGAATTTGTTGTAAAGGAACACGGCTGCCTTTGAGTCTTTTAAAGAGAAGGAGAGGAGTGTCCATCTGACCTAATCACTCACCACGGTCGTGTCTTGTCTGATTGATGACTTGACTAACAAATAGAAACAAGCTGGATAATTCTGCATTAATGTTGTTATGTATTCAAGAACATTTCTCAAATATATTTTTAAACGATTTAGCTAGCTGGCGTATATTTGCAATCTATGTTGAACTGCCAATGTTGACTATGTCAAAATTCTAATTTTAACTATAATAAAATAAGAATGTTCTCTTACAGTGAGGAAGGATAAAGGAATGGTTAGGAGAGAGGAGACTAGAAACTGAGCCAAATGAGATTCAGGAAAACTCAATATATTCCAAATTAAATGGACTGACTTTCTCTCAAAAAGTTGCCAAAAGCTATTGTTCCCACTTTAAACTGTTGGTGAGAGTAACGCAAGAGACTAGAGAGTTGGTGCTGTGTTGCGTTGGGAGTGGAGGGGTATTTCATTATTAAACAGGATGGAGAGGAGAGGCCTCTCAGACACACACAGCTAGGTCATTAATAGTGCCCAAGGTCAGGATTATGGAAAGGCTCCTGTTAAGATATGCAGCCGTATGGAGACCAGAGACCAGGTCCAGACCCAGACCCAGGCAGGCCGGGCTGGGGCCTGAGTCCCTAATGAAATTACACCCACACATGGGACAGAGAGGGACAGAGAGGGCAGGGGATTTGTGACAGAACTACAATAGTGTGTGGTTGTGTGTCCCAGGGTTGAAGGTCAGCCTCATGCCCTCTGGCCAGCCACTGGAGATGAAAGGATGCAGGCCCAAGGACTCAGAGACCCGACATGATGGATGGAATTATAATAGGAGGGCTGGAGCACTGGGTTTACTGTTCATTGCTATTCCTACTATGCACAGACCTATCTTCCTGCTCTAGTGTGTTGAGAGCATGTAGGAACTTAAAGGTGTTCCCACAATCCCCGCACTAACACACAGTACTGTACTTTGGCCCCTATGTTGAGTGTCCTCTCTGCCAGTCCTCTCAACTCTCCTTCCTCTCCCCTCTTTTGGATCCTCTGGTGAGCTGGAAAAGAGTTTCAATTTGGACCCCCAGGGCACCAATCACTGCATGGATTACCCACCCTTGCACAGGCGCTAATTTTACACACAGGCAGAGCAAGAGCGATGGAGAGAAGAATATAATAGAGAAAGGTGCTTTGATGACGGCCCTCAACCCAGCCCCCCATCCTCTCTTTCATGACGGCCCTCAGCCCAGCCCCCCCACCCTCTCTTTGATGACGGCCCTCAGCCCAGCCCCCCCACCCTCTCTTTGATGACGGCCCTCAACCCAGCCCCCCCACCCTCTCTTTGATTGGCCCTCAACCCAGCCACCCCACCCTCTCTTTGATGACGGCCCTCAACCCAGCCCCCCCACCCTCTCTTTGATGACGGCCCCCCCATCCTCTCGCTCCTATTCCCACTCTCTCTTCTTCCCTTCACTCGCCCTGTGGAGTGGCAGACAGCATCACCAGGCACAGGCAATTTGCAGAAAAAGGAGCAGGTTCCTGAGTGCTTCCACCCACACACCTCCTTCCTCTACTCCTCTGTGTGTGTCAGTGTTTGGTGGTGTCCTGTCAGGTACAATAGGGCAGAAGAAGCCACCAACCCTTAGGGCTGGCAGCACCTGTCTCAGTCATGGTACAGTAGCAGTGTCCCAGGTAATATCAGCCACGTCCACGGCCCTGATGACAGCGCAGCCTGTCTATGGGAGGATCCCCCCACCTCTAGCTCCTCTTTGTTTGTTTACACTGCCACTCTTGCCCCTGTATGGCTTTTGGCAGAACCTTTGAACACAGGGAGGGACTGGGATTATGTCTTCTGTCTGTATGATTGAGTCCCCCCACTGATGATGTCAGACTAGCAGTCCTTTTGGGAACTGCTTCACTTAGTTCTGCTTCTGAGAACATAGTGAATATATAATCTGAACATGGCCTTACTACTGATCTTTAGAAAGGATCAACATAGCTGTCATAATTGCACGATTAACTGCTTAAATAGTTTGTGGCATTCATTCTGACTGTTACAGTTAATGGACAGTCCATCTTCACGACCGAACACAAATGACATCACCACAAACTATAGTTTTTGTTCTGTAGTAATATTTGTCATGCTGGTGAAATAGGCATGTTTCTGCTCTCCGCTGTAATGTGTTCAATAAATCCTCCAGCCACAACAGATTCACAGTTTGGATAGTGAGCCTACCCATTGTAGCCCATCAATTCTCCTCATCCAGGCCTGACCAGATCAATGAAATCAAAGTTAATCTCATTCTCAGCCAGTATTTAATAAATGGCATGTCTGTCCATGCATGTGAGC
Organism: Thymallus thymallus; assembly: GCA_023634145.1. Classification (NCBI taxonomy): domain Eukaryota; kingdom Metazoa; phylum Chordata; class Actinopteri; order Salmoniformes; family Salmonidae; genus Thymallus; species Thymallus thymallus. The sequence goes on along the minus strand of CM042405.1, from coordinate 17,840,496 downwards.
TATGATGTGGATTTGTGGACTGAGTGCAATCCAGTATGTTGTTTTTCCTCAGCTGCAATACCTCCTAAACATCTGCCAATGGAGCGGACAGTTGTATAGTTTGTTATAGACAGGAAATATAGACCAAAATGGTCTAAAGCATTGAAATCTTGAATGCAACCCAGATCTTGTATTCCTCTAAGGATGTTGTATCTGGCCATTTCTCTTCAGCCTGTAGCTGAAGGTGGTGGTGGAGACTAGTAAGTGACTCTAATTTACACAATGATGCATCAGCACATGCTGTGCCTTGGATCAATATGAGCCTGGTATGGACTGTCAGTCAATACACCCCCCTGACATGACATGTCCTGCCCCTAGATTGAATTACTTGCTATTTATCTACTATAATTATTTTACTCTCATAACCAGTGTTATGCTTTTGTTCTGGTGGACACTTTTGTCCTGTCCTTGATAACATCTGCGTTAAATTTGTCAGGGAAAAATTGAATGAAAAAATGTTTGGTTGATATGCCAGCTGTTTTTGTACTGCTGGAACACCCTGCATTTGTAATCTACTAACATAACGTAATCTATTTCCATTCTTGCCCTCCATTTAAAACCTTGTCTCCTTTTGTTTAGTCCTGTCAGTGGTCATTTTCGTTTCAAAAGCAAAATTGAATTTAAGTGACATGATTCTTTGGACAAAGCTCAGCTAAATTTCTAGTGGCACTGCAATTATGTCCAGTAATTTCCTCTTTGCAAAGAATTAGATTGTATCTTTATTACAGTTTGATGGATTTACTGGAACTCAATTGTCTGTGCATTGTGCAAAATATGTGGTTTAATCTTTGACAAAAGCCTGGCAACTGGTTTTGACCGTCTGCTGGACAAAGAGAGAGTTTATCTGTGGGATTTGTAAAGGAAGGATATTGGGTTGGATGTTGGGTTGTGCTGGGAACTGAAATATGGTAATTACCAACTGGGCTGACATTTTGAATGCTGCCACTAAAATACTGTTGTGAAAGGGCATCATCATGGTAATAATGATCTCTGGCCAATTAGAAGAAGTCGTCTCTACTACTACACTTTTTTCCTTCTTCCTGTTCCTGCTGTAGACAGATACTCTTCCTGTTCCTGCTGTAGACAGATACTCTTCCTGTTCCTGCTGCAGACAGATACTCTTCCTGTTCCTGCTGTAGACAGATACTCTTCCTGTTCCTGCTGTAGACAGATAATCTTCCTGTTCCTACTGTAGACAGATAATCTTCCTGTTCCTACTGTAGACAGATACTGTACCAAGGGCAATATATCCGGGGACACCCTAATCAAGGATACTCATATTCTACCTGCATATTTATGTAACATATTTTTGCACATGTGTTTGCTGTGTTGTGGTCCCACATTTCTGTGAATTTATTGCCTTTGAGTGCATGCAGAATGTAGTAATTACCAGACCGGGCTGGCGTATACTGAAATACGATTAGTGCAAGTAAATAAATAAATAAATTGTATTTTGGGACCTTATTTGGAAAAAAAGCGGTCTGAAAGGCTGACAAGCCTTGCACATTCTTCTCTCTAAATTGGGGCTATAGACTGGTGATATTGCTTTGCAGAAATAGAATACTGTATGTTCATAACTAGACACTGTTCAGTGAAGTTACAACACATCTGGGCCAATTTAATAACATCACCGTGTTATTCATAAAATTAAATGTATTTCAATTCATTGGCGTATATTAAAATGTAATGTCTTGAGACTCTAATGAATGTCTCAATTCACATTCAGATTTTAGTGACTTTGCCATGCTATTATATTTACTAGTTGGCTCAGCTGATCGCAACACTCCTGTATGTGCTAGTCATCGTGAAGCAGGTAGATTGGGCGCTGCTTATGTGTAACAGGGAGACCGACTGGTAGCCTAGTGGTTAAGAGCATTGGGCCAGTAACCGAAAAGTTGGAAAAAGGTGGAAAAATCTGCCGTTCTGTCCTTGTGCAAGGCAGTTAACCCCAACAACAACTGCTCCCCGGGCGCTGATGACTTGCACGTTGATTAGGGCAACCCCCCGCACCTCTCCGATTCAGAGGTTGGGTTAAATGTGGAAGACACATTTCGGTTGAATGCATTCAGTTGTGCAAATGAATAGATATCCCCTTTCCCTTCCCTCCTCACGTACATAATGACATACCCATATACCTACATATTACCCCTCGTAGATGTTTTATTTGTTGCTAAAAGGTGACGGGATACTTTTACTCTCTCACTCTCTCGCCCTGATGATCCCTCCACAACCTCCTGCTAAAATCCACAGACAGTTGTTAACCATTTAGGCTAAGAGAAAATGTGTATCCTCCACTAGCTACAGCGCAGACTGAGGCTGTTCAAATATAGATTTTCTCCCCCTCTCCAATTGTGTTCCCACACAGAGTGAGTAGGAATTTAGATTAAAGACACTGTGTTATAGCTCATACAGGGAAACATTTATTTATTTATAAAATGACTATGTCTATGTACTTGTACAGGTATACTGTACCACTTGTTAGCCTCTCAATAGACAACAGGAGTTTAGGCAAAGACTCATGAGTTCTTTTGTATAACAGTGTAGTATTACATGTTCCTCTTCCATGATATTGGGCTTTTAAAAAGCAGTATCACCGGCCACATCATATGATGCAAAACGCATCTTCATGATGATGTGGCAAGGGACACTTTGCTTCTTGAAAGTTCAATATCTTGAAAACTTGACTGCTGACATCCAAAACATTTTGGGACTGTATCAAAAGTGGACTGATGAACATTTTTTTGTTGATATATCACTTTTGAGTGGATTTTCCCAAAGACAAATTACTTGGTTGCATTCCGATGCAGAATGTAACTAACCATAGTCAAATCTTGCATGCAAATCAATCTTTACAGCTTGTGAGAGCTAGGAGGTGGAGGATGCTCTGTAGCAGAACTTCAGATGAACTCCTGGCTGCTCGTAACTCAGCTGACAAGAGTTTTCATCACACAGCATACTTTACCTCGGCCCTCTGATCTCTTTGACACCATATTTAACAAGGAGATGAATGGACGATTGGGCGGTGCTCATGTGTCATAGCGTAGGTCGCAGTGGGCCAGATAAATAACAGAGAGAGACTGACAGGACACAGGACAGTAAAGTAGTGGAGACATCAACATCAACACAGCCTCTACTGCAATGTAATATTGTAAGGTGTTAAATCAGCGACAGGAAAATTAGTCTAAGGTTATTGAGCCCAGAGTGAGTGATGGAGGCTCTGAGTGGTCTGTGCGGCTCAAGTTGCCACAGAAATTAAATTTTACACAGTGACATCTCAGGACCGGAGCCAAGCCTCGTGAAAAAACATTGATACTTATCTGTTGATGCAATACTTGAGATATTTGTTGGTTAGGAGTGGGTAGGTAAATGTAGCCTCTAGTTCTATCAGCATATAAAGCAGGACTTCCAATATGTGGCATCTGGGTGGGTGATGTGTAGGTATTCTATGTGCCCAGGGATAATTATACTGTATAATATGACAGGCATTATGGTCTGATGCAATGAGCTCCTCTGCTTTCTAAGAGAGAGGAGAGGGGCAAAGGGGATGAAGGTAGGGGGCTCTATCCAATTTGTGTAGGGACAGCTGCTCTACCCTTGAGCGGGATTCTTTACCACAAACGGAACCAATAAAAAGCCCATCTGTTGAAACGGGCCCTGGAATATGTCAGCACTGTCTGAAGGCTCTCTTACTGTGTGAGTGTTCACTGTCTAACTCAAGGGGCATGTGTTACGGGCTGTGCCTGTGGGTCCAGAGAGGATGATGAGGAGAGAGGGCAAGAGACTGCCATGGCATTCAGATAAGATGCCATTAACTGCCTCGACCTGTCAGCTCTGCGGTCCCCCTCTCCAAAGAAAAGAGAGGGATAGAGAAAGATCCCTTGTCATATCCTGTTCCCACATGTGTAATGGGGTGCTGGAGAGAGTGCATCACAACTCATCTCTCCTTACCTGGATGCCATACAGTACATGACTGTCATGTTGATATCTTCAGCAGTATACTGTATGTATTATGGGAAGAGTCATGCATCAGTAATTGAGTCTAAAGCCTGAAATATTGCCATGGGATGAAGGAAGTACTGTAATGACCTAAATGAACTGTAACAGCCCTGCTCATAGATGTCATTCACTGGGACTTTGACAGTCTGAATGGTACTTTTTTAAACTAGTGTGCTCTTAAAATATATAAATATCTGTTGGTTTTGTAAACCACTCTTCTCCATTTGACAGTCACAGAGTAGGTTTCTTCAAAAAAGCTCCAGCCCTGAGCCTCCTTTAAGCAAAGCCTCAGGCGCAGCCTTCTGTATGAGGACGTTTAGAAGGGCCTCCTAGAATAAAGAGAAGAATCGTTACAGCGCAAAGGTGCTTGCTTGAAACAGGAATCCTCCAAGCGTTTTACTTAGCTAGTCTACCACAGCTCATATTGCATCAGGAGAAAATTGAGGTTTTCCCGTATAAGTTTTATTTTTTAAATGTATTTTGTAGTTTGTATTGATAGATACAGTGAAAAAGTGGGGAGATGAAGGAGAAGGACACAGAATGGGGAGTGCCACAGTCGGGGCTTGAACATGTGCCTCCAGGGGCAGTGTGTGCTCCGGTGCGGCACTTTACCACCAGCCCTGTCCCCGGCACCAGATCCATTATTTTGTAAGAGTATCCAGACCTAAGTCTATTTTCAAATTACATAGATTTTCTTAGATCTGTGTTTGTTGGTGTAATTATGTTTAAGTAAAATGACTACTCTTCATCCTTGCTCTGTCTCTCTCCACTCATGGCTGATGAGCCTTATTAGATTGACTATGTGGGGGATTTGAATCTAATCATGTTTTTCAGTCAAATAAGCTTGGCTGGAGGTTTAGTTCAGGTTATTACTGGTGAGAATGGGATAATGTTTGGCCCACTTCTGAAGGAGCCTGAAGGTGAGCTGGGGGATGAGATCCACTCCAGTAATCTCCAGAGACCGATCATGAGACACTAGCTACCACCATGCTCTCTCTGCCACACAGCACCCTATTTCAGCCATCCTACTCAATTGAATCAAGCAATTTCACTCTGTCCAAATTGTATGTCTTGGTAAAGGGCTGCAGATGGAACAGGACAAGTTTCTATCTCCCCCTGTGTCTGTGAAATAGCTGTACCTGTGTCGTTTAGGTGCAGGGCTAAAATAGGGGTTATCTCCCCACTGGCTCCAATCATAGGATGAGTATATCAGTGTGTTACTGTTGGCTCTGTGGGGAGGTCTGGTGGTCCGCTGTGCTCCAGGACTCACAGGGAGGATGATGGTGGTCACTGACATGGCTCCAGGCTAGGACAACCAAGCCAATAATTGCAAACCAGCACTGTGTCCTCTACAAATGTCCTCTGTGCTTGTAGGGATGGGCATGAGTAACTGAGTACTGGAGTACTTGAACTGACGTCAAAACTTTTATATTTTTTCAAATGCTGTAAAACTATTTTGTAGAAAGTTTGTCTTGAAGACAAAGTTAATTTGCTTTGACTTCAGTGTTCAATTTGTACATGTGCATTTGCGGGACACAACACAAACTAAACCAAGCCAAGCATCACACAGTTCTGCTCCCTAAATTCCCTTTCCCCTCTGTGTCTCACTCCCTCACTCCTGTTCTGACCGCTCCCTCTACACACGTGCTGAGTGCCCCTACATAAATAAATGCCTATAAAAAAGTATCTTACTGATGGGATACACAAGCTACAAATTCAAAATGGACTGGTTGACTGAAGTAGGGAAATATGTGTTCCAACAAAGATCTGCAGTTTTGGAATAATTGCATCATTTTACATTTAGGCTACTTTGCGGTTGTCACTAGGTACCACAGCCACAAAGTCAAAATTGGCTATATCGTAAAGATTCATGAAAACAAAAAATAGTTTAAGATTAGGGTTAGGCATAATGTTATGTGGTTAATTTTAGGATTAAGGGTTAGGTTTAAAATCAGATTTTAAGAAGCGACATTGTAGAAACAGGCTGGGTTTATGACAGTGGCTGTGGTAACTAACGTTTGTGACGACGCTACTTTGCCAACAGATAGTGGCATTTAGAATTGGCTGCCTAGGCTATTACCCCCCTAAACATAGACAAGTTCCACACTGAAAATAGCAAAAACATTAGTTTGATAAAGACAGACCGTATTTTCATCAGAATCGTTAAGCCTAGGCCTACTTGCCAAACAGATGTCCTGTCCATTATTCATCCCCATGCACTGTTCAATGTAGAATGGTTAATCCATTAAAAAAATTGCAAGGAACAGACATAATAAACTACACTGAACAAAAATATAACTGCAACATGCCACAATTTCATATAAGGAAATCAGTCAATTGATATAAATAAATGAGGCCCTAATCTATCGATTTCACATGACTGGGAATACACATACGCATATGTTGGTCACAGATACCTTAAAAAAAGGTAGGGTTGTGGATCAGAAAACCAGTCAGCATCTGGTGTGACCACCATTTGCCTCATGCAGCACGACACATCTTCTTTGCATAGAATTGATCAGGCTGTCGATTGTGGCCTGTGGAATGTTTATTTTGCACATTGTAGAATAAAAGTGAAGACATCAAAACTATGACATAACACATATGGAATCATGTAGTAACCCAAAAAGTGTTAAACAAATCAAGATATATTTAATATTTGAGGTTCTTCAAATAGCCACCCTTTGCCTTGATGACAGCTTTGCACACTCTTGGCATTCTCTCAACCAGCTTCACCTGGAATGCTTTTCCATCAGTCTTGAAGGAGTTCCCACATATGCTGAGCACCTGTTGGCTGCTTTTCCTTTACTGCAGTCCAACTCATCCCAAACCATCTAAATTTGGTTGAGGTTGGAACCAAAAATCTCAAATTTGGACTCCAGACCAAAGGACAAATTTCCAACAGTCTAATGTCCATTGCTTGTGTTTCTTGGCCCAAGCAAGTCTCTTCTTCTTATTGGTGTCCTTTCGTAGTGGTTTCTTTGCAGCAATTCGACCTTGAAGGCCTGATTCACACAGTCTCCTCTGAACAGTTGATTTAAAGATGTGTCTTTTACTTGAACTCTGTGAAGCATTTATTTGGGCTGCAATCGGAGGCTGGTAACTCTAATGAATTTATCTTCTGCAGCAGAGGTATTTCTGGGTCTTCCATTCCTGTGGCGATCCTCATGAAGCTGGTTGAGAGAATGCCATGAGTGTGCAAAGCTGTCATCAAGGCAAAGGGTGGCTACTTTGAAGAATCTCAAATATAAAATACATTTTGTTTGTTTAACACTTTTTTGGTTACTACATGATTCCATATATGTTATGTCATAGTTTTGATGTCTTCACTTTTATTCTGCAATTTAAAAATAGTGCAAATTAAGAAAAGCCCTTGAATGAGTAATATTCCAAACTTTTGACCGGGGGTGTATATATTTTTTTTCTTGACTGTGATAAGAGCTCTGGAAATAAGTGTCTTGTCTGCTAAATTAACAAAACAAGGCTATGTCATTGCACAGCCATAGGCTTCTACAAGCAAGCACCACTGCTGAGGTTACTACCCTTTTGAAGATTGTGTTCCACGATATAATATAACCAGTTGATATTACAGATTCAATAAATTAATCTTATATGACACTTGTTTTTTTTATTGACTAAATATACAGTATATGAGGCAATGTAGCAATTTGGATTCGTTTATGATAAATTAGGCTTGTTGCGCACTGTTGGCATATAGATAAATGCACACATGTTTTCCAGTCCAGCCCGTGTAAAGAAACATAGTTTTGTTAACAATAGCAAATATTGTATTTTCGTTTTGGGGGTCCACATAGAGAAATTATTGTAAATTATATTTTGAAACATTAATACACATATAGAAAAAAATAATATGCATAATATTGTCAAAGCAAAGTCTTTGTTAGGAGATTTTGTTTTTCTGCAGTTTACAAAGCTTCCCTCATTAGGACATGTTTTCACACCTGGAGCACTTTTATGCCCCTGTGAAAACAGAATCAATCCCCTAGCAGTCATCAATGGGGGAGAAGTGTCCTGTAATTTAGTTAATTAAAAGCTGGAGGGCATCAGACAAGACTGGGCGTCAGATCTCCATTTTAGGGACTGATATAATTAACTGCAGCACCCTCTTTAAAATGGCTGGTGCAGGAGATGTTTGAATATTCATCAGGTATTGTTTAAGGCAGCGTCTGGGCTGTTGATAGACATATAGACACTTGTGAGGCTATACCCCCACTCTTCAATTGAAAACATGAATGTCAAACAAAACAGTTATAGTGGACAGCTTACAAAACGGTTATAGTGGACAGCTTATTGTATGCAGGTATTTTAATATCAAACATGACATATTTTTCATTTTAGACATTCCTGAGATTGTCATCTTTCCTGTCATCAGGCAAGATCAATTAGCCACAATCTGCTGCTTTTCAAAAATGGACTTAGTTCAAACAGAATTTAAATAACAAACCAGAAGACTTAAATCCCTTTTTTAAAAAGTGATTTTGAGGGAGAGGCAACCAGAGGGTGCATGGTGGATGAGCATATGGTACACGATTCAGACGATTCAGACAATTCAGCCCTGTTTTGATCGTGTTCATGAACATAGAACATTGCTGTGCTTTAGTTCAACCTAAGTGCACTTTTATTAAGATAAATGGACAACACATAGATGAGGAGCTATAAATCGGTCCATAATTGTGTTCCCCAGAGAGAAAGTTGGGCACAAATCTGATCCCATGCACATTGTCAGCCTGATACCTATGCACACGTTGTCTCGCTCTATTTGCATGCGAGTCATTTCATGCGTATGTTAACTTCCTCACGGAAAATGTTGCAGAATAGGTCTCATTTATTCTGATGGCTTCCCTCAAGAATTGACATTTTAGCTACATTATTTAGGAACAATTGAATTATGCAGAATACTACAAAGAAATTGTCAGGCTGATGCTTACAAAATGGAGAAATCACATTTTAGAATAAAGCAAATAATCTTTAATTGATTCTGATTAATAGTTTTTTTTCCCAGAGGTTTCTGTAAATACAATGCATTATACTGTAGCTGTTTGTGTTCTCCTGTACAGTCGGTGTGCCTCAAACCTGTTTGGTTGATGATGTCATGCTACATGTCCTCTAGGACAGTGTTTCCCAACCCTGGTCCTCGAGTACCCCCAAAAGTACACAGTTTTGTTGTAGCCCTTGACAAACTCACCTTATTCAACTCATTGAGGGCTTGATGATTAGTTGACAAGCTGAATCAGGTGTGCTTGTCCAGGGTTACAATAAAAATGTGTATTGTTGGGGGTACTCGAGGACCAGGGTTGGGAAACACTGCTCTAGGATGACACATAGGTTCAACACCTGAAATGTCTGATCGGCCAGCCATGTTAGCGTTCAATGAGAATGGATTACCCCCCTTCAGTTAAATCAGGAATCCTTAAGGTGAAGCGGCCACGTCTGTTTGCAATATTACAACAACGAAGTTAACAAAAAAAAAAGTTTCCCCTCATTGAACGCTCGATAGAATAGCACAATATGTACTGCACGACGCTCCTCAGCTCAGCAACAAAAACAATAACGGGGCGTCCAGAGGCGCGGTTTCCCCCTACTGCAGATTCCATCTTTAAGGGGCCTGTGCTCACTATAGCGGTTGTTTATGCTGTAAGGGATTTGACTTATCATACAACATGGCAGTGATACCTCAGTCGTCTGTCCTCTGTGCTGAAAAGCTTTACAAAAACCATCCATCATATTGGATTTCTCTTTGAGAGCTTCTCTCTGTGAGTCCTATTTAGGGCCCTCTACGATAGTCTGACCTATGAAGGAGCACTTGTGCTCTTGTTGTGCCAAGTGGGTTAAGCTTCTTGATTTTCTCCAGTCTCTTTTGTTGCTGTAGTGTAGTTGGCTGGCCACATGGCCAGTGAGGGATGGGCAGGTGGAGTCTTATCTCCGCCCTAGAGGGAGACAGTTGCGTTACGTCTGATCCTATCACGTCTCCATCCCACCGGGCCCTGGACATCCTCTATAGAGGGTGCTGGGACAGGCCTGTTCCCCTACAGGAGGATGGTCCTCTATAGTGTTTAACACACTCAACGCAGGGTTAGTACAACGTTTTAATTAAAAGAGGACCTGCGTCAGAGGAGGGAACCCTAGAAAGACAGTGATGGGGCATAGGGCGAGGGACATCTGCCCTCAGGAGCAGGCAGACAGATGGATACCTATGTGGGTTCCTTCACTGCTAATTAAGAGCATGAAAGTAGAGAGGATTATAACCTGCTGTGCTCTCTGACATCTTAACTGTACTACATTAAGTTGGAAAAACAATACAATTATTATGCTGTTGTGTCCAAACGATTCATAATAGTTTTTATGAATGAATCACAGCAAATCCTTTATGTTGTCATATGAAATCGTGAAAAAGATCATTGTATCTTGCTGGAATGAAGTAGTCTTATTTCTCTTATTTGTAGTCTAATGGCCATCAGTCCGCATGTTTGAGCCTGAAATATGGATTCTGTCCAAAGCAGTGAATTCATTTCTCTGGAAGTTACTGTAATTTGATTGCTAGCATATTTTCACCCTGGCAAAAATATTGACGAAGACTACAACACAAAGCTTTAGTAAGTAACCTGACAACAAGGTTAGAGTCAGAATACCTCTGCAATGTGGTCTAATTCTTGACCTCACAAGGATCCTATTTTTCCAGCTACAGTATAGAAAGAAAAAACGGGACAGTAAGGCAGGAATAGAATGAAAATTAGGAAAGCATGTATTAGGGCAATAAAGAGTATTTTATCTAACCCTCAATCTATTTACTGTACTTACAGTACCAGAGAAAATACATTCAGTCCATTACATTACACTGGCTGTTGTTTGAGACCACCCAGTGGCGTGTGTGTGTGTGTGTGTGTGTGTGTGTGTGTGTGTGTGTGTGTGTGTGTGTGTGTGTGTGTGTGTGTGTGTGTGTGTGTGTGTGTGTGGTTGTGTGTGAGTGAGAGAGAGAGAGAGAGAGAGAGCGAGAGAGAGAGAGAGAGCGAGAGAGAGAGAGAGAGAGAGAGAGAGAGAGAGAGAGAGAGAGAGAGAGAGACACACATCTCCATTGCAAGAGTGCTTTTTCCTTCTGAGAGTCATTATACATTGAACATGAGACCATTATACAATAGGACATGAAATTATAACCATCAACTGTGAAAGATTCAATCAAATGTAGATGTTTTGCACCATAGGCCGTGGCATGTCTTTCTGTCCATAATGCTTTCAGTTTGGATCAAATAGTCACGTTGCGCATTTATCAGAACATCAGGTGCTTCTTTCGAAATTCTAATTGCATAAAGAAAAATAGATATTAGTGATAACACTGTTTTTCTTGTTTCTGATGTAAAACATATATGGTTAGATTCTCATTGCTAATTCATGAGATCTTTAGATGAATAATAGATGTGGTCCTTTGGGATTGGTGCCCTTGTGCCTACCCTTGTTATTAAGAGAATTCCAGATCATACCAGACGCAGGCACGTTTCCTTCGGTGTTGTTCTGGAAGGTCTTTTCAAAAGAGTGCATTGATCCGTCTGCTTGCCCTGGTATTGCGCTATGCCATACTATGCAGTGGAGATTTGTGATAGTACTATTACCAGTCCCATACCAGTCCAATTGTGGTAGTATGCTTTACATTTACTGTACATACTTTCAGTCTAAAGTAAGCTGCTTAGTGGTAATTTATTTGGAAATGTAAACGTTTTCATCCATCTGAGTGAGTAGCCCTCTCAGAGATCATTATTCCTAGAGGTAGTCTTCTATAAACAGGGTGTATTTGGTTTCAACGTTTGTGCTCAGCTTCTGCGCCTTTATGTGGAGGGAATCCTGTTAATAAAAGTCAAACATTTAAGAACTACATTTATACAAGAAAAAATAATGACTCTATAGTCTTTATATTGGGCATGAAGGAGGATATTAATATGATGGCGGGTAATGTAAGGATAATACACACTTCATTATGATCTGTTGTGTTTAAAATAACAGTAATTAAACATCTGCCACGTTACAATTATTTCCACTTGTGGGGAGGAATGGGCCCTAAGCGGAGGGGAGGAGCCGCTCTGCTCCACACATCCTGAATAATAGATCCTGAATAATCAAGATAATTATCTCCCCCATCAACAGGGTTTCTCCAAAATAATTACCATAATTTTAATGGGAGTCCTTATGTACCTCAAATATTGATGGAGGGAGGAGAAGGGAGGGAAAGGAGGGAGGGTGGAACCATTCACCCACTTTTGGAGGAGTAGGAGTAGGAGAAAGGTTTAGATATGAAAGGTGGAAAGAAGGGATTCAGGCTTATCCTGCAGAAATCACTGTAGGGATCACTAATTGATTTCCTGTTGAAACCCATGTAGTTGACTCTTATTGGATCACTACTGGATGTACTTATATTATTAATCACAAAACATTGAATTTAGGAATGGGTATGTAATAATCCTTTTGTTTTGGCGACATGTTCTGGAAAGGCAGGTGCTGGATGCATACTGGCATGGAAATATTGGGTAACTGGGCCATGGCTATGTTAATGTCTTCATGGGATACTGTTTGATCAATAGGTCATCAAGCCGTGCCTTCGGGTCTGTAGGTGGTTTCGGCTGGGTCCTGGGGTAGTCATGAGGTTGGTTGAAATCATGGTCTTTCTGTAAGCCCATATCTGGCTGTCTCTCCGTGCCTCTTTCTCTTACTCTCAGAAGAGTCAGACACACATGTGGATGCACATACACGGCCAAAAAGGTCAAGCAATTAATCCAACCATAAACTACAATAAATTTCAAAGCCAAATTTTACGGATTAATCCATAACAATATCAGTGTGGGGCGAGCAGGCTGTAAATACAGAGGCTAGACTTTGATGCATGGCTGCTGAAGTCAGTGGCGGAAATAAACTCCTAGTGGTGTTCTATCGCTCGCAGACCAAATAAAATTCAGGGTCAAGTTGTTTTCATTATCTGTTCTCTACTTCTGCACCCAGTCGGCCATGTTTCTGAAAATATGTAATGCTTGTGTTATAACCTGAGGTGGGACCAAGTCCCTATTATCCGAGTCACAAGCAGGTCTCAAGTCACAAGGTCTGAGTGCAGTCCAAGTTGTGCATTCTAAGAGCAAGTCAAGTCTAAAGTCAATTAAATAATCTATACATGCAATGACATGCCCTACATGCAACATTTTGTCTATGTATTGAGGCTACAACACATTTTGATTAGCCTATGTAATTATAAAATAGGGATCTTGTAGCAGTTGTAAGGGCGTGAAATCAGCAGAAAGCAAGGCAGGTTGATGTGCTCAGTGTATTTACAGGTCTTGTTGATCCAATGGTGAAAGCGCCATATCATACAAAATATACAAGTAGATTGACCAAATATACACAGCCTGTCTGTATCTGGCTTAACTGGACACAGGTAGAGGGCAAGACTGTATCTGAATCTGTCTAACAGGAGCTCAAATGGGTACATATATGGACCAATCAATTACCCAATTGGCAATTACAACCAGGCACCCAGTGTCCGGTCTTGAGCGTGAAACTCTGCTGGTCAGCTACTGCGAAGCAACCTAGCAGTTCCAAAAGCCCTGGTCTGCCCTAGAAACATATGTAAATTATGATTGAGATATTTAATTAAATACTAATCCATTCTAACTACTACGTTTGTGGTCACAAGTGACCAATTATGGGCCGGCAGGTGATGCAGACGCTCGTGCCCTCATGCCATAGACATTTATGTTGACTCTCTTAGGTAGGATGAAAATGACTACATCGATCATGATCCTTAGCAATTTTTTGGAGCCATTCAGCCCTATTCAGCAATATGGTGTGCTTCATGCGACATCGGGAGTTTTCCATTGGAATACGTGGATGATGTCAGCGCTATCACTATCTACTGGTTTTAATGTCTACGATTACAACCAATAAACTGGTTCCATCCATTGTTACATTGACACATTAGTCTTAATCAGACTTGATTATTAATTATATTTCATCACCATTCATACATGGAACAATCATTTTCTCATATTCAACGTACTGACTCCAAAGCGTGGCGCGCAGGCCATGTAGCATATCTCTATGCCGCACTAAGGCACGCCTGCTCCTATTACACACAACCAGAATGACAGAGACATAGAACACAGACAGACGGAACTCCGACATAACCCAGGAAATATGAACAAAGGAATCCATACATTTAATTAAATAAATAGAACGTCTACCTCATGAGTCTTGCGAATGTTCATGTGCATAGTAAACATTGCGCCACTCAGAGGGTAAGAAATGGTAGGCTAAATGAAAATTGATCATATCAAACATGAAACAGAAATGTCTAAGTGTTGCAATAAACAGTACAGGGCTGGAATGATGAAATGCTAGCCGTTATTGTATGATTAGATGGAATATAGATGTACCACATATGCATTTAAATGTGTGAAAGCAGCAGCAAACATTTCAAAAAGAGAACAAGTGCTCTCCACTGGTGGGAGTTTGAAGAGTGCAAGTGGAGACAGTAATAATTTTACCAACAAATTCCAAATGCAAGCTTCCTAATTGTTGCTTGATGCCCCATTGCTGGGGAGTTTGCAAAGTAAAGAGTTAATATTCTTGATCACCAAAACGATTTTTGGAGCTGCGTATTGATTTGTTGTGGCAATCCTCTCTCCTTAAAATTTGACGTTTGGGCTGCACCCGATCCTATAGCTTTACAGCAAATCAGCAATCTGTTCGCTAACTAAACCAACCTGTGTTGATTGGCAGTTTGCTGGTCCAATCAGAGGGCCAAGTGTGCTAACCAATCTGTTGCACGTTTTTTTGCAAGGGCGATGCTGCAGCTAGTGTCTCTGGCTGCGTGGCGTGTAATCCACTGAGACCGCGCCACGAAATGAGTGACAAAACGTCAAGTCCAAGTCAAGTCTCAAGTTATTATATTTTCTAGAAGTCGAATTGCAAGTCATCAAATTTGTGGGGAGAATAGACTAGAGCCTATGTCATGTAACTTAAGTTCACAACTCTGGATATAACAACCTATAGTGGTTTGGCTTTGTTTTTTCTTTTTTATTAACAGTGGATAGATTTTTTTAAATCTTAGTGCAGTGATAAACTGCCATTACCTATCTGAGCTGTTTATAAATATACAAAGCAGGGGTGGTTTTTGGCTCGAGGGCCACATCTGGATTAAAAAATTAAAACCTCTAGGTCCGCACAGATGTTTTGACCAATTTGTTTGTCAAAACGTTCTGCTCCATTCCGCCAGTACATCATCTCAATGATGTACTCTGTTTGTAAAGTGGTGGTATTTCTTAAAAAATTGTGTTTTTCCCACAATTACATTCTGAAATCTTGCTAAATGCATGCGCTTATCAGAATGCATCTCTCCACTTCATGAGGAGCTGGAGTAGGAGATGGAGTGAGAGCTGGCAGCAAAACAAGGACAGGGCAGATGCAGGACATAGGACATGACAATGCCATTAATACATGCTAATAGCTAAATAGTTAACTACAGAGATAACTAGACTACACAATATGTTTTGAATTGGCTATCTAGTAAGTCTGTTGTTTATCATTATTTATTTTATAGGCTAGCCTACCTGCTGCCGCAAATCTCCCTCTCTTCTCGAGCAACGGCACCCTAGACCTTTCCTGATCGTATGAACCCTGGGCTACAACAGGGCAAATAACTCACTAAATAGCAAGGAATATAAACAAATATGCAGGTGATTGAAAGAACACTTGTGCCTCTCAACGCAGTAATTCTACTCCGATGCACTGTGTAGAGATTAGGAGAACAGTGTGCAACACATTGCACCCACTTTGATCCAATTCTAATTAGAGTAATTGTTTGATAGGGTTTTTTCATATATTTTTTGGACAACTTAAATCTATATTCTACTTGCCCAACTATTAATTTCTTTACTTGTCCCGGACAAGTGGATAAGTGTTAATGTCAAGCCCTGGTCAAGGATGTGTGTTTGGAAGGTGTAAGGGTAATTACACAATCCTTTTTAGTCGTCCATTAGATTTACCACCCCATGTCATGTTTATGTACATTTATTTAAATCTGCTACTGATTCAGTATAAAAGGTATATAATACCTGAACAGTAAGTTATTCTCCCTCCCTGTCACTCATCTCAAGCAGATGTTGTTCTGAGTGAGTAGGAGAGGAGTTGATGGAGGCTGTAGCAGAAGCAGCTCCAGTGCAGAGCGTATTATACTGTATCAGTCGGCCTGCTAATGAAGCTGCTATAATAACACTTGTGCTGGACGGTCGTCTCTCATTAGTGAGTTGGTTTGAGTAACACACTGGAACTCTTTGATATTGTCAAAGATGTTCACCATTGTGTTCAGAACAAAGAGAGTCTTCCGCTGGGATAAGAGAGGGTTACTCTTTCCTCTGTTCTGATGGGGGTGGCAGGAAACTGTTTGTTGAGTTGGAAAATCCTTTGTTTCTCTGCCAGAACAATCTTTTTAAAAAATTATAATTATTCTGTTGTGATTTGCTTTTCGGGAACATAGAGTGTGTCTTTAATTTGAAATATCTCTTAAACAAAAGCAATGTGAAAGTCTATTTTCCTTTTGAAGGGGAAAATGCTAATATATAAAGAGAGAATGTGTGACAGAAGAACTGTAACAAAGAGGACATGAGCCAACCTGCTTACTATGTACATTTACACTTGCAGAGATATCCACTACCATTAGAAATTACTGTCAAACTTTCAAGTATTCTCTGATTTGCTTTACCCAAATGCACACATTTAGGGAACACCAACATGCCTGAAAAGAAATAGTAAAAACCACCCAAACGTTGAGTGGACCCATTCGCGGGGATATGATGAGTCCCTCCTAAGGTTAAAGCCTAAGACAGTGAGGCAGGATCCTGTGCGGTGTCTGCCAGTCCCAGACTCCTTCACTAGGCCTAGGCTGCTGTCTGGAGATAACAGACCCAGAGGAATCCCCAGCCTCCAGTCACACAACCCACAGAGATAGATGGAGAGAGACAGAAAGAGAGCGAGAGAAAGAGTGAGGAGAGGGGAGCACAACAACACTTATTTTTGGTTTGTCCAGAGGGCCTTAGTCACACATGGGAGCTCCCTACCTCTCCTCTGATTAGAAGGCACCTCCACCAGTGTTGCCCTCCAGAGAATGCCTTCAGGGCACAATCCCAAACAAAGAGGACTTGTGTGCATACCTGTAGGACAGGGAAGCTGCTAACTCGGTCAACCATGTCGTTCTTATAATCTCTGTTAAAAAGACAGGATGATAACTAAAACTGCAAAATGACCCCGGGCTGAATCCTAAATTGATATCAACACATAACTCTTAACCTTTATGTAAATCATCCATCAATTCCAATGTAGTTGAAGGCCTTAAGCACAATTCCTTCAGTGCAAACCCATGTGTACCTTGTGAAATTGAGTTATTTATATAATGTTATTAACGAGTTATGAACCAGTAAAATATGACTCATTGAAGAATATGTCTGGTGCAAGGATATGACACACCATCAGAGTAGAAGAGACTGGTAGTGGTGGATCTCTAGAAATCTGTGAGCATTAATCAGAGGTGGTGCACTAGGCTGCTGTTCTCAGGCCTAGTGGTGTAAAGTGTCTTAACGAATGTTCAGAGCTCTGCTGGTCAGGGATCAATGCTCCCTGGATGAATCATCTGCCGGGCAGCCAGCAACACACCGATGCACAAGTTAACCTGCAGTAATTGGACCAGGAGGAAATACGCTATCTGCAAAGGGATATAGAGGTTTTAATTAAAGATAAGAATCTGCACGATGGAGCAGTACTAACAAAAGGTCTCTGGGTTTTACAAGCTTCTGGGCCATGCAGGGCAGGTTGGGGGAGTAAGATGAACCTTTATTTAACTAGGAAAGTCAGTTAAGAGCAAATTCTTATTTACAATGACGGCCTACCTACAGGGTCAGCCCCTGGAGAAAATTAGGGTTAAGTGCCTTGCTCAAGGACACATTGACAGGTTTTTTCACCTTGTCGGCTCTAACCGCTAGGCTACCTGCCACCCGAACCAGATGGACATCAGGAATAGATGGGAGAGGTTGAGGGTAGAGGAAGGACAGAAGTAAAAACAAACAAAATAGAACTATTGTAAAATAGACTGTGTCCATAAAATGTATATAATATGTATAAACTGGAAGTAGAGGCCTAAGCGTTGTTGTTCACTAGTTTACTCCTATTAGAGGAGGGGTGGTAGGGTTATAAAGTGATAAAGGAAAAAAATATATATATATCAATATATATATGTATGTATGTGTATATGTCTGTATTTATATGTGTATGTATATATATTTGCAAAAAAATATGGGGGATTGGAAGTGATGCAGACAATTACATTGATGGAAGCTACAATCTATCTACCATATAGAACCAGCCTGTGCATGTGTACACACACACACACGCCCGTCAGATGTCAAATTAAACTACTGTAAAAAAATTAATAGCCCAGGCTAATTTGATTCAATCACTGAACACAACCAGCGCTTATTAGAGACAGGCTTCTATTTGAGCCAGGTGTCTTAATTCCTTAATGCGCACATGTTTTGCTCAATAACATTTTGAAATAAAATATTGTGACCAGTATAAACATTATAATAACAAATCCATCGCAGATCAGACCTGCAAAGACTAGGCTGCCTATCACATACACCCCATCATGGAGAGTGTTAGCGTGGCTATGGTGGCACCATGGCTAGCAATGATGACAGAATAAATGAATAAATGTTAAATGCACATAAATGTGGGAATATTATAGCTGTGTCCATGGTAACATCTTAAACAATTTATTTAGACCCAGCATTTATTTGCTGAAAGTATGTCTGATGTCTGGCTATTTAAGAGACCGGCGGCTATTTGAGACATTTAATTTAAGTTTTACGGTAAACAAATAATATGTATAATGAAACTCAACCAAAACGTGGCATTCTATCAGACTTGTAAGTGTGGCATGCTATTAAAAGTGTGACTACACATTAATCCACTCAAGGTCTTCCGCTCCACAGAACTCCTACCACCTGGACCATCCTCGGACTACTCCAAAATAGCTCCCCTAACAGATGGTAGGCCTGAGACATGCAGGGAACACAAACTATCATTACGTCCCTGTGGAAAATAGGAGGAGGCGTAAAATCTAAATCAGTGTTTTGCTTCACTCTGCCTCCCCCTGTGCTAACCATTCACACAGACGGAGAAGACACTTCTGGTGACATGTTGATATTGTGATTGACTGTCTCAGAGAGAGTAGAGTACAAAACCACTGTTTGTTCTCATGTAGATTTTTTTCTAAAGTCAAAATATTTTTATTCCCTTAGAGAAATGTCCTCCATGAATATTGTTTCACATTTCCACATGGCTCAAAATTATAATAACTACGGTAGTACTTTATGAACCAGAGAAACTTGACTTTGGACTGGGGACCCACTCTCGTTTACAGTACGTAGCATTGAGGCTGTGCGTGGCTGAACAAGGTCCTCCTAAGGTCTGCTAGTGTCCTTTGTTACTTTACCAGTCATGGAATTAAAGCAGAGCATCTGCTTCTACAACAAACAGTGGACTTCAAGGCTATTGACAGGAAGAGGAGAGGCCTTGCTGAATTCTGACTTAAATCTGTCTTTAAAACCATCATAAAGATTCACAACAACTTTATGCTGAATTGCTGGTGTAAAGCAGCCTAACACCACCATACTTGTGGGGAATCTATGGACTGCACTGGAAACTGGTAACCTGCATCATTATGATAATTATCTGGTATTTCTGCAGTCTTCTCAGTCACAGTGATTCTTCCTTCCTTCCTTCCTTCCTTCCTTCCTTCCTTCCTTCCTTCCTTCCTTCCTTCCTTCCTTCCTTCCTTCCTTCCTTCCTTCCTTCCTTCCTTCCTTCCTTCCTTCCTTCCTTCCTTCCTTCCTTCCTTCCTTCCTTCCTTCCTTCCTTCCTTCCTTCCTTCCTCCCTCCGTTCCTCCCTTGGTTCCATCATTGACGGTGGGCTGGTAGCGTTGACGTGACCCCACCTCTCACCTTCTCCCATTGTGCCTCTGTCAGTCAGTCAATAAAAGCAGGAGGAGGCCTATCTCCCTAATTGCACCCTACATAAACAAAGCTCTGAGACTTGGCTGTATAAAACGCTCAGATAATTAGTTTTGCAGGGGGAGGACTCTCTTCCTGTGCATTGATCTGATGGGTTGCTCTATTGAAGGGGAGAAGGAAGGACCCCTGCCTCTGACAGGTACTATCCACTCTCATGGGTAATAGCCTCCGGTCAATACCCTCCCCCCCTCTCTCTCAATGGTGTGGTCCGCTTAGGATGACACAGGTGCCAATTGATTCAGGATAATGTAGGCAAGACATTTGTAATCTATCAAACCATTTGGAGTGCTATGTCTTTCATGCTTCTGTATTTGTTTTATGGTAAGCATATTTTTTTGTGAACAGTAATGTATACAAATGTGGTGCAGAAAGAAATCTTAAATATTTTCTCATTCCAATATCTCCAGGATATGTTTGGCCCAGTATGTTTTTGTTACCGTTAGATAGCATTGGATCTATCTAGAGGGAAGAGGAGCTCTAAAGTCATGTACATTAGTGTAATCAAGCTCTTCACTCATTACTGTCATACAGGTTCATTTTTCTTTGCCTGTCCATTTGAACAGTGCCCTGCTGGGGTTGGGGTTAAACAGGGTCAGTGTCCCTGTCCCTGGGACGACATGTGCTGGGAGAGAAGGGGTGACAAAGATGACGAGAGAGGGGGGCTGGGGGTGACCTTGGCCATGAGGGGGACCCCATTGAGGAGCAGCCTACTAGACAGGGGGATGAAGAGGTGACCAGTATCATTGTTCAGCCAGTGGGCGTGGGGGGGGGGGTAGATCCTTCATTCATAAGGAGGAGTAGATCCTTCATCCTTATGGAACTGGTGCAGAAAAAGGAAGAACGATTTTGGGAAAAATAGTGCAATAAATTAAACTCTGTATATTTTATGTTCAGAAAAGCAGTTATACACTCTTATTTAGTGACTGAGGTACACAACGCAAGTCGTATTACATCATCGTTATGCCTACTCTCAGGACTCCTTTCAGCTTCTTCTACTCTATCAATGCAGAGAGGCACTCCTCTCAATAATTATACTGTCATTTTGACATGGCACACTATAACCCTCACCATTTAGCCAGCCATTTTTTGGAAATCACTACTGCTTTGAAAACCTGGAATAATTCAGACATACTGTAATTTCCTCCCCAAGAACCTCAGGCTTACTGCCGGCTTTTCATTACAGGGTTTCAGATTTCCTTAGCAGGGCTCAAGTGCTACTGCCCAACTATTTATATAGGGGAAAATATCATTTTACTGAGTGAATAAAATTGCCTTGATTTTTATGAAAAAACATAGACCGAGCTTGTACGGACAGTTTATCACACTTCTTTCTTACTTGAACACTGAATTGATTTTCTAGATAGTCTGTATTTTACAGAATAAGCAGACGGACTGGCAAATTATTTCCAAAACTGCACTAGATTGATGGCTTACTACTATGAACTTGACCTGAAGCTGAAGAGAACAGCTTACCAAAGACATTAAATATTGGACTACTGTGTGTGTCAGCCTCTGTCCACTGTTCCCTGAGTTCTCCAGGGACATGCTCAGGACAAGTGCACAATGGGATGTTAAGGCCACCAAGTGCGGCCAGATGGGACACATGTACCCAACATGCTGCCAGTCTGACCAGCCTGTGTCAGGCTGCAGTAATCAAGGTGGTAGATGAGAGAGAGTGGTAAAATGTCAGTCCTCTGTTTAATCACAAGCATGTCCGACCCTTACCCTGCAGTTTTAATCATCACAATGTCTTCTACAATGGGCTTCCATTTGTCTTTGTGAATATCTGAACCATTGCCCTACCTCACCTCTAGACTCATTGATCTTAACTCTCACACAAAAACTGACCTTCTCTTTTCGCACGCTTCTCTTACTTAGTCCTAATGCACATCCCTCTTAGCTGTCAGCTTTTACTTATTTTTTACATTAACTTCACCACTTAGAGGATAAACTGGTTACAGGCCCTGTGAAGAGACGGCATTACAAGCACACATAAAATGACAGAACAAAATCAGTGTGTAGCAGGAGTAAGCTGTAGCCTTGTAATGAGAATGTTTTATGCTCTTGAGCAAAGGGGTCATTTTAGGCCTGATTGGCTAAAAGTAAAATGTGGTTGTGTTGTTTCACACCACACTTCAAAGGCCATGCTTTTAATTTCCTGGACGCTCTTATTCTGGGGGAATGTTTATAGCTTCTCTTGGTGTTCGTATATTTCTCTATTCGGGGTGTGAATATATGCGACTGTGCTGGATCGAGGGGTCATGGTTTGTCAGCAGTGAAGTGAATAAAGAGTGACACAGAGTAGTGAGGGCCTCATTAAATCTTTTGGTTTGGAAGTGACCTCTCCTCATAGCCTGGCTGGCCGGCAGTGTAAAATACATTAATGCATGTTTACGCAGCCCAGAGCAGAGCTAGATGAGAACAGATGAGTGACGTGGGGAGCAGCAGAGCCTGCCTGATTTGCCTAAGCCTGGGAGATTCTGCACACGCCATTTGACTTTCAGGTCAATCAGTGCTGCGGCTCCATTCAGATCGGATCAGTCGTTCTGTAGTCTGCTGCAATAATGTGGCCTCTGTTCGACCCAGAGCGCACGCGCACACACACACACACACACACACACACACACACACACACACATACACACACACACACATACACACACACACACAAACACGCGTACACGTGCGCACACACACACAATCTCTCTGATTGTGAAGGGAAGCCTTTTCAAAGAACGGTGATAGAGCGGGTACAATTTAGGTCATTATGCACACTCCAAGTAGCAGTCAAGTCGTTTGAATGCATATTAAGAGTTTTCAGCAGTGAGTCAGCAAGGCCAAACTGAAAAGATGAAGAGAGGAGAGGCAGTAATCTGCTCTGACAAGAGGCCAGTGGTCAGTATTGCGGTAAACGGATCATGTCGGCTGTGTCATTCTGGCAGGGTTTTATCACCCCTATTATCCAGGTATCCAGGTGTAATAATTACTTATTTTACAGGAGGCTGTTTTAGGAGGGGAAGTGAAAGGTTAAACCTCAGGATGGATCCAGTCTTAAACACTGACGGGCCATCATCAACCTGTCCTGTCATGTCAGGACATTGTCAGACAGAATGTGGTAATGGAGCTGTTAGATGAAAGCACTGTCACTCCTGTCAGATTGAGACAGAGCAGATCTGACCCTCCTCTGCTTTAATTATCCCCCATTTCTTATCAAGAACAGGTCCCTGCTGCACCCATATCCCCCCCGTCTGTCGCATGTCCCATGGGATCCAGTCTGGGATCCTGACCCCAACTGACCCGTGTGTAGAGCAGAGCAGGGCTGGAGCAGACAGACACCCAGGCATGGGCCTCACCCTGAAGGTCAGTGAGGAGACTCTACAACCTGATGGTCTTGTGTGACATCACAGATAAAAAAAATTATTTCACCTTTATTTAACCAGGTAGGCCAGTTGAGAACTAGTTCTCATTTACAACTGCGACATGGCCAAGATAAAGCAAAGCAGTGTGACAACAAAGTAACAATAACACAATAGAAAAACTATATACAGCGTGTGCAAATGTAGTTAGATAAGGAAGGTAAGACAATAAATAGGCCATAGTGGCGAAATAATTACAATTTAGCATTAACACTGGAGTGATAAATGTGCAGATGACAATGTGCAAATATGCCTTTGTTGCGGGCAGAGATACTGGGGTGCAAATGAGCAAAAAAGATAACAGTATGGGGATGAGGTAGTTGGGTGGGCTATTTACAGATGGGCTGTATACAGGTGCAGTGATCGGTAAGCAGCTCTGACAGCTGATGTTTAAAGTTAGTGAGGGAGATGGTAGTCTCCAGCTTCAATGATTTTTGCAATTTGTTCCAGTCATTGGCAGCAGAGAACTGGAAGTAATGGCGGCCAAAGGAGCTGTTGGCTTTGGGGATGACCAGTGAAATATACCTGCTGGAGCGCATGCTACGGGTGGTTGCTATGGTGACCAGTGAGCTGAGATAAGGCAGGGATTTACCTAGTAATGACTTATAGATGACCTGGAGGCAGTGGGTTTGGCGACGAATATGTAGTGATGGCCAGCCAACGAGAGCATACAGGTCGCAGTGATGGGTAGTATATGGGGCTTTGGTGACAAAAGTGAAGACACCTGCAAGGTACTGTCTTTTATCGATGGCGATTATGATATCGTTTAGTTCCTTGAGCATGGCTGAGGTGCACCCATGACCAGCTCGGAAACCAGATTGAATAGCGGAGAAGGTACGGCGGGATTCGAAGCGGTTGGTGATCTGTTTGTTAACTTGGCTTTTGAAGACTTTAGAAAGGCAGGGCAGGATGTATATAGGTCTGTAACAGTTTGGGTCTAGAGTGTCTCCCCCTTTGAAGAGTGGGACGACCACAGCAGCTTTCCAATCTCTAGGGATCTCTGACGATACGAAAGAGAGGTTGAACAGGCTAGTAATAGGCGTTGCAACAATAGCTGCGGATAATTTTAGAAAGCAAGGGTCCAGATTATCTAGCCCAGCTGATTTGTAGGGGTCCAGATTTTGCAGCTCTTTCAGAACATCAGCTATCTGGATTTTGGTGAAGGACATGCAGGGGGAGGCTTGGGCAAGATGCTGCGGGGGGTGCAGAGCTGTTGGCCCGGGTAGGGGTAGCCAGGTGGAAAGCATGGCCGGCCGTAGCAAAATGCTTATTGAAATTCTCTATTATCATAGATTTATCGGTGGTGACAGTGTTTCCTAGACTCAGTGCAGTGGGCAGCTGGGAGGAGGTGCTCTTATGAATGAGGGAATGGATGATTACTGAACACAAAGGTATGAATGGTCAGCAGGAGAATAAATAACTACTATCAAGCAAAGACATGGATCTGTTCAAATTAAAGAGAGTGCTGCCCTGGCCTCTTGATTAATGTGACGTTTCCTTGTCACGCTTGATAACAGTAGATTGATGGGTGCCATTTTTATTCATAGCCTGGTTTATTTAAAGATACAAATGCACATTTCTATTCAAAACATATTCATATTTAAATGAATCTGGCTTTGTGGTGGTTTCTGCAGGCTGAGAATACAGTAGCTCTCCACTATTAAGATGTGCAGGTAACTCAGTGAATAGTCAGATAATTTCATGGTTGGAACCAGGCACTGCCACCCCCTATGTATTGAGTGCAGAGACTAGAGAGTGTGTATATATATATATATATACACACTCACCCGACAGTTTATCTAGTACTGTGTCAGACCCTCCTTTGCCTCCAGAACAGCCTGAATTCTTCAGGGCATTCTACAAAGTGTCAGAAATGTTCCACAGGGATGTTGGTCCGTCACCCGTTAGCTGCGGTACATTCATGCTGCGAACAGCCCGTCCCATCTCATCCCAAATATGCTCTATTGGGTTGAGGTCTGGGGACTGTGCAGGCCACTCAAGTAAGCTGAACTCGCTGTCATGTTCCAGGCAACGTTTTTCCACTCCTCAATTGTCCAGTGTTGGTAATCATGTCCCCATTGGAGCAGCTTCTTCTTGTTTTTAGCTGATAGGAGTGGAACCCGGTGAGGTTGTCTGCTGCAATGGCCCATCTGTGACAAGTATCAACGAGTTGTGCGTTCTGAGATGCCGTTCTGTACACTACTGTTGTACTGCTCCGTTATTTGTCTGTTTGTGGCCCACCTGTTAGCTTGCACAATTTTTGCCATTTCCCTTCGACCCCTGTTTTCGCTCACAGGACTGCCACTGTCTGGATGTTTTTTGTTTGTCGCACCCTTCTCGGTAAACCCTAGACACTGTTGTTCGTGAAAAGCCCCGGAGGGCGTCCGTTTTTTAAATACTGGTTCCAGCACACCTGGCACCGACAATCATACCACATTCAAAGTCTCTAAGGTCACAAGTTTTGCTCATTCTAACGTTTAATCGAACATAAACTGAACGTTCGGAAACGGGGGGTGTACCTAATAAACTGTCTGGTGAGTGTACTGTATGTCTCCTCAAGCAAACATGCCTCAAATGTTCTCCTGCTGCTCCCAGTCCAATGTGTGTTAAATGGGGTGAGTCCTACTCCTTATTCCACAAGTGTGGCAGGCACCCTGTTGATTTCAATCGGCCTATTACTCTCCAATCTCCACCATTCTTAGAGGAGAAAAGGCATGTGGAGGACAGCCAGAATGTCTGAGAATATGCTCATTATCCCTTTGTTTGTCTGAATATGTGGGATAAAGATCAGAATATGTCGCTTTCTGCAACCTGATTTTAGGTTAATATCTCAATTGGAGTTGAGGTAAATGCCTAATCATAAAACCAATTATCTGTGGAAAAATAAGAGATGATAGCAAATGTGCGGACATGGCCTATTTTAGTAGTTCTCAACTAGTTTTACCTTGGGACCCAGATTTAACCCGGTTGCCTCAGTCGCGTCTCTATATTTGCATCGCGGAAAACAATTAACCGAAGTGCAATCTTAATGCTGTATTGATAATAACTGTAGCAGTTATATGAAAATGGAACACAATTTTCACATATTTTTGGCTCCCAAGTGACGCAGTGGTCTAAGACACTGCATCTCAGCGCTAGAGGCGTCACTACAGACAACCTGGTTCGAATCCAGACTGTATCACAAACGGCCGTGATTGGGAGTCCCATAAGGTGGCGCATAATTGGCCCAGCGTCGTCCAAGTTTGGGCGGTGCAGGCCGTCATTGTAAATAAGAATTTGTTCATAACTGACTAATTAAATAAAAAGGTTCAATTATCAATAATTCCATATTGATCCGATTATTGATCACAAATGTAAGTTCACTGGTTTGAGATCATCAACGGAATCTGCGAAATAGCGGTGCTAATAGCTCTGTTGAAAATAATTCAGATTAAATATTAAAACATGTAAAAGTCCATTATCATTTGTACACACTTTTTATCTGGTTTCAGATTAGACTGAAGTATTATTATTATTAAATATTGAATATCTTTTGACCATGTCCATGGAAGCTACAAATCTTCATCCCTTCAGAAAGTATTCACACCCCTTTTCCACATTTTGTTGTGTTACAGTTTGAATGTAAAATGTATAAAATTCTGATGTATTTGTCACTGGCCTACACACAAAACCCCATAATGTCAAAGTGGATTCATATATTTTTTTAAATTATTACAAATTAATAAAAAATGAAAAGCTGTCTTGAGTCAATAAGTATTGTTATGGCAAGCCTAAATAAGTTCAGGAGTAAAAATGTGCTTAACTAGTCACATAATACGTTTCATGGTCTGCAATTATAGTGTTTATCATGATTTTTTAATGACTACCTCATCTCTGTACCCCACACATATAATTATCTGTAAGGTCCCTCAGTCAAGCAGTGACTTTCAAACACTGATTCAACCACAAAGACCAAGGATGTTTTCCAATGCCTCGCAAAGGAGGTCACCTATTGGTAGATGGGTAAAAATAAAAAAAACTGATATTTAATATCCCTTTGAGCATGGTGAAGTTTTTAATTACACTTTGGATGGTGTATCTGTCACGGTTGCTATGAGACAGGACCCGAGGCACTGAGCAGTACTGCAAAGACATTCCTTTTATTATTCAAAACAATAAATAAAAGGAGAGACCGCGACCATGAACTGGAATTTACAAAGAAAACCTACACCCAGGTGGAAAACCAATGAACTTAAGTAGAATCCCCAATTAGAGGCAACGCAGCACAGCTGCCTCCATTTGGGGACCACACAGCAAAACCCATATGGAGATAGGTCTCTGGACACTAAACTTGACAACCATAAAGGTTTCCAGAGACCTCTCTGAAAATAAATAATTACAGTACCCCCAACCCCTGGGAGTGTCACTGGTGTTGGTGGTACCAGGTCATGGCGGACGTGGCACCAGGTCAGGGGGAGGATCTGGCTCTGGAGCAGGGCTGTAACCCTTACCCTTACTGGGCACCGGTGGGGAGAACGGCTCTGGCCATGGAGCTGGGCTTGACGCCAGGTCCTGTCTGGACCCCGGCACAGTGGAAAGCCCCGACCTCGGAGCAGGAATGGACGCCGTGCCTGGACTGGGCACCGGCGCAGAGGAAGGCTCCGGCCATGGAGCCACCGGGCTAGGAACTGGTACTGGCGCCACTGGGCTAGGAACACGCACTGGAGCCACCGGGCTATGAACAGGCACTGGCACCACCGGGCTAAGAACCGGTACTGGTGCTACCGAGCTGGGGACATGCACTGGCACTACCGGGCTATGAACCGGCACTGGAGCTACCGGGCTAGGAACCGGCACAGGTGCTATCGGGCTATGAACCGGCACAGGAGCCCTGGTGCGGGGAGCCGGCACAGGACTTACCGGGCTGGGGAGACGCGCTGGAGGACAAGTGCAGGGAGCCGGCATTGGCGATAACGGACTGGGAGTCGCCACCAGGACTCTGGTGCGAGGCGCCGGCACTGGCGGTACCAGACAGGGAGTCGCCACCAGGACTCTGGTGCGAGGCGCCGGTGCTGGAGGTACCGGATTGAGAACCGGCGCTGGAGGTACCGGACTGGGGACCGGTGCTGGAGGTACCGGATTGGCACCAGCCCAGGAGCCCCGGGGAGAGGAGCCGACAGCCGTTCGGAACACATCCTCTTGCGGTCCTCGAAGTCGACCTCGTCCTCCCTCCGGCTGGTTCCTGTTCCCGGGCTGGGAGGTCTCAGCTTCAGCCGTCCACCACCTCGTCTGTACCTCCTGGGGATGATTGTAGAAACCCTCAAGGGGCAGCCGGTCCTCCGCTGTTGGTGGTTGTAGACTCCTCGTTCCCCGTCCGACTCCTGGGTGTACTCCTGCTCCCATGGCTGTAGGGGCTCCTCCACGAACCCCCACGAGTGTAGTGGCCAGGGCTCCTCCTCTTCCTCTTCCTCTTCCAAATTCATAATAATTATATAAATAGGCTTGTTTAAAAAAAATTCTGGCTTGCCGTTCCAAATAAAATTAAATACTTTTTGCTCATATCATTTAAAAAACAAGTCGCTAGGTGTAGGCAAGGCCATAAGCAAATAGGTAAACTGGGATATGACTAAAGAGTTAATCAGGGTGATTTTTCCACAAATAGACAGGTATTTTCCTTTCCACAGTAGCAAGATCTTATCTATTTTTGCCAACTTTCTATTAAAATGTATAATTTCTTTAATTTGCGATATGAATACAGAGTATGTCCTTTACCATCAGACCATTTTATTGGTAAACTTCACGGTAATGTAAAAGTTACATTTTTTTATGATCCAATATGTAATATAGTACACTTATAACAATTTGGTTGTACTCCAGAGAGGTTAGAAAAAGTATCTAGATCATCTATGAGGCTGTGGAGGGATCTAAATTGTGGATTTAAAAGAGAACATGAATCATCAGCATACAATGACACCTTTGTTTTTAAGCCTGGGGTTTCTAGGCCCATGATAGCATTGTTGGATTTGATTTTAATAGCTAACATTTTGATGTCCATAATAAATAGATATGCCGATAGTGGACAACCTTGTTTTACTCCTCTTGACAGTTTAATACTTTCTGAGAACTAGCCATTATTTAATATTTTACATCTAGGGTTACTATACATAACTTTAACCCATTGTATAAGAGATTCTCCAAAATGTAAATATTCCAGGCATTTATATATCAATTCCAGTCATACTTAATCAAAAGCCTTTTCAAAGTCAGCTATGAATACCAGGCCTGGTTTCCCAGATTCTTCATAGTGTTCTATTGTTCCCATTACTTGTCTTATATTTTCTCCAATGTCTCATCCATGTAAAAAACCTGTCTGATTAGGATGAATAATATACGACAATACCTTTTTAATTCTATGCGCTATGAACTTTGCTAGAATTTTTGCATCACAACACTGACTTGTAAGGAGCCTCCAATTTTTTTAATGGACTGGATCTTTATATTTACCACTTGGGTCCTGTTTCAGTAATAATGAAATCAGACCTTCTCGTTGATTATCCGATAATCTACTATTCTTATTGGAGTGGTTAAAACATGCTAATAACGGTCCTCTGAGTACATCAATAAAGGTTTGGTATACATCAACTGGTATGCTATCCAGCCCTGGAGTTTTCCCAGACTTAATTGCATCAAGAAGTTCCTCCACTGTAATTTGGCGTACACATGAGTCTTTCTGTACAGCTGTTAATTTGACATCATCAATAGAAAACAAATCTTTACATTTAACTTCGGTTAGTGGAGATGGAGGAGATTGAAACGAAAACATACAGCGGGTGAAATAAGTATTGAACACGTCACCATTTTTCTCAGTAAATATATTTCCAAAGGTGCTATTGACATAAAATTTTCACGAGATGTTGGTAACAACCCAAGTAATCCATACATACAAAGAAACCAAAACAAATAAGTTCAGAAATTAAGTTATGTGTAATAATGTGAAATGACACAGGGAAAAAGTATTGAACACATGAAGAAAGGGAGGTGCAAAAAGGCATGGAAAGCCAAGACAACAGCTGAAAACTATCAGTAATTAAAAAGCAATCCAGCCCTCTGTCAGTGCAAATTAATATCAACTGGTTCAGTCCCAACTGATGGCCTACAAAAAGGTCTCATTGCCAAGGTGGCACACAAGACACATCTCATGATGGGTAAAAGCAAAGAGCTGTCTCAAGACCTTCACAACCTAATTGTTGCAAAACATAATGATGGCATTGGTTATAGGCGCATTTCTAAGCTTCTGAATGTTCCAGTGAGCACTGTTGGGGCCATAATACGGAAGTGGAAAGACAATCATTTCACCATAAATTTGCCTCGACCAGGTGCTCCTCGCAAGATTCCTGACAGAGGAGTGAAAATAATAATCAGAAGAGTTGTCCAAGAGCCAAGGACCACTTGTGGAGAGCTTCAAAAAGACCTGCAATTAGCAGGTACTGTTGTCTCAAAGAAAACAGTAAGTAATGCACTCCACCGCCATGGCCTGTATGCACCACGCAAGACTCCATTACTGAAAAAAAGCATGTTGAAGCTCGTTTAAAGTTTGCTGCACATTTGAAAAAGCCAGTGAAATACTGGGAGAATATAGTGTGGTCAGATGAGAGCAAAATTGAACTGTTTGGATGTCATAATACACACCATGTTTGGAGGAGAAATGGCACTGCACATCACCCTAAAAACACCATACCAACAGTGAAGTTTGGAGGTGGGAACATCATGGTGTGGGGCTGCTTTTCAGCAAATGGTACTGGCAAACTTCACATAATTGAAGGAAGGATGAATGGGCAAATTTACAGAGACATTCTTGACAAAAATCTGCTGCCATCTACCAGGATGATGAAGATGAAACGAGGGTGGACATTTCAGCAAGACAATGATCCCAAACACACAGCCAAGGAAACTCTCAATTGGTTTCAAAGAAAGAAAATAAAGCTGCTAGAATGGCCCAGCCAATCACCTGACTTAAATCCCATTGAAAATCTATGGAAAGAACTGAAGATCAAGATTCATAGAAGAGGCCCACGGAACCTTCAAGATTTGAAGACTGTTTGTGTGGAAGAATGGGCCAAAATCACACCAGAGCATTGCATGCGACTAGTTTCTCCATACAGGAGGCGTCTTGAAGCTGTCATTACCAACAAAGGCTTTTGTACAAAGTATTAAATAAATATCAGTAAGTGTGTTCAATACTTTTTCCCTCTGTCATTTCACATTATTACACATAACTTAATTTCTGAACTTATTTGTTTTGTTTTCTTTGTATGTATGGATTACTTGGGTTGTTACCAACATCTGGTGAAAATGTCATGTCAATAGCACCTTTGGAAATATATTTACTGAGAAAAATGGTGACGTGTTCAATACTTATTTCACCCGCTGTATGTGACCGACCGGCTCCATTCGATCTTATGTAGCAAAATTTGAAAATGTGTTTTTTACATTGGTAAAAATAGAGACTCAGAGCTAAAAAATACACTACAGTTGATGAATAATGGGGAAATAATTCTGCTTTGAAAGTTGATAAACTTGTAATCTCACTTTTGAGAAAATGGCCCTTGAATGTTTTGGTAAACCTACTGGAGAGCCCTTTGTTGTCTACACCCATTCAGCATCGTTCACACCCTTAAGCCTTAGCCCCTCCCATCTCTTTAAGGATTCACATGTGAGGCCATGTACTAAACAACCAAAGATTTCAAGACTAAAGGCTGGTTTATACTACGTCTACTGACAGTTGTCACAGTGACATAATGAACATTCTATGGTCGTCTGACATCAAACTATACATTGTCATTATGAAAAAGTATAAACAGAAAAATGACAGGCTGCATGACATCAGCAGCCTGGTGATCCAAAATAGCATAACTAGTGTATTTTAACATCAATAAACCCACTAGTTAAAAAAATTATTTAGTATATGTCAATCTTGTAAACCAGGCAACAAACAAACTATTTGCAGGACAATCGATTAGCAGGTTTAAAATCCCGGCTACTGTAGGTGTGAATATCCCGCAAAGTGAGGACAAATCGGAGATCTGCTGTATACTTATGGCCTATTGTAACCTGAAGTCACACCTTTCCAGTACTCCTCACCCCGCCCCAAACTACGTGCTGGACTTCAGGCTAGAAGGTTGAGGGTTCGAGACCTGCTCCCTTCCTGTTTCATTACAGTATATAAATACTTGATTTGTATAACTTTATCCCAACTCCGTAAACTAAACCTACCCTAAATTTTGTTCTTGTTAGCATGTTTCATGTAGAACATTTTTATAACTCTCCGTGTTGAATCATATATCATTCAAAAGCTTGTTTTTGAATGTTAGCTAGTCCAGACATGGCTATATCCTTTGTAGACGCAGTGCTTCGTGCTGAAAGATGAGTAATTCCCTGGCATCCGATTGGCCACTGGTATTTAAAGGCCCTTTCCGGCAACCTGATTTGTTAAAATGCCTCACTTCCTTGTTTGAGAATATCTCCCGCGAAGAATCCACGTAAAGAAAATCTTGAAGAATATACCTACAGTATGTGAATAAAAAATAGGTGATCTCATTTAGCCAATGCGAGAAAAGCAGTAAATGAATGAAAAAATTAGCTTGATCAGCCGATTGAGGCAGTGGCAGTACAGGTAACTAGAGGAGGAAAAAGACGTAGCCGACAGCAGCACGTCGAGACAGCGAATAACCAGACAGCAGCCAGTCAGCCAACAGTGGCATTTACTCCACATGTCACACCTGTGAGCTCTGGAACTCCACCTCCGACAGGCAGAGTCAACATACGTGGCGGGTTCATCAAGTCGTCGGTTCACATTCCCATTTCTCTTCCTCTTTTGACAACAGAACTTGACGAACTGCTCACCAGGCACAGCAAGGGCCGTCCGGACCATTATGCTGTTCTGCTATTCCAAAGATGTGTAACCGAAGAGAGATACCACCAGTGGAAATAGAAAACCAACTGGGATGGATCCCGAGGCAAATATGGCTCACCTGTGTTCATCATTAATTCATCATACATTTTTGTCCATGACTGATGCAACCCGAAAAAGCATTAAAGACAGAGCTAATGAGTTCTTGAGGTCACTGAGAAAGTCTGGACATGGCCTATGGCCTACTATGTACTGTAGGCTATAGTACAGTATGTGTACTTGTCAGACTGCACAGTGGCTTAATAAACATAAAGCCTACATAAAGCCCAACATTTTTTTTTTGCGAATTCAATAGTATATTTGTACCACTGTAGATGCAATGTATTCTATGCTTAATTACTCTTAAACAAAATGTCAGTATTTGTTCAACATCTTTATGCTTTCCTTAATAAAATAACGATAAAAAAAGACTTTCAAAATGCAGATGTTTATTTCAACAAGTGTACATCTCAGCTACATAGTAAATTACTACAATGTCAATCCAAGGTTTTACATTACATGTATAACTTGGGGGCTCCCAAGTGGCGCAGTGGTTTAAGACACTGCATCTCAGTGCTAGAGACATCACTACAGATAGCCTGTTTAAAATCCAGACTGTATCACAACGGCTGTGATTGGGAGTCCCATAGGGCAGTGCAGAATTTGCCCAGCATCCTCCGAGTTTGGCTGGTGTAGGCCGTCATTGTAAATAAGAATTTGTTCTTAACTGACTAGCCTAGTTAAATAAAGGTTAAATAAAAAAATATCACTGACCAATATGTGGACTGACAATTTTGTTTCTCTCTTATTGTTTCTCCTCACTGTTTGCTAGTTAACTTAGCTAGCTAGATTGCTGGATATGCAATACTTGTTATTTACATTGGTTTGGAATCCTATCTTGCATCATGCCTATAATTTTGTGAGATCGAAATGCATCCACGGTCATAATCATAACCAATGTCAACCCTCGTCAATTATGTTAAATATTTAGCTAGTACAATTATTTACAGAATCTGATGTTACAAATGTTTGCAAATGCGAGGTGTGGTGCATAACAAGTTAGCAGGCACCAGGCTAACTACTGTATACTGAACAAAAATATAAACGCAACATGTAACAATTTCAAAGATTTTCCAGAGTTACAGTTCAAAAACTTGTCCATCACTACTGTAAATAAAAACACAGCATCTAAAGTGGAACAAATATATTATTTAATTTGATTAAAAACAAATGTGTACAGTTGATGCCGTGACCATAAGCTTAATAAATATATACATTTTAAAACAGTTTTAAAACATTAAAATAAATATTGTAATGAAACAGGCAGGGAGGTTTCGAACCGTCAACCGTCGGGCCCGAAGTCCAGCGCGCTATCGACCGTGCCCCAAAAGCGTGCTCGAGCAGCAGAGTCGATATCCACGCTTATAAACCCAGGGTCGTTACAATATCATGAACGACAAAAACATATTGAGCATTTCATCCTCAAAACACTTCTACGATTGTCAGGTTTAGAGTCCAGAGACCTCTTTGGAGTACTCTATGTTGGTTGTGGTGTGTGGTCCCCAATTGGAGGCAGCTGCGCTACGTCTAATTGGGGATCCCATTTAAGGTTGCTGCCTGGCCATGTGTGTGTGGGTTTTTGTGTTTGTGAATATGCACACCAGTTCATGGTCGCGTTATCTCCTTTTGTTTGTTGTTTTGGAATTGAATAAAAGGAATGGCTTTCTCTCTCAGCTCTACGCGTGGGTTCCTGTCTCATTGCAACCGTGACAGAAAAACCCACCACCACAGGACCGAGCAGGGTCAGAGGAAGAACTCCCCGGAGGTATGGAAGTTATCTCCCAGGAGGAGTTCCTCCACTGTTTAGCTCTGGAACAAGGTTGAGTTCCAGAGCAGCGAGGACTTCGATGGGGGCCACGTCGGCAGTCGAGGAGGCAGGCACAGCCTAGAGCCCCGAAGAACACCCAGGCCTCACGTGCGTCTCCCCAGCCCGGTACGTCCTGTGCCGGCCTTCCGCACCCGACTTCCGGTGCGTGTCACCAGCCCGGTGCAACCAGTGCCGTGCCGTCGGCAACATAGATCTGGAACTGTTGGGGTGCTAGGACCTAGTTTAACAATTATGCATCCATCCGTGAGTAACTCTGGTCCGTCAGCACTCATTCACTCAGGACCTATTTATTCATGCAGGTCTGTATATACATACTCATGTACAGTTGTTATATCATATCACGTGCAATATTGCTAGTAATTCAGTTGCACCTTTTCGCATTGCTTTTAGTATATCGAATGTGCAATACGTGCAGTTGTCTGTAATTAAACCCTGCGCACTAAGGACTGTATTTTAAGGGAATTACTATTATTACCCCAAATTATATCATACACACATCTAGCTATTAAAGTATCTCTTCCTGTCATTTACCTATACAGTTTGTGTAACCATGCAAGTATTCACTTATCTGTAAATTTAACTGTAAACTTACCTGTACAGCTAATTTAACCATGCAAAATTTTCACTTACCTGTTCATTTAGCCAATCTGTCTATTAAGTAAACTATTATTACCCTCGCTCATATCATACGCATTTTTAGCTACTGAAGTATTTCTCTGCCATCGACCTGATATCTTGTATTTCTATACTTTTTCATACTGCCGCTCTATGTATCATGTACCGTGTATCTGTCTTTTGTGTACTTTCGTTGTGGCATTTTGCACCTGCCCTGTGTTGTGTTGTAGCTGCTTGACAAAGAAATTTCCCCCTCCCGGGATCAATAAAGTATCTATCTATCTATCTATCTATCTATCTATCTATCTATCTATCTATCTATCTATCTATCTATCTATCTATCTATCTATCTATCTATCTATCTATCTATCTATCTATCTATCTATCTATCTATCTATCTATCTATCTATCTATCTATCTATCTATCTATCTATCTATCTATCTATCTACCCCTTTTCAAAAAGCCCACCTTGGGGAGGGATGTAGAATAAGTCAAGGGATAAGAATACTTTCTGAAGGCACTGTGTATACATTTTCTCTGTTTCATTTTCAATGGATGCCTGTGTGTTGTTTGGCTCTCCTATTTAATTTCCTTATGGGCAGAAGGACAAATTTAGACATGGCAGGAGTGCAGACATTCATCTTCAGGAAAAACAAAATAATCTGTGCATGGGCAACAACACTCAGTCAATTTGACAATGCACTCCTCAATTATTGCCATTTGAATTAACCTTGGCATGAATGTTTATTCTAGGTGTCAAGCATCCCCAAATGCATTGGTTCTCTACCTTGATCAGGTGCATTAGGTGAGGAATGTGATGAAAGCCAGCCATTCCAAACAGGAGAAGGAGAGAGAGAGGGGGGAAAAACTGTGAGAAGGAAAGCATTATGAAACAGATGCCTCTGCAGATGGTTGAAAACATGGACATGCATTTGTGTTACAAAGCAGATCTGTCACTTTCAGTGGGAAAATGGTAATTGCTTTTGTGGAGGAATAGGGCTTTTGAGCCTTCCTGTCTTCCTCTTTCGCTCCATGTAATGTTATTTTGTGCAATTGATAAATTACAGGAAAGGCAAAACCCTCACTACATCCACAGCTCTGGTGTTGGTAGTGCTCTGGCTTCACATCTTTTTGCCCAAATGTAATAATAAAAGGCATGTTTACCTGAAAGTATTATTATTAACAACTAATTCATCTTTTTTGGGCTATTTGAGCCACATTAAGGTAGGGGAATGGAATCGTTTAGGTCTTAATCAACACAAATGCACATTGTTGTGAGTTGTGACATGTTATATTTAATAGTTGGGCAATGCACTGACTTCTACAGCTTAAATGTGCATTTTGCAGCTTGATTGCAAGTAGGAGTCCCCTACAGATGGAGATTTGTGCTGCCCGAAAGCGTGTCACCTTAGACACCTCTACAGAAGCCCCACCTTCATCCCAGAGATAATTAAATGCAGATTGATTTGATTTATTGCCAGTGCAGATCTGAAGTGACTGTAAATGCAGATTTCTCCCTGTATTTACTGTGCTGCGTGTTTGTATTCAGGGAGTTTCTGTGGACTGGGGCTGAGGTGTGGAGCAGATGAGACAAGGTCTGGGCCTGCCTGTCACCCAAATAGAGAGCCAACGGGAGGTAGCACAGCACAACAGGAGAGTGTGATTTACACTTTGGCACAAGACCCACTGTCTTAAACCTGTAAAACACCTCTCTGCTAAGACATGTTACCACAGCTACTCCTCTCTGCTGGGATGTTCCCTGTAGGAGCGTGTGTGCATGCTATATTTGTGTTTGTCAGCTCAACAAAAGTTTACACTGTACATAAGTCATATGCTTTGACTGTAGCTGTTGGTGCAGAGATGTCAATAGAGTGTACTTACAGTATGTGTTAGTGCCTCAGCAGAGAATTCTACAGGGTTAGTTTCTATGAGTGTATGGTTATTTTTTTATGTCACGTGCACAAGTACAGTGAAATACCTTTCTTGCTCGCTCTTTCCAAACAATGCATTAATCAATTATCAGTAGTACTATTGTCACGGTGCGTAGATAAGGGACGGTAGACAGAGCGCTCGTGGAGTGTCATCCTTGTTTATTTTGTGAGATGTTCTCTCAAAGCACATAAATAAACAGGAGAGTAAAATATATTCACTATTAACAAAAACACAGTGACTTACTTTGTATACTGGCCGTGCAGTCAAACAAAACGAACAATGATCCACATGCAGGTGGATGGGAGAGAAGGCTAAATACCATTCCCAATCAGAGACAACGCTAGACAGCTGTCTCTGATTGGGGATCATTCACCTTCCCTCCCTGATGTAAGGACTGGGTTGTGGCTTCCCCTGATGGACATAAAGGTTACCACAATCCAGCCCTTACAGTACCCCCCCCCCAAGGCGCGGGCTCCCGACCGCGATACCTCCCCCCCAACCAAGAACCACAAAGTCCAACATATATATATAAAAAAAAAGCAAAGAGGGGGGGAACTTGCGGAATACTGGGGAGGTTGTTGTTGGTGGGGGCTCCGGCTCCGGCCTCGGGTGTGTCGTCTGTATTGCCGGCAGCTTCCTCCTTGCCTCCCCTTTGTATGCCCGATCCTGTGGAGCGTACTGCTCCGGCACGGGAGAGAAGCAGACGACCGGCCCCGGACTGGGCACCGGTGGAGCGGACTGCTCCGGCGCTGGAGCTGGGCAGACGACCGGCCCCGGACTGGGCACCGGTGGAGCGGACTGCTCCAGGCCTTGAGCTGTGGCTGGAGGCGGCGGGACGCTGACCTTCGCTGCAGGCGGCGGGACGCTGACCTTCGCTGCAGGCCTCGGGACGCTGCCCTTCGCTGCAGGCCTCGGGACGCTGACCTTCGCTGCAGGCCTCGGGACGCTGACCTTCGCTGCAGGCCTCGGGACGCTGACCTTCGCTGCAGGCTTCGGGACGCTGACCTTCGCTGCAGGCCTCGGGACGCTGACCTTCGCTGCAGGCCTCAGGACGCTGACCTTCGCTGCAGGCCTCGGGACGCTGACCTTCGCTGCAGGCCTCGGGACGCTGACCTTCGCTGCAGGCCTCGGGACGCTGACCTTCGCTGCAGGCCTCGGGACGCTGACCTTCGCTGCAGGCCTCGGGACGCTGACCTTCGCTGCAGGCCTCGGGACGCTGACCTTCGCTGCAGGCCTCGGGACGCTGACCTTCGCTGCAGGCCTCGGGACGCTGACCTTCGCTGCAGGCCTCGGGACGCTGACCTTCGCTGCAGGCCTCGGGACGCTGACCTTCGCCGGAGGCCTCGGGACGCTGACCTTTGCCGGAGGCCTCGGGACGCTGACCTTCACCGGAGGCCTCGGGCTGCTGACTTTCACCGGAGGCCTCGGGCTGCTGACCTTCACCGGAGGCTCAGGGCTGCTGACCTTCACCGGAGGCTCAGGGCTGCTGACCTTCACCGGAGGCTCAGGGCTGCTGACCTTCACCGGAGGCTCAGGGCTGCTGACCTTCACCGGAGGCTCAGGGCTGCTGACCTTCACCGGAGGCTCAGGCCTGCTGACCTTCACCGGAGGCTCAGGCCTGCTGACCTTCACCGGAGGCTCAGGGCTGCTGACCTTCACCGGAGGCTCAGGGCTGCTGACCTTCACCGGAGGCTCAGGGCTGCTGACCTTCACCGGAGGCTCAGGGCTGCTGACCTTCACCGGAGGCTCAGGGCTGCTGACCTTCACCGGAGGCTCAGGCCTGCTGACCTTCACCGGAGGCTCAGGCCTGCTGACCTTCACCGGAGGCTCAGGGCTGCTGACCTTCACCGGAGGCTCAGGGCTGCTGACCTTCACCGGAGGCTCAGGGTTGCTGACCTTCACCGGAGGCTCAGGGTTGCTGACCTTCACCGGAGGCTCAGGGTTGCAGACCTTCACCGGAGGCTCAGGGTTGCAGACCTTCACTGGAGGTCGGGTGCGAGGAGCCGGCACTGGGCGTACCGGACTGGGCAGACGTACCGTTTGGCTGGTGCGCTGAGCTGGCACGGGTCGCACCAGGCTTTTGTTGCGCACCGATGTTTGGGTGCGCTGAGTCGGTTTCCTCCTCCTCCGACTCTGGACTGCTTTGCTTTGTCTTGGCCAGGTCGCAGTTGCAAATGAGAACTTGTTCTCAACTGACCTACCTGGTTAAATAAAGGTGAAATAAAATAAAATAAAAATTGTGACAGGTAGCCTTAGAGTTCTTGGGAATAGAAATGGTGGTGGTCAGCTTGAGAGGTGGGGATTACAGACTAGGACAAGGAGAGGTTGAAAATGACTGTGAATATGCCTGCCAGCTGTTCTGATCATGCTCTGACAGGGCTCGACATTAATGATTGTCCTCTTCTTGTTGGACAAGAAGAATATAGATTTAAGTTGTATTATATATTTTTTTAAATTGCACAGAAATCACTATTAAACAATTACTACAATCAGAGAGGCCAACATTGGAATAACATTCAAATCATGTACATAAATAAAAAAGCCTACATGTCAACGTGTAGGTGATATGCATATTGGCTACAGCCTCATGTCCAAACCAATGCTGACATGATGGAGGCACGTGTGCAGTAAACTACTGCATACTTTCTACCGGTCTTTTTTGCAGTGGTGTGCTGGGGCGCCAACATAAAGGCGGATGCTTCTCGGGTAAATAAGCTGATCATGGAAGGCTAGCTCTGTTCTGGGGATTAGCCTTGACACTCTAGAGGAGGTGGCGGAGGGATGGATCCTGGCCAAACTGCTGGCCATTATGGACAGCGTCACCCACCCTCTGCATGCCATGGTTATGATGCAGAGGAGCACTTTCAGTCACAGACTGATCCCACCACAGTGTGCCAGAGAGCACTACAGGAGGTCCTTCCTGCTGGCGGCTATTAGACTATTTAATGCCTCACCTGGATGCCGTGCCATCGGCAACATAGACCTGGAACTGTTGGGGTGTTAGGACCTAGTTTAACTCTGGTCTGTAATCACTCATTCACTCAGGACTTATTCACTCAGGAATGCATATCAGTATCCTGTCAGTTGTATCTTTTTTTTTCATTGCTTTTAGAATATCGAATGTCCAATACGTGCATTTACCTGTAATTAAACCCTGCACTAACGACTGTATTTTAAGGGAATTATTATTATTACCCTAAATTATATAATACGCACATTTAGCTATTTAAGTATCTCTTCCTGTCATTTACCTGTACAGTTTATGTAACCATGCAAATATTCACTTACCTGTACATTTAACTGTGCATTTACCTGTACAGTTAATTTAACCATGCAAAATATTCACTTACCTGTTCATTTAACCAGACTGTCTATTAAGTAAACTATTATTACCCTCACTTATATCATACGCACATTTAGCTATTTAATTATTTCTCTGCCATCGACCTGTATAGTATAGTTAACCATGCAAATATTCCTGCCTGCCTGCCTGCCTGCCTGCCTGCCTGCCTGCCTGCCTGCCTGCCTGCCTGCCTGCCTGCCTGCCTGCCTGCCTGCCTGCCTGCCTACCTATCTATCTATCATAGTGGTGTCATGATAACAGCTGAAAACTCTCAGGTATTCCAAGACGGGTGAACAATGGGTTCAGACTTCCAGCAGACCACCCCTCTCAATTTCCCTGTATCCAATGCCACAAGCCTTCGCCCTGCGGTAACACATGGCAGACTAGATAAACTTTTTGGCTTTGAGCAACCACCAGTCTCTGCCATTGTTTTCTATGGTGCATTGATTCAGGAGCTTGCCGTTATTCTAACGGCTTGGTTCCCTTCCAACCTGTTGGGCTGCATCAGACACAGTACCTGGCTGGCTGGTTTGGTGGGACAGGGTGGTGGTGTCATTCACTAGTTTTATCCAAACTCCCCCAGGAGGCTTCTCGGTGCTCTGGAACCAGCAGGCAAAGTTCTGACCCCAAACACATCCTGCACCCTTCCCCGAGGCCTGACCTCTAACCTCGAATCCCCGAGCTGAGTAGGTGAAAAATCTGTTGCTACTCTGGATAATAGTGTCTGTTAAATGACAAAAATGTACATGTAAAACAATGGCATCCACACATGCATACTGCTTCTCTCTCCTCACACTCACACATACAGTTCTAGTTTTCTATTTTCCAAGCCCTGGGCATCAGACATACCAAAAGAACCAGAATTCACAGCAAGTGGGATAAGCTCGTAAAAGTGCAAGGCACTGACTGCTAATTTTCTACTTAATGGACAAAATGGTGTCAGCATGTTACTGCGAGCCCCTCAGGATTCAAAATACTAGCAGCGATATAAAGTAAAGCAATAGTTCTGTGCATTGACACCAAATCCCTCCTCATAGACAGACCCTAAACATTGACAGATGTGCACAGGAACAGCAGCACTTTGCTGGGCATAAGTGTTCATAGGCTGTTTGAAGCTATACAGTAATTTCTTCACATCAGTGTTGCTTCTACAGCCTCACCATACTTCTCCATTCCAGTGTGGAGGATGTGAGAGGCTGTATGTGTTAGAGATGGAGCCTGGTTCATTTCCCACCAGCCTACAACCACACATGTTACCTCTGGGTCT
The DNA here is from genome assembly GCA_023634145.1 of Thymallus thymallus. NCBI lineage: Eukaryota > Metazoa > Chordata > Actinopteri > Salmoniformes > Salmonidae > Thymallus > Thymallus thymallus. Next base: position 17,797,955 of record CM042405.1, on the reverse strand, counting down.
CCTCATTTCTACACTTCTAGCTCTAGAGGTGTTGATAGGCCCTGCCTGTCCCGAGACAGTTGAATGGATGTCTAGAAACGCAACGCTCTCACAAGTTGTTTGATTTAATTGTTTCCTCTGCTTCTCTGTTGAGATTAGCCCCTCAGGCCAGTAGCAAAGTCCTCTGTAAACCCTCTTTCCCTCGTCTAGTCTGTGTGGCTGTAAATTGTCAGGTTACTCAGTCATTAGGCCTGGTGCTGACCCTGGGGACCGGCAGGGGTCAGGTGTCAGTGGCAGGGTGACACGGGCACTGATGAGAGAGGGAGCGAGGGAAGGGAAGTGGAGAGGAGGGATAATGATGGCCCGGTTTGAAAGAGAGCTGAGGCGTTAGATTGAATTGGATTGGCTAGAGAGGTGTCAGCTTGCACACTGGGTAATGGGCCCACTTTTAGAAATAAGCTTCTGAAAGACTTACTGATGCTGGACTCCACTCACCACATCTATCCCTATGGAACCGTGTGTAGTGGGGAGAGTGATCTCCTCATTATTTGAATGTGTAAGAGATCAATATGTTCAGCAACACATCCTTGATGACTTGCACACTAACAAATATGTTTAGCCTGTGATGGCTACTCTATCAGTAGTTCAACACGCCTGGCTTACAACCCTCTTTCAAAATACCTTGAGCCACGTGTTTTCTTTTTCACCTGGCTTTGCTTAAGTACTGTACTGTATAAGGACGTCTTTGGCAACTTGTTAGTGTCACCTCTGGCGACGCAAACAAACCTCTCACTCGCTGCTGTCTTTCATTTTGGAGAGAGATGGTGATATGAGGATGGCTAGGGCCACTGTAAACCCCAGGGGTCGTCTCTCCAGGAGGCCACACAGTTATCTGCTGCCTGATAACAGCCAGCCTCTCTGACATATTCTGTCTGTGTGAGACGCTCTATTGAGTGTCACTGCTGGGTGTGAACCTTCTCAGAACCTACCCTGGAGGCCCAGAGCACTGCTCGTAAGGAAAAAGATGCATACTGTAGTAGGATAATAGGTTCACACATTTAAAATGAACTGCAGCGTATATAACAATATGTGTGTGCGCGTGTGTATGTGAGTCATGTGTACATATAGAATGGAGAGAAGCTATGGAATCAGCCCAGCATCTGTTCTCTCAGGAAGGCAATTGAATGGGGCTCACATGATTGAGTGGCACCTGCTTGTCAAAGGGAGGCTAGGAAATTAATTCAGACACTGTGCTACCGTACCTGCATGCCAATCAGACTACCATGATAATCCTTACACCCACACAAACTCTCTCCCTCTTCCTTTCCCTCTCTCTCTGTCACACACACAAACTCTCTCTCTCACACACGCAGCCACACGCACACACACATACACACACACACACACACACACACACACACACACACACACACACACACACACACACACACACACACACACACACACACACACACACACACACACACACACACACACACACACACACACAACACAGACCATATACAATCCATCACTGTCTTTCTCACTCACAATATATCCCCTGCAGGTACATACATATGCTCATCACACCACCCATCCAACCACTGACAAGCTCTGTCACACCCCCTAATTAAATTGCTTCTGTGTGTACATGGTTCTCATATTGTTCATATCAGTGTGATTTGTCAAAAGTATTATTTCACTTGAATAGTAAGGTAAAGTGACGGTGATAGTATGTAGTAGTGATGGGGGGAAAAAATCGATACAGTTTCAAATCGGGATATTATTTTTGACGATATATCGTATCTTTTTGACAATATTGCAAAATAATTGTTTGCGCTAGTTGGCTGTACCTGCACCAAAACACCAGTAATTTTCATTCATAGTTTGTTCTCCATTTTCTTTTTAAATGAATGAAATGAGTGTAGCACTTTTATTTCCATGACTGATCAAAGCTTGTTTTCTCATGGCTCTCTCTTGTCCCTCTGCAGCAGACATATGGTTAGCAATATGTTTGGGACATCGTATCGGAATAAAATCACAGTATTTAATGCAATACATATAGAATTGTGAGAATTGCAATACATATCGTATCAGCACCTAATATGTTATTTAGCTGACATCCATGGAAATGTGTGCATCTATAAAGCAACTCAAAATCTTTCCAAATCTCTATCTGTGCGGTCTCTCATAACCATGAGCCTCCTATCCATTATAGGTGCAGATATATTTCCAGTATGTCATGCCCAGAGCAGTGCCACCCCTGCGGGCATCATTGGCCACGTACTCCCACTAAGGGATTAACCACCATGGTTCAGCCTGGCGTGGGTGTGGTCTTACTGGTAGTACCAGGGCCGGAGTGGCAGGATGAACAGAAGGTCGGGACATGCCGTAACACTGTGTCACGCTGGGATGAAGACAGGACCCTGGCACTACCTGTCACAGCGGGCACACTGAGAGCTGCATAGCACCGTAGCGGCAGACAGCAGTGTGGCATCAGAATTACACAGAGAAAGAATCAGAAGAAGTCAACCTACCTGGGGTTCTGACATTCCATGCCTGTCTTACTGTAGACTAGTCATTGAGGTGTCATAGTTGTGAAGGTGTGTGATAAATCATGGCAAATTGGATTTGATATTTGATGTCATTAAACGGACGTATTGGGCCGTCATTAAATGTCATGAGTGTAATTGATGTTGTAGAATTGTACATTAAGATATAAAATGCTTTGATAAGGATATTAGGCTTCATGTGGCATTAAAAAACCATGGTCTCTCTCTAAACCCATGTGACTCTCACATGCACACATTCTCATTCCATTGTTCACTCTATTTAATGTAGTCCTTCCTCTTCCTAGTTATGTACAGCTATACAGGTGGTATTTAATTCCATTTCAACCCTGAGGTCAGATGTATTGGACACAATACCCCAGTAGAACGTTACTCCTTTTCAGTGATGACAACATGTAAAGATGCTCTTGTGACCTAAAGTAAAAAACCTCCTCTCCCTTTAATTTTCTATTCAGGCTCTACATTGCATTCTGGGAATAATTACAACATGTACCACCACTGTAATTAATGCTTAGCTTGTTTAGCTTGGAGTGATAGTTCTGACAGACAGATACAACAGACAGAAAGACAGGCCTAACTCAGCTGACAGACATTCACATACTTTATTTTCCCCAGTCTTATAAATACCATGGCGCTCAGTAGTTTATGTGCTACTGTCCCCACCCATTCTCGGGTAGCCATGACAGCCAGAGTGTTCAGACAGTATAAACAGAGCAGTGTGAATCAACACCACCTGGTCCTGCTCTGCCCTCGCCAGACGGACAGAGAGACAAATACAGTAACGCATCACTGGTCGATAAACGTGCTCATACATCAGTCACGTTTAGGCAGACAGCTGTATGATCAACTTTATTCCCAAATAATTTATGTTACTGTCCTTGTCTCATCATGAGTCACTGTCCACATGAGACTCTGTTTTATTACTTTATAGGTAAAATAATAAAAATTACCATCTGTGTCAAGGACATAGGATTTCTCACAGCTATTAGGTGTCCATTCATGTATTAATACATGTGACAATAGGATATGGTTTCATTTTGGAATATAACCTATTTTTACAGCTTGTTACAGTATTACTGTGACGGTGTAAATATGGACGAGAGCCAGGCGCAGGAGATGGTGTGGAATAAACGTATATATTTAATACGTACATACAATTCCACAATACAATAAGGAACGGCACTACTGTGCCAGTAAACTACTAAAGGTGCTACTAAACCTTAGGCAACCGCCTAGAGCACAAACCACGAGTAAAACAATAAACTCGGATGAGAAGAACACCATGCATAAACACTGCCACAATAAACAATAACCGACAAGGACCTGAGGGAACAGAGGGAACATATAACATTAAGTAATTGGGGGAAATGAGAACCAGGTGTGCAAAATGACAAAGCATGCCCGAACAAGGGGATGAGGCAACTTCGGATGGAGCTCCAGCTGCATTCTGACACCGACCTCGGGGACAACCCGGACGGCGAGGCGCCGGGCGATCTGGGTGGTGACGGTGGAAGTCTCGTAATAGGGAGTGGTCGAGAACATCCCCCCTCGGCACCCCACACCTCTCCTCCGGACCGTACCCCTCCCACTCCATGAGGTACTGAAGGCGCCCCGCCCGACGTCTCGAATCCAAGATGGAACGGACGCAGTATGCCGGGACCCCCTCGATGTCCAATGGGGGAGGAGGGAGTTGTAACCTATAGGTAACCTTGTTGATTCTCCTCACGACTTTAAATGGTCCTACAAACCGCAGCCCCAGTTTCCGGCATGGCAGGCGGAGTTGCAGGTTCCGGGTCGAGAGCCAGACCCGATCACCCGGTGTGAACACCGGGGCATCACTGCAGTGACGGTCCACGCCGGCCTTCTGCCGACGTACCACTCGCTGGAGACGAACATGCGCAGCCTCCCATGTCGCCTCCACGTGCCGGAACCACTCGTCCACCACAGGAGCTTCGGTCTGGCTCTGCCAGAACCGGCTGATAACCCAACACACACTGGAAGGGGGTTAGGTTAGTGGAGGAGTGACGGAGGGAATTTTGAGCCATCTCAGCCCATGGCAGGAACACCGACCACTCCCCCGACCGGTCCTGGCAGTAGGACCTTAGGAACCTACCCACATCCTGATTAACCCTCTCCACCTGCTCGTTAGACTTGGGGTGAAACCTAAAGGTAAGGCTGACGGAGACCCCCAGCCGTTCCATGAACGCTTTCCACACCCTAGATGTGAATTGGGGACCCCGATTAGACACTATATCCTCTGGTACCCCGTAGTGCCGGAAGACATGGGTAAACAGAGCCTCCGCAGTCTGTAGGGCCGTGGGGAGACCGGGCAGGGGCAGGAGCCGGCAGGACTTTGAGAACCAGTCCACAACGACCAGGATCGTTGCGTTCCCCTGGGAAGGGGGAAGGTCAGTCAGGAAATCTATTGATAAATGTGACCATGGCCGTTGTGAAATGGGTAAAGGAAGTAACTTTCCCCTGGGAAGGTGTCTAGGTGCCTTACACTGGGCACACACCGAGCAGGAGGAGACATACACCCTTACATCCTTAGCCAAGGTGGGCCACCAATATTTCTCAGTAAGACAGCGCACTGTCCAACCGATACCGGGGTGACCAGAGGAGGGTGACGCGTGGGCCCAATAGATGAGCTGGTCGCGGACAGCAGACGGCACGTACAGACGTCCAGCGGGACAAGACTGGGGAGCTGGCTCTGTGCGCAACGCCTGCTCAATGTCCGCGTCCAGCACCCAAACCACCGGCGCTATAATGCAGGAGGCCGGTAGTATGGGGGAGTCATCTACGGACCTCTCCTCTGTGTCGTATAACCGAGACAGTGCGTCTGCCTTCACGTTCTTTGTCCCTGGAATATATGACATTGTGAAATGGAAACGTTTGAAAAACATTGGCCACCTGGCCTGATGAGGATTCAGCCTCCTCACTGCCCGGATGTACTCCAGGTTGCGGTGGTCAGTCAAGATGAGGAAAGGGTGTTTAGCCCCCTCAAGCCAATGTCTCCACGCAGTCAAAGCCCTGACAACAGCCAGCAACTCCCGATCACCCACATCATAGTTTTGCTCCGCCGGGGGCTGAGCCTCTTTGAGAAAAAGGCACAGGGGCGGAGCTTAGGTGGCGTGCCCGATCGTTGGGATAGGACTGCTCCTACACCCACTTCGGACGCGTCCACCTATACTATGAACTGCAAAGAGGGATCCGGATGGGCCAGCATCTTATTGTGCGCTCTGCCTCCTCTCCAATACGAGCGGCTATTCCTTACGCACCTAGAACCTAATGCTTCAATATAGCCTAAATATTTTTATTTCACTTTTAAAACATATTACATTTTGTGTGGCATAAACACAACCAGTCATAATGTTTTAATCTGATTAGGCTACTTCACGTTTGCACGTTCATCCACTCCACTGTAATATGATTCCAGCGTCCAAACTGCACCTGCCATTTGTTGAATGGAAAGAGACATATTTCACAACACCAACAAGTTTTAATACATTCCAAGATTGTCAAGCCAAGCCTTCGATTCTGTGTACAAGGTAGGGAGGGATGTATTTTCTGTTTGTCGAGATTGAAATACTGTATTTGGCTGTGGTGTTGAAAATGCAAACCATAATATTGAAGCGCCCCGAAGTCGGTAATCATTTAACAGTTATGCTTTGCTTAGTAGTTGTGTGGTCCATTGTCACAAAAACAGTTATTGTTATTTGTGGTCGTAATCAATATTTGAAAAGTGTGTGAGAGTATTTGTGCCTTATTGAGGCAGTGAAAGGGTATTACAGCACTAATTGTGTATTTTCTGTGCAAGCCACGGCGTTAACGTTATTAAATTAGTTATTCCTTTAATTGCTTGTTTATTTCTGGTAATTACAATCTCGCTGACATCACGAGGTAGGCGAGCACATTGAAATAGAATTCAGAAATCAACCAAACTAATTAGAATAGCAATGGAGTCAGGGCCGACATATTTTTTTCTCCTCTATTTCCCTTCTGAAGCCGGTCAATAAACAATCTGCATAACTTTAGAGCATCAATATTTCATGTGGCAGCTAAAGGTCTCTTCTCATACGTTCAGGTCTCATTCAGGCTGTTTTTGATGTTTACCGCTTTGAAATGTGCCACCTACGGCAATCACACAGTCCCCAGAGATCTCGTCTCAGTGTGTGTGTGTGTGCGTGTGTGCACGTTCACATGAATGGGAAATGTTATGTGTTTAGAATGTTTAGAGCATCTTATAAGTGTCTGCCTTTTGTGTGTATGTCTCTGTGTATTCTCAGACATCAGAGAGAGGCAGGTCTCTCCAATCCCACAAAAAAACATCCCGATTGCTCACAGCCGGCCTACCAGTAGGGAGAAGAAAAAATATGGGGCAGATTATTTTTTAAGGACCAAAATAAATGAGCCAACACAAGCACACAATTAGTGGGGGGGTAATGGCTACGTGTCGTCTTTAAATGTGAAACATGATGGCCTCTTTACCCCTGGCAGGTGTAAAACCCTGCCCCAGGAAATGGCTCATTAGAAGTGAGGAGGGGCCTCGAAGGGGAGGGAGGCAAGGGGAGGCTCTGACAGTCGAAATGTTGAGAAGAGAGGGGGCTACTCTTTTTCATATTAAGGGCCGTCCTATGGAGGGCATTAGCTCATGGCGTGAAGCCATCGTGTCACACAAAGGAGAGCTGCTCATGGAGGTGTGCATTAGGGACAGGATTATTATAATTTTTTTGCATCATGTTGTGGCTGACTTTTCAGCATTTAGTCCATTTACTTTTTTTCTGACTAAGTTCTTTGTTGACATATACACAGATTTTGTACCATACAAATGTAACCCACATTTCTTCTGTACAATATACAGTGAGAACCCTGGGCCTTTGTCCATTTCTGGCTACCTTCAGTACAGAGGCTGCTGTACAGAATGAAATTCACGTACAGTAGCCTATACAACACACTGACAACGGGAGGCAGTAGAAATCGGGAGGAAGGAGGTTGCCCATTAACATTTAAATGATCTCTCCTACCAAGAGATAATATTATCTGAGCGAAACTAAAAATTATTGTAATACCAAGGTCTTAGCCAGTAAAAATGAGCTCTTCTCCATTAGCACATGATGAAATCTTCCACAATTATGCCTAATGAATTCTAATACAAAACGGCTATTGAAAGAGTTCATCCTCACCACAGATATAGGAATAAGGTGATATATCTCATCAACTGCTCTCTGTGGTGATTATGTATGTATGATGGTGGTACAGTATGTGTACTTACACTACACAGAATAATATGTAGGATATTTTGTCTGGAATGTTTTAAAATATTTACCAATGTTACCAGAGTGACCAGAGAGGTGACCTTAGATAAACTTAGATTCATTGTTTATTGCATTGATGCCCAAATCCTGCAGGACCAATAAGGAAAAAAAAATCAGACAATAATAGGACAGCACAGAGTGGAATCATGAGCAGATCGTGTACTCTCTGACTTGATGAGCGTAAGATCAGAGCTATCAGATGTAACCTTTCAACCACAAACTATCTCCACAGTGGCATCCTTTGTTCAGTCAGTGGGCACTGAAGCTTTTAATCTTGTAATGGGAGAGGATGACTATGGATGGTTAATGTGATGGATTTAAAGGAGCTGGAACAGTGCCACCAGATGGTTAAGGGCAGAAGTGCTGTTGTTTTCCTCCTTCACCTGATGTTTTTCATCTCATCACACAAAGAAATTACATTTTGTTGAAGGAAAAATTGGTTGTTTTGAAATAATGGGTTCAAAAGTAACCTGACACTCTTTGAATTAAGGCCACTTAATAGGAATAGGTTCGGATTCAGGCTGCAAATGTTCTTTTTAGCCCATCAAAGGAAGCTGTGTTTCTGATCCAGACCCTATTCACGGAAATCCAGCCCCTTACTCCCATAACTATTAGAACTTAGAACTTTCCCTTTGAAATTGACCTACATGCTTTGCTTTGGCTCTTGATTCATAAGACTTTAACACAGACAGATTTATTTTTCTCTTGCTGGATTACCCTGTCCTGTTCCATCCAGAAATTAGCATATGGCGTATTAGTTTTGGAACGAACACTGCTTCACACAAACAAGCTCACAGAGCTTTAATTAAGGAACTAATTGGGAATTGAGTAAGCATTTCTAATCTGATTAACAAAAAATAAATATTTCTCTCACCTAATTAATATTCAGAGGTTAATTAATTATAAACCCCTACATGAGTGTGTATGCACTCCGCTGAGTGGTATTGAGACTAAAGCCTTGTAACCATTAAGTCTCCAGTTTCCATATGCACAATTTAATCTCTGGTTAGGGTTTTGGACAAGTGACAAGGACTGAAAACTCCTAAAATATTTCCACTATATAGCCCTATCGTGCAGTTAAGAAATGTAAACATTAGTGTTCAACTCCAGGTCTTTAGGTTATACCTTTTCTTCTTATACTTTGACAGTTCAAAACACAAAATATATAGTTGTTCCTCATTGTGCCTGTAGAAACCAAGACACAGCCTTTCATGCAGCTAATGGAAGGTGTCTTGTTCTCATGGCTGTCATCCTGGCACTGACTACTGCCTCCTACACCATGAAACACAGCTAAATGCCATTCGCTCATCATTTAATGAACATGTGGCTCCTATAAACCCACTTAGCCTTTGTTTCATTCTTTGTGTACCAATTTCCTCCTCTCTTTACAGGTCATTGTGTTATGTGGGCTATTTTTCTAAAGCTGGCAATGTAGAGCGATCAAAGAGGAGAGTCTGGCTGACATCACGGAGGATGAGGCTATGCGCTCTAATGGTTACATCCTCCTCTGCAGCAACAGTAATGACTGACATGGTTGATCTCCTTCCACTGTCACGTATAAATCACAACAAGCTCTTCACATACATATGGTTGGATTGGGATTTTTCAGGTTTTAGAACTGTTCCCCAAAATTCCATTATAATTTTCTATGAAAATCTACAAGCTCCACTATGTTGTTGCCCATGGAAATGGGGTGGGAATCCAACCCACCACACTCCACTCCCATTTTAACCCCTGCTCAGTGCTCATGTGGCTAGAGAAGCTCATATTATCCCTATTTTCTGACCGAGGCTTTACTGGAAGCTTATACTCTGTCTGATCTGTGGCTCCTCAGAGGGTTGTCTAGGTCTCTAGGACACATGAGTTTCTGTTTGACACAAAGTGCTTTGACCTTCGACAGAACGTCCCTCCCTTCATCATCTCACTTGGCAACAAGACAAAAGATGCAGGGTAATACAACATAATCAGACTACTTCTTCACGTCACATTTGATTGACAGATCCCATCACTCAAGTATGACAGTGGCTTGGCTCTGGCTTCTATTTGAGCAATGTTTTGAGAGAAGGAAGAGTTATTCCATTGGTGCTGTTCCAGGAACTAAATTCATCCAAATGTGAGATTGTAATGAACTATGATTGAAATGTGAGATTTGCATACACAAATACAAGCACCTATTCCCATAGCTTGCCCCAAAGATTAATTTCAGTGATTGCTTACTATTTTTTTGTTCTAAGTACGATTTAATTTCACAACCTTTTATAGAAATATCCCTAAAATCAGCTAATTGAAAATGTTATGTGAAGTCTGGGGAGAGATGCGGTGTTTGGAAAAGGTGTCTGTGTTAGATACTCTGCATTAGTATATACTGTAAACTGTATGAACGTATCTACAAAGAGAGCTTAATGCTTATCACGTGTGACAGGCCTTCTCTTTTTAACCCAATCCAGACATGACAGATTCATTTTAAGGGTCAGAGGAGGAACTTTGTGATGATTTACCGTGTTTAACGCAGCAGGGAGTCTGAGTGGGGCGCAATTAGGTCGGGGGAGGGTTGCGGGTGCACCACGCCATGCCTTGCGCCTGGAAAAACAGTGCTCTCTTTCCCTCCCTCTCTCTCTTATTACACCATTGGCCTGTCACACAAAGAAAATGTGTTTTAATGTTTAGATTAATTATTGATTAAAGTGAGGACCCCCGCGTTGGGATTGCTCCATCACAGGCCCTGATATAAAGGCCACAATGTGCTCTGTTCGTGTCTCGAAGGTGACGGCGCACCCCAGTGGGGGGCTGACTGCAACCGATTCATCATCTCCTATAGAGAGGCAGTGAGGGAATGGATTTACCTAGGGGGCTCCCCAGTGGCGGCTCCCGAGACAGCATCTACAGCCTACCTCCCATCCCCTCCTCAGCGTCCCAGGGGAGGGTCCAATAAAACAGCCAGCACGTTGGGTACGTTTTAATCCCCTTCCCCCTCGTTTATCTCGGCACTCACACCTCTGGAGCCCAGACAGTGGAACAGTGGATCCAGGGATAAATCCATCTCCCCATTCACTTTGTGTACTTCTCTTTTATATGGAGATTAGGAGGGACACAGTGCATGGTATAATACCCCTGGTCTGTCTGTCCTTGTTTAGATACCGTGTACATGTGTACCACAGCCTGGGTGCTGCTGTCTAAAACATCTGGTGTCGAAGCTATTGGCTCTGTACTGTACACTATACCAACGTAAGATTGGTGTGGCTATAGCTAGCCATGGTATGGTCTTCCATTGGTTGTTCAAATGTCAAACCACTGCTCAGTTCCTTTCTGTCTTCCGACCCAAACTGTAGAAATGTTTAAACCTGCTTCTAGCTAGTATGGTATTGCCCTTCAGATCTCAAACTTTTAATTGGGACTTTTCGTGTCAAGCACTTGTCTCCGAGAAGATGTTGCCGGCACCTTCCAGTGTTTGGCCGTGCAGAGGAATCATGTCCATTTTACCCAACCCTAGTTTGGTACAAGGCCTGATCCTGATTTCCCAAGCAGAGGGAAGCTGCAGAGCCTGAAGAGATAGGCACTAACAAGTTGCCGCTGCTCTCTATCTGCCTGGCTGTTCTATTCGAAAGGGTTAAGAGGTCCAGACACCACTGGGGTAAGTGACACCAACACCGCTGTAAAGGGTTAAGTGAATCCTTCAGTTGAGACCTCGGCTTTGGATCATTAGGTATGTAGGTTGCGATGGTGGTGTTTGTATGTGAAATGACATACACTAAATATACAAAAGTATGCGGACACCCCTTCAAATGAGTGGATTCAGCTATTTCAGACACACCCGTTGCTGAAAGGTGTATAAAATTGTGTTGTGAAGTGGAAACGTCTAGGAGCAACAACGGCTCAGCCGCAAAGTGGTAGGCCACACAAGCTCACAGAACGGAACCGCCAAGTGCTGAAGCTCCTAGGGCATAAAAATAATCTATTATCGGTTGCAACACTCACTACCGAGTTCCAAACTACCTCTGGAAGCAACGTCAGCACAATAACTGTTTGTTGGGAGCTTCATGAAATGGGTTTCTATTGCCAAGCAGCCGCACACAAGCCTAAGATCACCATGTGCAATGCCAAGTGTCGGCTAAAGTAATGTAAAACTCGCCGCCATTGGACTCTGGAGCAATGGAAACGCGTTCTCTGGAGTGATGAATCACGTTTCACCATCTGGCAGTCCGACGGACGAATCTGGGTTTGGCGGATGCCAGGAGAACACTACCTGCCCCAAATGCATAGTGCCAACTGTAAAGTTTGGTGGATGAGGAATAATGGTCTGGGGCTGCTACAGCATACAAGGACATTCTAGAAGATTTTGTGCTTCCATCTTTGTGGCAACAGTTTGGGAAAGACCCTTTCCTGTTTCAGCATGACAATGCCCCAGTGCTCAAAGCAAGGTCCATACAGAAATGATTTGTCGAGATCGGTATGGAAGAACTTGACTGGCCTGCACAGAGCCCTGAACTCAACCCCTTCGGGATGAATTGAAAACTGCGAGCCAGGCCTAATTGCCAAACATCAGTGCCCGTCCTAACTAATGCTCTTGTGGCTGAATGGAAGCATGCAATGTTCCAACATGTCGTGGAAAGCCTTCCTAGAAGAGTGGAGGCTGTTATAGCAGCAAAGGAGGGAAAACTCCATATTAATGCCCATGATTTTGGAATGAGGTGTTTGAAGAACAGGTGTCCACTTACTTTTGGTCATGTAGTGTATCTATGAATTGGACTAATGGTTTTTGAAGGGCGCACTAAGGTTTGATGGATGTCACTGATCATGTAGGTCTAGTGTAATTGTCTTAGGTGTCAGGGCTGGCACAATTACTGTATATTGTGTAACCGCCAATTATGGATGAAGACCATCATGGAAATAAAATAATCGTCATAACTGTTCTGATTCTGTTCTGTTCTGATTCTGATTCTGATTCTGACTGTCGGAGCTAGAAGCACAAGCATTTCGCTACACTCCCAATAACATCTGCTAACCATGTGTATGTGTCCAATAAAATGTGATTTGATTTAATTTGATTGTTATTATTTTATTTCTGGGGACGCCAGGGCATTTGTGTGGTTGAGTCCTTTTACGCGGTAACATGGATTCTTTACAAAGTGATTAAACTTTGTTGCTCCTTGCTGAAACAAGCAAGGTGTTGTAGCAAATTAGTTTTTGGTTGCCTGGTCAATGCCCTCCTCCCTGCAGCAACATGCAGTCAGGAGCGGAGGAGAGGAGAAAATGTGCATCACCAAAAAAGTGCATATTAAACAAATTTGCTATTCAAACAACTGTGCACGTGGTGATTTGGCTGACCAATAACCATCATCCAACATTCCATGACTGTCACAGCCCTATATACAGCATTTTGTTCTGCATCACCAGTGAGGGCCTTTAAGTCTAATGCTCTGACTGATTTTCTGAGGAACATCATGTTAATAGCCAATTGATTAGGGCTTAATGGGAGTATTGATCAAGCCGATGTGGAATGTACATTTTTCATCCAGCATTTTGATCTTCCACAGAAAGCCCTGTGTGTCTATGCAGGTCAGGAGTTAAATGTTAAATTCTCTCCTCCTTCATCCACTCCTGCCCATTCTGCTACACAGTAGGCAAATGTCTGTGGTGGATGCTACAGTACTCAGTGGCAGCTACCTCAAGCATGGAGGATAAAATTAGATATAATATTATTGGGCAAATCAACTTTAACAATAACCTTTGTGATTGCTTAGTTCCACACCAACCTACTGCTATGTTTAGTATGCAACGCCACCAGCATGTTCCCCTCATTTTACCTCTCAATCATAACACAAAGCAGTTTAAATAAATCATTTTGCAATCAAAGACTGGGTTTGGTTTGTTAGCGTCCCAGACCAATCAATCCACCCAGGAGATGCTGTACAGTGATTTTCCTCTGAGTGTCTCAGTGTGTTTGACTCAGATCAATACCTTGCGGTTCACACTGCCTGCCTGGCTGTAACCAGCTCACTGCCTCAGGGACAGGATGAAGGAACACACAGGCTCTGAGTTTCTTTCAGCACTCTAAACCAACGGCCCTGGCAATACAAGCTCTGGGAAATTAGATGGATGTGACCATGGAATTTTGAATCTTCTGTTTCTCTTGTTGCAATAAAGCACAAAATAAAGTTTGCCTCCAAATTATGCATCATTACAATATAATAATTGATAGGCACCATATACCGAGCTAGAGCTCTCGCTAGTATTCCTTCATGAATTATGGATTGTCTTACTATCATTTGACATGATATAGATTGAAAAAAAATCTATGTACATTTGTAATGTGCATGAATATGGAGACAGAAACCAGTGAAGCTACAGTACACACCTAAAAGTGTACAGCAGTTGCCGACAGTACAGCAGTACAACTCAGGCAGGCATACAATTAAACACATGGCAAAACGCTTGTGACCGAGAGCCCGAAGGAGTCATCTCTTATTAGATGCTATTAGGGAAATTTAGGAGCTTAATGCTGAGATTCCATTTGGTTGATATAGCCAATGATTCACCCCCATTTATACGTGAGACTGATACTCTGCAGATGAGGCCAGATTCCTCAAAGAGTAAAATGGCTTCCCCTCTGGAGCTAATGATGTCATCATGTTGAGTGATCAGTAGAGATGCTTTTCACAAATAAAGTGATTATATTGTCCATGCACAATGTTACAGACAGTACAGACCCGAAGGCCAAACATTTACCTATAGCCAAAGCAAACACAGCAGTACAGTACTTTTTTTTTATGCAAGGCATACTGCTTATGGATGACCAAACCTGCCGTAATTAGAATTAAATGAATAAATAAATAAATCCACACATAATAAAATAAATGAGCAAGGAAATCCAAAAATACTGACTAAAATTAATAAATGTTCTCTACATACAGTATCTGTATGTTTAATTATTTATCTATGTATTACCTAATTATTCTAACTTTAATTAATTTATATATCAACACTGTGAAGAGTTTAGCATCGTAGCTCTTATTGCAGGACTTTGTGGGAAATCCCTTCACTATTCAGCCTATTGTGCAATGTACAGCCTTATCTATGGATCTTGGGTCAATGATATGGTGTATCAGTTTACTTGGTGACACCTACCGAACCCAAATGTAAAGAGTTTACACACATTGAAACCGGTGTGAAATTACCCACATTAGCTCACCAGTCAACCTACTGTTTATTGAATATTCATATTGCAATGTACTGTACAGCCTTACCTGTGTATCTTGGGTCCAAGAAAGTGGATATCAGCCCACTCAGTGACACCCACAGAACACAACTGTGAAGAGTTCACGAAAACATTAAGATTGTAACCTTTTGCAGGACTTTGACACTACTGTGAAATGAGCCACATCTTATTTGATCTCCATCAGTCATGAGAGAGAGGGACATACTGTACATCTCACCTGTCTAAGTAATAGGTTCTCTCTCTCTCCAGTGAGATGTTTATACATATACTGCTGTGAATGTGTATGCTGTTTATGTGAATATCCCTGTATAGATGCTATGCCATTCATTCCTGTGTAGATTTTCTTATTGCATAGCTTCCAACATTTTATTTGTTCTTACCTTTCAGAACCACAAGTCCATCCCATGTTAACTGAAGATGTATGTGTGTGAGTGTGAATAGTATAGTGTATGGTGGTGATGAATATAATAAAAGTCCTTGACTAAGAAGCATGTGTACTGTTCTTGCCAGACAGCCTGTAGCGAGTCAGAACCAATTAAATCATATTAAGTAGTAGCGGGTGAGGGCATTCCCAGCCGACCGCACAGACTCCTCCAGCTAGCACATTTTTTTTTACAAAAGGTAAGGCTGTACATTGCAATATGAATGTTTGGCTGAGTATGTACACTATACATTGGTAGATGTTGGACGGTTAACTATACTATACAGGTCGATGGCAGAGAAATACTTCAATAGCTAAAAATGCATATGATATGAGCGAGGGTAATAATAGTTTACTTAATAGACAGACTGGTTAAATGAACAGGTAAGTGAATATTTTGCATGATTAAATTAGCTGTACAGGTAAATATACAGTTATATTTACAGGTAAGTGAATACTTGCATGGTTACATAAACTGTACAGGTAAATGACAGGAAGAGATACTTTAATAGCTAAATGTGTGAATGATCAAATTTGGGGTAATAATAGTAATTCCCTTAAAATACAGTCCTTAGTGCGCAGGGATTAATTACAGATAACTGAACATATTGCACATTCGATATACTAAAAGCAATGAGAAAAGATGCAACTGACAGGATACTAATATGCATTCCTGAGTGAATGACTACGTAAGTTAAGAATTTCTTGCAATATTGTACGTGATATGATATAACAACTGTACATGAGTATGTATATACAGACCTGAATGAATAAATAAGTCCTGAGTGAATGATTGATTACGGACAAGAGTTACTCACGGATGGATGCATAATTGTTAAACTAGCACCCCAACAGTTCCAGATCTATGTTGCCGATGGCACGGCACCCCGGTGAGGCATTATATAGTCTAATAGCCGCCGGCAGGAAGGACCTCCTGTAGCGCTCTCTGGCACACCGTGGTGGGATCAGTCTGTGACTGAAGGTGCTCCTCTGTGTCATAACCATGGCATGCAGAGGGTGGGTGACATTGTCCATGATGGCCAGCAGTTTGGCCAGGATCCATCCCTCCGCCACCTCCTCTAGAGTGTCAAGGCTCATCCCCAGGACAGAGCTAGCCTTCCTGATCAGCTTATTTACCCGAGAAGCATCACCGGCTTTTATGTTGGCTCCCCAGCACACCACTGCAAAAAAGATGGCACTGGCCACCACAGACTGGTAGAAGGTATGCAGTAGTTTACTGCACACGTTGAAGGACCTGAGCCTCCTCAGAAAGTAGAGTTGGCTCTGGCCCTTTTTGTACAGGGCCTCAGTGTTACCAGACCATTCCAGCCTATTGTCCATATGGACTCCCAGGAACTTGTATGACCCAACCATATCCACATCCATCCCCTGTATAGGGACTGCAGTCAGTTGTGCCTTGGTTCTCCTGAAGTCCACCACCATCTCCTTTGTTTTGCTGATGTTGAGCTGAAGGTGGATCTGCTCACACCACAACACAAAGTCACTGATTGTGCTCCTGTGCTCCTCCTCCTGCCCACCCCTGATGCACCCTACAATTGCAGAGTCATCCGAGAACTTCTGTAGGTGGCATGTTTCAGAGTTATATCTGAAGTCCGAGGTGTATAGGGTGAACAGGAAGGGGGACAGGACCGTTCCCTGGGGGGCCCCTGTGTTGCTCACTGCTCGTTCTGACACACAGCTCTGTAGTCGCACAAATTGTGGCCTACCGGTCAGGTAGTCCGTGACCCAGGAGACTAAGGGTGCTTACACTTTCATCCTCTTCATCTTCTCACCCAGTAGAAGGGGCTGAATGGTATTGAAGGCACTGGAGAAGTCAAAAAACATAACCCTCACAGTGCAACCTGCGTTGTCCAGGTGAAAGTAGGCCCTATGCAGAAGGTAGATGATTGCATCATCCACCCCGATGTTGCGCTGGTATGCAAACTGCAGGGGGTCCAGTGATGTACACACCAGGGGTCTGAGGTGAGCGAGGACTAACCTTTCCAGGGTCTTCATGATATGGGATGTTAGCGCTACAGGTCTGAAGTCATTCAGGACAGTGGGGTGTGCCTTCTTGGGCACTGGGACGAGGCAGGATGTTTTCCAAAGCACAGGGACCCTTTCTAGGCTCAGGCTAAGGTTGAAGAGACGCTGGAGTATTCCACACAGTTGGTCAGCACAGACCCTAAGCACCCTTGGGCTGATGCCATCAGGGCCCGCCGCTTTCCACTGATGTAGTCTCTCCAGCTCTCTCTTCACTTGGTTGGTGGTGAAGGCCAGCCCAGGTGGGGAGGTGGGGGGAAGGGGGGTGTTGAAGATCAGTCCAGGGGGAGCAGGATGGAGGTGGATTCACTGATTGTCTCAGCAGAGGTGTTGTGAGCAAAGTGGGGGTGGGACAGCCGTGAGGGTGTGTGGCCTGGGTAGCTGGAAGGGAGGTGGACAGGGCCAGTATCAAAGCTGTAAAAAAATTGGTTCAGCTCATTGGCTCTGTCCTGGGTCCCCTCCGTCTGCCCACTGTTGGACTTTTTGAAGCCAGTGATATTTCTCATACCCTTCCACACCTCTCTCACCTGGCTCTGCCTCAGCTTGTCCTCCATATTCTCCTTATACCCTCTCTTCCCCTCAGCAATCCGCAACTTCAGCTCCCTCTGGACGCATTTCAATTTGTCCTTGTCCCTCTCCTTGAAGGCCCTCTTCTTCTCATTCAGCAGGGCTTTCAGGCCGCTGGTGACCCAGGGTTTATTATTTGGAAAACAGCGTACCTTCCTGGTGGGTACAGTGTTGTCTACACAAACATTTATATAGTCCGTTATGCAGTCAGTAAGTCCATCGATGTCCTCCCCATGAGCCTCACAGAGCACATCCCAGTCTGTTGTTTCAAAGCAGTCCTGTAGGGCCTCATTCGCCTCCGGGGACCATCTCCTAATGGTCCTAGTAGTTGCAGGCTGCTGTTGGACCAAAGGCCTGTAGAGTGGAGTGAGGTGGACAAGGTATGTGTGTAAATATGTGTGTAAACTCTTCACAGTGTTCTGTGGGTGCCAGTGAATAGGCTGATACCTATGGATTGGTGATAATGAAATGGGGTAAGGCAATTTTTTGTCAAATTAACAAATGATTGTCTTTTGTTGAATTTATTGAATTTGTTGATTCCACTATTTGTGCCTGTATCAATGCAGGACCTTTATTTTGAAGACAAACTGCACATTTCACAATTGTGGCTAATCTTCATTGTGGTTAGCTTCACAGACAGTGCTGGCCGCTGAAAACAATTACCTGCTTTTTCATGTGGAGTCATGCATCGAAAACTTGGGTCAGCTACAAGGGAGTCATAGGGGAACTAATGTATTTGCTAGCTATTCATCTGATTGATAGTTGATACAAAAAAGGCCATTAACTAGCCAGCTATCTTGAAACTTCTGGGGGAAAGCTAGCAAACGTTATCAAATAAAATAATTTTTTATTGGTCACATACACATATCTTACCCCCACCAACAGAGTTCACCTTAGC
Source organism: Thymallus thymallus (assembly GCA_023634145.1). NCBI lineage: Eukaryota > Metazoa > Chordata > Actinopteri > Salmoniformes > Salmonidae > Thymallus > Thymallus thymallus. Next base: position 17,778,946 of record CM042405.1, on the reverse strand, counting down.
TAGCTAGATAAGTGGACTCAAGCTAGGTTTCTAGAAAATAACAACTAGCTATGTAATTGGTACCTATGTTGATAGCTAGTTACTGACTATTTGAATGTTTTTTGTCAAACTACTTTGTTTGTCTGTTTATTTATGCTTTTGTGACTGAAAGTTGGCAAGAAAAAGCTCCCTCCTAATAAGCTCCTACTAATAATAATTTGACTGATTAGGGGGCTTGTGCACATTTACATTAGTGTTTCATTAGCTAGTTAACTAAGTTACTGAGCTAATTCTTATTAATGTTTTTGTTGTTTTTGTAGTTAATTCTGGCTATCTAATCCAATTTCAGAGCACTCTTGCGCAGAATAACTGATGAATTTATGAACGCTCAACACCCATTGAATATGGCCAGTATCAGTAAACGTTGGCAAAAAAAGTGTAATTAAATTGTTGCCAGACACCCAGAGTCTGCTTTGTCTACTTGTCCCATTCTTCAATCTTGTCTGGGAAATATATTTTAGTTGACACACCTGTGTGATGTCTGATATACAGGAATAGGTATTCACCCTGGACATGAGACTTGCATTTACTTTAAAACTTTTGAATCATATGCTCCAAGTGTTGTCTTTAAGTTACCACAGAAGTTAGTAAATGTTAGTGGAAAACATGCTATGAAAAAGTTTGTTTGGTAATCTAACAAAATTAAAACTATATTGCATTTGGTCATCCCCAAAATGTGGCTTTTAAAAGCATTGATTGTTGCATCCTTCCTCAGGGAGCTGTCTGCATATAGCTGACAACAGGCTGGCAGGTTTTTTGATGTGCTGCTCCATAGTTTCATAGCCCAGCAGACTCACCTGAGGATAGGAGGATGGACACGTTTGTTTTGATAAGTCTGGGAGACTTTTATAGGGAGGAAAGAGCATACATTTTGGCGTGTGTACAGTAAATCCAATCCAACCAGTGGCTCTGGATAATGCTATGTCATCACACAGGCACACTCCCAAAGCGAAGGAGGTTTACATAGTGCATCAAGAATACTATTATGAGTGTAGCTTACTACTCTGTTCTCTGGAGAGATCGCAGGTAGTTGGTCAGAAGGCCCTTGAGGTCCTTGGCCCATTCTGTCTCTGTAGCACCTGGAGAGAGATGGATAGAGGTAGTGAGTGCTAGAAAGCGAAAGAGCTCTCACCCCTGGCCTCCCACTGGCCCAGGGCCTCCTGCCTAGTATAACGCAATGTAAAGGAAAACAATATTATGAGTGCTCCATGTTCCTGTTATTAGCAAGCATCAATCTGGATGCAGAGAAATGTCCTGCCTTGTAGTATGGTTGCATCCATCTCCACCAGGCTCTAAGAAATCAGATGACAAACCTGCAGAGATTAACAAGAAAATGGTACCTATATTTAGAATTCATGTATCGGTATGCCTATTTCACATTCATGTTTTTAAATGACAATTGATCTGATTAAAAGTATGCATGCCATTTTGTGATAACGGCTATGACAAATTACATGGCATACATGTGAATTTATAGCTAGCTAAGATATTATTTATCTTTTATGGCACCACGTCTCATCTCACTACCAATTGCTAAGGCGAACAGTAAATTACACTATTGTAGCTAATCTGTATTGTGGATAGCTTCACATGGGTGATTTATTCCATAATTACAACATGCTTGACTGTAGTTAACTAACTTGCTAGCTTATTAATTAAGTATCCCCTCAATTGCTTAATAAGTGATCTAGTTAACGTGAGCTAGCCAACATGCAGTGCTTCTGACATGCGGCGATCCTGCTTTCTATACATCTGAGATATATTTAGTTATCTAGATGATAATAATGGTTTATGATCTAACTAGTTAGCTAAGTGTAAAACTGAGTCTGGCTGTAAAATGCAGCTAGTTAGCCAACTCAGCTTTATCAGTTGCAGCCAAGCTAGCTTGATACTCACTAATGTTAGTTTACCATGATTTTCTGCACAACTGGACATTCCTCTCGCCCATCCCAGTCGACTCCTTCTGGCCTATTCTCTTCTCTTGGTCTTCTTTTCATTCTCTATAGCAGGGGTGTCAAACATACGGCCCCCTCCGGCCCGTGGGCCATATGTTTGACCCCCATGCTATAGAGAATGAAATCATATGTTAATCTGTACAGTGCCTTCAGAAAGTATTCATACTCCTTGACTTATTCCACATTTTGTGTTACAGCCTGAATTCAACATGGATTAAATAAAATAAATGCTAACCCATCTACACGTAAAATCCCAATAATGACAAAGTGAAAACATGATGAATAGTTTTTGGGCATATTGAAAATAAAATACAGAAATATCTCATTACAATAAGTATTCACACCCCTAAGTCAATACGTGTTATAATCACCTTTGGCAGTGATTATAGGCTGTAAGTCTTTCTGGTTAAGTCTTTAAGAGCTATGCACACCTGGATTGTACAATATTTGCCCATTATTCTTTTCAAGCAGTTTCCTTCCTCTCTGGGAACTGAGTTGGGAAGGACGCCTGTGTCTTTGTAGTGACTGGGTGTATTGATACATCATCCAAAGTGAAATTAATAACTTTACCATGCTGCAAAGGATATTTAATGTCAGCTTTTTTAGATGTCTACCCATCTACCAATAGGTACCCTTCTTTGCGAGGCATTGGAAATCCTCCCTGGTCTTTGTGGTTAAATCTGTGTTTGAAATTCACTGCTCGACTGAGGGACCTTACAGATAATCATATGAGTTGGGTAGAGAGATGAGGTAGTCATTCTCCATTTTTAATATGCTGATTACTGGGCAAGAGCAGGGAGGAGGGAGGCTGGCAGTGCAGGCTCAGTGGGAGGCCTTGGACTGAATGGGACTTAGACTGCTAATAGGCTGGAGAGTTTTGGCCTTGCTGCTGCTTTACAGGGATGTCGGTCTGTGGAGACCTGCTCTTATCCTAATGTCTCCTGCTGGGGACTGTTGTTTGAGAAGGACCATGGAGCACATGTGTGACACCATCGATAAGACTGTCCTCGCATGACTCAGTTCAATATTCACAGAACCACTTTGGGTGAATATGGGAGGAAACTAAATGAATATACTATTTGATCAGTTTGACAAAGTCTTGGATGATTGTAGACACAATCTGCAAGTTCGCAGTCAGTGGTGATGCAATGCTAGCAGAATGTTTTGAGCTTCATGTAGGAGGGTAGGATAGGCATGGCTTGTATTTAATAATGAATTGTGGTCATAACAGTGTGGGTTGATAAAAGGACATTTCATATATATACTGAACAAAAATATTAATGCAACATGTAAAGTGTTGGTCCCATGTCCCATGAGCTGAAATAAAATATTATTTTGTCTCTAATTTTGTGCACAAATTTGTTTACATCCCTATTAGTGAGCATTTCTCATTTGCCAAGATAATCCATCCACCTGACAGGTTTGGCATATCAAGAAGCTGGTTAAACAGCATGATCAGGAAACCAGATCTGTCTATGATAAATGTTTGTGTTCTACTGAGCATTTTATTCCCTCCTCACATCTGAGTTTATTCAATACCCGAGATATCAACATATCAAATTGGCGTCAAGAACAGGATTCCAGTGTACAGCTGAACCAACAGGTAAGCAGACTCTCATTGTTTAACTATTGAATTGTGTTGAGTCTGTTTACCTGGGAGAAAGCTGTGCTGGTAAGAACGATTAAAACATTCAATATTTTTGAAGGGGGAAGGATGATTGGTATTGATTTAGGAGGATTATCAGATGGTGTGAAGGATGTGAGGAAGGCATTAAATATAGAAGTCAAAATAGGGTGCGGTCAAATAAATGAGTAGACAAATGTACTTTATACATTTGGCGCATTACAGGTTAATCTTCAAATAATAGACATTAAATAAGTGTAAAGTGGATGTTGATCTTCGCTTGAAATGAAAACTATGCCTTCTAGCGATGTAAATGGAAAGATGTTATTGTTTATTGGTAGTTTTGGATAGACCCGCGGGTGAAAGCGAGTTGTGTTTGCTGGGCTATATCGAGATGTAAGGGACTTTCTAGTGGGTCATTTGAAGTGAAGGTCGGCATAGGTTGATTGGAAGAAATTATTTGACAGTTTCTAATTACTGTTGCTTGGTTATAGTTTAGGTATCACTAGTTAGTATGAGCAGAAAGGTAAGGTAATTTACAATGATAATCTATTTCCATAATGTAGAAGAGTGTCTAGTAATTAAAGTGGATTGTAGTTTAGTTTGGACTATTATGCTGATGAGATTTTACACATTTTTGAAGGTCCTACAGGTTTCTATTTTGACTACATCAAAATGAAAAGGGTTGAAATGATTAGATTACCAGAAAGGGTTATGGGTGTTTATTCTGTTTAAAGGGACGCTTGTATCATCTGATGTGCTTTAACTTTACACTAAGGAAAATTAAATTGAACTCATAGAATATAATCTGAGGTTGTATTGTTACTCGGTGACGAGATACATGTTGACGTGTCTAAAGGTTACAAGTGCTAATTTAAGCAAAAATAAACGTTTGGGTACATTAAAACAAGTAATCAATGATTTGAGGGAGTACTGTGGATTTATCATTGTCAGGTTTTGATGGGAATTAAAACTTTGGGATTGCTGATTATGATATTAGAGATTGAATGCTAATGGTATTGATACTTTCTTTTACAGGAAAGGGGGGTTTCTTTATCTCTCTTTGTAATGTTTCCGAGGTTATTGTTTTGGGAGAGCTACGAGTGTAAAGGTATCTGGATTCAACTGTAATGCGAGCAAGGACATTAAAGAAGGCCTGGCCATTTTTGTTTATTTTTACCATATGGTGTGCAGGAAGCCACACAAAACACACATGTTGGTATTTTTAAAATACTGTGTTTGATTTATCGTGTTTGTTCTATTTTCATTTGAATTTAAGAGTTTTCCACGTGTCTAGGTGCCAATGCATCTTAAATGGGCACACACTCATTTCTGAAGTTTTTATTTTCTAAATTTAATCAAACACGTGAATTTATTTTATGAGAAAAGTATGGGAAACTTACTGCAAACCAGGGTTATGGAATGTATGAAATGTTTCACTATTTTTAATTCAGGGGTTTAATATAGTAAGAAATATTTTATTTCAATGGATTGTATGACCTCTGACCTATGTCCTGACTTTCTAGTGGGGATTGATCACACTCAATGGAAATCCATTTGGATGATGAACTTAAGGTCATTTGTAATACTGATTTGAAGGTAATTTGCAATACTGATTTGTACAATTAAGTTTATAGTTCATAAGCTATTTGTGATTTGATCCAAAGGGGGAAATGAGTGGGCTGTAGTTGAAAAGGGTAGGATGTTTGAAGTCTAATTTAACTATGACCGTATGGGTATAATTTTACTTTTTTCTTTAGGGGGTTATTATGGGTAATGATTGGTGAAATCTGAGATTTTGTATGGAAGTTTTACACACATCGAAGGAATATGTAGGAGCGTATTGTGGTGTTTTTTATGTTTTGTTCCATGCACATTTCACTGGATTGGGTCTGCTGGATTGTTGGATTTCTCCTGATGGGTTAGAGGTCTAACTTCCTGGTGATGTGGCTCTGGTGATGAAGTTGAAAATAAGGGGAGTATAAGCACATTTGAAGAAATTGTTTCAACAGAAGAATTGGTATTAAGAGTATTGGTAGTGTTAATAATTTGTCATACAGTAAATCATTTTTCTGGTTTTCCTGGATCAGAAATGAACTCAAATTAACTGTTGTTCTGCTCTGTTCTCTCTTCAGATGGTATCTTCATGCAGGGATGATTTGACAAACGTGTGTGGACCTCAAATCCCCCTCTAACCTGCTGAATACCCCACCCAATGTACATTCTGCCAGTGTTGATGTATGTTGAATTGAGGGTTTTGATTATTTTTTATTTTATTATTATTTTTTTTTTATTTTACCTTTATTTTACTAGGCAAGTCAGTTAAGAACATATTCTTATTTTCAATGACGGCCTAGGAACAGTGGGTTAACTGCCTTGTTCAGGGGCAGAACGACAGATTTTTACCTTGTCAGCTCGGGGATTTGATCCAGCAACCTTTCGGTTATGGGCCCAACACTCTAACCACTGGGCTACCTGCCGCCCATTATACTGGAAAGAGTAAAACATTTATGGTAGGGATGGGTATAATTGTATATATTATGTATTCAAAAGTGTTATTGATGATGACATATAACTTATATATAAGTGAGGTTTTGTCCACATGGATACATAGATAAAATATGGATTAAGAGTCAAGCATAGATCTTTTACTCAGACCTAGTAAATTGAGGGGTGAGATGTTTGGTCGTGTATGATCCAGATGACTGAGAACTTATACCTTTTTTTTAAATTAAGTATATTGAGAATCCGGATTGGGTTCATGTATAGATATGTAGAAGGGTGTGACTTCTCAGGTATATGGAAAAGTTAGACTCCAATCATATATGTATAACACCATTGGACAATATTTGTATTTTGGAAAGCATCTTTAATGTATAGTTAAAGTTGTTATCACTAGTGAAATATACTTATACTTATATCAATAGAAAAAAATATATTTGATGGACTGTTAGGATGAAGTTTCTATATGGTGTATCTATGGGAATGTGTTTGCTAAGTTTGTAACTAGGAGTGCAAGCTATTCTGGCTGTGGCCTTTTCCATAGAAGTGGTTCCTAAGCATTTTGTGTCATCAGAGAAGCAGGCCAGCATAGAGGATATTTGGGGCACTCTGCTAATAGAAGCAGGCTGAAGGATTACCTTATATGTGGCTCAGTCTTTCTATATAAAATACATGGATGTTCATTCAAGGTTCCTCTGACAAGCTACACTCACTTGGTGGTTTGTTGGAGGAAACCAGATATGTCCATAACAAATGTTTGTGTAAACTCTTCTACTGAGCATTATATTTCCTCCTCACACCTGAGTTTCTTCAATACCCGAGAAATCATCATATCACCTTTTTTTTTTTTTTTTTTTTTCACCTTTATTTAACCAGGTAGGTCAGTTGAGAACAAGTTCTCATTTGCAACTGCGACCTGGCCAAGACAAAGCAAAGCAGTGTGACAAATAACAACACAGAGTTACACATTAAACAAACAGTCAAAAACACAATAGAAAAATCTATATACAGAGTGCAAAATGTAGTGCAAAAATGCAGTAAGGTTAAGAGGTAGAACAATAAATAGACTATAGTGGTGACATAAATTACAGAATTATCATTATTAACACAGGAATGAAAAGTGTGCAAATTATGATGTGCAAATAGAGATACTGGAGTGCAAGATTAGTGAAAATAAACAAAAAAATAAATATGGGGATGAGGTAGTAGTGTGGGCTATTTACAGAAGGGCTATATACAGGTGCAGTGATCGATAAGCAGCTTTGACAGCTGATGCTTAAAGTTATTGAGGGAGATAGGAACCTCTAGCTTCAATGATTTTTGCAATTCGTTCCAGTCATTGGCAGCAGCAAACTGGAAGGAATGGCGACCAAAGGAGGTGTTGGCTTTGGGGGTGACCAGTGAGATATACCTGCTGGAGCGCATGCTACGGGTGGGTGTTGCTATAGTGACCAGTGAGCTGAGATAGGGCGGGGATTTACCTAATAAAGACTTATAGATGACCTGGAGCCAGTGGGTTTGGCGGCGAATATATAATGAAGGCCAGCCAACGAGAGCATACAGGTCGCAGTGGTGGGTAGTGTATGGGGCTTTGGTGACAAAACGGATGGCACTGTGATAGACTACATCCAATTTGCTAAGTAGAGTATTGGAGGCTAGTTTGTAAATGACATCGCCGAAATCAAGGATCGGTAGGATAGTCAGTTTTACAAGGGCATGTTTGGCAGCATGAGTGAAGGAGGCTTTGTTGCGAAATAGGAAGCCAATTCTGGATTTAATTTTGGATTGGAGATGGTTGATGTGAGTCTGGAAGTTGAGTTTATAGTCTAACCAGATGCCTAGGTATTTGTAGGTGTCCACGTATTCTAATTCGGATCCGTCGAGAGTAGTGATGATAGTCCGGTGGGCGGGTGCTGGCAGCGTTCGATAGAAAAGCATGCACTTAGTTTTACCTACAAATAAATAAATTGTGAAGCATTTGCAAGTGTGTTTAAATGTAACCTTTATTTAACTAGGCAAGGCAGTTAAGAACAAATTCTTATTTACAATGACTGCCTACACCAGCCAAACTTGGACAAGTTTTAGGCTGTGACTAAAATTAAATACAAATTAAACAAAAAATTACTTATTAGTGCCTTTGAATACATTTTTTGAAACATGACTTTGGCCAGTCTGTGGTTTCAGGTTCATGTGATAGTGCCTGGCGAGCCGGCCAGAAGCGGAGAATATCCTCTCCACACTTGCAAAGCCACTGGGGAAGCTAAACACCCCTTTGGCGACTCTTGCCAGGCTGTACAGAGATGGAGAGTTTTTTTCTTATTTTTTATAGGTAGGCCTAAAGGTTTTTAGGCAAAATAACCCAATCAAAATGGAAAGCTCCTTGAACGTGGGAATATGCCAGGTCTATTGGGTCAAAATAATTATGCCCTATTGTATAGATATTATAACGTTTAAGAGATTTTTAGGGTGACTTTCACTTTTACTTGAGTCATTTTCTATTAAGGTATCTATACTTACTTTAATAGATACTATACTCTATACTTTTTCCACCGCTGCCCTATGCCCTACAGAATGGTGGTGGCAGCATCATGCTGTGGGGATGTTTTTCAGCGGCAGGGACTGTGAGACTAGTCAGGATCGAGGGAAAGATGAACGGAGCAAATTACAGACTGGGGCAAAGGTTCACCTTCCAACAGGACAACGACCCTAAGCACACGCCAAAGACAATGCAGGAGTGGCTTCGGGACAAGTCTCTGAATGTCCTTGAGTGGCCCAGCCAGAGCCCAGACTTAGCTGTGCATCGACAATCCCCATCCAACCTGACAGAGCTTGAGAGGATCTGCAGAGAAAACTGGCAAGTAATTTAATAGAACAAATTCTTATTTACAATGACAGCCTGCCTACAGGGTCAGCCCCTGGAGCAAATTAGGGTTAAGTGCCTTGCTCAAGGACACATTGACAAAGAAAAAAACAAAGTCAGCAGCAGTCCTTTTGGGGCAAAAACAGCTTGTTGATGAGAGAGGCCGACGGAGAATGTAAAGAATCGTGCACACTAACAGGCCGGCCACAAATGGACAAATAATTTTTGAATGCACAACTCTTTGATCTTTGGGCTATTGCAGCAGACGACCATACCAGAAGAAGAAGAAGCAGCTCCAGTGGGCACACAATCACCAACACTGGACAATTGAGGTGTGGAAAAACATTACCTGGAACTTGACAACGAGTTCAGTTGAGTGGCATGCGCAAGTCCCCAGACCTCAACCCAATAAAGCTTTGGGATGAGATGGAACAGACTATTCGCAGCATGAATGTAGGCTACCTCCTTCCAATGTGCAGCGACTGTGTGATGCCATCACGTCAGCATGGACCAACATCCCTGTGGAATGTTTCCGACACCTTGTAGAATACCTCTAAGAATTCAGGCTATTCTGGAGGCAAAGGGGGGACTGACCTAGTACTAGATGGGTGTGCCCACACGATCAGACTGAGCATTTCAAGGGCCAAAGGAGGCTCAGGGAAATATTTAGAAGTTATTTTCATTAAATAAACACACTGATTTATTAGACACACAGTGATGATACAATTACAAAGACTGCATTTAAGGATTTTTGTTGTTGACTGTGCAGTGGAAATGCATATGTGGTCCCGAGTCGGGAACTAGACCGCTACACTAGACTCCGGCACGTCAAGTAAATTCAATACAGTATGTGGTCTCTAGAGGTGTAAATCATTTTTTTCTGTTATACGATTGACAGAGAGAGAGAAACTAAGTGCCTTCAGAAAGTATTCACACCCCTTGACTTTTTCCACATTTTGTTGTTACTGCCTAAATTTTAAATTGATTAAATTGAGATGTTTTGTCCCTGGCCTCCACACAATACTCCATAATGTAAAAGTGGATTTATGTTTTGCAAAATGAAAAAAGAATGTCTTGAGTCAATATGATTGCAAGCCTTTTTGTTATGGCAAGCCAAAATAAGTTCAGAAGTAAAAATGTGCATGTCACATAATAAGTTGCAAGGACTTACTCTGCGGCAATAATAGTGTTTAACATGACTACCTCATCTCTGTACCCCACACATACATTATCTGTAAGATCCCTCTGTCGAGAAGTTACATTTTAGTTTTTTGTTGAAATGTTTAGCCCTTTTTCTCACCAATTTGTAGTTATAGTCTACAGACTCAGGAGAGGCAAAGGTTGAGAGCCATGCATCCTCCAAAGCACAACCCTGCCAAGCCACACTGCTCACTTAAACCAGAAGCCAGCCACACCAATGTGTTGGAGGAAACACCATCCAGCTGGCGACCGAAGTCAGCTTGCAGGTGCCCAGCCCACCACAAGAAGTCCCTAGAGCGTGATGGGACAAGGAAATCCCGGCTGGCCAAACCCTCCCCTAACCCCTACAGGGCTGGGACAATTGTGCACCTTCTCATGGGTTTCCCGGTCACGGCCAGCTGTGACACAGCCTGGGATCAAACCCAGGGCTGGAGTGACACCTCAAGCACTGTGATGCACTGCCTTAGACTGCTGCGCCACTCGGGAGGCCTGAGCATTGAATTTCAAACACAGATTCAACCACAAAGACCAAGGAGGTTTTCCAATGCCTCACAAAGAAGAGCACCAAAAAAAAAAAGCAGACCTTAAATATCCCTTTGAGCATGGTGAAGTTATTTATTACACTTTGGACGGTGTATCAATATACCCAGTCACTATAAGATACAGGCGTCATTCCTAACTCAGTTGCTGGAGAGGAAGGAAACCGCTCAGGGATTTTACCATGAGGCCAATGGTGAATTTAAAACAGTTACAGAGTTGAATGGCTGTGATAGGAGAAAACTGAGGATGGATCAACAGCATTTTAGGACTCCGAGTGGCGCAGTGGTCTAAGACAGTGCAAGAGGTGTCACTACAGTCCATGGTTCATATCCAGGCTGTTTCACATCCAGCCCTGATTGTGAGTCACATAGGGCGGCGCGTAGTTGGCCGGGGTAGGCCGCCATTGTAAATAAGAATTTGTTCTTAACTGACTTGCCTAGTTAAATAAAGGTTACATTTTAAATATATATATAATAATTGTATTGTAGTTACTCCACAACACAACAATACTAACTTAATTGACAGAGTGTAAAGAAGGAAGCCTGTACAGAATACAAATATTCCAAAACATGCATCCTGTATATATTTACATTTAACCTTTATTTAACTGTTTGTTTGCAACAAGACACTAAAGTAATACTGCAAAAAATGTGGCAAAGCAATTTAACGTTATGTTTGGGGCAAATCCAATACAGCACATTACCGAGGACCACTCTCCATATTTTCAATCATAGTGGTAGCTGCATCATGTTATACTGTATGTATGCTTTTAATCGTTAAGGATTGGGGAGTTTTTCAGGATAAAAATTAAACTGAATGGAGCTAAGCACAGGCAAAATCCTAGAGGAAAACCTGGTTCAGTCTGCTTTCTACCAGACACTGGGAGATTCAGCAGGACAATAACAGAAAACACTGGCCAAATCTACACTGGAGTTGCTAACCAAGAAGACAGAAACATTCACTGAGTGGCCGAGTTACAGTTTAAATCTGCTTGAAAATCTATGGCAATACTTGAAAATGGTTGTCTAACAATGATCAACAAACAATTTGACAGATCTTGACATTTTTGGGGGGAATAATGGCCAAATATTGTACAATCCAGGTATGCAAAGCTCTTAGACTTTACCCAGAAAGACAAATAGTTGTAATCGATGCCAATGGTGATTCTAACATGTATTGACTCAAGGGTGTAAATACTTATCTAAATGAGCTTTTGCAAAAATTTCTAAAAACATGTTTTCACTTTGCCATTATAGGGTATTGTGTGTAGATGGGTGAGAATACATATATATATTTTAAAATCCATTTTGAATTCAGGCTGTAACACAAATGTGGAATAAGTCAAGGGGTATGAGTATGAATACTTTTTGAAGTATTATCTACCAGGCCATCCACTACCCCACAACCACTGCCTTCTTAATGTTCAAAATATCTGTTGCTGAAGGAATGCTAGATCAATTAATTTCAAATTGGTTTGTTTGAATCTTTTGCGGAATAGAGGGAGGTACTATGGTGAATTCTGATGTATTTTAGTGTCCAATAACTTTACCAAGCACTTTCAAGAATCCTTATGAGATCTACAATAGGAGCAGAGAGGTGAATACAGCTGCAGAGAAAATGAAACTTTCTGAGGGTGTTGTTCTAATTGCTCTGTGGTTAGATAAGCATCTTGGCAAAACTCCAGACACCTGAGTTACGACCCATTTTTGTTTTTTTTAAGATCTCCACTCGGTCACAGCTTTGAACACACGGAGGTCCACCTTAGAGGGAAATACTGTATTTTATAGCTTCATGTACAGTCCCATTATACACTATGCAGTCTCTGCTTTGTACCACATCCACACACTGGGTGGGTGGTGGGATATAACTAACACCTGGCGTGCAGCAGCATCCATCTCCCAGGAATAAGAGGAAAGACGTCCATCAACATTAGAACAATGACTTTAATTCAGCGGCAGGCCCAGGAAAGGGATGATGCTCCTCAACACTGTTGATATTCCCAATAATAAAAACCCTCTCACATAGACATTTATCCTGAGGTGCCGTAACATAGGGAGGTGGTGGCCAGCACAGTAACTCATAAACCACACACATACAGCGCTGTACAGTACAGTATTTACACACTACAGTCCTCCCCAGATGGGCTGTGTTTTGGGTATGTGGAGAGAGATGGCAGTGCTGTCTGATTTTGATATGGAATCTGCCCACACAGATTGTGGGAGAATGTGGGGGACAGCTGTAGCAGGAGTAATGGCATAGCACACCTGCTCCATTGATTCGCACTGTGCAAACAAAGTGGGACAGAATCCCTGAAGGCATCCTTCATTCAGGAGTGTCTACTCAGAGGTTTTCTCTGATTGTCCTACATCAGGGTTTTGTCTTCGTCTTTACAGTCAATGGCTTTACAAGAATCAACTGTATCACATTGAGAGTACCGGTAGTATTCTCTAGTACTTTCAATGGATTACTATCAATGAACTTCAGGCAGACCATTAGAACAAGCTAAGAAATATCAGCTTTATCGCGTAGATGTTGTCCATACACAGTATTCAGACATGCATTTCAGAGAAAGAAAGGAATGTTCTTGGTCTTTCCACTAGAACCTGAGCAGAGTCTGATTGATTTGGCTGTGTGGCTGACACCAGGATTCCCCTGTGGTTGGGTGGCTCTGGGGCTCTGCATAATGCTATGATTAATGCTGCCAGGACCCAAACCGCTCCACTGCAACACGAAATCGAATTAAATAACCCGGATACAATCCGTAATTGATTAGAAATGTCAAGGAAGACCGAAAATGTCATTAATAACACTAAGAAAAAAATCATTTTGATAGAGATTATTATACAATTAGAAAATGTGGATGAGGTGATCTGTTTTTATGCGTTGCTGTGTGCTGAATGCATTTGGTTGATACCCCAAGGGAGCAAATTTTACAGTATCATTGGGCAGCAGAGTATAAGTGTTTTGGATACAGTGTACATGCCCCATAACTCTGTCTGTGCAATCTCCATTTTGTAAAAATAGAACATGCATTTCAAATCTGCCTTCCATTGAACTGTAGCCGGTTGTTGTGTACAAAAGCGGCGACATGGATAATCAAACCATTAAATGAAAGCCTTCTCCACTTCTGTCCACTTCAGTGTATGATTTTGCGCCAAATCAATACTGTAAATTATTAAATGTATGGGATGGGGGTCTGCCAAGTGATATTCATTGACAGGAATCATACTCCCCAGGGTCGTCAATGAACTGCCTCTCTCTCTTTCTTTACCCAACTCGGCCTCCATGTATAACTATATTTTACTAGTTAATTTATGCCTATGGTTTTTGGCAAGGCTCAGAGAGAAGTTGTGTTTTTATGGCAAGTGTAAAAAAACAACCCACCCTCCCTCTTCCTCCATTCATGAAACCCACAAGCACCTTCTAGATGAATTCTACTCTACTGTCATTACATTGCTGCTGTAGACTTGGCCATTGAGAAGCACTTACTACAGGCTACGATGCATATTATTTACTCTCAGGGTCCTTTCTTCTTCACCCTCCATCCTCCTTTTTCTCTCTTCCATCCCTTTGTCTTCCTCCATGTGCAGAAGGAGATAATGTCTTGGCCTCTCTCTCCCTCAATCTTGAATAAATCCTGTGTGACAGTTTAATGGGTTGAGACATGTGGGTCTGCACGGTGACTGGTAATATCCATACCCAGTTGACTGACACACGCTGGAGCAGCAGAATGGGGATCTCTGTAAGGGGAAGAAATAGGAGATGTTTTATCACATGAAGAGGAGTACAGTATCAGTGTTCACTGGTGTCTCCCACTGCCAAGTTCACGCCAGGACAGGGAGTAATTATGTTTTGTCTCCTGGCTGCCAAGTGTCTGTAGTTCAGATCAGGACAGAGCAGAGATACTGCTGCTGACATGCTCTCTGTGTGTGGACTGACTGGAGGGTGGTCCTGTGGAAAGAGGGTAATCCTACCATGTTGAAGTTTAGTACTAACATTAGATAAAGCACATTGATGTTTGTCTTTACAAAACAACTCTACCAAGGCATACTGCATGTTGGTCTGGCATGCAGTATGTTGTTGAGATGGGGGTAATAGGCTAGCCTTGTTTTGGGGTGAGGATGAGGAGATGTCAGGATCAGTGTTGAGCATTATTGAATTCTATCCATTTGTAAGAACATGTTCATACAGAAATCACCATTAAGCATTTTCTTCTCAATATATAATGTATCAACTTCTCAATGTAAAATTCTGCCATTCATATGTGAAATTCTATTGATTCCATACAATAAAGTCCGGGCCCATGAATAACATTACCATGAAAAGAGAAATGTGATTTCACAGCACTTACGCACCAGGGTTTCAGACAGGATTAGCATAGTTTACGTTTCTCTCAGTGTCTCTGTGAAGGCTTTGGCCCGACGTCTAATCCGGTGTATGCTGGGTGTGCACATCACTGACAGATAAAAAAGACTCAGTATACCTTTCTAATATGCACAGATTACAGCCTGCACGGCGCTAGCTGGTGACCATATTGTTGGTGTTATGAACAGTGGTGACGTTTTGGATGTGGGATTTTACTGAGGCATAGCTTTGTGATTAGTAAGCAATCACTTTTTTTTGTTTAATGTTATTTTTTAAAAGGCAATGTGCAGCTCTATGAGCTCTTGTAGGCAAAAGGAAATCCCTCTGACGGTTATTAGCCTTTTAACTGGTTGCCTTTCTTTGATCCCTTTTGGGAGTAGAGTTAGTCAGATTTTTAAGGCAGAATACTGTTGTTTTTCTAAAGGCTGTTTACTAAGCTCCCCGCCTGGTAGTTGAATCTTTACCATCGTTCAGAGGCCTTTCCCATTCGCTTTGTTAGCCTAGCATCCTTTAAAAGAACATAAGAGCAAAAGGCCAATATAGGAATAAATATTGCACAGGCACCGACGCCCATCGCATGTGACATTGGGTATGGCAAGGGCATTACAGATGACAACGGAAGACCCAGCCTTGATCTGCCCAACGATGCCTCTCTACCAGACAATAACCCTATACCGTCTGTGACGTTTCGACAATACCCCCCCCTCCCCCCCAGGTCAACACTTGCAAGGCTATGGGGCCAGACGGTATTCCAGGGCACGTTCTCAGAGCATGCGCAGGTCAGCTGTTCCCAAGAACTCTAAGGTTTCATGCCACAATGACTACCTCCCTGTAGCACTCACATCTGTAATCATGAAGTGCTTTGAAAGGCTGGTTATGGCACACGTCAACTCCATCATCCCAGTCATCCTAGACCCACTCCAATTTGCATACCACCCCAAAAGATCCATAGCTGTGAGAACACTGAGAATGCTGTTCATTGACTACAGCTCAGCGTTCAACACCATTGTCCACTTCAAGCTTGTCACCAAGCTTAGGACGCTGGTACTGAACAACTTCCTCTGAAACTGGATCCTGGACTTCCTGACGGGCCCACCCCAGGTAGTGAGGGTAGCCAACATCAACTCCGCCATGCTGACCCTCAACACGGGGGCCCTACAGGGGTGTGTGCTTAGTTCCCTCCTATACTCCCTGTTTACCCTGTTCGAGCAATCCCCCATCCACATTGACAGAGTTACAGGGGATCAGGTTGAGAGCTTTAAGTTCCTCGGTCTCAAATCACTAAGGACTTGAAATGGTCCACATGCGACAGCCCCTCTTCCCCCTTAGAAGGATGAACATTTTTGGCATGGTCCCTCAAATCTTCAAAATGTTCTACAGTTGAATCGTTGAGAGCATCTTGACTGGCTGCATTACTGATTGGTATGAGAACAGCACCGCCCTCGTATGGTGCTACAGAGGGTGGTGCGGACAGCCCGGTACATCACTGGGGCTGAGTTCCCTGCCATCCAGGACCTCTATATCAGGTGGTGTGAAAGGAAGGCCCGGACAATCATTAAAGACTCCAGCCACCCAAGCCATAGACTGTTCTCTCTGCTTCCGCACGGCAAGTGGAGACTAACAGACTCTGCCATTTCCTGGTTGCAAAAATCCTAATAGTTTGCCTACTTTCAGTTTATGTGACAAAACAAGCAGTCATTGTGCAGACTATAATTGGACCATCTAAACCGCTGTGAAATATACAGTATTTTCCATAATCAAAAGTATGGTATTTTCAGCTGTTGGTGTACAAAACCGAAAGTAAAAGACGCAAAAACAAAACTAAAGAACAGGAAGCATAGAAATAGCGCACATAGAGATCTACCGCTTCTAAGACTTGCTTTAAATGAGAATGATAGATCTATAATTCACATTTCTATGTGAATTTGGTCAGGTCGCCCAAAAAGTTACACATTGTAGCCAGATGGGATGGTATTTTCTCCGTAATGAAAGGTTCATAGTAAATAAGGATATGATTTATTTATCAGTGTGTTTTCGAGGATGAAACAAAGGTTTTAAAGAAGTGCTGGTGTCCAAGACCTTATTTGCTTGTTACCACATAAAATGAATAAATTGATATTATGCTTATTTTACTTCTTTTTTTTCTCATACCCATTGATGTATTCAATGACATTACTTTCCTCCCTCAAACTATACCAATGACCTGAAGTGCCATTGAACCGGAATCTAGGCTAGCTTGGGTGCTCAAATATGTATGTGATGACCAGAGATTAGAGCCTACAGTTGGATAATATCCAAACTGGGAGTATTGTGAATCCTGTGCTCTTTAGTCTTATCTTAATGTCAGCCGAGACATTCTTACCCCCAGCCCAGGCCCCCTTCTGATTTCCCACAGTAAAGTCATTAGATTCAATTTGGTTTAGTAAATGACGCTCCAGCACCGTGGCTCCCATTTAAAAACAGACCGGATTTTAATTACAGTTAATTACAATTTGCATAAAGCTTTTTAGCAAACGACTCCTGAAGTGCCTGTAATGATTATACATGTAAATGAATGGTAAGCTGATAAAGGCCTGACTGTGTGAGTGCGCAGAAAGAGGTCCCTCTCCAAAAGCCATCAGAAAAGTGAAGGTCAAATTGAAATGGACGCATGAATGCTCCATGATCTTTATTGGCTGGAACTCACTAATGAACATCAAATATGGGAGATTTCCGCCACCTGTGGCTTTCATTTAATTCTTGTTTACATATGTTGCTATTTAATTATTTCAATATATCATATCCAATACAAGTCTTTGTTTGTAATATGCAAAGTGTGGATAGATCTTTTATTGGAGTTAACCAATCTCTCTTTACGATGCAACAATTATATAAGGACTGGGTATTCACCATCGAATTGCCAAACTTTCACGTGACAATCTAATGGACACAATGGCAGCAGCTCTCACAGTGTTTAGCTTTCAAGGCCTCCTACATACCTCTCTGCTCTGCTCTTCCCTTTGCTCTGTTCCCTACGCTCTTCATCAGCCTCCTCGCTGATCTTTCCTGTATAAGGCTGAAATGCAAATGGATATTTGCCACCTTGCTGCAGTTGCACAACTTGTCCAGAAAAAGGTTTTCAATTGGTTTGCTTTCTTGCTTGCCAAATGATTTAAACCTATGTAAGTGAAATTGACCTTGATCTTTGGCTTGTTTCATTATTCTGCCATTGTCTCAAAGGCCATTTTTAAGTATCTTTGGCAAATTTTTAGTTTTTAGTTCGAGTTTGTTGCTCATTGTATATTCGTCTTTTAGCAATCTAATTATGCTTTTTCCAACATTAAGTTGAATATATTTCCTTGTTTTTTTACTGTTTAATCTTCAAATTAAGAAGAATTTAAATAAGCAAAGATTTTAATCTCTACATACAGTTGAAGTCGGAAGTTTACATACACCTTAGCCAAATACATAAAAAAAATCAGTTTTTCACAATTCCTGACATATAATCCTAGTATAAATTCCCTGTCTTAGGTCAGTTAGGATCAGCACTTTATTTTAAGAATGTGAAATGTCAGAATAATAGTAGAGAGAATTATTTATTTCAGCTTTTATTTCTTTCATCACATTCCCAGTGGATCAGAAGATTACATACACTCAATTAGTATTTGTTTAACTTGGGTCAAACGTTTCAGGTAGCCTTCCACAAGTTGAGTGCATTTTGGCCCATTCCTCCTGACAGAACTGGTGTAACTGAGTCAGGTTTGTAGGCCTCCTTGCTCGCAGATGCTTTTTAAGTTCTATCCACACATTTTCTATAGGATTGAGGTCAGGGCTTTGTGATGGCCACTCCAATACCTTGAGTTTGTTGTCCTTAAGCCATTTTTCCACAACTTTGGAAGTATGCTTGGGGTCATTGTCCATTTGGAAGACCCATTTGCGACCAAGCTTTAACTTCCTGACTGAGGTCTTGAGATGTTGCTTCAATATATCTACATCATTTTCTTTCCTCATGATGCCATATATTTTGTGAAGTGCACCAGTCCCTCCTGCAGCAAAATGATGCTGCCACCCCCGTGCTTCAAGGTTGGGATGGTGTTCTTCGGCTTGCAAGTCTCCCCCTTTTTCCTCCAAACATAACGATGGTCATTATGGCCAAACAGTTCTATTTTTTGTTTCATCAGACCAGAGGACATTTCTCCAAATAGTACGGTCTTTGTACCCATGTGCAGTTGCAAACCGTAGTCTGGCTTTTTTTTGGCGGTTTTGGAGCATTGACTTCTTCTTTGCTGAGCAGCCTTTCAGGTTATGTCGATATAGGACTCGTTTTACTGTGGATATAGATACTTTTGTACCTGTTTCCTCCAGCATCTTCACAAGGTCCTTTGCTGTTGTTCTGGGATTGATTTGCACTTTTTCGCACCAAAGTACTTTCATCTCTAGGAGACAGAACGCGTCTCCTTCCTGAGTGGTACGACGGCTGTGTGGTCCCATGGTGTTTATACTTGCATACTATTGTTTGTATATGTGGTACCTTCAGGCATTTGTAAATTTCTCCCAATGATGAACCAGACTTGTGGAGGTCTACAATTTGTTTTCTGAGGTTTTGACTGATTTCTTTTGATTTTCCCATGATGTTGAGCAAGGAGGCACTGAGTTTGAAGGTAGGCCTTGAAATACATCCACAGGTACACCTCCAACAGGCTAATTGACATCATTTGAGTCAATCAGAAGCTTCTAAAGCCATGGCATAATTTTCTGGAATTTTCCAAGCTGTTTAAAGGCACAGTCAACTTAGTGTATGTAAACTTCTGACCCACTGGAAATGTGATATAGTGAATTATAAGTGAAATAATCTGTCTGTTAACAATTGTTGGAACAATTACTTGTGTCATCCACAAAGTAGATGTCCAAACCGACTTGCCAAAACTATAGTTTGTTAACATAAATCTGTGGAGTGGTTGAAAAATGAGTTTTAATGACTTCAACCTAAGTGTATGTAAACTTCCAACTTCAACTGTACAACCGGATTGTTTTTAATGTTGTTTTATATGGTAGAAGAGGTTCTTTGCATTACGTTGATGAGGATGGGCAGACCTTGACCAATGGTTGAGTTGCCATAAACAACTCGTTGCTACTAATTTCTCTTTTATAAGCAGCGTAGTACGGCACTCTTGTGGGAAGACAGTTTGATAACTTTGTCCAAGCAGCATTGAACCGATAAGTCATGGTAGTGCATTGTACATTTTTGTGTGCTTTCCGCGATTGGAATTGCATTGGCATGGGGAAGTGTTACTACGGTAATTAGCAACTGTTTTGCATTGCATTGATGGGTATTGTGCATGTAGTGTAGCTGTTTACTAGCGTTGTCATTAAGCGCAATTTCTCGAGCCGGTTATGAATAGTCCATGTTTGTAAAGCGGTGCAGTAGCGGGTATTCTTGCGGCAAAACAGCCATGCGTGGCTGCAAATGCATTGTGTGTAATTGTACTATAGATTATTTTCCATCCTGTGTTATCAGCAAGCGAAAATAGTTGTGCCCCCTTAGTCATTTCTGACGTCCCCTTGCCGAGGTAATGCTGCCGCCAGGCCTGGGGGGCTGCCTTAATCGACGTCTTTGGCGCCCGGGGAACAGTAGGTTAACTGCCTTGTTCAGGGGCAGAATGACAGATTTTTACCTGGTCAGCTTAGGGATTTGATCCAGCAACCTTTTGGTTACTGACCCAACACTGCTACCTCCAGGCCACCTTAGAGTTAAGCACGTACTCTTTTGTCTACACCATTCAGCATATTTCACACCCTCTTAAGCCTTAAGTTTTTCGTGATATCTTTCAAAAAAGCTGTGTTAGAAAGGATTACCTACACATGCTGAGCAGCTCATGTTATAGACAGAAGCATGCTACATGGCAGACATTTCCAAACTCATCTCTCGGCATGTCCAGCCCATCCATCATCTCAGCCAATCATGGCTAGCGGGAAGGTTCCTGTCTTTTTCTGTGGTTAAACCAACTAGGCTCATAATTTAACAATTGTATTAGTAGTTACAGATGGCATACACATTTGTTATTAAGCCACATGAAAGTTCACATGTTCCAGAAGGCATTTCTGAGAAAAAACGCATTTTGATAAAAAAATAAATGTTTACGTTCAAATGCCTCTCCTGTGAAGTAGTGACGTACGACATACACCTAGTTTCCTGAAACAAGTCACAATGTGGCTTCAATGCGTTATTGATTCTTCACATAGAAATGGATGGTCTTACATGACCGATTGCTTTTTCCAATCATAAATAAAGTCTTTTTTTTTTACCTTTATTTAACTAGGCAAGTCAATTAAGAACACATTATTTACAATGAAGGCCTACCAGGGATGGGGGCTGGGATTAAAAATAAAAATTTAGGACAAAACACACATCATGACAAGAGACACCACAACACTACATAAAGAGAGACCTAAGACAACAACACAACATGGCTCAACACAACATGACATCACGACATGGTAGCAACACAACATAGTAGCAACACAACATGGCAGCAACACAACATGGTAGCAGCACAAACATGGTACAAACATTGTTAGGCACAGACAACAGGACAAAAGGCAAAAAGGTAGAGACAATACATCACGCCAAGCAGACACAAGTGTCAGTAAGATTGTCCATGATTGAGTCTTTGAATGTAGAGATGGAGATAAAACTGTCCAGTTTGAGCTCTTTCCATTCGCTAGCTGCAGTGAACTGAGGGATATGTGTGCTTTGGGGACCTTTATGACCAAAGTTCTACCCTTACACTTTTTTGTAAATTTTGCAACTAGTACAATTGTTTACGACAAATATCGATGCCACGTAGACCGCTTTTGGTTTTTCAGTTCAGCTGCCCTTTAAGGCTTTAACTTATTCTCTATTGTCTTAGTAAGCATGCATGAAGCATTCAGTACAGGGTTGGATTCAAGCATTTTTGGTAGAAAAATATTTCTATTTAATTGCTGTAACAGTTAAAACACACTTCCAATTTTTGTTGAACCAAAACCAGAGAGTTTAAACTGTGTTTCTAACTGCAAGACAGTAGGTCCAAGCAACACTAGAAAGTGTGTCCTGAGTAGGTTTAAATGTATGAGTCAGTCTCTAATCAATTACATAATGATACACTAAACACCTCAACTAATCCTGTAAATATTGATTCGCCATGAACGTGCCTGAAATATCATGAGGCCAGCGATATTATGAGATATTTATTTGGAGCTGTATTAACTGATGCGTCTCATTGACTCCAATTACAAATCCTTTAAGTCTACATTAGAGGCCACGTCTAATTTTTGTCTGTTTACTCAACCATCAGTAACCAATGTTACTTTAATTTGGCCTGGTGTCTTAAGTCTCCCACCTGGCTCATTCATCAGCCTCTCGTTGGGCATCTTCAGCCATTAGCCTCTGTATACTAAGTTGAAAGCAGACCTCAGCCATCTCCGTCACTGCTTGGTCAACATAACTAATGGAGGCAGACCTCACTCATGTTCTCTTTGGCCATGTGTCTTTGCCAAACGCTACAGTTAAGAGGTGACACTCAATCAATTGGTCTCCACTGTGATAAGCGTTTCTGAAAACTGAAATCTCATTTGACGACAGCCATTAGTGGTGTTATTCCAAACAAATCACGCTGTCACAATTTGGTCCACAGTCCACCTTTTAAATGTCATTAGTGTGGAGCTTTTGGTGGTGCAGCGAATTACTCAGGTGTATTTTCCTAATGGCTTGTTTCATCCATTGTCAAGGGTCATGTCTAACTTTGGCTACCTGCAACAAACACTTGTTTGTGTACTATAGCCCTTTACATAGTGGGAGAGAGAGAGACTTCTTTGTTCAATCATTCAGATACACCACAGGGGCACTCCCGACGTAGTGTGTACACAATGACAGCAGTGTAGCCAAGAGGCCATTTTGGGTCTCTCAATGGGGTGAATGTTAACGACACTGTCAGAGTAGCCTTCCTGGAGACTGTCCCTCTGGATGACTTCCTTATCTCCCCCCTCTGGTCTTGCACTTAAAACTACAGCAGTGACATGGCTGATAAACAGCCCCCCCCCCCCCCCCTAGCAGCCCCTGGCCCTGAGAGACCAAGACCTCTCTGGTGCTGACGTGTCCCTGCCTGTCCCTCTCACTGTGCCCGGCCGCCGTCCCATGTCACTGCGTGTGATCCCGCTGTGACAGCCCCTGTCAAAGGAGGAGCCAGTGACTTAAGTAATGGGTCCTTCATCACTCCACCAGCGCCAGCCCCCTGTTTATTGCTCTTTAATGTAAATGAAACCTGCGGCAGCAGCCATCCATCATGGTCACCCATGACCTTTACTAAAGGAGATGACACGCCCAGTACAACGCACAGTGTGCAGGTTTAAAAGAGCCAACCTCAGGAGGGCAGGATGGTCTCTCTGGACTATCCCCCCCTACTATACAGGGACGCTGAGGGTGCAACTCCCAATTACATCTCAGGGCAGTGAATTACAGATGCGCCAATTCCACTCTTATGATAGCAATCCTGTCGGATTGAAGCTGTTTGGGTTTGAATAATGATGTTCGGTAAGGATTATTCCCTACTGAACTCTACTGGAACTAGTGACCCACATACAACTGGACAGTAGTATTGGGGAATCATAGACTGTATGGTAAAAAACAGCTAGCGACATTATACAGTCAATATGAAAGGGGCTCAGTTGGTGCCATGGTTAGGGGTCCAACACTAGGTCTATGGGGAGTGAATGTCAACAGTGACCGTCTCGTGTGGACCCCTGGGTACTGGCCTCACGGAGTAGAAGGCGGAGATGTTGATCATCGCTGAACATGACTCACTGATAAAAGTGCCATTCAGGACTCCAGGGAGATGCAATATGTTCTCTCTCTCATTACTGAACCATGATAACACAAAAGGAGTAGGGCAGAGCAGGGGAGAAGGTTCCCCAGTGAGTTTCCATGCTTGATTGCATCTTCCCTCCCTCCAGGCTCTCTACATCTCTCTTTCTCTGTGTGTGTGTATGTGTGTGTGTAATGGAGAGGGTTGGAGAGGAGAGTTCTGCTTCACTCCAAGTCCCTCAGAAAGACCCTGCTGCTAATATTGTACTATCCATCAGCACCTCTCATACTTTGTCTTGCCTGTACAGTAAACCATAGATCCATCAGCTAGTCTTGTTCACATGGAAAGGCGGGGGAACCGATGAACTCGTGTCTGACAGATTGATGTAATTATCTGTGATAGTGTGCAGTCAGTGATTTGGTCTCTCCAGAGGAGACATGTTGCACTATGAACTTGTACAGGCATCACTTGATTACTTTTTTCTCCTCTCCCTTTCTCATCTCTATCCTGGTGTAATCACTGCTCTTTCAGAGTTATGTCCTCAGAGTAACGCTAATTTCCCTTTTAGCAGAGAGTATAATGGAGGCATTATGGCATGTCTCCTATTTGCTTTTTCTAAAGAACAACATTTCGTCACGCGTTTCACATTTTCTAAAGGCATGCAAGTCATCAAACTTTTGGAGGAAAATGATTTTTTATGATACCTTTTATGCAAATTGGATGTGAAAGGAAATGTGGAAATTATATTGTTAGACTAGAACCAAGCAACCAACCTTGTAGGCATAACAACTGATGGGATTCATCCCTAAAGCCTACTGGATGATTGTAATGGGTCATCCACCCGTGAACAGTGAGGTCTGTTTGAGCCACCATGTCATTCCAAACATTGTCTTCTATGCATGAGGAGATACATCCAGCCTAACTGTACTCTGGATATGCAATGTAAAACAAATGTGCTTTCCTTCATGGATCCTATTCCAAAGAGAAATAAAGAGAGCAAGCAGTAGGGCGTGGATGACAATGAAAAGCAATAGGGGGGAAAAGAGCTTTTCAGTTCTGTCGTTTGTGCCTGTGATTTTTTTCCCCTCCATTGTGTGCCTGCCTGTTGTGTGACTGACTCACTGGTCAGACTGGTCCAGTGGGCCATGACAGGCTCAAAAGGAGGTGCCGGGGTTTCCACCCAGGTCGGATCCTTCCACAAGTCACACTTTACTGAGCCTGCAGAACAATGGGCAACAAATCTCCTTGCTATCTGTCACCTAGAGCAGTGCTAAACCACTGGAGCGACCCAGGAACCACTGCATTACTGTATGTTCATCACTTTTTCCATTCCAGCCACATGAGCAATACTCTGTTGCTTTTAGTGTACACATAGGCTCTGTCACCACTCTCCACTAAAAACAATGTCTTATGATTTAAATGAAAAACAAAGAAGCAGTATGCAGGGCACTAAATTAACACCAGGCATTGGCGGGTAAGAATGTCTATTTCACCAGCCACTTTGGCTGGTGAAAGCAACATATATTTTTTTTTGTTGAACTTCCGCTCAATTTTGCACTCCAGCATCGCCACTATGGCCTATTTATTGTCTTCCTAACCTTACTGCATTTTGCACTACATTTGCACTCTGTATATAGATTTTTCTATTGTGTTATTGACTGTACGTTTGTTTATTTCCCATGTGTAACTCTGTGTTGTTTTTTGTCGCACTGCTTTGCTTTGGCTTGGCCAGGTCGCAGTTGCAAATGAGAACTTGTTCTCAACTGAACTACCTGGTTAAATAAAAAAAAAAAAAAAAAAAAATCTATCTTCTGCATAGGGCCTACTCTCACCTGGACAACGCAGGTTGCACTGTGAGCGTTATGTTTTTTGACTTCTCCAGTGCCTTCAACACCATTCAGCCCCTGCTGCTGGGTGAGAAGATGAAGAGGATGAAAGTGGAAGCACCCTTAGACTCCTGGGTCACGGACTACCTGACCGGTAGGCCACAATTTGTTCGACTACAGAGCTGTGTGTCAGAACGGGCAGTGAGCAACACAGGGGCCTCCCAGGGAATGGTCCTGTCCCCCATTTCACATTCTTGAAATAAAGTGGGGATCCTAACTGACCTAAGACCTAAAACTGAGTTTAAATGTAGTTGGTTAAGGTGTACTTAAACTTCCGACTTCAACTGTAAGAGTATTAAAACCCACACAGTGCAAAATATTCTATTGCTCCAACAGTGTGTTATGTTATATATTTTTTATTGAGAATGTTAAATTATCATTGTAGTTGCGCACACATTGATGTCAGACTGGGATGAATGCAGGAGCAGTTTTCAGGAGCAGGACAAGCCACCCTCTTTATGACTGATTACTGATATATGAGCATGATTATGATGTCATAATGCTTCTTGAGAGTGTTAAAAAGTGTATTTTCTACAAGTTATTCAAAATATGATTTAACGATTTAAGAAAGAAACTTTCAAACAAAAGGAAACTTCTTGGCACATGAATAAATGTGTGTTGTGACACTCTTATGTAGGTGTCATAACCAGCCATGAAAAAACGCAATACATGTCACAACAGGTGTAATTATATGGGTCAGGACAGTGTTATGACCATATTATGACAGGTTATGTCAGCTGTTATGACATACAGTTATGTGTTATGACACTGGGTGTCAAGTAAAGTATTACCCATTATTCAGAGCCTACTATAAAATATATGTGTTGACTGTGATCAGGGTAGCCTAAGTGTGTCTGTATAATGAACAAAATAACTATTGATTTTATGTGCATGGCACAGCCATGTAGCGTGCACAGACCAGTAACATAATTAAACTTAAAATATGCCATTCTATTCTTATCCAGAACGACTTACAGTTAGTGTTAGGTGGGACAACCACATGTCACAGTCATAGTAAGCAAATGATTCCTCTATATTTACTGGGGGGGAAAGCTGGTTCCACCATTGGACTTTTAAGTCTTATAATGGTTCTTAGGACCTGCCTAAAACAAATGAATAATGGATTTCATTGTGACGGTGTGTATTCAATGGATTTATTAAAATAGATCTCCACCCACGTCGGCCCACATCGGTACACAAGGTATATAAAAGGTTTGTCCCAGCAAAAATGTGGTAAAAATTGGACTGTATGAATTCATAAAAACTAAAACATTGCCTGATTTATATTTTATTTACCGGCAGCATCTGTAAAGTCTATCTTTCCTGCCTTTCTAGGGAGTTTTTTCTATCAACTGTGCAGCTGCATTGCTTGCTCTTTGAGGTTTTAGGCTGGGTAACTGTATAGCACTTTGTGACAGCTGCTGATGTAAAAGGGCTTTATAAAGTACATTTGAATGATTGATTGATGTGGCTCTGTGGAACGAATACCATAATGTCCATCTACCGGGGACTAAAGCCTGTAGCTTTGTCAAAATATTATAGATGCATCTAGATTATCATAAACAGAAACATGCCAGTCATTGATGTAGCATTGATTGACCATCAATTATAACAGCTGCTTTCACTGAAATGCACTGATACAGTAAGGCCTCAGTCAGAGACAAGAACATCAGTGCATTTCATTGTGAAAGTTGCGTTCTGTATTTGCTCGATAAGACAGCAAATAAGGTCTGCCATCATGGCGACATTCCTATCCGCCTCGCATCCAACTGATATGAATATGATTCCTTCCCAACATTTCATGTCTCTGTTAATGCGTAGTTAAAGAAACGTCAGACCAGACCTGATAAGCCAGCCATCACCACAAAGATCCCAAACAGCCCAGATTTATCCCCATCATCTGTCTCTTTCTGTGTAATCTCCCCCGCTGCAGAGCGGGCATGTCTGTTGATGAAATTGAGCGATAGCTGTCCAGTCTCATTGCACATTGATTTGATCCTCTTGGAGGGATTTGGCATCACTAGAGGATAGAGGTCATGTGTGGTGTGTCTGACCATGACTCTAATGTACAGTATAGTGACCCTATGGCCATAAACACACACACATACACACACTACTAAAAAGACCTGTGCCTTGCTGTATTTTTATAGTTGTTATAAGCAGGTGGTCCTGTGTTCTTTGTCCTCTGTGCTCCATCTTTCCCCTCCATCAGTACCCGCTGCTGTCTCTCCATAATGGCCTCACCAGGGATTTAAACGTCAGGTCAGCGGCCCTCGCCTGGACTCATCAGGAAACAGGATATTGAAACTGATAAATAAGACAGTCAAAGAATACTAAGATGTGTAGGTTTGGAATTGCCACAGGAATTGGGCCTTCACAACACCATTCCAGTGGGACTCATGATAATGTAACTTTGACTTATGGGGGTGTTTAACTGTAAGGCTCTGTTATCGGATGCAGAGGTTTCTAATTACCTGTCTTATCCCTGCCACAGCCTTGTATGGGACAGAGACTCTTCAGGTGATAATTCTGTTTGTATGGTAAAGTGATTTAGGGGGTTAACATTTATTTACGAAATATTCACATGCCCTGTGCTGTACGGTGAAGTACGGTCTGCCGGTTTTCTACAGTTCAATCTGGTATTGTATGTTTTGTAGTAGCCAAATGAATTTGTCACCCCGTACAGTATAACGTATACCTGTGTTATAACTGTATGAAGGCAAAGGTTTCCAGTTTAATGTGCTGTGGGGTGCAGCCTTGTAATAAGACAACTAATCTATTTTGGATGCAGGGGTTCTTATGCCAAGATTAAATTCTCCAGAAAATACATGTGACAGTAGACTCCATCTGTCTCGCTAATATCCGGGAGAATCATCCGACAGCAATTATGAGAGGAGCAGGCAGAAAGCCAATTAATTTTGGGGGGACGAAATTCATCTTTAATATATGCTGCCCCACTTTTCCTCCCTGTATGAAATGAGACCCCTTAGCTAGCAGCCCCCTGCCTGGCACCAGAAACGAAAAAGGGAGATATTATGTGAAATACTACTTAATTTATTTCATGTAATGAAACCAATAAGGTCAAATAGGAGATAGGGAAGTCTGTACTGTATTCTCTGCCTGTGAGCTAAAGCAGGCACATACAGTAGGATACTATAGCAGCTATCATAAACTGGGTAGGTTGAGCCCTGAATGCTGAATGTTGTGGTATATCAGACCGTATACCACGGGTATGACAAAACATTTATTTGCACTGTTCCAATTATGTTGGTAACCAGTTTATAATAGCAATAAGGCACCTCTGAGATTTGGGGTATATGGCCAATATACCACGGCTAAGGAATGTTCTTAGGCACAACGCAACTCCATATCCCATCTTCTCGGGCCTTATTGCTTAAGTATAGAATGGATGGAGCAGACACTTGTGTCACATTTTGTGTGTTAGCATCCATAAATAGAAACCAAATCAGTCTCAACACCAAAAAATCAGTGGAAAAGCAATGGCCAACGGAGTAAGTAATTAACCAGGTTAATTTGTTGTTTTCTCTGGAGAAGTACTAGTACAGATGTAAAATTGCGCCACATACAACCTTAAGCACCCTGAGGGGGAGGTTGAGAGGAGGGAGTGTTTCATCCGGTCACCTCTCAGGAGTCATCCACTCATCCCTCTGGGCCACAGAACGTGGTGTCTTGTAAACAGTGTCATTCTGTAGTTCAACTATTTTCTATTTATTAACCCTGATGACCAACGTTCTGTTGCCCAACGCGTGCAGATTTTAAGCAAACCTATTCAGAGATGAGTTACTGTACAACAGACTTTAGTGCACCTCTGTGCATCACTTTGGCTGCCTTTTTTCTGTCTACAGCAGTAACTTAACCAATAGATTAGACAGTGAATACAGTGACTTTGGACTACTACAGCAATCACAGAGACATCTATTTGTTGCTGTCTGTATATCGAGTTTCTATGGGGAGAGACTGTATGGCTCTCTGTCTGCATGCTTTTTATAGGCTGTGTGCCACGCTCAGTCTCTAGTAAGCACTATACTGTACGGTATGTGAAGAATGTCTAGTTACTTAGGTTAGATCCCATTATCCTAACAGTTCCTTATTCAAGCCATATGCTGTAGAAGTTTGTGTGGGCTGTAATTTGGGATCTACAGTATGTGTGGCTTAATGAAGTGAAAGCCATGAACGGCACAGAGCAATAAATATACATTGAGTAGAAACAGGGCCTTTTACATTGATTTACAAAGTTTATTGGGTTTGCATTTACAGTGTCTTCAGAAAGTATTCACACCCCTTGACTTTTCCCACATTTTGTAGTTACAGTCTGAATTTTTAAATTGATGAAATTGAGATTTGTCAAGGTGGAATTATGTTTTTCATCTTTTTAAATAAATGTATAAAAAATGTAAAGCTAAAATGTCTTGTAATTTAGTATTCAACCCCTTTGCTATGGCAAACCTAAATAAGTTCAGGAGCTAAGTGAATGGGTCACTATTGTCTAGACATGTACACATGCTCATGAAATACAATAGATAGCCGTAATCCCCCCCAGACACACCTGGCTAACTTGATGGGTCATGTAATCATCTGGCAAAGTGGAGACGTTTGTGTAGACATGTAGCTAGCTAGCTAAACAATGAACCTGCATAATCGTAACTCATACTACTACCAATACAAACGGATTTTCATAGCTGTAGTATGAATCTGCAGGTAGCTAAAGCTAAACAACTACATTCAATGCTAGCTAGCTTGCAAACATTAGGCTTTAAATTAATTTCTGATTAGAATAATATTAGTACACAGATCATCTGCAAAGGTAGCTAGACTCTTACCGGTATATGTGGATGAACGCTACACGGCAGACTGGAACCATTTAACTCTGTTTTATTAACTCTGTATGAATGAGTGCCATAACAGAAAGTGTCCATCACATAAGTGTCCATCACATAAGTGTCCATCACAAGTACACAAGAGAGAGGCTCGGGAACAAGACTGGGAATGTATAACCATTTAAAATCTACATCCAGAAGGAATAACATAAATTATATAAACTTGTCCTTGAGGCAGGGAGTGAGAGAGAAGGCAGGAGATGTGAGGAATGAGGATAGAGCAGAGCATGTTGGTATTGCAGTGTGGTTGTGTGAGGGAACTGAGGGGGGGGGGGGGGGGCAGCTCTTGAGAGGGGTGTTTATGATGGATGCCTTCAGGGGCTTGGCAGGGTTCAAGTGTGGGTGCATCTGATCCATGCCTACATAAGGCCCTTAGAAGCCCCGTCCCTGGAAAAGCCAAGGATACCCTCCTGGCACACTTACTGTTCCTGCTTTGAGGCCCTTCCAAGAGCTTGAGTCATTCACATTCAGTGGAACCAACACTCATCGTTAGCATAGTGCTGCTGGGGTATTAGTTGTTAGTGGGTGGCAGACCCGTACCACTTTGTCACTGCCTGCCAACCACAATAGGTTTGCAGCTGCTGTGCTACAACTGGGCTCGCTATCTAACTCTGCTAAACTCCTTTCCCTTCCCCTGCCCAAGGATGGCCGGAGAATCCACCACAGTAGCAGTGCCTGTAATAATTGGGGTGGGAGTTGAGCCTCCCGGTCTAGGGCGTAGGGGGTGGTATTTATGCTAATAGCATTGTCAATTAGCCTCTGGAAACACGGAATAGAAAGAGCTGATCAGTAGACCCCCCCCCCCCCCCACACACACACACACACACAGCTAACCCCTCTCACGTCCCACCATCCCACTCTTCGGCTCTCGGTCCCTCCCCCACTTAACACACTCAGTATTACGATTCAGAGGAGCCTCTTCAATGTTTGAGAGCCTCCTTAGTCTTACAGAGGGCTAAAGAGAGAAGAATCACTGAGGCAGGGCAACAGGCTATTTCACACAGCCGCACCTGTTCCCCTGGTATGTCTGTTTGAAGGTCTGGGACAGTGGGCATCTCTCTGACTCAAGGACAATGGAGTCCCAGGCCACACTGGTATGCAGACTGCATATCCTCTACTGTACCACAAGGGCCCAGTCTGATTGGCCAGGCCCAGGCCCTGGGGGTGTCATTAGGAGCAGATCCACAGACGTCTGTTGCACCAGTGAGGTGCAAATGACCCATCATCTGGCTTCAGGATAATGAGTGGAGTGCCAGGAGAGTGGTGATGACACACAGACAACAGTCATCATCACCAACACTTCTTGAGGAGATGATGGGACTTGTTGGGGGTAGTGTGGAGTGGACCTCGCCTGCTGTTCATTCTATGTATACTCAACATGGTGTTGAGCCTCATTCATGTCTTACAGCAAATAAGCATTTGTTATATCAACCCAAATAATACCCATAAACGCATGCCTATAACCAGCTAATTAATCAGTTCAATAGGCCTACTTACGGTATAGGAACAGCACTGATACCAGTCTAGTAAAAACATTTATTTTGTTATTTCCTTTGTCTGGATATTGTGTTCTGACTGATTCCTGAGTGTGTGGGTCTGTACATATTTGCGCACGTCCGTGTGTCACTCAGCCAGCCTGTCTCCAGGGCCTTTTGGGACGGAGAGGCTGATAAAGCACTGGTGACCTCCCAGCTGCTGTGTGCATGCGGCCTAATTGGAAAGTGTTATGCACAGTTGACATTTAGATATTTGTAGTGGCTTCTCTATAATCCTGGAGGGCCATTCGCTGAAGGTCCTTTATTTGCTTGTGACATTTATGCGTGTGCTATAGAACTGGATAATGTGAGTTTAAACAATCAGCGGCTATAGTAGGAGCACAATTTGTACTTATAGGGTGACTATGGTGATCTGCAATTACAGCTGTTTGCAGGAAATAAAGAAAACATGTATCTTTTTGATTACTATTATGCTTTATGATAATGAGAGATCTTGTTTTCTGCAGGCCCCACCGGTAAGTCCTGGAGCAAACTTACGAATGAGTGCACAGAAGTTAAGGGAAAGGGGATACCTAGTCAGTTGCACATCTGAATGCAGTCAACCGAAATGTGTCTTCTGTATTTTACCCTCTGAATCAGAGAGGTGTGGCGTGCTACCTTAATCAATGAGGAGGAGCAGTTGGGGGATAATTGCCTTGTTCAACCTTGCCGGCTCAGGGCTACAAACCAGTGACCTTTCAGTTACTGGCCCAACGCTCCCAAAAAAAGCTATGTCCTGCTCCTTCCCTGACTTTTCTGAAATATCTGTTTTTTACATTGCTCGTTTGTCAGAATTTTGAAATTACAAACAGAAAAGAATTTTAGGCTTTTTATCCTGCTCTTTTCACACCAATTCCCAACTTAACCCGCCAAGACAATGCGCTGTAGGACGTTGTTACCCAGCCAGGCGCTAATGCATCTCTCTCCTCACTGAATGAATGACAAATGGATGAATGGTCAATAATTGTGCATGTTACTTCACAATTCTAACTAAATGATAAGGAGGGTGGAGAGGTTGATTTAATTTAGATGGACAATAGTGTAATAATGAGTTTGTGTTATGCCTATTTATCAATGTTGGCGCTCATGTTTATAGCAAATAATGTGACCGCACGCCTTGCGGGTTGATATAATTTATTTGACTCATTCAATGGGTGATAATTGTGCAAGTTATTTCACAATCAAATGTAAATGAGGTCTAACTGAATGATAAGGAGGGTGGAGAGGTTGATTTAATTTAGAACCACAATAGTGTAATGATGTGCTTGTGTTATGCCTATTTATCAGCGTTGGCACTTAATAATTTGACCGCGGGCCTTGCGGGTTGATACCATTCTCTTTTACGTTTTACTTTGTAACAAGAAGCTGTTACGGGACTTTTTTATTTACTATAACTCTATTACTTGTATTGTAAGGGAAACAAAAACATGCTGCGTGTTGCAGTACACCTTTAAAATAATGCAAAACATATCCTTGAATATTTATATATATTTTTCTGTGATATCCAATTGATAGTTACAGTCTTGTCCCATCGCTGCAACTCCCGTACGGACTCGGGAGAGGCGAAGGTCGAGAGCCGTGTATGGGATCAACATCATGCCAAATGTATTCACAAATGTAAATCACTTTCCACAAATATAAATCACTATCCACAAACACCTTTTAATTTGTATTTGTAAATCGATATATTGCATTAGAATTTTTCTATAACTTCAGATATGCAGGTCATTTCCAAGGGCCTTAAGTAAAATGACTGCCATAAAGATCTGCACTTATGCTCAATTTTTTTTTTCTCACGCATGGAAAGAGATTTGTAGTGATAGACAAAAAGAAATGTGTAGAAAGAATTTCTCAGGCGTAGAAAGATGTTATCACACATAGAAAGCGATTTGAAGTTGTAGACACATAGAAAGATACTTATCAAAATAAAATATAAATGTTTTTGTCACATACACATTTAGCAGATGTTATTGCGGGTGTAGTGAAATGCTTGTGTTCCTAGCTCCAACAGTGCAGTAGTATCTAATAGGCTAATAGTATCTTATAAGCTGAAAGGCCAGGCTGTTCTAGTGTTCACCACCAGAATATCTGCTGCCCAATGTTAACACTTGTTTAAATTGCAAAACAACACTTTACAATGCAAGAAGATACCAGTCGCTTGCTTGCTAGTTAGATATGTCAGTTCATGCTGCAAGAGCTCTGATAAGTTAGAGGACGCCATCCAGAAGTCATAGTAATGACTGTGTACTGTAAGTCTATGTAAGGGGGTGAGAACCATGAGCCTACTAGGATTTGTATTGAAGTCTATGTATGGAAAATAGCTGTCCTCTGGCTACACCATGGTGCTACCTTAGAGAGTGCTGTTGAGGATATTGTAGACCTTCATTGCAAAACAGTGTGTTTTAATCAGTTATTTGGTGACATGAATACATTTAATATAGTTTTTTTTGTTTCACTATTTTTATTTTTATGAAATGTACTGTGTAGGATTGTCCTCCCCTTCCTCCTCTAAGGAGCCTTCACTTTTGTTGGCTTACTTTCCTTGCTAGGTTACAGCTTTTGTATGTGATAATATGCAAACCATACACCAAAATATGCTGATTTCAAAGCTGATTGTCACCAAAAACTTTCTTTATTCAGATGGAAGATTGAAATACTGCTATTTTTTTTAATTAAACTGCCTCATTCATCCTCATGCTTGGTAGCAGAAGCCACAGCAGCCATTTTGGAATGTCAAGTAGAACGTTGAATTGAACAACAAAGGAGCCTGATTGGCTGACTATCCTTTGTTGTTCAAAGGATAGTGGCTGGTGTGGCTTCTGCTACCTAGCATGAGGATGAAAAAGGCAGTTTAATTAAAAACAAGCAATATTTCAATCTTCAAGATTTATCATTTTGGATAATGGGATAATTAGGAATTAATCTAAATCTTCCATCCCTGGATTGAGGTATGCTTTCCCAACCATATCCCGTGCAGTCTCCACGATGTCCACATTCTGGACAACTGTTAAGCCCAAGAGTAAGATAATAGTAGTAGATTGTATTGACCTAGGGAAGAGTCTCAGAGTTCCTGACCTCTGTATGGCATAAATAGAATCACAGATCGGAAGAGTTCTGGCTAGGTTAATAGTCTCTCCCTCAGCTCTCCCTCATGGAACTGACAGTGTGGATGTACAGTACATAGTGAATGACATCATTACTGGGTCTTAAAGACAGCGCTCACTTTTATAAAATAATATAATAATACATTGCTACTTCTATAAAAACAATATATGTATCCTTTATTTAATTATGCAAGTCAGTAGTTAAGAACAAATTCTTATTTACATTGACAGCCTACCTATAGGGTCAGCCCCTAGAGCAAAGTGCTCTTGCTCAAGGACACATTGACAGGTTTTTACACATTGTTGAGTTGGGTATTTGAACTAGAAACCTTTTGGTGACTGGTCCAATGCTCTAACCGCTAGGCTACCTGCCTCCCTAACAAATGTTGTTGGTCAGTACAATTAAAATAAATCCCAAATGGAAAGGAAACAGATTGTTTGTCATCTGAAGCCCCATATACTCCACTGAAATCAGCTAAAACAAGCCCTATAACTCAATGCATGTACACACTCTTATTGAATATGCAAAGTCCTGCATTGTGAATAGGCCAAGGCTACATCTTGATTTACCCATTTTATCAATAAAGATTTACCATTCAAATAAATTATTACCATTATGTTGTTGTGTAGTTAGACAGGTAAAAACAAAGTCAAATTGATTGTCTGATTGAATAATTTATTAATTAATGCATACATGGCTGTTTCTGAAATATTTTGACAGAAAACATTTCAAATGTAAAAATATTGAACTCAAATGATGCCCAATGATTGACCAGAGCATTAGATGAGTTTATCTATCTGGATCAAATGCCATTCTGTGACTTAATATGCATAATTTTTTTGCTTCGTGTTGGCATCAAATATCACGATACTTATCCTGGTATCGGTATCAAAGTCACATTTCTGGTATTGTGACAACACAACTCCAACTTTCCTTTATCTGATGCCTTTACACTTAATCACACTTACAGTATACACTCTATCCTCATATGTCCCTACCCCACCTTCCACTGTTATGCTATCCTTTATCCCTTTCTCTGGCAACCCTATTCCTGAGTGAGTGAACACAGTGAGCGAGGAGAGAGAGAGAGAGGGGTCTGATCATTAGAGGTCAGAGAGAGGGTACTCCCATTTTCTGTGGAGGCTTTTATTTCTGCAGGGCAACACAACCATTGAACCCTGCATTTGATATGGGCCATGTGCTAGGGGTAGACTTAATGGACTTTAACTCCCTGCACCTACTGTATGGGCTCCGTTACTGTAAATCTAAGCAGTCTGATACTCTTGAAGTGCTCTTTGACTCATATCTGTGTCAAGACAGTGCCTGTTGGGTGTGTGTGTGTGTGTTTGTGTGTGTGTGTGTGGGGGGGGGGGGGGGGGGGTGGTTTGGGGGGGGTTCTCTCCCTCCCCCATAGGTTTGTGACCTCATAAATACCTAACCTTTGCCAAGATGGAGATTTGGAAAGCCATTTTGTTACCACAGAGAAAGACTTTACAGTATGGTAACATAAAAGGGTTGGACAATGAACAGCATTCTGTAATCCAACCAGTTGGAAGTGTCCATTGGTACTTAAAGAATGTGATGTCAGATCAGGGCTTGTTTTGAGATATTATTATTGCATGACGATTCAACATAAATTGTATCTTTGAAAGTCTACACATTCTAGTCATCAGATTTACATGTAAATATTGCAAAATGTATATGATTCAATATGTAACTATTTGTGAGAAGATTAAATGTGAGTTTAGTCTTCTAAAGGAGAGAATTGTTGGCAAGTAAACTTATGCTCACGTCAGTGGCCACGCCCAAGTGAACAGACATTGGTTGAGAACCATGAAACACACCCTTCTCTCACCCAGTACGAAAGCCCGTTGACGGAAGTAATCCTCAGTTCCGGATGATGCTAGGACTGTTGTCCATTGCTTTTAAAAGGGCTATTTTTCAACTACAACTTACGAAATTTACATGAGATCAGATAGCGTGGAGGTGACGATCACCACTTTTGAAATGGTGAATTTCGACTAGACCAGCCAGAACATCGCGTGAGCTGATTATGGCAAAATGGTATGAACTCTGAACTATTTGATCACTAAAGAAGAAGTGATACAACACTACGACCAAAGAAAGACTCTACAGAGGACAATGGTGATCTCGGCTTGGCAAACCAGAGCCTTACATCTTCAACCCATCTATCGAAGCACAGCTCAAGAGTGAATATATATTTTGCATTCCCTTTTCTGAATGGGTGGTTATTAGAATGAACCAGATCTTGTATTTACATTGACCATAGCTTCTCAAGGTCCCATAGAGAAAATAGTTCCTTCGTCTTTCAATCTCCCACTCTTTCCCCACCCACATTCCTTTGTGTAACCAGCCATCATATCAGGTTAGTCCACATGTTCATACTTGTGCCTCGTGGGAATTGAACCCACAACACAGGCGTTGCAAGCACCATGCTCTCCCATCTGAGCTACACGGGACTATATATGTAATGCTGAGTGATTATTTAGCTAGTTAGTAAATAAATGATTGAGCCAATTTGTGCATTGCTGATTCAACCTGTTAGCTAGGGTTCGTGCAGATAACCAAGGATTTTACGACAATTAGAATGAGACTGAGATAAGGTGACAATTAATAATTGACTGATATTGATATAAAAGATCTTCAGATCTTTAAGAGCGGATTCGGGAGATAGCTTCTCTATATAAACCCAATTCTTCCGTGGTGCCCCAGGTTATTAATGTATTTAATTCAATCACGTAATCAATTAAACATTAGGTAATCGATTTGATAAAATAGCATGTCAAAACATTAATCATAGCAATGTATTGAAAATGTACCTTTACCTTTACTTTACCTGGAGAAAATGTACCTTTACTGGAAATGTAGAAATGTCAGGAATGATGTCTGGCAAAAATGGATCAAACCACCTTTCTTCAATTATGAGGTTGACTGGTACAAAAATTACACTAATACTTGGGCAACAGTTAACATGTACAGTGGGGAGAACAAGTATTTGATACACTGCCGATTTTGAAGGTTTTCCTACTTACAAAGCATGTAGAGGTCTGTCATTTTTATCATAGGTACACTTCAACTGTGAGAGACGGAATCTAAAACAAAAATCCAGGAAATCACATTGTATGATTTTTAAATAATTAATTAGCATTTTATTGCATGACATAAGTATTTGATCACCTAACAACCAGTAAGAATTCCGTCTCTCACAGACCTGTTAGTTTTTCTTTAAGAAGCCCTCCTGTTCTCCACTCATTACCTGTATTAACTGCACCTGTTTAAACTCGTTACCTGTTTAAAAGACACCTGTCCACACACTCAATCAAACAGACTCCAACCTCTCCACAATGGCCAAGACCAGAGAGCTGTGTAAGGACATCAGGGATAAAATTGTAGACCTGCACAAGGCTGGGATGGGCTACAGGACAATAGGCAAGCAGCTTGGTGAGAAGGCAACAACTGTTGGCGCCATTATTAGAAAATGGAAGAAGTTCAAGATGACGGTCAATCTCCCTCGGTCTGGGGCACCATGCAAGATCTCACCTCTTGGGGCATCAATGATCATGAGGAAGGTGAGGGATCAGCCCAGAACTACACGGCAGGACCTGGTCAATGACCTGAAGAGAGCTGGGACCACAGTCTCAAAGAAAACCATTAGTAACACACTACGCCGTCATGGATTAAAATCCTGCAGCGCACGCAAGGTCCCCCTGCTCAAGCCAGCGCATGTCCAGGCCCGTCTGAAGTTTGCCAATGACCATCTGGAGGATCCAGAGGAGGAATGGGAGAAGGTCATGTGGTCTGATGAGACAAAAATAGAGCTTTTTGGTCTAAACTCCACTCGCCGTGTTTGGAGGAAGAAGAAGGATGAGTACAACCCCAAGAACACCATCCCAACCGTGAAGCATGGAGGTGGAAACATAATTCTTTGGGGATGCTTTTCTGCAAAGGGGACAGGACGACTGCACCGTATTGAGGGGAGGATGGATGGGGCCATGTATCACGAGATCTTGGCCAATAACCTCCTTCCCTCAGTAAGAGCATTGAAGATGGGTCGTGGCTGGGTCTTCCAGCATGACAACGACCCGAAACACACAGCCAGGGCAACTAAGGGGTGGTTCCGTAAGAAGCATCTCAAGGTCCTGGAGTGGCCTAGCCAGTCTCCAGACCTGAACCCAATAGAAAATCTTTGGAGGGAGCTGAAAGTCCGTATTGCCCAGCGACAGCCCCGAAACCTGAAGGATCTGGATGGAGGAGTGGGCCAAAATCCCTGCTGCAGTGTGTGCAAACCTGGTCAAGAACTACAGGAAACGTATGATCTCTGTAATTGCAAACAAAGGTTTCTGTACCAAATATTAAGTTCTGCTTTTCTGATTTATCAAATACTTATGTCATGCAAATGAATTACTTAAAAATCATACATTTTGTGATTTTCTGGATTTTTGTTTTAGATTCCGTCACTCACAGTTGAAGAGTACCTATGATAAAAATTACAGACTTCTACATGCTTTGTAAGTGGGAAAACCTGCAAAATCGGCAGTGTATCAAATACTTGTTCTCCCCACTGTAGGTGATTCACTGTTAAACCTTTTTCACCCAGGCCTATGTATTAAATAAGGGTCAGCCATTCATCAATCAACATCTCATTCTCTGGCCAGCTTGACAAAAAAAAGGGAGTCAGTCAACGTGCTGTTCTTGCATTCCAAAAAAGTTAGGCCCGATAGCAGCAATCTATATCTTAGTGTAAATAAAAAACATGTTTCTGTTCTCGTATTGGGTGTGTTCAGTCAGTAATAAATCTGTCAGTGGGGAAGCAGTGCTCTGTGCACCCAGTGTCTTTACATACACAGGGTTTTTCTCTACTGAGATGATAATCATAATATTTTGGCAGAGAGTTTTATAAGGTGTCCTGACATGCTGCTTTCTGCCTTTTTTAATTATCTGTTTTATTCCTTTATTTCTTTCTCAATCACACTTCTGGTTTCTGGGTCACCTGGGTTTTTCTTCTTCTTATAAACCTACTTCTATTATCAAGCTTGTTAGTCAGAGAATCCTGGAGAGCACCAGCCTCCGAGTTTCCTATTGCAATGCAAGAGGTTGTCTTACAATAAGTAACATGACCTTGATCATGTGGTAACGTTCTAGTCTATGACGAAGCTAGAATGATTGGTGATATTTGACCCGGTTCAGTATCAAATGTAAAATGTGTGACAGATTTATACCTAAAGCCTTGAGCCTTTTAAAGCTAGAATCCTTAGTTACTATCAAATGTTTTGACTTATGAATTAATTATATATATCCATTGATTCTTGAAGAATATAACTCATGAGCTTAGTTCAACTGTCATACCCCATCAGAACCCAACATATAAGCTTGTTTTACTCCAATGTTTGTAAACAATGTAAATGTGAACAAACACTATCAAAACATGGTTAAAACTATCAAAACATGGTTAAAACTATCAAAACATGGTTAAAACTATTAAAACATGGTTTAAACTATCAAAACATGGTTAAAACTATAATGTTGATATCATGGATGGTCAGTCCTTAAGTAAACCAACATGGATAGATGTCATGATTCAGGCTGCCATTCCTAGGTGTATCCATTAAATTCACCAATTCCATTCAGTTCCAGTCAACCAAACCCTTCTGGACTGCACTGTTCCCCCCCCTCTACCACCACCACACCCATATCATACCACAGCAGAACAAAGAGCAGTGATTACATGTCGATCAATAGCTATTACCCAGTAGATGGAAAACTTGAGCCCATCCATACCCCAGCCCAAGACTACCAGTACCACATCCACCGCAACCACCAACAACACCACCATCGCTGCATTCCTCAGCTGCAAGCTTCCCAGAAACACTGACCACTAATGATGGTGTATCAACACCTGAGCATCCTGCATGGAGACATGCACAGTAGTCTATAGTGACATCTCAAAGGGTGATTCAAAATGAGTGGCTGTCATCATTACTTCCCTGAATGTGTAACTTCAGTATCCTACAGCTGTAGTTATACAGTAATCAGGCTCAGGAATGACTTACAACTGTACAACTATGCACCTACTGTATACATGAAACAACAACCAGGGTATTCCAGAGACTGGTCTACAGGTAACTGCCCAAATAATGGAAACACTTGAGTAAATGAGGGATAAAAAAGTATGCTGAAAGCAGGTACTTCCACGCAGGTGTGGTTCCCCTTGTTAACTAAGCAATTAACATCCCATCATGCTTAGGATCCTGTATAAAAATGCTGGGCAGGCCATTATTTTGGCCATTATTTTGGCTACCATGGCTATGCCCCCATAGGATGACAATGCCCCCACACAGGGCATGTGGGGTCACTGAATGGTTTGATGATTATGAAAACGATGTAAACCATATGCCATGGGCGTCTCCGTCACCAGATCTCCACCCAATTGAACACGTATGGGAGAATCTGGAGCGGTACCTGAGACTGCGTTTTCCACTACCATCAACAAAACACCAAATAATGGAATTTCTAGTTGAAGAATGGTGGAAAACGCAGTCTCAGGTACCGCTAGTGGAAGAGCCCCAGACACGATGGGGTGGGGGTGCACATTGTATGTTTATACAAGAGAGTCATTAGGATTCCTGATGGGCCTGCATGGCATCCATAAGGGCCCCTGATCCACAAAGGACATGTCTAATGGGCCATTGGAGTGTATTTAATCTACACACACACACATGTTATGTTCTTCTATCCTCGTTGGGTCCTACAATTAATTTCCATTTAAAAAATCAAATTTTCCCTAACCTTAACTCGTAAACCTAACCCAAACCCTAAACCTAAAATAGCCATTGCCCTAATGGGGACGTGGGAAATGTCCACACAAGGGAAACTTTTCCTTGTTTTACTATCCTTGTGGGGACATAAGAACCAACCCAGACACACACACACACACACACACACACACACACACACACACACACACACACACACACTGTGTACACATCTAATATCGTGATTTATGTAATCTTATTTAACAACACTATCACAGAACTTGCATGATATAGTATGTTTGACATTCATGTAGTATGTTTTAAATTTTCCAACTGTTTTGCGTTCTGGGAACATTCAGATTTTCATTTACTTTCTGCTCAATTCCCTGACTGCAAGAAGTGATTTAGTGTTCAGTATCAATAACTCCTCAGAAATTTGACAATCTCACTGATATTTCCTGATAGTCTGAGAATTCAACTGATAGGAATTTGTCGTATATCAGTATTTCCTCAGGTGATACACATACACGTTTTCCAACAGGATTCCAATTAAACTTCCAAACAGGCTAAATTAACTTGTGGAGAGAAATTATAACTGTAGACTGGTATTTGATTGCTTGAGGTAACTGAAAACACTGTTAGCACAGCTCAGCCTGCTGAATCCGTGTCATCATCAGCACTCCTGAGGAGCTGTGCTGGTTTCCCTGAGACTCTCCTGTCAACTGTTGGGGGCACAGAAGGACAGATTAATCCAGGAAACGCCTTGTATTTCTCTCCACTGCGCCCTGCTCTGTTGAAAACCACCAATAAGGATCTAAACCAGCCCTCCAATTATAATTTAGCACCACTGAGGAATTGAGCAGTAATGAATTTCTTCCTGGGTGCTTGGGTTGGCGTTTTCCAGGTGGAGGATGGATATGGTGAGGAGGCGTTACGCTGTGGCCCCACTGGTCCCCTGGGCTACAATCACTACTAGTCTGATTTTAAAAACAGACTTCACCAGACTGGAAACCAGGCATAGGCACTAATGGGAAGAACCCGTGGAGACACAAGGCTGAGAGAAAAGGAGATAGAGATGAAGGGATGACGAGAGAGAGATGGAAGGAGAGAAGAGAACAAACGAGGGAAGAGCAGGAAAGGGGGAAGGGTTTTTAACTCCCCCATGGCATACAGGATGGGAATCGATCGGGTAAAGTGTCCTTTAATGTCCGGTGCTTCCAAGCGAATAAGCTCACCAATGAGCGGTGTGAAAATCAACACAATCATACTGGACCGTAGGGGACCATTCAGATAACAGGTGTCCAAAACAGCCTGAGGCGGAGGCTCTGCAGTAGTTTATAAAACCAGATTGAAACGATATGCCTTCCCTTGTCCCTAATCTAAACATTTCAGCAATTATGAAGATAATTGATAAGGGTATTTGCATTAGATGAGCTAAGTCCTTGGTGCTGCTATGTAAGCTATCCATCACTGTGTAGCATGCTGCAGGCTCAGCTGTCATTAGCAGGGGGTTTTGTCTGTTCTTGTCGGGGAGATGACGAGAACAGTCCCTCAGAGGCCCATGATAAATCTGTCCGTGGTCCTGATTCACTGGGCTGTAAACGTCTCAGTGACTGTGTGATTACAGGGCCGGTGCTGCCCGAGTCTCCGCTATCTGGATCTGTGTGAAAGAGAGAGTCCTGTCATTACCCAGGACAGGCACCAACACCACTACACTGCACAGTAGACTGCTCTAGTGTGGAGAGAGGAGGCACTGCATGACAGAACAGCACCCCAGGTAACGAGGTGTTGCAGAGCCAATGACAACGTAACAAGGTGGTACATTTGTATTTGCTATTATTATCTATCCTATGAGCTGACACTTTTATCCAAGCCTTCACAAACATTCTGTAACGCAGCAGGTATTTATATGGCATAGTTACATCGTTTTATGTTTTGCAGGTCATAGAAGCATCATGCCACTCCTTTAGTTAAACTTGCTGGTTATTTCTGCATTACGTGTTTCATTCTTTAATCTCATTAACCTATTAATAGACCAATTAGTCAATTTAGTAATCCTCATTTGCCTCTGCACACTCATGTCGGTGTCAGGCTCTGGCCATAGGGAGGCCTTTGGCTCCTCTAGTTAGCCATGGTCAGAGCCTGACAGATCTAGGAGTACTAGATCTATGTTTACGTGTTTTGTAGAATCCCCAATTAGAGGCAGCTGCGAGGCATTGTCTCTGATTGGGGATTCTATTTAAGTTGCTCTGTCCCACACCTGTGAGCCCGGTGCCTCCTGGGACGGTCCAGAGTCCGGAGCCAGCAGCCAGCACAGCTATGTGGCTGGAACCCTCCTCTGCGTCGGTGCCCAGGCTGGGCACGACGTTCAGTCCCGCTTTGGAGCAGGAGCTCCTCAGCGTGTCGATGCCCAGTCAGGGGCCGACAACCTGCCCAGCTACGGGGGAGATGGAGCAACGGGAGAGACAAGGAGGAAAGTGTCGTCATCGGGGCTCTAGAACAGCCCGAAGGCAAACCCAAGAAGATTTTTTTGGGGGGCCGACTGTCACTTCACCGGGGCCAGAACCGCCACCGAAGTGGATTGGTCTCCCCAACCCTCCCATGTCATTTATTTTTCATTTTTCTTCTTTTTTTTTGTTATGTAATTATCGCGGTCGGGAGTCCACGCCTTAGAG
Source organism: Thymallus thymallus (assembly GCA_023634145.1). NCBI lineage: Eukaryota > Metazoa > Chordata > Actinopteri > Salmoniformes > Salmonidae > Thymallus > Thymallus thymallus. The sequence goes on along the minus strand of CM042405.1, from coordinate 17,734,167 downwards.
GGGGGGTACTGTCAGGCTCTAGACCAATTAATAGACCAATTAGTCAACTTAGTAATCCTCATTTGCCTCTGCACACTCATGTCGGTGTCAGGCTCTGGCCATAGGGAGGCCTTTGGCTCCTCTAGTTAGCCATGGTCAGAGCCTGACAGATCTAGGAGTACGAGATCTATGTTTATGTGTTGTGTTGAATCCCCAATTAGAGGCAGCTGCGAGGCATTGTGTCTGATTGGGGATACTATTTAAGTTGCTCTGTCCCACACCTGTGTGTGGGTCATTATCTCCATGTTAGATGTGTATGGAGTGTGGGGGGCATGCAAAAGTAAGTACTTCTCTGGTTTTGTTATTTTGATTAGTATTATAGTAAATAAAAGCATGTTCCATTACAACTACGCTGCGTCTTGGTCTGCCGACACACCACTCCATGACAGTCGGCCTGACTATGGAAAGTTTCTATGAGTACTTCAGTTAATCATCTCCTGCTTGCAGAACAGAAGCACCTGTTTTACTGAGGTTTTAAAGTGCTTGGCACAGCAGAGAGATCACACAGTCATTTGACATATGGGAAACTTGAGTAGAAGTGACAGTAGGTAACTGCATCATATATTGTGAAGTGACCATATAGAGAGAGCTCCAAATTGAAAATCAATGCAAGGTTTATGGCCATTTAACCAGAAAATATGCTGTCTCTGGGGGTCACAATGTGTATGTACAGAGGCATCTCTTCTGTCTGAAATCACAGCAGACAGTCAACACATTAAACACAGGCGTTTGTTTAGCTTCACTTTTGAAAGAGAATGTCAGCTATGTGTCTATGAATATTCAGTACTTCACTTGCATGGCAAACTTATCGCTGATGAATTAATTGCTGAGCATAACAGCTTGCCCTTCTAACCGCTAGCAGATTGCTTGGGTTTGGGAGAATCTCGGAATAAGGTCATTTGTAGTTCTTGCATATATTGTTTATAGACAGACGCACATAAAGAAGTTATCAGCTGAATGAATCAGCTTTTTCCCTCCAGAAAATGTCATGCTCTATCTTCTAAAACCACATGTTGTTTAATGGAAAGGCTCTCAAGCGGCTTCTCTCAAGTTCGTCTGAACAAACTGTGTATAGTTTCTCTTTTCACAGCTAGATTAGACACAGCTGTATTAGACACATGTAGGCCTTGTTCGATGGTGGTGGATGGCAGCAGTACAGCACTGTAATTGTCCCAAACAGAGTGAAAGTGTGCTGCCTCTACTGATAGTGACCTGCATTGTGTTGGCCATATCAATTTGCTCTGTAGGCTGGTTCAGGCTCGGGCTGGGATAGACCAGCCAATGACAGGCTGAATGAAATGGTTCTGTTTTCGTAATGACCTGTCGCCATGGCATTTTCTAGGTGACAGCCTGCATGCCTGGAATTGACATGAGTTCCACCACTGATGTTGAACTGAATGGATGTGGCAATGCGACAAATAAGGATATTTCCAACCCTAACCATCCCTCCCTACCTCAAACTCAAACCCAGCAGTGACCAAAGAGGCAGCAGATGAAAAAGATAAGCATTCAGTAAAAGGCAGATCATCGCAATTGAAATGCTGTATTTCCTCAGTAAAAGTAAGAGCATGTTTGGCCTATGTGAGTTGAATTATCAGATTATTCAGGCTAGAGACTCATCTTGCTGCACAAGGATCAGCAGGCAGTTGAGGTAAATAGGTTGTTTGGAGTAACAAGTATTCTAGAACTCCATTACTCTGGGATGTGTTTAACCACCTGAATTCTTCTGCCTTTACACTTTACCATCCATTCCATGCCTGTATTGAGATGAAGTAATGTCTTGTTTTTACAGCACTATTGATTTAGGCATACAGGACCGGGATACGGAGGGAGTGGGAGGATCCTGGTGAGAATACCGTCCCAATATACCGGTCTGGAGTGATGCACTGGTAGGTTTGGAAGACATGCTCTTATTCATGTTAGTGAGTTTATGTCTGTTTTGATCAATCTCTAGATCTCTCGGATTGTTAAATTAACAAAAATGTTTCCACAGCTTTGTACCAGTCACCTCTCTACCCCTCTCTTTATTTCCTACAATAGACAGTCATGTATTTTGTACTCAATTTGTGCATTAGTAATGAAGTCGAATTACATTCAGTATTCCACCCCACGTTCAGTATTCCACCCCACGTTCAGTATTCCACCCCACGTTCAGTATTCCACCCCACATTCAGTATTTCACCCCACGATCAGAATTTCACCCCACCTGTAAGACCACAGAACATAAATGCAAGGCATTAATTTAATGTGTACATGAAATGAGTGTGATTTGTTGCACATTGAAAACTGCTTTGTTGAAAGCAGAACTTGTCATCCTACCTAAAACCACCAACAGAGACACTCACCTGTAATGAGCTATTACCGTCTTATCTTGAGCCAATGAGGATGCAGCAAGGGGAATTTACATACATCACTTTAGCAGTGGTGATAATGCCTGAACACTGTCTTTTTTGGCGATCTGTGAAGCACGATATCCTAACGTAATTTTCAGGCAGGAAGGAACACGCTAGAGGTAATATGTGTGAGACAGACAGACAGTCGGAGGTCGTGCACATGGAGGCGTGGAGGGGAACACAAACACCCCTGCCACTCAAAATGACTGATTACCTCTCAAGACGTGTTGTGAAAAGTCAATTCAGCAGCCAGTCACAGAACAGACCCCACCGACCCACACCACTCCTTCAAGTATTCACAATGTATATAATCATTCAAATACCCCCAGCGGATCACTTGTATTATGATTTTCTAAGGCATGTTGTGAGAACCTACATGAGGCAGTGCTGTTGCCATTAGTCCCCCATGGCCACTTTCTCACATTTTTCACACGTTTATTCTAGTATGCCCTTGTAGTGCGGAATTCATTTAGAATGAACCATACCATCCTAGCAACCTTTGAAAGTCTCAGGAAGCAAGCCGTGGTTCAGTTTTATTTCAGGAGCTGCATCTAGAGTAATGGTCAAGTCCATACATACCGTAAAGCCCACTGTCTGTGACGCAGACTCACTATAGTATAGGGCCTTCAAACTAAACTCTGGACCTCAAAGCCAGTTCCACTGCATTTTTTCCCCTCATTGTTCCCCTCTAATTAGGGAGTGTAGCCTAATAGACAGTCAACTCTAGATGACTGATGGGACGCTGTTTTGAAGCCACCATGCAGCCATGTTGATTCTCCTCCATTGAACAAAAACTGTTTTGGAAGCTATAGAAATGCATTTATTAATGTCTACATTAGTTTTTTGACAAATACAGTATATTATATTGAAAATACCTAAATGCATAATTTTTTACATAAACATAAAATAGAAAGCACATTCCTTAAACAAAGTTTTACGAGAGTACGAATGTTACTGTCCACACTACAGCTAAGAAATACTTAAATTCTGTCACACCCTGATCTGTTTCACCTGTCTTGTGCTTGTCTCCACCCCCCTGCATTTTCCCCATTATCCCCTGTGTATTTATACCTGCGTTTGAACGTATTTGTCTGTTGCCAATTCGTCTTGTTTTGTCAGGTCTTACCAGCGTGTTTCCCGTTTATCCTGTTCTAAAGTTCTTGTTTCCTAGTCTTCCTGGTTCTGACCTTTCTGCCAGTCCTGACCCTGAGCCTGCCTGCCGTTCTGTCCCTGATTGACTCTGCCTTGGGTTTTAAACCTCTGCCTGCCGTTCTGTCCCTGATTGACTCTGCCTTGGGTTATGAACCTCTGCCTGCCGTTCTGTCCCTGGTTGACTCTGCCTTGGGTTATGAACCTCTGCCTGCCGTTCTGTCCCTGATTGACTCTGCCTTGGGTTATGAACCTCTGCCTGCCGTTCTGTCCCTGATTGACTCTGCCTTGGGTTATGAACCTCTGCCTGCCGTTCTGTCCCTGATTGACTCTGCCTTGGGTTATGAACCTCTGTCTGCCCTTGACCTGCCCTTGGCCTGCCCCTTTGTTATAGTAAATATTCTGAGAGCAGAACTATCCGCCTCCTGTGTCTGCATCTGGGTCATAACCTGAGTCGTGATAAATACATGTAATTTTGTTCTTGCAACATTTTATTGAAATACTGTAGAATTGCATTCATTCCTATGGCTGCCAGTGGCTTCAAAGCCTCTAATTGGCCATTACATAGCATCAGCAATCCAGGGTTTATACACATAATTGGTTGGCTCTTTGGCCCATATGCTCTCTCCTAAGTGCTTGTGCACATCTGTTCCGTCCATCCCTCTCCAGAGATGGAATCATTCTGAGCCTTTGTTTGTGTTCTCTGTATTTATAGCCTTCATCTGTCCTCAAACTGCCCTTCACATCCAGGAGAGAGCCATGCCCACCAACCCCACAGTGCCACCGACAACACAGCCTTGCCCTGATATATCACATTCCACTGCTGCACTTCCTGACAAAGACTGGCGGTTTATGTCTTACTGGCGTATGCTGCCTCGATGTGGAAGGTGTGTTGATACAAGAGAAACCGCTACACAGCTAAATGTACCCACGGGCACTATGAGGAGTAGGGAACATAGCATCGCTCTATAGCTCTCCTTAAATCAGTATATAATGCAGATGTTCAGTATTTCCAAAGGAAGTTCAAGTCTGACACTATACTTTCTGAATGTGTTATCACATCTGCTTTTTGGGCCATTTTCTATGTACAGTTGAAGTCGAGGTTTACATACACTTAGGTTGAAGTCATTAAAACTCATTTTTCAACCACTCTACAGAATTCATGTTAACAAACTATAGTTTTGGCAAGTCGGTTAGGACATCTACTTTGTGCATGACACAAGTAATTCTTCCAACAATTGTTTACAGACAGATTATTTCACTTATAATTCACTGTATCACAATTCCAGTGGGTCAGAAGTTTACATACACTAAGTTGACTGTGTATTTAAACAGCTTGGAAAATTCCAGAAAATGATGTCATGGCTTTAGAAGCTTCTGATAAGCTAAGTGACATAATTTGAGTCAATTGGAGGTGTACCTGTGGATGTATTTCAAGGCCTACCTTCAAACTCAGTGCCTTTTTGCCCAACATCATGGGAAAATCTAAAGATATCAGCCAAGACCTCAAAAAAAGAATTGCAGACCTCCACAAGTCTGGTTCATCCTTGGGAGAAATTTCCAAACGCCTGAAGGTACCACATTCATCTGTACAAACAATAGTACGCAAGTATAAACATCATGGGACCACGCAGCCGTCATACCGCTCAGGAAGGAGATGTGCTCTGTCTCCTAGAGATGAACGTACTTTGATGCGAAAAGTGCAAATCAATCAAAGAACAACAACAAAGGACCTTGTGAAGATGCTGGAGAAAACAGGTAAAAAGTATCTATATCCACAGTAAAACGAGTCCTATATCGTGGCCGCTCAGCAAGGAAGAAGCCACTGCTCCAAAACCACCATAAATTTAACTGTATATTTACCTGTACAGTTAATTTAACCATTCAAAATATTCACTTACATGTTCATTTAACCAGTATGTCTATTAAGTAACTATTATTACCCTCAATTATATCATACGCATTTTTAGCTATTGAAGTATTTCTCTGCCATCGACCTGTATAGTATAGTTAACCATCCACCATCCACCAATGTATAGTGTACATATTCAGCCAACCACCCATACTATGCAATGTCTTTTTATAGCTTTTTTGCACTCCAGACTTCTTGTATTTCTATACTTTTTCATACTGCAGCTCTATGTATCATCTATCGTGTATCTGTCTTTTGTGTATTTTCGTTAATATCAATATGCAGTATCCATCTATCCATCTAATTGAAGCAACATCTCAAGACATCAGTCAGGAAGTTATAGCTTGGCCGCAAATGGGTCTTCCAAATGTACAATGACCCCAAGCATACTTCCAAAGTTGTGGCAAAATGGCTTAAGGACAACAAAGTCAAGGTATTGGAGTTGCCATGACAAAGCCTTGACCTCAATTCTATAGACAATTTGTGGGCAGAACTGAAAAAGCGTGCGCGAGCAAGGAGGCCTACAAACCTGACTCAGTTACACCAGTTCTGTCAGGAGGAATGGGCCAAAAATCACCCAACATATTGTGGGAATCGTGTGGAAGGCTACCCGAAACGTTTGACCAAGTTAAAGAATTTAAAGGCAATGCTACCAAATGCTAATTGAGTGTATGTAAACTTCTGACCCACTGGAAATGTGATGAAAGAAATAAAAGCTGAAATAAATCATTCTCTCTACTATTATTGTGACATTTCACATTCTTAAAATAAAGTGGTGATCCTAACTCACCTAAGACAGGGATTTTTACTAGGATTAAATGTCAGGAATTGTGAAAAACTGAGTTTAAATGTATTTGGCTGTCAGGCTCTGGCCATAGAGAAGCCTATTTGCTTCTCTATGTAACCATGGCCAGAGTCTGACAGGTCTTTTCTTTTTGCTTCTGGTGGTGGTTTGTGTGGGATCCCTAATTAGAGGCAGCTGTAGCGCATCGTCTCTAATTAGGGATCCTACATAGGTTTGTAGATTTTCACACGGGGTTGTGGGTCGTTGCCGATATATGTCGCAAGTCACGCTGAAAGTAAGTGTACACTTTTTGTTACGTCCGTTCATTATTCGTGTTTGATTTTGTACGTTTGACGTTTGTTCGATCGTGTCTGTTTTTTTGTATAGTTCGTTCATTTGGCATTTTATTTGACATAGTAATTCCTTTGGGGGGTAGCAGCATGATTATTTTATTAAGTTCTGGGAATTAGTACATAAAGAAAGAGATTGATTTGATTCCTTGCTCAGTTCACAGTACAGTATGGTGTTTCTACATTGTGGGTTCTCATAGACAGATTCAGACTCCTATCAGTGAGATCATTTCACCTCTCCTCACTCCAGCAACCTCTGTTTTACACCCTGACAGTGTAATCATGGACCAGGCCATGGTTTTATAAGGTCTCCTTTGTAAGGTCTCCAAGTTCTACCTGACCCCTGAGAGTCCCCCAAAGGTACCACCTTCCCCCACCCATCCTCCATTCTATTATCGCTCCCTCCCCTCTCCCCCACTATCCTTCAGGACCAGTCGTACAGTCTCTGCAGTTCCTCGACCTCCTCCTAACCCTCCCCCCAACCTCCCCGCCTATTGCCTGTCATGCTCTGATGCTCCAGTAATGTCTGGAGAGTTGAAAGGTCATGGCGGAGCTGTCAGGGAGGGTTGGGGCTCAGACATAACAGGGCTCAGTGGGGACCAGGCTGGGGCAGTCCCTCCACCAACATGACAAATGTATTTTTATTTATTTATTTAACCTTTATTTCACTAGGCAAGTCAGTTAAGAACAAATTGTTATTTAAAATGACGGCCTACCCCAGGCCAATTACATGCCGCCCTATGGGACTCCCAATCATGGCCAGATTGTGATACAGCCTGGAATCGAACCAGGGTCTGTAGTGACACCTTCGGCACTGAGATGCAGTGGCCCATTGAAACCTTCTGCATTAGGGATGGAATATCTGCTAAAAGCAGATCAATTATGGAGGTGCCTTGTGTTCTGGTAGAGCATGGCCCTGACAGAGGAAGGGGAGATCAAAGCTGAGGAGGCAGGGAACTCTCTCCCCAGACCCCCTGGAATACTCTTGGTCGATCCTGACATCTGCACGCACACACACACACACCACACACACACAGGACCATAACAGGAAGACCATGTGGCAGAGAGGCAGTGTTGCTTGGTTACCTTTGTTGTCCATACCCTCAAGGATGCCAGGAGTTGTGTCAGTTGGTCTTCGGTGGTCTTCGGTGGTTAGGATATAATAAAAACAGTGTTTGTTTTATTTGCAATTTACTCACCACAGATTACACATTACAACATCACACACACTACGTAGAGCAAGTCCCTTACTGTGTGTTTTTCTTCCATCTTTTTTTGATCATGATGAATTTGAGTCAGTCATTATTGTCATGAATGGGCCTTCTTACAAATTATTGCATGAGGAGTGGCACTGCCCTGTCACAAAGACCCAGGCAGCTCCTGTGGAGTGTTCTGCCAGTGGAAGGCCCTGTTGGTACAGAGACAGATCCTGTTAGTAAGACCCCTGAATACAGAGACAGGTCCTGTTGGTAAGACCCCAGAATACAGAGACAGGCCCTGCTGATAAGACCCTGAATACAGAGACATGCCCTGTTGGTAATACCCATGTTCAGTTCATGAATATAGAGACAGGACCTGGCAGTGTGTTCAGGCCTGAGAGTCAGCAGGCACCATCACTAGCCGTACATGAGGCGTTTGGGTGTGTATGCATGTGAATGCTTGCGTGTGTGTGCGTGTGTGGGTTGAGGCCTCCTTTTTGATGGATGAGGATGTTTTTATTTCCTCTGGACCCTCCTGACAGGTCATCCATCCTGGAACAATTTGGCAGTGCCCTCAGTGTCTGAGAATTCAGGAGAAGAGGAGGAGGCTCAGCACTGACACTAGCCTTAATTAAAGACTCATCAGAGGCTCCAGGCGACCAGGGGCGAGAGTGTGCTTCACTGCCCAAGATGTGGTGAGGAAATTGGGGGAAGAATAACATGGTAAGAGGGAGGTCACTGGTACAGAGCATTACGGGAATAGGTAGGCAAAAGAGACATGGGGGGGGGGTTGAGGAATGTCATTTGAGGACGGACATTGGGAGGGCCTTAGGAAAGGGAAGTGGGGATGCAAATTTGGGAATGCTGTTTGGAATGTCAAGGGGCAATAGGGTTAGGTCAAATTCTACACTAAGTGAGAGAGAGAACTTCCCCCAATGATTGGAATGTACGTACTACATTTACCTACGGTACAAAGGCTTGAAGAAGGAGTAGAATATACCTTTCTTTTAGTTTGCTGAACATACATGATCAAAATTGATTTCAACAACATGTTGAAAGCCCTAATATTACTATGTCACTTTAGAGCTGTGTAACATGCCCAGTCTGGTACTGTGTCTAGTATGTGGAAATACCGGTACCTGGAGAAACCAATGATAAATATGTGCTTTACTGTGTTGTCAGGCCTGGAGATTTATAGTGTGCAGCTGCAGAAAGTTGTCTGGAGACTCCCTGTGTCAGAGGTCCATGCAACCCAATCTCGGAGCACACCGCACAGGGCCGTCTTTAGTTCTCTCAACACACTGGTGATGGATAGTGACAGGTTAAAAGTCCACTTCCAGTCGCTGGTTGGGCCCACGGCTTTAATCTTGATCCCTGTGTGGCTGGCTTTAATGTAGCCATCCATGGCTCTGATGAATGGGGTTAGGAGACTTGCTCCACTGGGTCGCAGCCAGCCAGCCAGCCGGATGGATGGATGGCCTTGTCCCCCGTCCCATTCCTGAGATCACCAACCTGACCTTATGGGTGGATTTACAAACACAGTTGTTGTCCCTGTCTGGTAATAATGAATGTAAATGCATCTGAACTATGTGAAAACATTTAATAGATTTTCACATTTGTTTTGACTACACACTATCTTCTTCTTCTTGTAAATTAGGTTTTTCAGTTCAAATACCATGCTACCTTTCCTCAGGAGAGAGGAGTGAGTGTCTCCCAGAAACAAAGCCAGGTAGTAAAGACAGCATTAGCGGACTAATTAGTCTCTGTGTCTGTCTTGGCAGAACCAATTATTTCATCATGTCATTTGTAATAGGGCGTCACGGCTCATCCAAGCGGCAATATTTCGTAGTCAATTTGCATTGTGTTTGCTTCATTCAACAACTTTGGCCAGTAAATCTCTTCTCATATCCATATTTATTGGACTGAGAGTTGGAGGACAGTGGTGCTGGGCCGGGGTAATGAAGTCAGTGTTTGGTCAGGGCTGGAAATCCTTCTGAGAGGTATATCACATCCCAGTAAAACTCATATTTCCTCCTGGTAAAACAGAGCTAAGCACACAACCCCTGTAAAACTGATGCTGTCATGTCGGTAGTAAATTAGTCTTGGTTATATTGTCCCATCTATATGATGTGTGCATCAGATGCCTGGATAGTTGTTTTTTTTCTGAGTAATGTCATTCAGCGTAGAACATTGTCCAGATCTGAGTATGGCAATCAATTGCTGAAATCTATTGCTTGTTAGTGTCAGAATCCCCCTCCTTATGAAATACCCCTGTCCCTCTGCACTGATATATTATACCTGCATCATTACATCTGAGGGCTTTTATTTTCTATATATGTCTCACAGGAAAGCTATAAGTTGAGAATCTTGAATCCTCACTGGATTGTATCTGGCAGAATCCACCTCTACAGTATCGGATTGTATCTGGCAGAATCCACCTCTACAGTATCGGATTGTATCTGGCAGAATCCACCTCTACAGTATCGGATTGTATCTGGCAGAGTCCACCTCTACAGTATCGGATTGTATCTGGCAGAATCCACCTCTACAGTATCGGATTGTATCTGGCAGAATCCACCTCTACAGTATCGGATTGTATCTGGCAGAATCCACCTCTACAGTATCGGATTGTATCTGGCAGAGTCCACCTCTACAGTATCGGATTGTATCTGGCAGAGTCCAACTCTACAGTATCGGATTGTATCTGGCAGTGTCCACCTCTACAGTATCGGATTGTATCGGGCAGTGTCCACCTCTACAGTATCGGATTGTATCGGGCAGTGTCCACCTCTACAGTATCGGATTGTATCTGGCAGTGTCCACCTCTACAGTATCGGATTGTATCTGGCAGAGTCCACCTCTACAGTATCGGATTGTATCTGGCAGTGTCCACCTCTACAGTATCGGATTGTATCTGGCAGTGTCCAATCTACAGTATCGGATTGTATCTGGCAGAGTCCATCTCTACAGTATCAGATTGTATCTGGCAGTGTCCAATCTACAGTATCGGATTGTATCTGGCAGTGTCCTCCTCTACAGTATCGGATTGTATCTGGCAGTGTCCACCTCTACAATATTGGATTGTATCTGGCAGTGCCCACCTCTACAGTATCAGATTGTATCTGGCAGTGTCCACCTCTACAGTATCAGATTGTATCTGGCAGTGTCCACCTCTACAGTATCGGATTGTATCTGGCAGTGTCCACCTCTACAGTATCAGATTGTATCTGGCAGTGTCCACCTCTACAGTATCAGATTGTATCTGGCAGTGTCCACCTCTACAGTATCGGATTGTATCTGGCAGTGTCCACCTCTACAGTATCAGATTGTATCTGGCAGTGTCCACCTCTACAGTATCAGATTGTATCTGGCAGTGTCCACCTCTACAGTATCGCGGAGTAGAGAAAACAGTTGTAGTTCTATAGCATGAGCACATGCTGTCAGAAGTGATGTACAGTGGGGAGAACAAGTATTTGATACACTGCCGATATTGCAGGTTTTCCTACATACAAAGCATGTAGAGGTCTGTCCAGAAAATCACATTGTATGATTTTTAAATAATTAATTTGCATTTTATTGCATGACATAAGTATTTGATCACCTACCAACCAGTAAGAATTCCGTCTCTCACAGACCTGTTAGTTTTTCTTTAAAAAGCCCTCCTGTTCTCCACTCATTACCTGTATTAACTACACCTGTTTGAACTCGTTACCTGTATAAAAGACACCTGTCCACACACTCAATCAAACAGACTCCAACCTCTCCACAATGGCCAAGACCAGAGAGCTGTGTAAGGACATCAGGGATAAAATTGTAGACCTGCACAAGGCTGGGATGGGCTACAGGACAATAGGCAAGCAGCTTGGTGAGAAGGCAACAACTGTTGGCGCAATTATTAGAACATGGAAGAAGTTCAAGATGACGGTCAATCTCCCTCGGTCTGGGGCACCATGCAAGATCTCACCTCGTGGGACATTAATGATCATGAGGAAGGTGAGGGATCAGCCCAGAACTACACGGCAGGACCTGGTCAATGACCTGAAGAGAGCTGGGACCACAGTCTCAAAGAAAACCATTAGTAACACACTACGCCGTCATGGATTAAAATCCTGCAGCGCACGCAAGGTCCCCCTGCTCAAGCCAACGCATGTCCAGGCCCGTCTGAAGTTTGCCAATGACCATCTGGATGATCCAGAGGAGGAATGGGAGAAGGTCATGTGGTCTGATGAGACAAAAATAGAGCTTTATGGTCTAAACTCCACTCACCGTGTTTGGAGGAAGAAGAAGGATGAGTACAACCCCAGAAACACAATCCCAACCGTGAAGCATGGAGGTGGAAACATCATTCTTTGGGGATGCTTTTCTGCAAAGGGGACAGGACAACTGCACCGTGTTGAGGGGAGGATGGATGGGGCCATGTATCACGAGATCTTGGCCAACAACCTCCTTCCCTCAGTAGGAACATTGAAGATGGGTCGTGGCTGGGTCTTCCAGCATGACAACGACCCGAAACACACAGCCAGGGCAACTAAGGAGTGGCTCCGTAAGAAGCATCTCAAGGTCCTGGAGTGGCCTAGCCAGTCTCCAGACCTGAACCCAATAGAAAATCTTTGGAGGGAGCTGAAAGTCCATATTGCCCAGCGACAGCCCCGAAACCTGAAGGATCTGGAGAAGGTCTGTATGGAGGAGTGGGCCAAAATCCCTGCTGCAGTGTGTGCAAACCTGGTCAAGAACTACAGGAAACGTATGATCTCTGTAATTGCAAACAAAGGTTTCTGTACCAAATAATAAGTTCTGCTTTTCTGATGTATCAAATACTTATGTCATGCAATAAAATGCAAATTAATTACTTAAAAATCATACAATGTGATTTTCTGGATTTTTGTTTTAGATTCCGTCACTCACAGTTGAAGAGTACCTATGATAAAAATTACAGACTTCTACATGCTTTATAAGTGGGAAAACCTGCAAAATCGGCAGTGTATCAAATACTTGTTCTCCCCACTGTACATGCATGGAGGGTCCTGCTCTCACATTGAGAGAAAGTGGGATTATGCTTCTTACCCTTTAGATCACTTTCTCCTCACTCTCCTCCCTCTCTTCCCTCTTCCCTCTCCTCCCTCTCTTCTCTCTCCTCCCTCTCTTCTGTATCCTCCCTCTCTTCCCTATCCTCCCTCTCTTCCCTCTCCTCCCTCTCTTCTCTCTCCTCCCTCTCTTCTCTCTCTTCTCTCTCTTCTCTCTCCTCCCTCTCTTCCCATGTGGAAGGTCACCTGAAGGAGGTAATCCCTATTCCTCTATGTCTTCTCTCTCTTTTATCTCAAGGCTTTTGTGGCCAGCAATGCGGCCGATGATCCACTGATCAGCAGAGGGAGAATCAGAAGACATGGAAAGGCAGAGGAGAGAATATGTGATCTGAAAGGCAGAGGAGAGAACGTGTGATCTGAAAGGCAGAGGAGAGAAGGCGTGATCTGGAAGGCAGAGGAGAGAACGTTTGATCTGAAAGACAGAGGAGAGGACGTGTGATCTGGAAGGCATAGGAGAGGACGTGTGATCTGGAAGGCAGAGGAGATGATGTGTGATCTGAAAGGCAGAGGAGAGGACGTGTGATCTGGAAAGCAGAGGAGAGAAGGTGTGATCTGGAAGGCAGAGGAGATGATGTGTGATCTGAAAGGCAGAGGAGAGGACGTGTGATCTGGAAGGCAGAGGAGATGATGTGTGATCTGAAAGGCAGAGGAGATGATGTGTGATCTGAAAGGCAGAGGAGAGGACGTGTGATCTGGAAAGCAGAGGAGAGAACGTGTGATCTGGAAGGCAGAGGAGATGACGTGTGATCTGAAAGGCAGTTGGAGAGGACGGGTGATCTGGATGCAAGAGAATGGCTGCTTTTATCCCCCCACATGAACAACAAAATAATTTCTCAAAAGCCATTGTTGAGATTTGAAATATGAATGAGTTACCTTTTTTATTTAAGTCTTTGTCTGCTTGTGTTTGCTTTGACTGGAACGAAGCCCCAAAGATCACATGCCATATGCACATCGCATATTCTGATCACAGGAGGTTGGTGGCACCTTAATTGGGGAGGACGGGCTCGTGGTAATGGCTGGAGCGGAATAAGTGGATGAAACTCTTCCATCGCCAAGCTCTCTTTTCATCTGGCTCATGTATAACATTTCCATTGTAGACATTTTACATGTCCTGGAATGTTAGTCAAGTCATTCTGGTCAGTATATTAAAAAGTCATCATCACAGACCTTGGGGTTCCTCCCATCAATCACACATCAGACACATTTGGCAGGGGTGGTCCCTGTCTCCACCCAACCAGATGAGTGATGGGACAGTAAAAATGAATCACCTCCAGGGGTTGGCCATCAGAACTGCCCTGGAGAGGCACATTACCCTCCTACTCTCTATATAATGAGACATATTTAAAACAGCAATCATTCCCTCCTTTGAACCCTAGGTCGCAGTATTGAACCAATCCTTCACGTGATTGAAAAGGCCATAAGTGCAGGGCCGGCCCTGGGCATAAGCGATGTAAGGGGTCGCTTAGGGCCCCCAGCTGCTAGTGGGCCCCCAACCCCCCCAATTTGCTTTAAAACCACAACATTTCCTCTATGCCTCATGGCAAAATGAGAGAATTACAGGAAATGTACAAAATAAATCTCTCTACCATCAAGAGGGGGACCACCAAAAGTTTTACCCACGAGGATGGGGGCCCGAAAACCAAATCTCGCTTAGATTAAATCAATGTAAAGCGTACATTCATGCATTGAGGTATCAGCCAGAGGGCCCAGGGCCTTCCCTGTACTGTTGTGTTATTGGATTAATATTTCAGATAATTTAGTTAGGTGAGACACAGTTCAAATAGGATAGAGTGTCCATACATGCTGGTGGAATTTAATCTATGGAAGGGAATGAGGAAGAGGAGACATTAAGGATGATATCAGACCCGAAGATATGCTCACACCTAAAATATGAACACATTGTCTTCATTCTATAGGCCTGTTTTGTATTAGAGTACAACTCCTACATGTCTTAGAGTACATCTGCCTTTTAGATCTGTGGTGTTTACCATGTATTGTATCGTCCCACTCATCAGAGACTAAGTAAGAGTGTTTCAGTCATACAGGGGGCTGCCAGCTATCCATTTGAGCTGAGATATATGGTGTTGACACTTACTAAAGCAGAAACCGTGTGGGTTCCATGCCCGTGACATGAGGGGAATTCATAAATACTTAATAAGGTGCTTATAAGAACCCTACAGGAATCTGAGTTTGAACACTGCTCCCCCTCCACTGTTTCCCTGTATGCTTAATCAGATTTACTGCCTTAAATGATTTAGCCGCTCCTCAAATACAGTGACGCTTTTATGTTTCCGTGTGGAGGTCCCCTCCTCACAAACACACCGCACTCTATCAATCACAATCAGCAATAACGGCCAGGGAACTTTGCTCTTTCATAATTACATTTGTGAACTTTAGAATACGCAAATGAATAAATGTCACTTATTAGATCAAGTCTTGGGGGGTTGGCAGGGGGTAGATGGATGGAGCAATAGCGATCGTCCTATTTTTCTTCCGTGTTTGTATATCTGCGTGTTTGAGGGCACGCATGCATTCAGGTGTGTGTGTGTGTGTGTGGGAGTGATGTGGGAGTGATAAATACAGAACCTGTCTGTTCCTGTGAGTGTGGTAGACTCCTGGGGTTAGAGGCATGTCTCCATTATGGAGATGACACATAAAACATCCTCCTGTTTAATGTGGGCCTTGGATGAGGTTGACATGCTGTTGTAGAAAAGCTTTTTGCTGCTGTTTCCTCTCAGCTGAAATATAACTGTACTTTGCATAGGTGTTATCCACCTACAGTATCAAAACTAATAATATAGATTGACACCATCTCTAGAGCAATGAAATGTGTGTTTTTCTTCCATTCTCCTTCTGGTCTCAACATGGACCCTTAAGTCCAACCATTATAACGAAAGGCCACAGTCAGTCCCACTATCTCACTGGTATAGTGGCTGTATCTGCAGCTAATGAGAATTGAGGAAGATATTAACCCCCTGGAATAAGTGGTAACAAGACAATAAAGCATGGATATTTATAATTATTTAAGGTGTAGGGATATGAATTGCTAATTAAGCAGGAGCCAGATAAGGGTCACTTATGCAGTATTGACTGTGCTGCTGACAGTGTATGACTGGGCTGTTTGCATTGTGGAGAGGACAGAAAATCAACAGTGCTTCATCATATTGTTTCAGTTGGTTCCTCTACTACTGATTATTCAAAAAAGTCCCAAGGTCATTCCTTATCGCCTAACAATCTTGTTCATCAGCTGTGTTTGCATGTGTAGTACTGTCCGTAAGGTTACAAGGGAGATAGTATCCACTCTTTTCTATTTGTGGCCTTCAGTATTATGACACTTATGACACTTATTGGCTTTTTAGCTATCCCTCTTCCTAACCTTAACCTAATTCTCCTAACCTGCAATTTTAATGATCCTAACCTGCGTGACATTTATTGACATAAAGTGATTAACCTGTTGCGTAGGTTCTCCTAACCTGCTATGAAAAGTCCATTCTGACAAAAGCTGGATCCCTTCTAGCCATGACCCAGAGTAACCAAGAGACAGCCCCTCTACATCTGCACTGTGCATTCAGATACAGTACAGCCTACTGTTCCAGTCACTGCATTAAAGACTGTTTTGAGCTAACAGTAAGTCTATGGTATCAAATTATGTAAAGATATTAAGACATGGTCAAAGCATATTGTGTGAAATGTACTGTATATTGAAGATGGAAAAGTGTTATTACCAGCTGTGTTCAGTATGGTTCAGTCCTCATTGCTGATCTTGATGTAGTTTCTTTTTTTTATAGGTTTTAATGTTTTTCTACTGGAAAAACAACTTTCACTGGATGTCTAGACTGTTTTTATGTAAAAAATATGATATTATATAAAATAAAACAATATTGAACATTAGCAGTAAATAAACTCTTAGCCAGAGGACAGTAATTTCAATTATTCAGAGGGATGTATTGTAATTACAAAGCCCAGCATCCAGTCGTATGGCAGAATGCAGTTTTGCCACAAGCAAAGATCATCCAGGGCACTTTTTTATTGATATTCTCATATCTGCTCTGGTCAAGGATTTCATTGGTCCAGACCCAAGGTCTGGGGAACACAATTAAGCAACAACTTCTGGAGGGCCTGGATAACAAGACCGTAGTGAATTAGTTAGTAAATAAAATACACATTGGGAGAAATCCCCCAGTGTAGCCTGGAGTTAAAGAAATCCATGTTTGGAGGGTCTGTGGGGTCTTGGTGTTATTGTATCTAGATGTGCTGATGCTCAAGCAGCCCAGCAACAGCTCATGTTTAGCTATTTCTTTATACTCTTCTAGGTTTCTTTATAAGGTTGGCAAACATTAACATTTGATTTGCAGTAGACAGATCTTAGGGGGTTACAGAAAAGCTGTTTGTTTGATGTGTAATGCAAGGAGAAATATCCATCCTGAATCGTGAAGAGAAAATACTTACCTGACAGACGCAAAGCAACTAGCCTCAATCGTTTGATAGCATGAAAACACGGTGATCTATATAAACAAGTTGAAGTGAAGATGTTATGATCAAACAGTCTTACCGTCAGAGGAAAGGCCTGGAATGTATGTCAGATTGTTGGTGTGTTGTAGTGTGGTAGGATAAAAAAAACGATGAATGTGGCTAGACAGCCAGCACTTGTAATGCTCTGTTTGCTCTGAACACGGTTAGCTTTGAGGTCATAAATGTTGCTCATTATGACCGATTAACCTGTATCTACTATATCAGTCATAATGTCCATGACTTGATCTGACCAGTCGTGCTGCATTGGTATGAAGACAAACTCACTGCACTGAATTTAAGAGGTCAAAGCCGAGGTTGGGTCTGGGTCAATTACTACTTGAGAGCAATCTAAAATATTTTGAAAACTGTGACCGGAGCTTGGTCCAGTGGTCCTCATTTTGCTTACAGTGATTTGTTTGATTATGCTCTACACATTTGAATGTTAAATATTCCTCCCTGCTAAAAGAGGCCATTGACACAGTGCTGCACACTCAATATTCAGATGGAACCGTTTCTCTTTTTGGGATCCTCCTAACAGCCAATTATACACAATGCCAATGGACTTGGATGCATGCATACAGGAGAAGGCAATGAAATAATGGCTCTGATTACTTCTCACATTGCATTGTACTTTGTGCATGTGACATTAAAACTTGAAGCTAATCTTTCTCTAAAGTGTTCTGGTTGCAGTGCTACAGCTGCAGACTCTGCAGCAGTGTTTTAAGAATGTGACTGCTTCCTCATACAGGAATGAAATAAAACCAGTGCTTCTTCAGTGATCAAGAGAGGATGTTGGGATTTTCCTTGAACACTGATTTAGTCCTTAGTATGTTGTTACATTCCTAATCCATTTTCAAACCACTAATGTTGCATAGCCTTGCATGTCGATGAAAGTGCAATTTTGCTCGCATACCAATACTGATGGCCTTGGCAGAGGATATGAACTACTTGCAAAATGCATGTTATCAAGGTACTGTAGTTTAAGCCCATATAAAATCACTGTAATAAAGCCAATGTCTCTCCTTACCTTTCAGAATGCATTGCTTCTATCTACTTTGCTTTCTGCTGCATTGGAGATGAAATACTGGCCTCCAGAAAGCCATTTGGCACCTAATTGACAATCCTATTACTTTTCTCTCCCACTAGGCAGAGGCTTTGTGTGACTGTGTGTGCGTGTGCACGTGTGTTTGTGCGTGCCTGTCTGCACAAGGGAGAGAGAGGTGGTTGTGGACAGGGGCGGACTGGGAACAGAAATCAGCTCTGGAATTTCTAACACACCGGCCAAATGTTTTTCCGGGAGGACCCTACAACTGACCATGTTATTCCTTGAGGCCCCCATTATTAGCAAGATAATGATTTTAAAAAACAAGCTAAAAACCCAATTTAGACAGATCTACTAGGCTAGAACTGGACCAGCCCTTCTGGAATTTGCCCGAAATACAATACGGCCAGTCCGCCCCTGCCTGTGGGTGTGTGTGTGTGCCTGTGTAACAGTGTGATACATTGACTTTGTGTGTCTCTCTGTCTTGTTTAAGCTTCTATTGGCCTCTGAGACATATTTACCACTACAGCATCAGCCTTATAAACCTTTATCTGGCCCAACGGGAAAACCCAGGGTTAATTCAATATTTTTGTCAAATTAAATAACTATTGGACATAAAGCTTTTCAGCCAGTTAATATAATATTCTGTCTCGTATTCAGCTCTTGTTGGTAAAGAATACGAAAGCATCTTATCTTGTCTAATTCAAGGTGCTGTTTTCCTACCAGGCCACTGAAACGCAGAGAAACGTAAGAATATCAAGTAAATCAATGCTCTAATTCTAAACAAATATCATACACAAAAGACACTGGAGCCATTTCTTTTAGCTCAATGGGGTGGAACCCGGTGTGCTGCAATAGCCCATCCGTGACAAGGATTGTTCCAAGTTGCAGTTCTGCACACCACTGTTGTACTGCGTTATACTGTATGTGACAAACCGGCTCGATTCTGTATTATGTAGCAACATTTGAAATAGTGTTTTTTAATTTGGAAAAAAGTAGAGACTCAGAGCTAGAAAATGGTATATCATACACTACAGTTGAAGAACAATGAGAAAGTAATTCCGCTTTGAAAGTTTATCAACTTTTGAGAAAATGTCCCTTGAATGTTTTGATACACCTACTGGAGAATCTTTTTTGTCTACACCCATTCAGCATTGTTCACACCCTCTTAAGCTTTAGCCCCACCCATCTCTTTAAGGATTCACATGTGAGGCCATGGACTAAACAACCAAAGATACTACGGGTGTGTTCGTAAATTTAATCTGGAGTGCCAGAGTGTGCTCAGAGTGCGCTCTGGGTGTTCATAAACTCAGAGCGTTGTCAGATTGTCCTTTCAGAAAGTTTCGCTCTCGTGCGTTCAGAGTGCACACTGGATGCTCTGGCCGAGGAGTAGGGTTGATCCGAGCGTTCTGACCTCACAACGGCAGTCAAGCACACAAGCTAACTGATCTAAAGTTGGCTAGCTTGCTAGCTACTTCCAGACACAAATGAGAGAACACCTCACTCTGACCATTTTCCTCGCCCTAGCAGAGCTGGTTAGGCTGTTTTTATGTTATCGAACGTTGGTGACTGTAACTGTGCTGCTGGCACATATTCATATTCAACGGGTGTTGAGCATTTGTAAATTCATCAGTTATTCTGCACTCTGGCACACTCAGACAAGAGCGAATTTACCAATTATGTCTATCTACAGTTTTCGTAGTGACATAAAGAACATTATATTGAAATGGTTACTTGCATAGTGGAGTCTTTTGTTTAGACATGTAGCTAGCTAGCTAAGCAATGAACCATAATACCAACTCATAATGTTACTACCCTCCATGAATCTGCAGGTAGCTAACCAACCAGGTTCAATGTTAGCTAGCTAACATTAGGCTATAACTAGCAATGCAAATAGCTCTGAGATACAAATAATATTACAAAT
Source organism: Thymallus thymallus (assembly GCA_023634145.1). Classification (NCBI taxonomy): domain Eukaryota; kingdom Metazoa; phylum Chordata; class Actinopteri; order Salmoniformes; family Salmonidae; genus Thymallus; species Thymallus thymallus. Next base: position 17,713,779 of record CM042405.1, on the reverse strand, counting down.
AATATGACTTTCTGACAAAATTATTTCAAAACTCGGTCCTCCAGAAAGTGGAGAGAAACACTTATGCAGTTCTGCTACGTGATATCTTTCAAAAAAGCCACGTTAGAAAGTATTACCTACACATACTGACCAGCTCATGTTATAGACAGAAGTGTGCTACGTGGCAAACTAATCCGAACTCATCTCTTGGCATGTCAACCCCATTCATTATCTCAGCCAATCATGGCTAGCGGGAAGGTTGCTGTCTTTTTCTGTTGCTAAACCAACTTGACAATTGTATTAGTATTTGCAGATGGCATACACATTTGTTATTAAGGCTCATGAAAGTTCACATGTTCCAGAAGGCATTTCTGCCAAAAAAACAAATGTTGATTAAAAAAAAGTTTACATTCAAATGGCTCTCCTGTGAAGTAGTGACGAGCAACATACACCTAGTTTCCTGAAACTAATCACATACAGTAGGTCTGTTTGTGACCCACCTGTTAGCTTGCACAATTCTTGCCATTCTCCTTCAATCTCTCTCATCAATTAGCTGTTTTCACCCACAGGACTGCCGCTGACTGGATGTTTTTGTTTGTTGTTTGTCTCGATAAACCCTAGACTCTGTCGTGCGTGAAAAGCCCAGGAGGGTGGCCGTTTCTGAGATACTGGATACGGTGCGGCTGGCATCAGGGATCATACCATGCTCAAAGTCATTAGGCCCTAATCTATAGATTTCACATGACTGGGAATACAGATTTTATTTTATTTTTCAAACCTTTATTTAACTAGGCAAGTAAGTTAAGATCAAATTCTTATTTACAATGACGGCCTAGGAACAGTGGGTTAACTGCCTTGTTCAGGGGCAGACCGACAGATTTTTACCTTGTCCACTCTGGGATTCGATCCAGCAACCTTTCGGTTATGGGCCCAACGCTCTAACCACTCGCTACCAATATGCATATGTTAGTCACAGATACCTTAAAAAAAAAAAGTAGGGATCAGAAAACCAGTCAGTATCTGGTGTGACCACCATTTGCCGCGACACATCTCCTTCACATAGAGTTGAAACCGGGATTCATCCATGAAGAGCACATTTCTCCAGCGTGCCAGTGGCTGTCGAAGGTGAGAATTTTCCCACTGAAGTCGGTTACGATGCCGAACCGCAGTCTGGTCAAGACCCTGGTGAGGACAAGGGGCACGCAGATGAGCTTCCCTGAGACGGTTGCTGACAGTTGATGCATAAATCCTTTGTTTGTGCAAACCCACAGTTTCATCAGCTGTCCGGTTGGCTGGCCTCAGACGATCACGCATGTGAAGAAGCCGGATGAGTAGGTCCTGGGCTGGCATGGTTACACTTGGCCCGCTGTTTTGAGGCCAGTCGGACGTACTTCCAAATACTGTAAAACAGCTTATGGTAGAGAAATTAACATTAAATTCCCTGGAAACAGCTCTGGTGGACATTCCTGCAGTCAGCATGGCAACTGCACACTCCCTCAACTTTAGGCATCTGTGGCATTGTGTTGTGAAAAAACTGCACATTTTAGATTGGCCTTTTGATGTCCCCAGCACTGTAATGATCAGGCTGTTTAATCAGCTTCTTGATATGCCACACCTGTCAGGTGGATGGATTATCTTGACAATGGAGAAATGCTCACCAACAGGGATCTAAGCAAATTTGTGCACAACATTTGAGAAAAATAAACGTTTAATGTGTATGGAACATTTCAGCTCATGAAAAATGGGACCAACACTTTACATGTTGCGTTTATACTTTTGTTCAGTATACATATGTTTATCCTTTTTACTTACTTTGCTTTCAGGCACATGGGGAATGGGTGGTATGGGGAGATTTTTCTGGGGGTGGGGGGGTGGGTGTGAGGTGGCAGATAGAGAAGTTTGAGGGGGGTGACTGATAAGCAACCCTAGTTGCTAGTGTGGGTGGGAAGGGGTGGATGGGATGGCAGGTTGGATCACTTATTTGTCTTTATTTTCCTTTACGTACTAAATGTATTATTACTTTATTAACTCTGTAGTATGCATTATTAACTCTGTAATATGTATTATTAACTCTGTAATATGCATTATTAACTCTGTAGTATGCATTATTAACTCTGTAATATGTATTATTAACTCTGTAATATGTATTATTAACTCTGTAATATGATCATAATGATCAATAATTTGTATTTATTTACCTTTTGAGTGGCAGCCCACAGGTAAATAATATATGAACATGAATATGAAATTATATTAATTTGGATATTGTACCTGTATGCCCACCCCCCCAACCTGCTCTGAACCATTTGTTCAGAGCAGGTTGTCATTAGACCAACACCCAACTCATGGAGTGATCAGCCAACTTGGTGCTCATCAGAGAGCCAGTGGACAGTTACTGAGCAAAGAGGAATACAGGCCAGGAAAAACACTGTGGGATACAGTCTAAGCTATGGAGATGGCACTGCTGGCAACTCATTTACATTATTAGGTTAATGATAATATACTGCACTGTTAATATTTAGTACCATATCATGCACTCATCAGCTCCTTGGAATACCTTGGCCTAGGCTTTCATACAGTACATGGGCGTTTCAATATTCTGTGAACAAGAAAAGGAATCATTTAGTGGACATCTCTAGTTAGGATTTCCATAATTAGACTCCCTGATCAGAACCTTATTTCAATCTTTGTTGTATTTATGATATGCACAGGCATCCTCTTGCAGATGATTACATAATCTTATGTTAATGTTTTACCAATGTCTGTTCTCTTGTTAGATGAGTCCCATGCAGACATGCTGCAATCGTGTGTGTGTGTGTGTGTGTGTGTGTGTGTATTCATCCTAGACTGGACATTAGCATGCATTGCGCTGGGGTCAGTAGGATGTGCTCTTCCATAGGTACATATTAGCCTTTTGAAATAGAATGAACTCTCTTGGTTTCCTCCAACAATGCTGATGCTAATTTGGTGCATGTTGCTGATGCCTCAACTCAACGGTTGTGAACAAGACCATACACCCAGTCCGATTACCCAACAAATCCCCAAAATGAAACATGGATGCCAAACATTTAGGGTAACAAAGCATTGAAGAGTCAGGCCATGAACTGAGTAAGCAGTCATCCAGGCCGTGCTCTAATTGTAATCTGCAATACTGTAGATATTCACCCTCTAGGTAGGAACAATAACCTTGCATAGCAACAACAATAAACACTACTCTGTACTTGACCTATAGTTTATCTGTTCTTGACCTGCAATTTGACTTTTGACATTGATCTTTGTCCTAGAAACAAATGGTATTCTATTCAGTAAAATATCTAACCATGGTGATCACAAGGATATATACTTATGTTGTCTCTGTGATGTTCAGAGGCTTGGGGAGAGTGATCTGTTTGCTAAAATTTGCAAAAAATTACAAAAGTCATAATGTCATAATTTTATTGATTTATGACTTCGGTACAGTAATAAAACATTTGTCTCTAACATTGGAACAGTTGGGTATATCATTTGGAGGTACAGTTGTGTCTTTTTGTCGAGAGCAAAACTTTTCTCTTCCACCCCAAAACAGCTTCAATATTGACGTAGAGTGCATCAAATTTTGAAAGAATTTAAAAAGTGCAACAAAAAAAAAACGTGACTAAAATAAGATTTTCATTCTTACATATAAACAAAATTGTAAGTGAATAATTTGTTGTTCTAACTCCAATTCCCAAATTATCAATAAATTAGCTTATGCAAGCAAAACAATTAGACAGAATTCAAAGAGCATAATTAAAATCATAAGACAAATGAGAGCTGAAAGGAGTAATCTTGAGACGGTTCCAACAAACAGCTCTGTATTGTTCAGCACTCTCACACTCAAATGAGCAAAGCAAAGACCTTCAATTTTCTTACCTATGTTCCCACTGATTTCACACCCCACTTAAATGGAATAAATAAATCTGGAAAATTTTAAACTGAACAAGGCTCTTAACCCACTGGTAGGCAGTCATTGTAAATAAGAATGTGTTCTCAATGGACATGCCTAGTTAAATAAAGGTTAAATGAAAATATTTTGAATGTGCATTTGTGTATTTTTGTAATGTACCTCCATAGAAGAGCACATGGTTGTTGACCAGAGGTAGTGTTAAGAGAGTGTTAAGAAAGTTGATAGAGGAGCTATATACTGCTGAAGGGAATGACCAGTAGTCCTCCCCTCCATGCTGCACACTGGGCCATTGTGTGCTGTGTGTGCAGGTGAGGGGATGCCCCTCCACTGGGCTCTCTGGTCCCTCAGGGGCCTGACAGATGTGGGCTTATCAGCCCCAGCAGCTCTCTTCATGGGCCAGAGAGCACACATGCAGGGCCTGGGGTATAGTACAAAGACCCAGAGCAGGACCCACTGTCCTGTTGGCTGGCTGCCTGGCGGCTGGCACACTGTGGCAGAGCACTGCTTCTGTGTGGGGCTGGAAAATGCATGCAGGGACAGACACACCACATACTCTCTGTAGTAATGGATGAAAACAGCATAAACGTGGGGGTGATGGAGCCATCCTTGGTTATCACCTGGGTGGAAAACAAATTTGCAGTTTGGTCCAATGGCGCTGATCTGAAAGCGTTTTGGGGCCTGAATCACTTAGCCAGACCACTTGATTGCTGAGCATAATTCCAGCTGGAAAGGAGACAATGTTTATTCATGTGGTCATGCATTATTGGCCTTTCACCTGTGTGCATCTCTGTTGAATATGTATCTGTGATCATACCCTACTCCCCAGATACAACACACACACACACACATCCTTCCCCCAGGCCCCCTACCACCTCAATTTCACGTACAAACACAAACACACACACCAGCCCCATCCCCCTAGAATATGTTACACATACAGACGCACCACAAAACACACACAAGCAAATCCCTTTCTTCAAATTCACACACTCTCCCATATTATCATCTGCTCCAAGCCATGGAATCAGAGTCTGTACCAGGTGGCTTGTGGCTGGGTGGACCCAGGGCAGTTCCACAGTCAATGGTCTGGTGTTGACAGCAGAGGCCCTGGCTGGCCTGGCTGTGAACAGCACGGTGAGTACTGGCCAGTCATCATGGCTCAGTCTGGGTAATCTGACCCTGGGCCAGGCCAGTAGTTCTGGGGCCAGTGGTATCAGGCAGGCATGTTGATGTACCCTGGACTTCAGAAACAGTCTGGCTTTGTAGAGGGCGAGTGAGAGGGAGGGAGGGAGTATGAGTCACTGCATGAGTAGTCATTAAACCAACTCATGTTTTATTTTCACACAGGCAGTTGATGAATAAAATACGTATATATAAATTATGATATATTAGGCTATTAAGCATTACTGTAGATAATAATTTTTAGTCTCTTGTCCCCAACTCTGAGATGTCCTTGAACTATGATCATGCTAGAACTCCTACACCTCCATGTCCCTCCCTATGTGTCTCCGTCTGTCTCCCCTGGTCACATCTGTCGTTGGTGAATGAAGAGCCCTTTTCTCGCCAACTGTTTATTTTCCTCTCTTCCTGTGTTGTTTCTAGAGTATGTGACGTGTGATTCCCGGACAGCCAGGGCTGGTTAGGGATCACTGCTGGGGGACTTCCTTTGCTCAGGTTCCAAGAAAACGGCACAGGTTAGCATGGAAACCAGATCAAAAGGAGGGAAAACTGAAGGTGACCGTGAGAGACCAGCCCGTATCAACCCTGACAGACAAAAGGCTGGAGGAAGTTAGACTAGGGAAGGGATGGAGAGTATCTTCAACGTACCGAAGCGGGAAATGTCGCTTTCTCCTTCTCAGGGTGAGAAGGAGAAAGCGAGAAGAAGCTTTGAGGTAGAAGATAATTAGAGGTAGAATTGGAGAAGGGTGATAGAGGGAGAGGGGAGCCCCACCAGATGTGAGAGCGTTAATTACGCCTAATCAAAGCCAGTGTCAGCCTGGTGACAGCAGCAGACAGCCATGAGACAGTCAAGGTCATCAGTGACACACATACTCCTGTGTCTTCTGAGTGTGTGTGAGAAATGGAGAGGAACACTGACCAACACCATGACATTGAGTTCCCAAATCCACACCAAACGTGTGCATGAGGCACAGGCTTCTAAAGTCACAGCTCTGCAGCCCTGAAGCCCAGGAGTTTGTTTCACTTTCATCCATCTTGGGAAAGACAATGCTAAATAAATAAATCCTATCATATGAAAATGTATGAGGGTATTTACTCCCTAACTATGGTTAGTGTTGATGTGTGTTCTGTTGTGTCTGCGTGGTGTTGTATATTAAGTTAGGAGGATCACAGGCTGTTTGTTTCAGCGCAGGACTGGCTGATGAAGATAAAGCAGTGTGAATGTGGTGCAGGTGTTGTACTTAGAGCTTGGCAAGGTGCACCGTGTTAGCTGGCATCTGTAGCACTGTAGCTGAGGACCAGCACAAAAATCACATTGCACCACAGGTTTTTCACCCCAAAGTTGTGACTAATTTTCCTACAATATAACCTCGACAGGTTTCTTTAATTTGATCATTTGTAGAGGATCTCTTGGGACTGTCCTTGCTCTTTTTTAAGGGTAATCACTGTCAATGAATTTGAATGGGTAAAACAGCTTGGGCATTTAATATGAAATATATAGGTATGACCACACCTGTTTACATTATAGATATTGTTAAGATAATATTGTATCTTAATCTGTATTCTGTTCAAGTTGGATTTTACTTGTGCTCATGTAACTACGCATGTGTGTGCTCATGTGACTACTCCTGTGTGTGTGTGCTCATGTGACTACTCCTGTGTGTGCTCATGTGACTACTCCTGTGTGTGCTCATGTGACTACTCCTGTGTGTGCTCATGTGACTACTCCGGTTCTTAAACAGAATGACAGAGAAATTCCAGATTGGCTTCAGATATTACCCCAAACCTAATGTTCAAATTAGGAATATATGGATGGACATGCAAATGTATCTGTGTATTCAGTGTCTTACATTTCCTGGCTCAGTTGAGCAGAAGCAGTAGATGGAGAGTGGTGGCTGTCATCATTCCAACCCTTCTCTCCCTGGGTTCCCTGGGGGACTCTGTATCATTGGCCACACTCCAGTGCTAATAGTTCCTGTCTGAGAGCCGGCCAGTTACCTTTCTGAGGTAATGCTCCCCGCCATAATTTAGCCTGCTGCCATCCTACTGTAGGGAATTTCCCCACTGGAATCTCTTTCTCCAACAGACAGAATTATCAATGATACATGCAGAACAAGCCAATCAGTCTGCCATATACACCCACATGTGTGCGTGTGTATAGTGTACAGCACTGTGTGTGGCCCCTGCTGTCTTTTTTGCTGCTGAGAGAACAACAACTGGCAGCTAATCAGAGTTCCTCAAAGCTTCATCCACACCCTGTGGTTTGTGATATTTTGCCTAGTATGGATGTTATTGATATTATTCAGTCTGCTACAGGGCGTCATGAATGCCTAAGTCTCCTCCTCACCCCTTTCTGACCTTGTAGGCAGACCATAGAGAGAAGAGCTAAAACCCTCAAACCTCCTCAGATGCTGTAGGCTTGGCTGGGTAATCGAGTAGCGCTCAATATGACTGCTCAGCCCATGGATTACTCCTCAATATGGGATTACAGCCCAATGAATGAATGGAGACACAATACTGCAGCTCAGCTCACAGAGCTTTAATACACAAGAGATTTAGAGTGAACTGAAAGGGAATGTCTTCTGATCTGTATCGGTTACAGTAGATTGCTCGTGTCGTCTCTTGTCGTTGTCACACTGCAATACTTAATCCTGGATACATATCTTAAGATGTGACACTCTATAATCTTAACGCGAAATATGTCTGAAGGTCCTAGCTATAGTTCTAGACAGGATGAACCTGAAAGCCTGAATGACAGGTTTTATCTGTCAACTTAGTCTCTGTGAAGATCAGAGTGTGTTTCAGATTCAACACAGTATGTGTCCAATGGGTTTGGCACTGTCACTCAGGGCTCTGTGGACTGAGAGGGTTAACTTCAGCCTCACACAGGGATCACAGTGTGCGTCTCAGTGTGTGTCTCAGTGTGTGTCTCAGTGTGCGTCTCAGTGTGCATCTCAGTGTGCGTCTCAGTGTGTGTCTGAGGGACTGGTGATGTCGGGCTGCAGACCTACTTCCCAGGGTTCTGTCTGGTAGATATCAGCCTGGAGCAGCAGGCCTGGTGTAGACCCAACACAGAGAGCCACCTCAAGCCCGACAGTGTCCTCGCAAACAGCCCCCCTGTCCTGCCAGGACACCAGTCTCCACACATTGTTCTCTTAATTAAGTTGGTGCGTGTTCACTGTGTGCTCACTGTATGTTCACTGTATGTTCACTGTGTGTTCACTGTATGTTCACTGTGTGTAACGTGGCTAAGACAGCAGTTTCCTAAGCTGTACAACAGGAAGGAAGGGCTTTCTACAGTAGCAGAGCTATCTGATGCTATTGGATCAAGATAGCCTCTCTTTGTAGAGGGATTCAAAGAGGGTTTTCAGTGCTCGTCTGAGAGAGCATTCAATGGCACTTTAACATGGTCAAGGGCATTATCCGGGCATGATATCAATATTTGTTTTTCATGAAAAAGTAAAAGGAGAAAGTTAAGGGAGTAAGAAGGTGTGATGAGACAGGAAGGTTATGTTAGTCATTTTATTGTTTGACCAAAACGATGTAAATCATAATTGTAGGAAACTGGAGAGTGCTGTTGAATAGATGACATGTTGAATGTATGTCAGGCTCTGGCCATAGAGAAGCAAATAGGCTTCTCTATGTAGTTATGGTCAGAGTCTGACCGTGTCGTTCTTTTCTGTTTATGTGTGGGGTTTGGGGTGGATCCCTAATTAGAGGCAGCTGCACTGCATTGTCTCTAATTAGGGATCCCATATATGTTGAGTCTGTCCTTCACTCGGGTGTGGGTCGTTATCGATGTATGTCGCAGTCACGGTGAAGTAAGTGTGTTTTCAGTTACGTCCGTGCATTCGTGTTTGTGTTGTTTAAGAACGTGACGTTTTCTTGTTTATCGTGTTTGTTAGTTGTGGTAGTTCGGTCATTAGTATTATTATACATAGTAAAATAAATAAAATAAATGTTGAACTACTATCCCTGCGCTGCGTCTTGGTCTCTCCCCACACACACTCGTGACAATGTATGACATTCTAAAGACCTTACTCCACACTACACTCTTAGGAATGTGCTATCTAGAGCCTAAAAGAGTTCTACCTGGACCCAAAAAGGGTTCTCCTATAATCCCAGTCGGTATTCACGCAATAATAAGGAATCCCCTCGACCACGCCCTTAAATTGGGGAAAACCAACATTCTTTCCTATTGACCCTCATTGTAAAAGAGGTCAACTTCGTTGGCTGTGTGGTTTGATAAACATGGCTTCCAAGGCTTCAACAACCCTACATGTTAATATGGAAGTCTTTAAACCATGCTTTCTAAAGTATGCTGCTTTGTGTTGAGACAGACTCATATGACTAATCCTGTGTGTGCTCATGTGACTACTCCTGTGTGTGCTCATGTGACTACTCCTGTGTGTGCTCATGTGACTACTCCTGTGTGTGCTCATGTGACTACTCCTGTGTGTGCTCATGTGACTACTCCTGTGTGTGCTCATGTGACTACTCCTGTGTGTGCTCATATGACTACTCCTGTGTGTGCTCATATGACTACTCCTGTGTGTGCTCATATGACTACTCCTGTGTGTGCTCATATGACTACTCCTGTGTGTGCTCGTGACTACTCCTGTGTGTGCTCATGTGACTACTCCTGTGTGTGCTCATATGACTACTCCTGTGTGTGCTCGTGACTACTCCTGTGTGTGCTCATGTGACTACTCCTGTGTGTGCTCATGTGACTACTCCTGTGTGTGCTCGTGACTTCTCCTGTGTGTGCTCATGTGACTACTCCTGTGTGTGCTCATGTGACTACTCCAGTTCTTAAACATAATGACAGAGAAATCCCAGATTGGCTTCAGATATTACCCATGAAACCTAATGTTCGAATTAGGAATATATGGATGGACATGCAAATGTGTCTGTGTATTCTGTGTCTTACATTTCCCGGCTCAGTTGAGCAGAAGCACACGTAGATGGAGAGTGGTGGCTGTCATCATTCCAACCCTTCTCTCCCTGGGTTCCCTGGGGGCCTCCGTATCAATCAAATAATGATTAGTCTCTATCACCATCCAGCTTTTCCTCTTATCTGCCAGTAGAAGTGGAATTCTGATTATTAGAGAGGATCTCAACTGAGTGAGGATGTTTCAAAAGAGACACTGTTTTCCTCTCCATTTGATTATTCACCCCTCTATTCTCCATCTCTTTCAAACCACTTCAGAACCACTCTGCGTTTGGAGTTTATCACTGGAGAGATGGCCTTTGAGAATAAAGGGAGAAAAGAGTAGCCTAATTGTGAGCATAAAGAAGAATGGAGAAGTACACAGAGTTATCCTTCCATATTGGCAGAGGCCCCCCCTTTTTTCATAAAAGGAGTAATCTCAGTCAAAGGAAAAGGGAAGCCTTTATGGTGTAAATCACAGCACCTCTAAGACTGGCCTCCTCCCAGGCAGCCAAACAGGGGGGGTTTGACTTCAGCTCTATATGTCTCTCTTTTTTTAGCCCTGTACTGTCTCAGTTCTCTCTCAGTGCATCTACTGTACCTCCAGTTAGAGCAGGGCAGGCATGCTGTGTGTCTTTCATGTGTAGGGATGAGACTGTGTTGAAAAGGGTGCATGTGGGGGAATGTCTGTAGTCTGTCTCAACACAAAGCAGCATACTTTAGAAAGCATGGATGGAAGACTTGCATATTAACATGCAGGGTTGTTTGAGCCTTGGAAGTCATGTTTATCAAACCACACAGCCAACTGGAATGACGTCTTTATATTTCAATGTCACATTATGTGTGTTTTGAGTATAACCACGGAATGCCCAATAGGACTACCAGGGACTTCAACTCTAGGGGAGACTGGGTTTTGTTGTCACACTTTTTACTCAAGTGTGGATTTCTCAGCACAAGAATATCTTACAAGACTCGTTTCAACATTAATAGAAAGACCAAGGTATTGGGTTGAAATAGCGACCCATTTTACCCTCATATCTTATTCCAACATGGAGTTATAAGACATCAAACACGTTATAAGCCCTCTGTCCACTTGTGACAACCAGCCCCATTGCAGGGTAGGTTGTCACAATGTTTGCTAGTAGCTTATTCCTTTTGCAACAGGAAATGAACAAATATAACAATCAATCTTAGAAATACCCTTTCTTTGACTGAACAATATTTTATCCTTCGAGAACCACATATGACATTTTGAGTAAATTTGTGTGTGTCTACGTGTTTCCACACACATGTTTTCATGTGTGGGTATGTGACAGAAAGAAATATGTGTGTGAGAGAGAGCACAGATACCTCTGCCCAACGGATGGATAGATGATGCATCGGGAAGATACAGTTTACACATTGTTTGCTAATTGGGAAGACGTCTCACAGGTGCATTTAGAATACCTACATTCTAAATTATACAGTTCTACATCGTTTAGACATTGGTCAGGCATCAACATTCTATTCTGATGTCTCAGCGACGTCTTCCCAATCAGCAAACGCTCTCCACACTACATATTCCCAACACATTTTGATATGTCGGCCAAAGGTGTTCGTGTTTACTGGGAAGAGAGCAACAGCAACAGCCCAAAAGAGCTGGGGATGTATAGTATACTGGCAGTGGCAATGTACCTGTACAATAATGGAGTTGATAGTGACAACCAACCGAACATTCCATGTGACAACCATCCACCCCAATGCTAATTAAGATGCTAATTATCTTTTGGCTTGAGCTAGCAACTCAGAAATATGTTTAGAATGTAGCTCTCCCTTTCCTATTTTCAACAAACATATTTTGTCATGTATACTCACATAGTTCAAACATTTATAAAGGAAATACCAAGACACCTTTTTCACCTGTGAAAGACACACAAATTCCCCTCACCTCAATGTTTTGTCATGCCAACATGAATTGACCAGGTGGACGAGTTCTTTCAAAGAATTTACACATTTTAATCTTAAAATTATTACACACCACCCTCTAGATTGGGAATAATAAGCACTGTGACAACCAACCCATGAGACAACCAACCCATGAGACAACCAACCCATGAGACAACCAACCCATGAGACAACAAACCCTGGTCCCTCCTACTTTGCATTGCTTTGATGCTAAGATGCTCTTTAAAACCAGTCTTCCTAACATTACACATAGCCTTCCCTGTGACCTTTGCTTCATGTCAATGCATCTGGAGCTTCAAGCACGTCTGAAACGGGCTAATGACTCATTATCACCTAATTGATATACAATTTATGAGCAGTCCTGGGAACACTAATTGCCTGTCGCTCTGCTTTCATAGCGTTCCTCTGATGTTTATCAACAAAACCCAGGGAAATACAAACTAGTCTACATTCCTCACTGAAAAGAGAGTATTTTCAGCATCTCTGCTGACTCAAAAGTAAGCCCCAGCCTTGCTTTAGTTTAGTGACTACAGAATTTAGTTGCTGAGAATTTTCCTGCACAGTTTGTAATTTCCACTTTAAAATGTCAGATTGGATTTGCCCTAACAAAAAATGTATCAACCCTTACAAAAAATGTCCATTAATTATAATCCACATAATACATTCACATTTCCTGCTGCTGCAAGATTATTTTCCTGCTGTAGCGAACTGGTTCAAATTAAGATCCTACATCTGTATGTGCACATCTCATACATGTCCCTATCATGTCTCTCACAAACCATTTGCAGATTATACATGCATAATGCTGTCTGCTTATTGAACACTGAGTTCCCTTGTAGCCAGCCAATAGAGTGGTGATATGTTCTGTAACAGGAAGTTCTTCATTATCACATTGAAGCCCTCAAACTAATAAGTATGTGCGAGGCCTGCTGTATGAATGAAGAAGGAAAAACACCCTCAACTGTTGATTCTCCGTTTGTGTGGACTTTAATATTTCCTCTTTATAAACCAGACCTGGTTCCTTGAAATGGTTTTCATATCTCTGAAATTGAATCATAGGTATTTCAGAGAACTGCCTCTGACATCTGGTTCTCCTTCCACACACCTTATTCATCAGCAAAGGTGTAGGCGGCCGGCATACAAAATCAATTTGCACACTTCTGCCGCAGACACAGGAGACAGATTGTTATTTGGCATTCCTTACAGTCACAGCAAATCTGCTTTGGACTCTGTTAAGCCATAGCAATAAAGCACAGAGTTCCCCATGCCATATGTGTACAATATGTTGTATACATAGTATACGTGTGTAGACTCATGAGGGGGGAATGTGGAGAGGCTCTCACATAAAGGAACGGCATTGATAGTTGACTCTTCTAATCCGGGCTGTGATATTAATGAGGGGAGGGTAATCTGTCATTTCCCACTCTGTGTCTGTCAGCCTCATGCCAGCGGCCATCCATCAGGCTGCCAGACATCTTTGTATGCCCACCGAGTGATTGTGTTTAATGACCACACATAATTCATGCCGCCAGATTAAGACGTTCTACTTTCTCGCATTGACAAACTACCCGTTTATTTAAGATTAACACTCAAAACGGCTACAGGCCATATAACTACAGAAGAGGAGGACCCAATCTGACGTAGGGTTTTAATACCAGAGAGTTGTCTCCCCTCAGTGGTGCCTGTAGGAAGTGAAAGGTACTGGTCTTCTGTTGCACCCAGGAGCACAACTTTGGTTTTAGAAGTGAGGGAGACGGTAAACACTCCAAACAGCCTACCCGACCGCTCGGAGGCGTCCGAATGGTCCTAAAGCACACCGTTGCCTGTTTTGTATCACATTACGTCCCCAGTGAAAGTTGCACCCCTGGTTGCACCTATCAGAGATAATGAAAGGTGATCATAATGACCTCATATTTCCTGCTGATCTGTCATCAGTTATTGTGAAATGGTCAGAGCTGATGCAATGTGCAGTGTTCGTTTCATCTTCATATGCTGTTATTAGTGTCTGGTTGGAAGAACGTGCTATTCACTCTCTCTTTGTCTCCTTCCATTGCCCTCTCTCTCCTTTCCCCTCCCTCCCACTTTCTTCCCACCTACTTCTATCCCTCCCTCTACTTTCTTTCTCCATCTCTCTCTTTCTCTCTTTCTTGCCATTGCTCTCGCGTTCTCTTCCTCACAGTCTCTCCAGCCCTAAGTTCTTTCTACTAAACCCACTGCAGTGTGCCTAATGACCAGCATTCATCAAAGTCCTATCCCTTTGATCAGAGCAAATCCCCTCTGCTATGCCTAGTACTGTGCTCCCCAGAGTGTTGTTCTGCTGCCATTCCCTATACACTCATAACTCGTCATGTAAAAACACAAAGTCAAGGCACTCCTATTATGTGCTATGTTATTATAGTGCTGTCCTCCCCCTGCTGTGCTGCGTGATCCGGCCATGATGACACGACGTTCTCCGACACGGAGCTTCTTATTGTGTGATGGATGTATAGCACTGTTTGAGAAAGAAGAGTGGACGGAGTAAATATTTTAGCTAGCTCTTCAGTTTCTCTAGAAAATGTAATTGGTCCACCGATAACCCTCCAGATATCATAGAAAATAATTATGAAGACAGTGAGTTCCTACAGTTGTGGTTCTCAAGTACTGTATTTAGAATGGCATTCCGGTGTATTGATTCAGCGAGAAACGTTTTGATTCCGTTACAGTACAAAGAGACACAACAAAGAAGTACAGGCATTAGCCATCCATAGCCATCAGTGGATGAGCTCAACCATCCCGATAGAGCCTGTGACGCCCCCATTCTCTCCAAACGGCTGTGGAGTCATTAAGCAGCTCCTGTGTGTCCGCTGAGAGAATGGCAGAGAAAGGGAGAGGGAGAAAGATTAGAGTGTGACAATGGTCATGTGGTCAGGGTCTCGGGACAGATGCAGCGGGAGGAGGAAGAGAAGGCTTGTTGGCAGGATAAATCTATTAACCAGATTTCCCTCGCTGCATACATACCCCCACCACTAGCACCACCACCACTGCCAGTGTACAAGCACTGGTCTAACCATTAGCATTCATCAGGCTGTAAAGAGAAAATTATGGTCTGTTTGCAGCTGGGGCCTGTGCCATGTTTGGCCCGCTGAGCAATCACTCGTGGTGGGGATCCAGCACCATCGGAACCCCTCCATCTCCCTCCTAATGAGGGACGGGATACACCACCACAGCTAATGGAACAGTGATGAGGGACGGGGTACAAAACCACAGCTAATGGAACAGTGATGAGGGACGGGGTACAAAACCACAGCTAATGGAACAGTGATGAGGACAGGGTACAAAACCACAGCTAATGGAACAGTGATGAGGACAGGCTGGCTGTGGATCATCATCTTCTGCTGCTTTCCACAAAGCCAGTGAGGCAGGTTGTGGTGTAATTGACCAGGGTTTTATTCTGACTGAGGAGATGGGGACCTCACAGAGATAAATCCATTGGAGGAATCACATGAGTACAGTACCTTTGTGTGCATCTTTGTGAGTTTGTACTGGGATCCTGTACTGACCAGGTGAATCCAGGTGAAAGCTATGATCCCTTATTGATGTCACTTGTTAAATCAACTTCAATTAGTGTAGATTAAGGGGAGGAGACTGGTTAAATAAGGATGTTTAAGTCTTGAGAAAATTGAGACATGGAGTGTGTGTGTGCCATTCAGAGGGTGAATGGGCAAGACAAAATATTGAAGTGCCTTTGAACGGGGTATTGTAGTAGGTTCCAGGTGCATTGGTTTGATTGAGTCAAGAACTGCAACTTTGATGGGTTTTTCATTTTTCATACTCAACAGTTTCCTGTGTGTATCAACAATGGTCCACCACCCAAAGGATATCCAGCCAACTTGACACAACTGCGGGGGGCATTGGAGTCAACATGGGCCAGCATCCCAGCGGAATGCTTTCGACACCTTGTAGAGTCCTTGCCTCGACGAATTGAGGCTGTTCTGAGGGGAAATGGGGGTGCAACTAAATATTAGGAGGGTGTTCCTGTTTTGTGTTCCTGTTTTGTGCACTCAGTGCACTGTGTGGTGTTCCAGTAAACCTGTAACGGAAGGGTAAAAGCATAAATCCAAACTCTATTAGAACACAACTGATGCATATTGAGCTCCAGCTATATATTCAATAAGAACCTCAGGCTAGTCCTGACACCTAACGACTCCGCCAAGCACTGTGGTATGAACAGCCATTAAAATCATAAATAGAAATGTGCAAATTAAATATCAATTAGGCTGTAAGAAAAGGCCAGTGTTACTTTATGATGAAAGGAGCTCGTTAGGAGTGCCAGCTTCATTGTTAAAGCCATCAGATCACTTAGAATTTTCCCTGAAACAATCTCATTAGTCTGTGTTAGACTTCTATTCCCCGTGTGGAAACCTTTGTCATCAGAATAAAGTTCCACCACACTGGAGAAACATCAATCTGAAAAGCTTCTTAAATATCTAATTATGATGTTCTAATGGGGGTCCATAATCATCATAATAATCACTTCATATGCATATTTTATTTTTTTGTGAGCGATATCAAGTGCCCTGTTTCATTCATGTACTGTATCACGCCATCTGAAATGAGCTACAGCTGGTCACTGCAATCAGTTTTCACATATTTATGATGATTCTACTTTTGATAGCGTAGGCATTGAGAATAATCATTCCTGCTGATGTTGGCTATTTCAGCTCTCATCATGAGAGACAATAAGAAAACATACATTTTTAATCATGGGTGGGTTTTTTCTTTCCATTCTGACCTTCAGCCCATAACAATTCCTCTCAATAATTCATTATTTCCCCCCTATGGACCACACGCATGCACACACACACACGGACAAACACATACACACAGATAGTAGTTATGGTCAGAGTCTGACAGTGTCGTTCTTTTCTGTTTCTGTGTGTGGTTTGGGTTGGATCCCTAATTAGAGGCAGCTGCACCGCATTGTCTCTAATTAGGGATCCCATATATGTTGAGTCTGTCATTCACTCTGGTGTAGGTCGTTATCGATGTATGTCGCAGTCAGGGTGAAGTAAGTGTGCTTTTTACGTCCGTTCATTTGGTGTGTTTTGTGAACGTGACGTTCGTTAGTCTGTTTGTTTTGTGTTATTTTAGTTCGTCATTTTGGTTTTGATTATACATAGTATATATATATAAATATACATAGTATTAATAAATAAAGAATGTCGAACTATTATCCCTGCGCTGCGTCTTGGTCTCTCCACATCCCATCTCGTGACACACAGATAGTATATATATATATATATATATATATATATATATATATATATATATATATATATATATATATATATATATATATACATACACACACACACACACACACACAGATAGTATATATATATATATATATATATATATATATATATACACACACACACACACACACACAACACATACACACAGATAGTATGTATATATATATATATACACACACACACACACACACACACACACACACACACACACACACACACACACACACACACACACACAGATAGTATATATATATATATATATATATATATACACTCACACTCACAATCACAGTGCAAATGGGGGGAGGGTTTGTGGGGAATGAAAGTTGCCTGCTGACGATTTACTTTAGTTCTTTACCTCAATTCTATATTGGATTCCATAAATGTTTGTCCCTATAATTTTCTTCCTCACCATCTCCCACATGTGCCTCTGTCTGCTTTCCTGTCAACTCTGACCTGAATATCCCATTGATGCAATTTTGGGCCAATACATAGTTGTGGTTATGGAAACAAATCAAATGTTATTGGTCACATGCGCCAAATACTTTATAGTGAAATGCTTACTTATGAGCCCATTCCCAACATCGGAGAGTTAAAAAGTAAAATAAATATTTGCTAAGTAAAAAATGAAATAGTAACACAATAAAAACAATAATGAGGCTATATACAAGGAGTACCAGGAATGAGTCAACGTGCAGGGGTACGAGGTAGTTGAGGTAGTTTAGGTAATGCAGTATGTACATGTGGGTAAGGGTTAAAGTGACTAGGCAATCAAGATATATAATAAACAGAGTAGCAGCAGAATATGTGAAGTGTGAACGTGTGTCTATGTGAGTGTGTGTGTGTGGCGTCAATATGTGCGTGTGTTTTGTGTATGTTAGCATATGTGTGAGCGTATGTGTGAGCGTGTGTGTGTGTGTGTGTGTGTTGGAGTGTCAGTGTAGTATGTGTGAGTGTGTGGGTAGAGTCTAGTGAGTGTGCATAGAGCCAGTGCAAGACAGTCGGTGCAAAATAATTAAGATAAATAAATAATAAAGTGTCTGGGTAGCCATTTGATTAATTGTTCAGCAGTCTTATGGCTTGGGGGTAGAAGCTGTTCAGGTGCCTTTTGCTCCCAGACTTTGGTACCGCTTGCCGTGCGGTAGCAGAGAGAACAGTCCATGACTGGGGTGTCTGGAGTCTTTTACCATTTTTAGTGTCTTCCTCTGACACCGCCTGGTATAGAGGTCCTGGATGGCAGGGAGTTTTGCCCCAGTAATGTACTGGACCATACGCACTACCCTCTATAGCGGCTTGCCAGTCAAGAGGCTCTCAATGGTGCAGCTTATGAACTTTTTGAGGATCTGAGGGCCCACGCCAAATCTTTTCAGCCTCCTGAGGGGGAAGAAGCATTGTCGTGCCCTCTTCATGACTGTGTTTGTGTGTTTGGACTATGATGGGTCACCAAGGAACTTGATGCTTTCGACCTGCACCACTACAGCCCTGTCGTTGTGAATGGGGGCGTGTTCGGCCCTCCGTTTCCTGTAGTCAATGATCAGCTCCTTTGTATTGCCCACATTGAGGGAGAGGTTGTTGTCCTGGCACCACACTGCCAAGTCTCTGACCTTCTCCATGTAGGCTGCCTCATCGTTGTCGGTGATCAGGCCTACCACCGTTGTGTCAAACCTAATGATGGTGTTGGAGTCGTTTCTCGGCCATGCAGTCGTGGGTGAATAGGGAGTACAGGAGGGGATTGAGTACACACTCCTGAGGGGCCCCCATGTTGTTGGTCAGCATGGCAGATGTGTTGTGGCCTACCCTTATCACCTAGGTGCGGCCCGTCAGGAAGTCCATGATCCATTTGCAGAGAGAGGTGTTCAGTCCCAGGGTCTTTAGCTTAGTTATGAGCTTGGATGCGCCCAGTAAAATACTACTTGAGTAAATGTCTAAAAGTATTTGGTTTGAAATATACTTAAGTATCAAAAGTAAATGTAGTTGCTAAAATATACTTAAGTATCAAAAGTAAAAGCACAAATCACTTCACATTCCTTACATTAAGCAAACCAGACGGGATAATTGTATTATTTAAAAAAAATTAAGGATAGCCCGGGGCACACTCCAACACTCAGACATAATTTACAAGCGCAGTATTTATGTTTAGTGAGTTAGTCAGATAAGAGGCAGTAGGGATGACCAGGGATGTTCTCTTGAGAAGTGCGTGAATTGGACCATTTTCCTGTCCTGCTAAGCATTCATAATGTAACGAGTACTTTTGGGTGTCTGGGAAAATGTATGGAGTAAAAAGTACAATATTTTCTTTAGGAATTTAGTGAAGTAAAAGTTTAAAAAAAATTTAAACTTTTATTTAACTGGTCAAGTCAGTTAAAAACAAATTCTTATTTACAATGACGGCCTACGCCGGCCTCACCTAACCCGGACGACGCTGGGCCAATTGTGTAATGATATACGGGAGACGATGATCTGGATTCACGCGCAGAGCGCTGTTCTTTAATTATCATCAGCAAAGGTGCAATAGGAATCAGGCAGAGATCGTAGTCGGTAGGCAGTCAGAGTTCATACACGGAAGAGGCAGTGATCGGGGCAGAAGCACAGGAGGGTAATTCCGGGAATCAAAAAGGTTCAGGAGACGAAGGTCATACACGAGGAGACTAAGAGAGAAGAACAATATTATGAAAATAACAGGCTTAGTATGTCACGACAGCAAACAATACCTCACAGGGAAACAGGGACTGAGGACTGAACTAAATAGGTAGTTGATGAGAAGCAGGTGGCTAGGGGCAGGTGGAACTAGTAAAGGAAAAAACGAAAACCAGAACTGGGAATGGAATGAAAAAATAAAAGCACTCAGAAAGGATGCAGACAGCAAAACCTCACAGTACTCCCCCCCCCACGGGAGGCTCCCGACGACCTGGACGGCCGAGTGGGGGCAGGCGGACGGCCCCGCGGTCGAGGGGCGGGACGGTCAGGGTGGTCACGATGATAAGCCAGAATCATGGCAGGATCCAGAATGTCTCGGGCTGGGACCCAGGACCTGTCTTCCGGCTCGTACCCTTCCCAATCCACTAGGTAGTGGATACAGCCACCACGGCGCTTGGAGTCAATGATGGCATGGACGGCATACGCTGGTTCGCCACCGACGTCTATGGGCGGAGGCACTCTATGACGGTCCACCGGGGGATGTAGAGGGCTAAACCTCACTGGCTTCAACAAGGACACATGGAAGGATGATGAGATCCGATAATGACGGGGTAATTGAAGTCTGTAGGTGACAGGGTTGAGACGATGGCTGATCTTGAACGGGCCTATGAAGCGTGGCATCAGCTTTTTGCAGGGGAGACGGAGTTTAAGATCCCTCGTAGATAGCCACACTCGCTGTCCGGGGTGCATTAATGGAACAGACCGACGACGTCGATCGGCAAAACGCTTCTGAGAGCGGGAGGCTTGATGTAGATGCCGGTGAGCAGTTTCCCACACCTTCTCACTTCGCTTGAACCAGTCATCCACCGCTGGTACAGTACCGGGCTCTGTCTCCCACGGGAACATAGGGGGTTGGTAACCGAGCACGCACTGGAAAGGGGTAAGACGGAGAGAAGAATGAATGAGCGAATTCTGTGCGTACTCGGCCCAATGTATGTACTTGCTCCAGTCATGAGGCGCAGAAGAGCAGTGTTGGCGCAGATACCGTCCGATCTCCTGATTTAGGCGCTCTGTCTGTCCGTTGGTTTCAGGATGGTACCCGGAAGAAAGGCTGATGGTAACTCCCAGTCTCTTGCAGAAGGCCCGCCACACTCGGGATATGAACTGGGGGCCCCGGTCCGAAACTATATCCTCCGGGATACCGTATAGACGGAACACCTGTTGAAACATGCATTCTGCTAATTCCAGGGCAGTTGGGAGGCCAGGTAGCGGCACAAGACGGCACATCTTTGAAAATCTATCTATTATGACCAGTATAGTGGTAAACCCTGTGGAGTCGGGTAGGTCGGTGATAAAATCTACAGATATATGGGACCATGGTCTGTTGGGTGTTGGTAGAGATTGTAGCTCCCCCGCAGGTAACTGGTGAAGGCTTTTAGACTGAGCACATATAGGGCATGAGAGAACATAGTCTCGGACGTCTGACACCAGAGAGGACCACCAGTATTGACGGGAAATTAATTCCACGGTCTTAGTAACACCCGGATGGCCAGATCCCAGAGAGGTGTGAGTCCATTGCATGAGTTGGGGTCTCATAGTTGCTGGCACGTAGCTTTTCCCTACAGGCACCTCGGGGGGTGCAGGGTCAGAGAGAAGAGCCTCTTGAATGGCCGACTGAAGTTCCCAGCGAATGGGTCCCACCACACAGGAGGGAGGCAGGATGGTTTCTGGAACAGGCGGGCGCATAGGAGGGTCGAACTGGCGGGATAGAGCATCTGCCTTAACATTCTTCCGCCCAGGTATGTATGTAACGGTGAAGTGGAACCGAGTAAAAAACAGGGCCCATCGAGAATTCAACCTCTTTGCACTACGAAGGTATTCTACATTTCGGTGGTCCGTTAGGACAGAAAAAGGATGTTGAGCTCCCTCTAACCAGTGACGCCACTCCTCCAAAGCCAGCTTGATGGCAAGGAGCTCCCGATTTCCGACATCATAATTCCTCTCAGCGGGTGTCAGCTTCTTAGAAAAGAAGGCACAGGGACGTTGTTTAGGGGGTGTTCCCACCCGCTGGGAGAGTATTGCCCCTACTCCGACCTCCGATGCATCGACCTCTAAGACAAACGGGAGAGAGGAATCGGGTTGACAGAGAATGGTTGCTGAGGTGAAGGTACGCTTCAATTCGTCAAAGGACTTGTGGGCTGCCTCCGTCCATTGAAGGGAACGGGCTTTCTGGCTGGTGAGAGCGGAAAGTGGAGCCGCGGTGATGCTGAAATTCCTGATAAACCGTCTGTAGTAATTGGCGAATCCAAGGAAGCGTTGTAATTCCTTGACGGTCGAGGGTTTAGGCCAGTTCTTTACCGCCGTAATCTTGTTGTCATCCATTTGGACTCCTCCTGGCGTGAGTACAGACCCTAAAAAGTTGACAGTAGTGACGTGGAAGGCACTTTTCTCAGCTTTAACAAAAAGGTGGTTGTCCTGAAGTCTCTGAAGAACTTGTGTGACATGCTGAATGTGGTCAGACATGGAATAGGAGTAAATGAGAATGTCATCTATATAAACGATGAGGAATCGGTTAATCATGTCACTGAAGATCTCGTTCATAAATGATTGGAAGACTGAAGGGGCGTTGGTTAGACCGTACGGCATGACCAGATATTCATAATGCCCTCTAGCAGTGATGAAGGCCATTTTCCACTCGTCCCCCTCTCTTATACGGACAAGATTGTAGGCGCTCCTGAGATCTAGTTTGGAGTAGATTGTGGCCTTTCCGACTTGCTCTAGGGCAGCCGGAATCAGGGGTAGGGGATATCGGTTCTTTATGGTAATGTCATTGAGTGATCGATAATCTATGCAGGGACGGAGTCCTCCATCTTTTTTCCCCACAAAGAAGAACCCGGATGCCGCTGGGGATGTGGATGGGCGTATGAAGCCCATTTCAAGAGTCTCATCTATGTATTTCTCCATAGCTTCGCTTTCAGGCAGAGATAGAGGATAGACTCGCCCTTTACGAGGTGATGTTCCTGATCTTAGCTCTATAGCGCAATCCCATGGGCGGTGTGGTGGTAGTACGGAGGCCTTTTCCTTACTGAAGACGTTACGGAATTGTGAATACACAATGGGAATGTCTGCAGGGGTGATAGAGACTGAGTCCTCGATAGAGGTGGCTCTACATGGGACCTTAATACACAGAGTAAAACAAGCTGGGGACCAGGAAAGGAGTTCACTTTCTTTCCACGAGATGGCGGGGTCATGGAGGCAAAGCCAAGGGTGACCTAAGATAAGGGGTTCATTGGGAGACACAAGCACTAATAGGGATATAGATTCCTTGTGCAACACTCCCGTCTGGAGGTTGATGTTCGGTGTCCTGTGTGTAACTAGGCCCTTTCCGAGGGGCTGCCCGTCTAAGGCATTGACTCTAAGGGGCGGATTGACAGGGATCAATTCAAGATTGAGTTCTTTGGCTAACTGTTCATCAATGAAATTACCGGCAGCTCCAGAGTCTATAAGCCCTTCGACTGATCGAACAATCCCATTAACCGATAGCAGAATAGGCAGAACAAGTTGTTTTTGCGTGAGATTTAAAAACTGAGACATGCCTACCTGAAGTGAAGCGTCAGGGTAATTCCTTTCCCTCCGAGGAGGACAAACAGGACAGCGGACCAACAAGTGGTCTCCTGCTCCACAGTAGAGCATAGTCGTTCCTGCCGTCTTCGTTGTCTCTCCGCAGATGACAGGGGAGCGCGACCCAATTGCATGGGTTCAGGGGGGCTTGGAGGGCTTGGTGGTAGGCCTCGTGATGGTGTTCGAAAACTCTGTGCTGATTGAGTCCTCCATCGGTCGGCTAGAAGATTGTCGATAGAAATGGCCATTCGGATATACTCCCCTAGATCTGTTAGGTCTCCACGACAGGCCAGCTCCGCCTGTAGCTCCCGCTTCAATCCTCTTCTAAATACTGTCAGGAGAGCAGCGTCGCTCCACCCGCTACCGGCTGCCAGGGTGCGGAAGTCTAGTGCAAATTCAGCAGCTGAACGGCCTCCTTGTTGAAGTTCCATTAACAGATCTCCCGTATGACGTCCACTGGGAGAGTGATCAAAAACCTCCTTAAATAATGCGTTGAACTGGTGGGCGGAAGAGAGTGTGGGGCTTTGGGCTGCCCATAATGCCGTGGCCCAGTCCAGGGCTTTGCCTGTCAAAAGTGAAACTATAAAGTCCACTCTGTCCTTATCTGAGGTGAAATTACCAGGGTTGTGGTCGATGTAATTTTCACATTGCATTAAAAATCCTATGCACTTCCCGGGTGTGCCATCGTATTTATTAGGTAGGCAGACAAAAGAGTGAGCGCTTGCTCCCGTGGCCTGAGCGGGAGATGTAGGCGAAAGCTTACGGAGTAAGTGGCAGAGTTCGTCTATGCGTTCTTCCTGCTGGGTTAGGCGCTGGTGCAGCTCCGCTGAATCCATTACAAAGGTGAGGTATTCTGTAATGATATACGGGAGACGATGATCTGGATTCACGCGCAGAGCGCTGTTCTTTAATTATCATCAGCAAAGGTGCAATAGGAATCAGGCAGAGATCGTAGTCGGTAGGCAGTCAGAGTTCATACACGGAAGAGGCAGTGATCGGGGCAGAAGCACAGGAGGGTAATTCCGGGAATCAAAAAGGTTCAGGAGACGAAGGTCATACACGAGGAGACTAAGAGAGAAGAACAATATTATGAAAATAACAGGCTTAGTATGTCACGACAGCAAACAATACCTCACAGGGAAACAGGGACTGAGGACTGAACTAAATAGGTAGTTGATGAGAAGCAGGTGGCTAGGGGCAGGTGGAACTAGTAAAGGAAAAAACGAAAACCAGAACTGGGAATGGAATGAAAAAATAAAAGCACTCAGAAAGGATGCAGACAGCAAAACCTCACAAATTGTGTGCCGCCCTATGGGACTCCCGATCACGGCCGGTTGTAATACAGCCCAGGATCGAACCAGGGTCTGTAGTGACGCCTCTAGCACTGAGATGCAGTGCCTTAGACAGCTGCACCACTCGTAGTAAAAGTTGTCAAAAATGTAAATAGTAAAGTAAAGTACAGATACCCCAAAAAACGACTTAAGTAGTACTTTAAAGTATTTTTACTTAAGTACGTTACACCACTGGTTCTCACCCCCTTCCATAGACTTACACAGTAATTAGGACAACTTCTGGAGGACGTCCTCCAACCTATCAGAGCTCTTGCAGCATGAACTGACATGCTGTCCACCCAATCAAAGGATAAGAAAATGTATCTAGCACTGAAAGTATAAACTACAGCTAGCTAGCACTGCAGTGCATATAATATGGTGAGTAGTTGACTCAAAGAGAGACAAAGACAATAGTTCAACAATTTTGAACAAATTTAATTTGTAAAAATAATAATTTCTTCAAAAGTGAAGGAGAAACAAGAGAGAGAGACAGAGAGAGAGAAAGCTAGCTATATTTCGCTTCATTGGGCCATTTCCGTATTGAACTGGTACTTTCTGTTTGAGATTTGCATGTAAGCAGGAACCAGAAGTGGAAGCATGTTTACATGTGGTTGGTGTTATTTAGGTTTAATTTGGTACTATAAACCTTTGTCAGTGTATCATAGTTAACACTTCTCTTAACCCACAGAGTGCTCATTAACCATTTCACTGGGCTATACCTGAAACAGATGCACAGTGAGACTGTCATAAATTATACATGCAGTATGCAGTGGGTCCTTGCCCAAATACCATGTCTTGTATCATAGTCTATGTACCGCTGTGTCTGTCTCCTACCTAATTTCACACCTGACCGCTCCAGACCTAGAGGAAAGTGAGGCAGTGCACCTCTACCTTCAGCTAATTTACCAAATACAACACTACTCTACATCCACCTCTGTTCCATCTATAGTTAAATATCAGATCCTGCTTTCCCACTCTCATTCATCCACTACTGTATCCTACAGTACAGTTCAGTGTTGCGGCAATATTAGCAGTACTGTAGAATTAACAAAACATGCTAATATCCATGTTGGTTAATGAAGAAGAGAAACACCATAAATAGTAGCTAAAACACAGCCCTGCACAAGTGAGATGGCACCGAATGGTGGTGTTCACACACACATAGCAAACACACACAGTCTCGGGGTGCACAGGCTGTGCTGATCCTGGAGCAAATACCAGTGATTGAAGTGGGAAGCATGAGGCTGTCTTTGTTACATAATTCATGGTATCAGACTAACAACCTGTTCCTCTCAACTGGTGGTGCCCCCTGGTTCAACTGATTAAGAGAGCTCAACTTCCAAGCTAACCAAGCTGTGACTTTCCCAGATCCACTGGGTCTACTCTCATCATTACTCCCTTTATACTTGTTTGCTTGACATCTTATAAACCAACTCTGCATGTAGTAGTTTCAAAACACATTGCTTTCCTGTTTAGATTACATATCACATGTAAATCAACTCTAGAGAAACTGTGAGGATTGCCATTGTTCTATACACAGCACCGTACCAGACCAGTAAGTTGAGTCTGGTCGTCTGACAGATTTGTATGGGTTTGAAACGGGTGCTAAATTTGATCTGAGTATCTGTCATTTTCTATCACATACCAAGTCTCTAACTTAATCCCTTTTTAAATCTTGAATCTTGAGCATGGCAAGTTGATTAGATATGAGCTTTACCTAGATGTTAGGAGGAGAAAAATCTATCCCTCAAATACCTAGCTCTCATGGTATGATAGGTTCTTTAAAGATCTATGAATACTAATGGAAGCTTAAAACAGATTGTCATGCAGTTCCGTACGGAAACTATGTATATCTTTATAACTCTTCAGTGTTTCAGTAACTACTGAAAGTGAAGAGATTGGCCAGAGAGACTCCTCACTCGTCAGGCAAGGCTTAAATCCACAGCTGATTGAATTGTAACAATGAAAAGCAGTAGCAGAGACTACTGCTCTCAAGGACTGCAGCAGCTGAGCATCCCTGCAATATAACAACCTCTCAGGCTGATTTATAGAGCTGGAAGAATTAGCTATATGTCTCTGCAGGTTTACAGTATTTATAGTATTTATAACAACCTCTCAGGCTGATTTATAGAACTGGTAGAATTAGCTATATGTCTCTGCAGGTTTACAGTATTTCCATCTCCTTCCATGACATTTAGAGAGCAACAGAGATCCTGCGTTACAAAGCATATACCCTGGTTCTCCTCAATGACTCCCCTGAAGAACCCTATAAAGCCCGTGCTCCAGGAAGGGGGAATGAAATGCCACTGGACATTTTGGAAATTGAAGGGAATTTGATTGTTCATGGTCCATAGCAGAACTAGGGGGGTACTTGGTAATAGTGCAAGCTGTAATATTCTTACCTCATCTGTTGGTGGTGTGTAAAGACAAGCCCATGCTACTTCCTACACCCCCAGGACTGGATCAATACTGAATTAGCCTCGCTCAATTATTCAGAGTTGACTTATGATGGGCTCTCATTAGTGTTACACTGCTGACTAACAGCAGGTGGCCATTTGAGCCTGAGGAAGGTCCCGTTTCACTAAACAGGTTCTGTAATTCACACTGTGGAGTCCAACATCATGCCTAAAACTACCTCACTGACAGTCTGCATTAATCAATTTTATATTCTACTGTATGCTATATATTGCAGCAGGCTTTTGTATTTGTCCTTCTCACCCACCACAGTGTTACGAACCTGTCTTTCCCAAACCAGCAGCACTCTGGGCCAGGCGTAGTGTTTCATAAATGAAAGATAACACAGAAGGTGTGAGAGGACACCAGAGGGGGTGGTGGTACTGGTGGTGGGGCAGCAGCAGGGAGGAAATGATGTCACTCACCCAGCAGACAACCCAATTCTCCTCTTGATCGCTGTGTTGAATATTTCAGGAGGTGTGTGCTGTGTGAGTTATCTGCCATCCCACTGACGATAACAGGTCATTATCATTAGTCTGAATTTGTACAAGTTCAGTCCGAGATTATAAATAATATTTTATGGAAACTGTTAAATGGAACATGGGAGACATTGTTATCTGAAATTGAACTAGGAAGTCTGGGTTCAAAGGTGGAGTTCAGTCACGTAATGTGGATAATGTCATCAGGTGGAGATTGGGTTGGTTGCCAGGCGGAGATAAATGGCGGAGTATGATTATGTGTCTTTTATCAGGCTGAGGCAGCCAGGCGCTGGTACAGAACAGCTCTGCTCTGTCCTTCTCACGGCTCCTGAATGGCATCTTTGGCCAGGAAGTGCCATGCCAGCATGGAGGGCCCAGAGGCACAGAGAGAGAGAGATGGTGCCTGTCAGGGAACTTACACTCTTTATACAGCACAAAGCCAGCCATACTAACAAGGATATTGGCAAATACTGTAAGTTACTTTATTTCTACTGTTACCTTGTTGTTGTGAGACTTTCATGTAAGGCTCATGGTTTGAAAATATTCCAGAGGCCTTTGCTGCAACCGTCATATTCTTCTGTGTTCATTCACTATTATTTTATGTGTGGCTTGGTAGACATGGGTAGGGTCACAAGCTATGTTTTGGTGCTACATGTAGGTTGTGATGTACACTGCCCCCTGTATTCCATATAAAGAACATGCTGTAAGTGCTGTACGGCTAAAGCAGGAAACCTTTATAGCAGTTTGTGTCAGTCAAGAACTCTAAATGCAATTCAGTTACAGAGAAACCGCTCCTGTCTGAGTGCTAGTGTTTGTGTATGGTATTTGAGGGATACATTATAGACAGAAACAGAAACATCTTACTACCCTGTTTAGCAGATTTCAGATGGGTTTTTAGCCCCCCTGCCCCACCTACTGTAGAGACACACACACACATCACACCTGGTGCGTGGGATGTGAGTTGACACTGGAACACTTACTGTATGCTGGAATATTCAGGCCAATCAGCCATTAGCAGTAGGCCATCAGAGCCTGATGCTTCTTACAGGCTGTGTTAGAGCACTGTCCCGGAAAAAGAAGACAAGCCGTGTCTGCTCCCAAGGTGAAACAGGTTATGCAGCAGGAGAGGATGACATCATTGAGTTCCTCGTGCAGACACACACATGCACGCACGCACACACACACAAACACACACAGACACACACAAGATGAGTAATAGATAGGAGAATGAGATGTAGAGGAAGCTACCATGGCCCTATCACTAATCCAAAAAGTAAGAACTGTAGCAAATTAACAGCTATGGGATAGCTTTCTCTTATCCTCCGCTCTTATTTTGGTTGGTCTGTTTTGTTCATATCCTAATGTTGGACACAGGTCTCCCTCTTCCCCCTCACTGTCGGCCATTTTGGCCTTATCTTCCACTGACTCAAGCTGACAGTTGATTTTTCTCTTTCAGCTGAGGCCATTTAGAATATGAAATAGGAGTTCAGCTTCAATAATGTCCTCTGTTCTAAGATGAGTAACATTAGCAGGGAACAAAGAAAGCATTAGGATGAAAATAGACTCCTATTTACTTATTCATTTGGTTTCCTCAAGCCACACTTGATGTAATCTCCAGCCCAATAGCACTCTTCAAATTACCAATATTTTTGCGAAACACTCCCATATTCCCAGATACATTACCACTGTAATAACCAAGCTTTATCCCCCAGTATCAATTCACAGAGAAGACACCGGTGAGATCAGCATAAACTTGATTACAGTATGACCCGTCGGTGATAAAGCTGTTTGGAGGCCACATTACATGTCACACGTCTTTGAGATAATGCACTATTTAATTAGAAAAGGGATATCTCCCATTGTTTTTTTTTTATGAGGGACACTTTCAAAAAGCTAGAAGAGGCATCAGAGAATCAGACAGAGTATATGATGGATAATTGTTCTTCATGAGCTCCAGGGATTCAACAGGGATGTATTTCTACAAGAGCTCTATTCAGAAACGTTTACCTTCTGATTCACTCCCAAATGGACAGAAATAATTCTGATTGATGTCAATGCACATGGAGGATGACGTTTTCTTATTTGCATGATCCTAGGAAGTTTCAGTTTTTCTTCGTCTTTGATTTATTTTCATGTAGTATGCTCATTTGAATACACTCTACCACATGGGTAACACTTTACTTGACACCCAGCGTCATAACACGTTACGACACGGTCATAACCATGTCATAATATGTCATAACAACTGACATAACTTGTCATAACCTGTCATCATATGGTCATAACATTGTCATGACCCGTATATTTACACTGTTTGTGTCATAAATTGCATTATTTTATGGCTAGTTATGACACCTACATAAGAGTGCCAAAACCCACATTTATTCAAATGTGTTTTGTCCCTGTCAAGAAGTTTTCTTTCGTTTGAAAGTTTTTTGTAATGAATTCCTTACAGTATTTTTTTTTCTCCATCATATTTTAAATAACTACACTTTATGACACTGTCAAGAAGCATTATGACCATCATAATCATGTAAGCCATATAGGTCTACAGTTTCACGTACATGCCCTTATATCAGTCACAAAGAGGGTGTCTTGTCATGCTCCTAAAATCTGCTCCTGCATTCATTCCAGTAATCAGCAACAGAACATTGGGGTAGGTGCATGTCTGACATCAATGTGTGCACAATTACTATGATAATTTAATATGGTAAATTTCAGAAAATGTTAAAATAACGTAAACATACTGTTGACAAGTAGGCTATGGTGTAATGGAATGTTTTGCCTTGTGTGGTAGGTTTTGTGGGTTTTGACATTCTTATGTAGGTGTCATAACCAGCCATAAAATAATGCAATATTTGTCACAACAGGTCTATGACCATATTATGACATGGTTATGACCGTGTCATAACGTGTTATGATGCTGGGTGAAAAGTAAAGTGTTGCCCACTTGTGTGGGTACACACACACTCTCTGTGTGTAAGGCAGAGCCCATCTGTGTAGTGTAAATGACATGCTAATGTAAAAGCTGGGTGGTTGGTTGATGCTGGGTTTCAGCAGGGAGTTAATTCCTCAGCCGGCAGGACACAGCAGGATCGATGCCCAGGGGCTTTGACCTTGTACCGTGTCACTATCCTGGGGTGAGAGGGTGCCAAAATACTGGCCCTACTCAGACTGTGGCCACTGATGACGCTACCCAATATTTCACGCTTCTTATGTGTCCAATCCCAAGTGAGACTTTCTGATAGAAAATATATTTGAAGGAAGAAGAGACGTTGCTTGGGGAAAGGTTGAGGCAGAAATTAACTTATGGTGAATCCACCTCCAAACTCTAATGCATCTGATCTAACTTAACTAGCATACGTAATGACTTGTAAGCAGTGCAAAGGTTAATGTATGATGCGTCAGCTGTTCATGTATAATGTATATATCTTCTTGGGGAAAAAGATGCACATTTAGATGTTATATTCGATTAGCAGCAGCAGCCAACCGTAACCGGTGTGATTTGTATGTAAGCTCAGTATTCCCCTCACAGTGAAGATGTGCTGTGGGTAATCACTATCCAACCTACAGAAGCACACCCACAGTAAGCTCTCCCTATAATATATTCTTCTCATGTTATATGAGGCTTTGGCACATAATTTGTACTGGGAGGTGGAGAGTATTGATGGTATAGAAGGTCTGATAGGAACACTGTGAGGAGATCAACATGCTGCAAATAGGATGTGTGCTATCATGGTTTTGGCCTCCCACAGGCCCTGAGTCCTGGGTGACAGCTTTGCGACACACCAAATGTCTATAACAAATGTCCTGTGAGGAGAGCAGAGTTAGAACCATCCAACTGGGATCACTTGTGGTCCACGGCAGAGAATAAACTATGATGGCAGAACCCCCTGACAGGGCTGTGACATGTAACTCCTCCTGACAGGGCTGTGACATGTAACTCCTCCTGACAGGGCTGTGACATGTAACTCCTCCTGACAGGGCTGTGACATGTAACTCCTCGTGACAGGGCTGTGACATGTAACTCCTCCTGACAGGGCTGTTACATGTAACTCCTCCTGACAGGGCTGTGACATGTAACTCCTCCTGACAGGGCTGTGACATGTAACTCCTCCTGACAGGGCTGTGACATGTAACTCCTCCTGACAGGGCTGTGACATGTAACTCCTCGTGACTGGGCTGTGACATGTAACTCCTCCTGACAGGGCTGTTACATGTAACTCCTCCTGACAGGGCTGTGACATGTAACTCCTCCTGACAGGGCTGTGACATGTAACTCCTCCTGACAGGGCTGTGACATGTAACTCCTCCTGACAGGGCTGTGACATGTAACTCCTCCTGACAGGGCTGTTACATGTAACTCCTCCTGACAGGGCTGTGACATGTAACTCCTCCTGACAGGGCTGTGACATGTAACTCCTCCTGACAGGGCTGTGACATGTAACTCCTCCTGACAGGGCTGTGACATGTAACTCCTCCTGACAGGGCTGTGACATGTAACTCCTCCTGACAGGGCTGTGACATGTAACCTCTCCTCTCCGCACCACTCTGGGAGGCTCCGCTCTGATTTGTGACCTCACGCCTCAGTGTTATGCGGACATGAGGGAATAAATAAAAACGGGACAGCTGTCACCTGGAGAAGTATAAACAATTTGTTTTAAATTTGATTCCTACTTAACACTCACCCACTTTCTCAACTAAGGCCCTGCTTTCTCTCTCTCTCTCTCTCTCTCTCTCTCTCTCTCTCTCTCTCTCTCTCTCTCTCTCTCTCTCTCTCTCTCTCTCTCTCACTCTCTCTCTCTCTCTCATTTAACCTTCATGAAAAGGAATCAGCTGTTCCCTATCAGTCAGTCAAAGCGATCCTCAGCATGTTACAACCGCTGTCCTGACCGCTACTCGAACCACCTGTAACATCCAGAGCGTTGTCCCCCATCACCCCATCTCCCCAAAGCATGAAGTCTCCTGCTACTGGCTGAGTCTGCCAGGTCTGTTAAAATTAGATTAGAATTTATGAAGATTGCCTCACCTGGCTCACTGGTGTAATATATGCTGTTGTAGTAATTCACGTTTGGCCGTTCATTTCCTAAGCAGCCAAGGGCCCCCATATTTCACTGTGACAATGTAATCACAGGTCCACATTAAAAAGTCCTTATTGTTTAGAATCGGGGCTGAAAAAAACCCTGACTATAAAACTATAGCTGTCTTGTCATTCACATGGATGTTTACCTAAGAACAGAGGGCAAAGTGAGTTAAACACACAGCTTACAACCTTATTGATTACAGGGGGGCTTTTCACAGACAGACACACACGCACACACACACGCATAGACAGACGTGCAGAACAGAGGATCCACAAGCCCTTTGTGTACTGATTAGCAGGAAATCTCAGTAACGACTTGTGATCCAGGGGATAAGTAAATGGATAAGTAAATGGATAAGTCTACCTGATTTAGTAGTTACACTTTGGGCATTTTGTCACTAATACCAGTGTCTAACATTACAGATTTCAATGGCCTGTGAATTAGGATTTGTTTTTGTTAATATAACCTTTTTCTGCAGTCCAATGACCAAATCGCCCATGACATCCACCACTCTCACTCTGTCTCACCCATTTCCTTCCTTCCTGACAATGTTTTCCTGCTGCAGACGATAATGGCAGGAGTGAAGGAAATGAGTGAGCAACAGGGGGGGCTCAGGGTATGATTGAATCAGAGAGTATATAAAAGGTAACTTATTCAGTGGTTCTGAGATGATGACATATGGTCTGAAATGTTGTCTTTCACAGAACGCTATAGATGGCAGTGAAGACACATCAAGGTATGGTTTAAAAATGTCTTCCGCACTTTGTGAAACTGCTGATGGGTTTCCTGTAGTGCATTAACGTTACCTTTTCTCAGTGCTGTAT
Organism: Thymallus thymallus; assembly: GCA_023634145.1. Taxonomy (NCBI): domain Eukaryota; kingdom Metazoa; phylum Chordata; class Actinopteri; order Salmoniformes; family Salmonidae; genus Thymallus; species Thymallus thymallus. The sequence goes on along the minus strand of CM042405.1, from coordinate 17,680,098 downwards.
TTGTTCACGTGGGCCATTTCAGAGCCATTATCGAGCTTGTCAATTCCCCTATCCCTCCCTGTTATAATGAACATGTTTTCTAAGTAGATCAATAGGTTATTTTCATGTCTCACACTTTCTGCAAATCAATACAGTCCTTGATGTGCTGCATCACCTTCTCCCCCACATGCAACCCCTCTTCCAAACGCACAAGTTCGTCACTGCATGATAAGACGGGTAGTGGTGCTCAGCTTTTATTCCATTAATCTTATGGGCATTGCTGCAACCTTTTTCTGCCTGATCAAAGCTTTCTCTACATTTGGTATTTGTTTAATATAAGCTTACAGTGAGTACGTTGTTGACCCAGGGCAAATGTAAAATGTACAATCAGGAATAAATCACAGATTGTGGTGTAGCACAAAAGGTTTGCTGAAAAGGAGCAAGTATGATGTCATCGCTAGCCTCTCAGCGCTCTTCTAGCCGATTATATTTAAACATTAAACCAAGACTCAGGACATTAAAGATGTATTATTTCAGGAAACACATATCCATTCTCAGGTCAGATTTTTGCAGGGTCTGTGTTAGGGTGGGGACTTTGTTTTTCTGGAGATGGGGGGGAGAAAGGCAGGGGCTTGTGTGATTACTGCTTACACTGATTTATAACTCACTTTTAATTATCTGAGGGGCACTAGAGCCTGTGCTACATCCTCTGATTTGGGGACAAGAAGGGGAGAGGGAGCCCTCTTTGGTTACCACCCCAGCCCCTGCCCCTATGGTCTGAGACGGGGATGCGCCCTGCCTCCTGGAGTCAGTGGACCAGGCCAGACAGATGTGTCTGAAATGTATACCCGGTATGGGATCTGAAGATTCCTAATGGAAATATAAAGCCATGTTCTACTGGACATGGAAGTCTAACTAACATTCCCTGGTGACCTATACATTAGACTGTTGTGAGGGCCACACAAATCACTGCCTCCACCTGTCTTCTCTAGTTTCTCTCTCCTCTACTGTAGAAAGACACTGGCAGCTCCTAAATTATAATGACTTTTGTAGTTGTTTATACAATGCAAAAAAAATGACAAATATCCACATAAAATCCCAGTTGAATATTAATTTTATATTCCTGACTTTCATTTTTGGTGTGATCCCTAATTGGATTCAAGTGGCCAGTTTTATCATTTTCAAAATCATATCTTTGATTTATAGTAATCATCATGTTTTCATTTAAGGGTTAGTTCATTTCTGCTAAGAACCTCGAAGGCCATTCAATCTTTGTAATGAGACCCTCAGAGGCTGAGCAGCGACATTACTCCTACTTCCTTCACATCCTCTCTCCTTCACATAATCAATGGAGATCAAAGAATCATGACTCTTCTGTAAATATTGTTGTTTTCTAAACCACATGGGAACGAACTAACAGTGAGTCAGATGTGTGTGTGGTTGTATTTCTGAGGGAGCCATTCCTTATCTCTCTGATTGGCTGTTTACATTCACAAACACTAAGTAAACAAGACACTCTGTCTGAAACCATCCCAGAGGAATCTTTCAGTATAGCCTGTCTGCATGGCATCTGTAACAATGCTCTCCCTCTCTCCTTCGCTCTCTCTCTCATCTCTTTTTCGTGCAAGAGTAGCATGGCGGCTTATGTAAGGCCGTACCCCTGTAGTTCGAGGCAAATTGAACCGTAGAAACTCATTGGTGTAATTTGGATAATGAATTCTAAATATATCCCCAGTGCTTAGGAAAGCCTGGTATGATCGATGCTCATGTTAATTCTATAGCCTTGTTCTATAAAACAATATTAAACCTTAATTCCTGGTTCTGATTAATTTGTCAACCTGTGAGTTGAATTTAGCGAGGGTGGCCAGGAATGCAGTGCATGACGTCCATGACTAATGAATTTGATCATGGAAATGAATACAATAATTATTCCATGGTATGAACATACGTCTCATGTGGAGTTTTGACGTCTGAAGGTTGGTGTGCAACATCAACATACTGTACAGTCATGTGAAAAAGTAAGTACAACCCCCTGGAAAGTTTTTTTTTTTTTTACCATCATGATTATCATAAATTAGGAGTTTTGGGAGCCTGTTGGCAAGTGGTATTCAAACCAGAATTTCAAGGGATATCATTTGTTTTTCGTAATAATTTCTTGCGACCCCCACCTAACCCCAAATATAATGAACAACTTAAAACATACTGTACAGTCATGTGAAAAAGTAAGTACACCCCTCTGGAAAGTTTTCTTTTTTTTTTTTTTTTACATATTTGGACACATATTTCAGCAAAATTCGCACCACATTCATTGAAAAAGGTAACCCAATTTAACAAATCACACAAAAAAAATTGTACCTTGAAAATGTTATGCAATTAAAATAAACAAAAATGCCTTTTCATTATGCAGAAAAAGTTAGTACACCCCTATCTTTACCATCACATAAAATGGCTAAAATTAGAATCAGGTGTACCAAAACAGGTGCAAATGGTTAGGAAATCATTAGAGAGAAGCTTAGGAGGGTCCAGACTTCCATAAAGATTAGAAAATTGGTCTGGTTTGGTCTTAACCATATGGGTGCGAGGTAACACATCATTCAAAGATCAAAAGACCTACCGAGGCCCTCAGAAGAAAAATAATTGATGCCCATGAGTCTGGGAGGGGTTACAAAGCCATTTCCAAGCAATATGAAGTACAACATTCCATTTCAAAGCAATTCGAAATACATCATTCCACTGTCCGACGGCTCATCTACAAATGGAGAAAATTCCAGACCACTGGCGAACTACCTAGGATAGGTCGTCCCACCAAAGTCAGCCCAAAAGCTGACCGAAAGATGCTCATAGAAGTCTCTAAGAACCCCAGGGTAACATCAAGGGATCTACAGTCCTCTCTTGCCACAATCAATGTCGAAGTGCATGGTTACACTGTCAGAAAGAGAGTGAACAAACTTGGCCTACATGGGAGGTCAGGAAGGAAGAAGCCTCTGCTCTCAAAAAATAATTTCAAGACACAACTGACTTTTGCCAGACAACACCTGGGTAATGACCAAAACTACTGGAACAATGTGCTCTGGACAGATGAGTCAAAGGTGGAGTTGTTTGGCCGCAATGCCAGACACCATGTTTGGTGAAAACAAAACACTGCCTTTGAACGAGAAGAACCTCATACCAACCGTAAAGCATGGAGTCGGTAGCATTATGGTTTGGGGCTGCTTTGCTGCCTCAAGGCCTGGCCAACTTGCCATCGTTGACTCAACCATAAATTCTATATCGTACCAGAAAATTATTGAGGAGAATGTGAGGCCATCTGTCAAAAAGCTGAAGCTGAACCAAACATGGATCTTGCAACAGGACAATGATCCAAAACACAAAAGCAAAGCTACAACAGAATGGCTCAAAAAGAAGAAATGGAGGGTTATGGAATGGCCGAGTCAAAGCCCAGATCTCAATGCTGTGGGGGGACTTGAAGCAGGCTGTGCATGCAAGAAAGCCCTCGAACATGACACAGTTGAAGCAGTACTGTAAAGGAGAGTGGGCAAAAATTCCTCCCAGTCGATGTAAGAGACTGATAGACAGTTACAAGAAACGTCTATATGAAGTTATTTCAGCTAAAGTGGGCAACACCAGCTATTGAAGCTAGGGGTTTATTCACTTTTTCAGCACAATGGAATTGCATTTCTGTTGATTTATTATGAATAAATGATTGCAAAGTAGAATCTTTCAGTGTCATTTGTTAAATTAGGTTACCTTTATCTGTCAATAGTGTTGAAGTGAATATTACATATCCATCTGTCCAAATATGTATTCACATGACTGTATGTCTTTTTCATATTTTAGGGACATACAAGGGTTGTTGCTCACACCAAACACACCAGAACAAAAAAAACATTGTGGCCCCATTGACAGTAAAAGTGTTTGAAGTAACATGTTCATTACCATCATGATTTTCATGAATTAGGAGTTTTGGGAGCCTGTTGGCAAGTGGTATTCAAACCAGAATTTCAAGGGATATCATTTGTTTTTCATAATAATTTGTTTGCGACACCCACCTCACCCTAAATATAATGAACAACTTAAAAATGTTTACATTTTCATCTCTTATCAAAAGCAAAAGAAACCAATACAAATGTTTACTCAATAAAAATGTCAAATTATCTTTCTCCAAAAAGTTGATGTTGTCCCACACAAAAATATCTACTCTTAAATATTCAAAAAAAATGGCGACCTCTCTGCAGTTCCCCGACTTTGAATACCACTGCTGCAGAGGGAGGGGACTAGGGTGAGCGGGGTTCATCTGGAGCAGGACTGTTTTCGTCTCTCATAATTATTCTTAATGTCAGTCATTAAGCCGTCCCTTGGGAGAGTGTTGCAGCAGCAGTCATCTCTGTTTGGGCCTTAGATCATCATCAGCGCTTCTTTTCCATTAACCTTCCTCTGTTCCCTTATCCCTCAGTGACTGCTGCAGTTTCTGCTAATCCAAACAGTTGTATAAAAAACCTTGTGTACACTCCCTTACGTATTTATTCAGACAGTGAGGCTTAAAAATGACAACATTTGGCTCTATAATCCAGCATACAATGTCAACTTTTAGTTTGAAGGTTTTTTTTAAACAGTATGTATTTGGACAAATTCACTTATAGTGTATTAAAGTAGTCAAACGTGTAGTATTTGATCCCATATTCCTAGCACGCAATGACTACACCAAGCATGTGGCTCTGTGAAATTTCCCCCTCGGGGGATCAATAAAGTATCTATCTATCTATCTATCTATCTATCTATCTATCTATCTATCTATCTATCTATCTATCTATCTATCTATCTATCTATCTATCTATCTATCTATCTATCTATCTATCTATCTATCTATCTATCTATCTATCTGCCTCTGTGCATTTGCAGTTTGTTATGGTTGTGTTTCGGATTATGTTTTGCCCAGAAACTGAATGATGAATAATTCAGTGACATTTTGAAGTAACTTTTATTGTAAATAAGAATAGAAGATGTTTCTGAACTTCTACATGAATGTGGATGCTACCATGATTATGGACAATCATTAATTAATCATGAATAATGATGAGTGAGAAAGTTATAGAGGAATAAAGATCATACCCACAAGAAAATGCTTACCTTGTTACGGGGGCATGATCTTTGTGCATCATTTGTGCAATCGGAAACACAACCAAAACAAACTGCAAATGCATCAAACAAGTTTGTAGTCACAAGCTTGATGTAGTCATTGCATGCTTGGAATACTAAACTTTAGACTAAACACTATAAATGAATTTGTCCAAATACTTATGACGTGTTAAAATGGGGGGACTAGACACATAAAGTGCATTCATTTCTATACGGTAAAACAGATATGTATGAAAATATACTCAAATTCTGTACTTTTGCCTCATATAAAATATTTGGTCTCAAATCCAAAATCCAATTCCTGTAAACTCGAAACTCTGCACCCAAGGTGTGGGTGTTGGCCATCCACATATTTTATTTCTGACTGGTGAGGGAAACAAATAAACTCCTGCTTTGTCAGCAATATAAATTGGCATATTAAAGTCCTTCTCTGAAAGCAGTACATGTTGGATGAAATTATAATTTTTATGACTGATCTAAATCTAATGAAAACCCACAGTAAATGCAATCAAATGGTATTATGCTACAGTATGTGATAAATTCATGTAGAAAAGTGTTTGGTCAAACTTGGAAGGCCGAATAAAAACTACAAAACTTTGCAATGTTGGGTTGTTGGGCAGATTTTGGGCAGTGTGCCAATATGTGAAGTTTTAAGTTTTGTTTCTATCTCTCTCTCTCTCCCACTCACACGCCTACTATTCACTCGCCCTCACTCACCCCACCCCCCCCCCCCCCCCCACACACACACATTCTTTCTCTCATAATTAACTCATACTCTCTAATTTACTCTACAGCACTCCAGTGAGGATGGCAGCCAGTTTCTCTCTCCTGGAAGAGGACCCGTCGTGTACAGTATAGTGTGCTATCAGATATTCAGGGAGACGCCAGTGATCCTGCTCTGCAGCCATAGCTTCTGCAGGGCCTGTCTGGAGGAGTGCTGGAGTAAAGGGGAGATGCAGGACTGGCCAGTCTGCAGAAGGTCCTCCAGAGACCAGTCGTCTCCCAACCTGGCCCTGAGGCATGCAGAAGGTCCTCCAGAGACTAGTCGCCTCCCAACCTGGCCCTGAGGCATGTCTGTGAGACTCTACTGAGGGAGCATAAGGACACTCCTGGGCCCACAGAGGAGGCTACAGAGGGGCCCTCACAGGGTGAAAACACCAGCCACCAGCTCTTCTGCCTTGAAGATGAGTGTCTGGCGTGTGTGTGGAGTGTGTGTCGGAGCATGCAGACCACAGCTTCTGCACTGTGGGTACGGCAGTAGGCCACAGGAGGGAGGAACTCAGACCCACACTAGAGGCCTTGGAGGAGAAAATGTCTGCCTTTTGCAAAGCCAAGCTAAACTGTGACAAAATGGCTGCTCACCTCATGGCGCAGGCCCAGAGAGCAGAGAAGCAGATAAAGGAAGGGTTTGAGAAGCTACGCTGCTTCCTGAGAGAGGAGGAGGTAGAGAGGCAAGCTGCACTGAAGGAGGAAGAGGAGGAGGAGGAGAAGAATAAAAGGGTGAAGGAGAGAGTGAAGGAGATAAGTGAGATGATGTCATCTCTGTCGGACACAATCAGGGCTGTGGAGGAGAAGCTGGCAGTGGATGATGTGTTGTTTCTGCAGAGCTACAAGACTATGATGGAGAGAGCACAGAGTGCGCCTCAGAACTCACAGCTGGACTGATCAGTTTTGCCAAACACCTGTGCAATCTCAAGTTCCAGGTCTGGGAGAAGATGCAGGGGGTTATGAAATACACGCCTGTAGTTCTAGAACCAAACACCGCACATCCCCATCTCTATCCATCTGAAGATATGACCAGCCTAAGATCTGAAGGTAAAGGACAGAGTCTCCCAGACAAACCAGAGAGGTTTGATTCAGACCGTGACATCCTGGGTCACCCACTTCAGGGACACACTTCTGAGATGTAGGAAGTCTGAAAACATTATGACTGGAGGGTAGGGGTGGCCGGTGAATCTGTTCATAGGAAACAGGGGTTAGATGAAGAAGGAAGTGTAATATGGGCTGTTGGGGTAGCTAATGGTGAACCTTATAAAATGAAGAAGAAGACCCAGAGGATCAGAGTTTCGCTGAAGTGGGACAAACAGGAGGTGTCCTTTGTTGATCATGCACGCAGAATGACAGATTTTTCCACCTTGCCGGCTCTGGGATTCGAACCAGCATTGTTACATGGTTTGGTAACCTAACAGTGCAGCTCAAAGCCCAAATCTTGACCAAGACAGCAGGGAAGACTATAGGAATTACACTTCCCTCTCCAGGACATTTTTGAGGAGACCAAAAGAGAGACCAAAGTACAAAGTAACTTTTCTCCTCAATGTTACTTTCCTTTGATTTTGTGGCTTTTGATACAAAACAGAATCTATCCCATTGTTATTTAAAAATATGTTATGAGAATTTCTGTTATTCAACTAAAGTAGATTAAGGCCTATTGTTCATTTAGTATCGTCAGCTTGCTAAACACATTATCAATGTGCAAGACAGGACTTGATTGCAATGAAAGCTTTCAATGCATGTTATTTTTTTATGCTTTATCACTAACTTTTCAATGTAAAAAGTTAAATATTGAAAAAAGGCTTGTAAATTTATTTACAATAAAAGAGACAATGGGCAAATATTTTATTTGTTTTGAGTGGTTAACTTCCAGAAGATGGAATTCCAACCTTTCTAAATGACCATGCATGGCGTTGTTGGAGCCCTGGGGAATATAGAGATGAGGATGACCAGACATGGAGAATCTGCTTCGTCACGCAGCTCTGCCTCACCTTGTCTGTCTCTCCATCCTGTCTCCACGGCCCAGTCGCATCAATAGAAATCCTATTCAAACCAATACTGGAGAAGAGCTGAAAATCAATGGCTTGCATATCACCTGATTAGATCTGTTAGATCTCTGTGTGTGTGTGTGTTTGTGTGTCTGTGTGTGTGTGTGCCGGCTTGTTGTGTGTGAGACTCCCACTATACATGGGAGACAGTAATGAGATTACCCCGGCCTCCAGGACCCCACACAGCAGACACAGTGATCAGATTAGGGAAAAGGACACTGAAACTTCTAAAAAGCTATGACTTCATCCATGTCTGTCTGTCTGTCTGTCTGAGGGGAATGAATCTCCTCTGGATTGGCCACGCTCTCTCTCAGAGTACTGTAACACAACACAGGCCAAGCGCAGTAGGCCCGCTGTTTTTTCATTAGCCTTTCGACCAGTTCTCGTATTTCTCTCTGGCGACTGTGCCTCAGTGTTCCTATGTGCTTGCCGGCTAAGCAAGTGTGACCGCTTTGGGAATCGTGGCGAAGCAGCTGTTGGGTGTGTATGGAATCCTGCGCTAGCTAAAGGTGGTGGCCATGGGGGGGATTGATCGTGTCACTTTGATGGATTAGTGATGTCATTGCTAGCTCCAGCGATTAGGTCACTGGCCCAGGAGACAGCAAACCACCTACTGCGAAATGCTGATGCTAGACTTGTTCACCGATTCTAAGTCACTGCATCAATGCCAAGCAGAGCTCCAGATAGTCACAGGGCCTCCGTGAATAATAGGCCAGAGTCCCCTTAGTGAGGAAGGAAGCAGCTATCATGGAATCAGTGCAACACACACACACCCACACACAGAAACACTTACTATAAGCACCCAGCCCAACTCTCTCACTACCAAAAAGTGCCCTCCCTCACCATAATGAGATTCCTCTCTTCCCATGAGCCCACTTTCATTTGTTCAGTGGTGAATTCTCTAGCTGTTAAACTGAAGGATGGACTGTACAGGTTGTCTGGCTTTTATCTTTTTCCATAATTCATCTTCATCTCTCCTTTGAAAGGAGAGGTACAACAGTGTTTTTAGTCCATCTGAGACAAGCAGATCATCTTATGAGGGTCCTCCCATACTTTCCTGGAGGCATGGAAACATTACGGTACCAAGAGAGATGATTGCATTAGGGTTTATGGGATATTACAGTAGAAGCTATAGCATCAGGTGACCATGCTCTCTTCATACAGCCAAACGATGCCATGGTGACATCCATCTATCCCACACCACTTTACAGCTGGATTTACGTTACATAAATGTGAAAACAGTTTGTTTTATTAACGCTCCAGAAATCACACAATATTGTTCTCCATAATAACACCATTGTAATAAAGGGCCCATTTCATAAGTTGTAGCTTCTCTATTTCGTTTTAAAGTTCTCTATGTTAGAGACATTTTTGGTTTTGCCCATTTCAGCATGTTCCTAATGTCAGACCCGGTCAGATATCTGGAAATATTCACTTGCTATATTATATTGTGCCATGCTGTCAAAATGCTGTTCCTAGCAGCAGTTTTAAGAACATCATTCCATTCCTTCTCCCTGTCTCAGACGGGGTCACTTAGAGGTCACTTCTTTACAATTGGTTGCACCAATACAATGTACTTTCATGGAATTTTGATTTCTCAGTGATACTGTATGTAACCACACACTACAACCAGGTAACCAATTTAAAATGGTAACTCTAACAATGTAACTGTCTGTGACAGTGTAATGTGACAATGTAACTCTTGGTACATTTTATCCAACGTGTTCTGGAGAAAGTACGATAGATAGTATGTAAGGGCATATCACATTGATATTCATATCTTAGTAGAGAATATTTTTTCCGCTCAAATAAAGCACTTACGCCTCAATAAACAATAACTATAGCAGACATAAACAATGCTGGATAGGAAACAATGGGAGGGTATACGTTAGGTATTAACTAAAAGAAGAGGACCTCCAGCTGTAGTAAAAGCCTGGGCCATGTGAAGCCGAGGCAGCAGCATCATAAAGATAAGACGGGTGTTCTCTCTGCTCTACAGAGCCTTTGTCTGAATACATACACAACTGTGGATGGATGCGTTTTATAGCCTGTGCCATGGAGAAATACAGTCCTATTCTCACTGATTACTGTCGCCTGCTGGGCATGCTTATCATGGCATTGTCATTGTTTTATTAGCGTAACTAATGGATCTGATAAGACTGCTTCTGTCAAAGATCTGCACATGCCACGAGCATACGTACAATAGCAGGCTTTAGTAGTTCTGAAGTACAGTACAATAGTTCAGGTGTAGAAATGTACAGTGTTGGTTGTTAACCCAAACAAAGACATTTTCAAGATTGTGTGTTAGTTAGAAAACAATACCGTGTTGATATATGCATAGCAGTTGATGATCATTTCCCACGAATGTTTCAGTAAATTAAATTAGAGTTGTGGGTTCGAATACCACAGGGGACCAGTATGAAAAAAGTATGAACATGGATACACTAACTAACTGTAAGTCACTCTTGATAAGAGCGTCTGCTAAAAAGTAAATAGCATTGTTATTTTATTGTGTTACTTTTTATTATTTTTATTTTTTTACTTTTTCTTGAACTGCATTGTTGGTTAGGGCTTCTAAGTAAACATTACACCTGTTGTATTCGGCGCATGTGACAAATATAGTTTGATTTGATTTGATTACAGCCTGAGAAATAGATGTGTTGTGGAGAGCACTCTCACTGTGTCTATGTTCAAATTAAGTCTTGTCTGCCCTCTTCAGGTCTAGTCAATGAATGAGAACAGCTACAGTATATCTATGCAAATCCTCAAGGAGGCTACTGTTCTGAACTCAAACCTTCTTCTAGAGAGTCTAGGGAACATCTTATTTGCATTTAGATTCCTTTTGATTTGGCCCATTTCTCCTGACCAGCACTCTATCAACTACTGCAGGAGTCGATTAGTCCAAGTACGGCCCAGAAAGACAATCCCATAGATGGCCCCATAGAGAAGTCAAATTAGAAAATTCCTAATAAGACACAGTCTTACTTTGAAATTTTCAAATAAATGCTTTCTTTTCCATCACTCACAGTCAAAGCTTTTAAATGTTATATTCAAATAAAATAAAATTGTCATATGCTTCATAAACAACAGTTATAGACTGTGAAATGCTCACTTATGGTTCCTTTTCCAACAATGCAGAGCTAAGATAAAGGTAAAAAATATATAATAGTCATGCCCAGCTGGCGAGGGGAAGTGCTGTTTGGTTTGTTTATCTGTCCACATAGGGCTGCACAGTTAATCTAATTTACATCGGAATTGCAATGTTGATATGTGCCAATATCCATATCGCAAGAGATCAATATCACATGCAATATTTTGACGCGTGTAATGTTTGTTTTTATAGTTTACACCATTTGTTGTCTCTCTCCTCTTGCGGTTGCTTCCCACAGACACCAAGTCCCGCCCCCTAACACTCAAGCAGTATGGTTTGCATGCTGTTCTGTTAGGTGAAATGCAGTCCACAGATTGTTCCAAACAAGAACCACTTTGCTTCTTAATATAAATCATTAGATTTATTTGATTACAATAGTTCACCAAAGTGTTTTGAACTATACTGAACAAAAATGTAAACGCAACATGCAACAATTTCAATGTCAATTAGTTACAGTTCATATAAGGAAATCAGTCAATTGAAATACATTTGTTAGACCCTAATCTATGGATTTCACATGCCTGGGAATACAGATATGCATCTGTTGGTCACAGATACCTTAAAATAAATGGGCCTCACAATGGGCCTCAGGATCTCGTCACGGCTTTCAAATTGCCATCGATAAAATGCAATTGTATTTCTTGTCCGTAGCTTATGCCAGCCTATACCATAACCCCAATATGGGGCACTCTTTTCACAACGTTGATATCAGCAAACCGCTCGCCAACAGGACGCCGCACAAGTGGTCTGTGGTTGTGAGGTTGGTTGGATATACTGTCAAATTCTCTTAAACAACATTTGAGGTGGCTTATGGTAGAGAAATTAACATTAATTTATCTGGCAACAGTTCTGGTGGGCATTCCTGCAGTTAGCATGCCAATTGCACGCTCCCTCAAAACTTGAGACATCTGTGGCATTGTGTTGTGTGACAAAACTGCACTTTTTAAAGTGACCTTTTATTGTCCTCAGCACAAGGTGCACCTGTGTAATGATTGTGATGTTTAATCAGCTTCTTGATATGCCACACCTGTCAGGTGGATGGATTATCTTGGCAAAGGAGAAATGCTCACTAACAGGGATGTAAAACATTTGTTAACAAAATTTGAGAGAAATAAGCTTTTTGTGTGTTTAGAAACATGGCACCAACACTTTAAATGTTGCCTTTGTATTTTTGTTCAGTATATATCGCAAGTGAAATCGCAATCACAATATTTGCCTATATCACGCAGCCCTATGTCCACATGCTTGTTCAAGCTATACTGCTGTCTGTCCAGTGGGCACTGAGTGCTAGTGCGCAGTGTGCATGCGTAGTAATCCCAGGAAAACTGGATAGAGAAAGATGGCAGCAACCACGAAACAGTGTATGCGAACGTGAGTAGATTACATTGAAAACGTCTTGGACATTGTCTCTAGTTCATATGTACCTCAGTGGGTTTTTACTAGTATTACACATCCATCCTAATACTCAGTGGCCTCAGGTGACCGCAGAGAATGGATGCAATTATCACATACCTAATGTCCTACTGAACAGCACTGTACTGTAGGCCTGCGTTCAGCCAGCTGAAGAGCAGCCCTGCATATGCCGCACTCAACACACACACACCTTCATGATTGCATTTATAGGGTGACATCATCGTTCATCAGCGTACAATAAGAGACGGTAAATGGCTGTCAAGTCAGAAAGAGATTGTTTTTAACAGATTAAACGGACACAAGCACTGCTCCCCTCAAATGTTCCTTTCAGCTTGAATCTGGAGTTCAGTGAGAGTTAGGGGAAATGTGAGAGGGTTAATATCAGATCTACAGCAATCTGATTAATGATTTCACACAGCCAGGTCCCCAATATGGAGTACTTATTATTCAGACAAGGGCCTAGAGTGACAGGTTCTGGTTCTATGAGTTGTGAATTCATACAGTAATCTGTGTAGCTATACAGAGGACCTCCATACAGTACAATGGATCAGGAGAATTAGAGCTGGACTCGTATTTCATTCACTAGTAACAGTACGGAGGGTTTATCCCATTTGATGTGTCAGTCCCTTCTGACAAGGAGTTAATCTAGCCAGATCCATCCAAACCCCACATGGTCAGTTTGGGGCAATGGGTGTGAAGTGGCTTGGGAAGATGGATGCTTGGATTTAGTCAACTCCATGTTGCCTTGGAGTGGAGATGGGGTTTTCCTGTGATTGTGCAGGCTCTTCTGACAAAAGATCAATCAAGCGGGATAACCTGAACATTGTGCACTGAGTCCTCTCATCCCACCCTATCCACTGTGAAAAGACATTGGAGCAGAGCAATGTGTGGGTTTAGTGAGGTCCATGATGCTATAAAGCACTTGTCATGGTCTATTCCCTCTTGACAAAGAATGAATCAAGCAAGCGAGATCTATCCAACCCATGTGTAGAGCTGTGTGGTATTGGTACTGTAGTAGGATGAACGCTTAGGTTTAGTTAAGTCCATAATGCCGAGAGTCCTTGGAAAATAATGAATCAAGCAGCATTCTCCTGAGAAACCGTCACTGCTGTTCAATCTACAGTTATCCACCCTGAATGGAATCACTGTGTTTGGGAAGATGAATGGCTGTCCAAACCAGCTGCCCCTTAACAAACAGGAAAAGGATGTTTCTACAGACGTGCTGTAAATCCCATACTGTATTAGACATGGTTGTGAGGACCAAGCTGTGGACCCATGTCTGGTCACTGTAGAATTGGGTACCATCAAACCATCAAGCAAAAGAGGGCCATTGACACTATTGAAGATTCAATTGACACTATTGAAGATTCAATTGACACTATTGAAGATTCAATTGACACTATTGAAGATTCAATTGACACTATTGAAGATTCAATTGACACTATTGAAGATTCCACTGAACGGACTTTGAATGGTAAATACAAGACAAGAAACTGAGAGGAGTCAGATATGCTTGAGGTGGTGTGAGCTGAAAGCTTACTGTTTGTTTTGTGTGTTTGCTTCTTGGTTGTATTTCCCCCTTACGGTACAGTATTGGAGCAATTAAATTGGAACAGAGAGCAGCATGTGGTTGGGACAGATCAGTGATAAAACGAATATTGCAGGATAATGATCATGGATTTTTACAATATGCTGAGCACATTTCTCCTGGAGGGGATACTGTCAACCGTTTGCAGATGAATTTGGGGTTTTATTAGCGCACAGTAAAATATATGTTTAGACCTTGGGAATAAGGTAATAGCCCAGCTTTATAGTCAAAGGAATCTGTAAAAATTAACGCTTGAGTGGTGGCATACTAATGCACAATATGGGGGGAAATGGAGGTATTGGATATATTTTGTTTTCATTTGATGCCGTGTGTTTCAGTGTACTTCTGCTTTGAAGCCATTATTTTAGCCTCTTTGCACATTTTCCCTTTAGGTTCATATCAGCCTGAAAAAGCCATGAGGCTAACTTTTAGTAAATATTTTATGTAGATATTGTCCAATATCTTTTCATAATGACATACCATTATTCATTACTGAAACAGTGAAGACCAAAACCACCCCATTGGATAGGACTCCCTTGTCATAGTCAATAGATCAATAATATAATAATAATTTTAGCAAAAGTATTTATCTTTCATTTACAATCTGTCGAAACTAAGAGAATAGAAAGGTTCAGTACTTTTGTGAAACATCACAGCACAGTTGAAAAATATATGGCAAATAGAAATCCAATATGGATGGTGTTAAGAGATAGATGTGAGGGGTTGACTGGAGCTGAAGGGTGGGACTAATAACAACAAGACAACTCATGTAAAACATACTGTGTCCGTACATTTTACAGCGCCTTCTGAAAGTATTCAGACCCCTTGACTAGTTCCACATTTTGTTACTTTACAGCCTTATTCTAAAATGGATTAAATACAAAAAATCTACATAAAATACCCCATAATGTCAAAGTGAATTTTGGGGGGACATTTTTGCAAATGTATTAAAATGAATAAACATAAATACATTATTTACATAAGTATTCAGACCCTTCGCTATGAGACTCGAAATTGAGCTCAGGTGCATCCTGTGGTAAATTGAATTGATTGGACATGATTTGAAAAGGCACACACCTGTCTATATAAGGTCCCACAGTTGACAGTGTAAGTCAGAGCAACCAGTCAAAAGTTTGGACACACCTACTCATTCAAGGGTTTTTCTTATTTTTTTCTATTTTACTATAATAGGGAAGACATCAAAACTAAAAAGTGTTTAACAAATCAAAATATGTTTTATATTTGAGACTCTTCAAAGTACCCACCCTTTGCCTTGATGACATGCTGACCACTTGTTGGCTGCTTTTCCTTCACTCTGCGGTCCAACTCATCCCAAACCATCTCAATTGGGTTGAGGTCAGGTGATTGTGGAGGCCAGGTCATCTGATGCAACACTCCATCACTCTCCTTCCTGGTCAAATAGCCCTTACACAGCCTGGAGGTGTGTTGGGTCATTGTCCTGTTGATACATTTAGCTATTTAAGTATCTCTTCCTGTCATTTACCTGTACAGTTATTTTAACCATACAAATATTAATTTACCTGTAAATTTAACCAGACTGTATATTAAGTAAACTATTATTACCCTCACTTATATCATTCGCGCTATTTAAGTATCTTTCTCTGCTATCGACCTGTATAGTATAGTTAAAGATGCAAATATTTTTTTATTTATATCAACGTGCAATAATTGTATAATTTTTTCACCTAACACTATAACAATGTTTGTACATATTCAGTCATTCACTCATACTATGCAATGCGTTTCTATAGCTTTCTGCACTCCAGACCGTGTATTTTTATGCTTTTTCATACTGCCGCAATATGTATCATGTATCGTGTATCTGTCTTTTGTGCATTTTGTTCTGGCATTTTGCACAGGCCCTGTGTTTTTCGTAGCTGCTTGATAAAGTAATTTCCCCACAGGGATCAATAAAGTATCTATCTATCTATCTATCTATCTATCTATCTATCTATCTATCTATCTATCTATCTATCTATCTATCTATCTATCTATCTATCTATCTATCTATCTATCTATCTATCTATCTATCTATCTATCTATCTGAGAAGAACTCCTCAATTGGGTTAAGGAATGGGGAATAGGGCGGGAGGAATTCCATAATCATCACAAACCATTGCTTGATGGTGTTTGAGCGATGGAAACTCACATTATCCCAAAGTACCACATACTTTGGTAACTCATCATGAACCTGACCTCTCTCATCAGCTGGCATGAGATCCCTGTATAGGGTGTCTAAGAAGTTGAGGAGACGCTGTGTGTTGTATGGCCCTATAAGGGGGATACGCGTTACCACACCATTCTCTGACAAAGCAGCACACATAGTGATGTTCCCTCCCCGCTGGCACATCCACAGTAGCTCTGTGTCCAATGACATTTCGTCCACGCCTTCTGATTTTGGTCAGGTTGAAGCCAGCTTCATCCAGGTATAGGAAGTTGTGAGGTGGTTCACTTGATTACAGTTCCATTATACGCTATATCAACGGAAAATACAAAATATGTATTTAATTTTGGACAACATAAAGTTACGTCAAATATACACATATTACGTGTTCCTTTCTACAGCCAAAGCAAATGTATACAGCTCACACTTACTGTAATTACTGTATGCACATCTTTTACCTGTATGTACTGGTATCGTAGCTCCTTCACTCTGTCACCATTCCTTTCAAATGGAACGTGGTACAGCTGTTTCATGCTCATATGGTTTCTTTTCAGCACCCTGTCGATAGTTGAGATGCTAACAGATTGGATGTTTACAAAGACATTGAATCTTAGTCTAATGGCAATATTTTCTCTGACCATGGTGCAAATAGCCTCCTGCTGTTGACGTGTGAAAAGGGGCCCTCTCCCACCCCTGTGGTAGTCTTGCAGTCCTATGTGGGGAAATACAGTGATGCCAAACACAAGATTGAGGAAGATTTCAGTGTAAAATAGTATGTAGTACTACAGTGCAGTGCACATTCTTGGATTACAAACCTGTTCTCTCTGTGAAACGTTTGAATGATTGAGGACACGGTTGTTCCCCCAATATTTGGCTGCACCCTTCGACCAGCCTCAGCCATTGTAAGGCCATGATTGACAACATGGTCCACAATAGTGGCCCTTATTTCATCTGAAAGACGCCTCCTCGGCCTCTTCTACCTCTTCCTCTGTTTTGCCTCCCTACCCTTCCTCCACGCATTCACCTGAAAGCAATTCATCAATTCTGGACAAATTCACAACAACAATCTGTAAGAACAATTGGAATGTACTGTATGGAAAACTTGCTTGACCGATTATGACAATGAGTTCAACCATTTTGCAATTAAAGACATATTCAATGAACTTATGCCTAGATGTTTTGGGGAGTAAGACAATTCAACAGACATCCAGTATATTATATTTTAATCAACATGACATAAGCAATTGATCATGTAAAAAACAGCAGACAATTGTACATGATCAATTGCATGCATGTACAAAAGCAATTGCAATTTGACCAAAACAATGATAAATTGCTCTTATCTTGTGCACAAGTGACTAGATCATGTTAAGGTTGAACAAGCTGTTTTGAGAGTGTCAATTGTGATCTGAGAAATGTACCAAAGCGACTGAGAAAAACAGTTTTCTACAATGTAGAAAATAGTAAAAATAAAGAAAAACCCTGGAATGAGTAGGTGTGTCCAAACTTTTGACTGGTACTGTATATATATATATATTTATATTTACAAAAATATATTTTGGGGATTGGAAATGATGCAAACAATTTCATTATTTACATTTAAAAAAAATAGAAAGGACTCCCTTGTTGGGTCTTTGGGGAGAGGACTGGCTCTCAAAGATTAACTATATCTCACATTGTGACATGATACCCAGAGTACTGTGTGGTAGAGAGTCCAAATCTCAGTAGATCCAGATGGGGGATGTAAGAAATAAAAGCGTAGATCAATAAATCTCTGTGTTTTTAAACCGCTTAGGGGGTGTAGGGGTCCTCCCTGAAGAGGTCGAGGCGTGTGGGACTGTTATCAAACATCTCTCGTTTCCAAAACAACAACAGATGAGCCGAGAGAGGGGGGATATGATTGAACCACAGAGAGACTGTACAATCCTTGCATGTCTTTTGGCCTGGTATTGTATGACAGTATAAAGACAATAGATCACAACAGTGAACAGTGCCTCATCTGTTTCCGATTAAACATCAGATATCATCAGTGTGGTGGACATAATTACGACATTGTGTAGGCTATCACTAAATAAATACAGTTAATGTAACCATATTGTATCTCCATTCTCCATGACAGAGAATAGAGCTGTCCCAGCAGAGGTGGTGATGATCCTACAGGTTAGTCTCTCTGATTCCCAGTGTGGTGTGTCCTGTCAGGATGAGCTATGACTGAGAGTGGGGGGTTGACCGACCGGAGAGATGTATGGATCAGGAAGCCATAAATCCAGCCTGGGCTTCCATTTGTTTACTCCTCCTGTTTCCCGCCAAACAAACTACTAGATTTCCCAGGAGAGCTCCTGGGCCTCCTGCCACGTCCTCAGTGGACATGCTTTACGGGTGGCTGTGCCAGATGAAAACAATTAAAAAATACTTTTTTTTTAAATGTGTGTGAGCGGGGAGGGTGTTGGGTCACAGACACAGCTAAATTATTAGCACAGAATGAGAGGGCATCCAATAAATCGCCATGCCGATCATGCCCTTCATTCTGTTGAATAACCTTGTGTGATTCATTTCACAGGAAAACTATTACACTCAAATGTTACGTTAATCCGTGTCCTGATTCATTCATCAAACCCTGCATCAGCAAGTATAGGGGAGAGGAATCCGTTTTTCAAAGCAGCATCTAAATGCTGTGAACCTGTGATTGATCATGGATTAATCATGTGTGTGAGTCTGATGTGACAGAGTGGAGTCCTATCTAGAAAATAACTGCTGGGAGTGAGTGTGAATATGATTAAACTCTAGTGCCTATGGATAAACAGTGACCATATTGTCATTCATTTAAATGCAGCATTTATATCAAATTGACTTTTCTTTTGAATCTATGAACTGAATGAATCTTTGAGCTGATTTCAATAGCTGCTATTTTAAATCCAAACAAGGCTTCACCACTGTGCATTTTGTACCTCCCAAGAGCTTAAAATACTATTGGGCGGCAGGTAGCCTAGTGGTTAAGAGCGTTGGGCCAGTAACTGAAAGGTCTCTGGTTTGAATCCCTGAGCTGACTAGGTGAAAGATCTGTCTGTGCCCTTGAGCAAGGCACTTAACCCTAATTGCTCCTGTCACTCTGAATAAGAGCATCTGCTAAATGACTTAAATGTATTGGCAATTTTGCATTTAATAACATTTTGGATAGTATCCAGGAAGATAGATACAAATTTGGAAGGAAAACCTGCTCAATTATTGGTCAGAAGTTTAGCATCCAAGCTTCAAGTTAAATGAAGTTGTTTACTCTACTGCTCCTCCCAAATTTGTATGTATTTCTGTCTGAGTGTTTTACTAACGTGGTGGCTCACAAACAACATGACATATTTCACCAGTGAAGGATGTGACCCAGGTTGTTTATTTCCCATGATGAAATTGTCCAGAGTTTGACGACTTCGTAAATAACCCATCCATGGAGCCTCCAGCAGCAGCAGCACCCACCCACCCTTTGGTGACCATCGTAATTATTACTGTGTAATCAAAGGTCTGCCCTGCAGTCAGCAGGTACTGTCGGAAAGGCCATTAACTGCCACATTTGCAGTCAGATGCTATAGCAATGGGATAGGACTTGCTGCATTTTCTATTTGCCAAGTGAAAATGCATTAACACTCAGATGTTTTCCTAATGGACTCCATCTTTGACATAGCCTACAGTATGTCCCGGTTCAGTTGCAAGATCTACTGCCCTGTGGACAGAGTTAAGTATCCTGGTCCTCTGGTGCTGGATGACCTTGTCCATTTTCTTTCTGCTCTAGAGACAGACAGACTGATGGACCAGATCCTTGGCTGCTTGTGTTTCCTGGAAATCTCTGTTCCCCCTGTGCTAACTCCCTTTCTGGAGCTATTCCACTTACTACACTCCTGTCCCACAGATAGGAACCCTTTCACTAAACATATCCTAGGTCTGAAACGCTTTTTTCACCATGCTAACCTGATTGGAGTTCATCAGAAGCCCATGTCATACACAATTTCACAATTTGATCTAATTCACCATCAATTACAGACATGTGACATTAGCTATCTATCTGTTAACACCAGACCAGCTGAATGAGCGCAGACGCAGGAAATATGGAAGCTGCTCTTGCATTGTTCTTGGATTCATTCATGTCTGTGTTCATGATGATAGATTTTGTATGACATTTAGTTGATGCAATGGACTCATCGCATGCAAGTTCAATGACCGGACAGGTACAACAGTGAATGTGTTTATATGCATCCATCTACAACAGTCAGAGAATGTACAGCAGAGCAGTAGGAGTGTAAGCCTATGTTATAAAACCTCAATAATCGGATGTGTAGCCCTCTTCTTTATGATGATGATGTACAACATACTGTATTATCACAAAGTAATGACCCAAATTATTGTCTTTGTAATTCCCTGTGAGATGTTGTCATGTTGCAGTTCAGATCTGCCTCTATCCCATGCATTGTCAGCGCAACATACTGCTCCAATGCATCCACAGTATAGGAAATCTATAACCCCCCACCCCCATTGACTCCATGCCTGTAAGGACCCATGTGAGGAAGGGAGAAATTAAAGGCCCAAGCTAACGGGATCAATAAACATATTATGTGTGGTTGTTAATAGAAATGTCATCAGCAGAATCCTCACAGCTCTATCGAACGATGAGCCAATCTCGCTTACTCTCTAAACCACCCACATGTAAAATAGCATCAAGTTTCAAGGAGTGTTAAGTAGTTTACAGTTGCAACCATTCAAAAAAACCTTACCAACTTTTCTAGCCGATTAAATTTAACTGCCCTTCATCTCAGGATTGAGGAAGAGGAGAGCTTTGAGGATGAGTAACACATAAACATTTACTGCGTGGTGTCTCGTCTAGCCACTAGCCATCCGTACAGCCTTCAATAATCTCCTCGTTATTGAGTTACTGTAAAGCCAAGAGGTTTTCTCTCTAAATCTTGTATCAGTGGTTGATTGACCGTGATGCTGACCATATACAGTGCCTTCAGAATAGATCAATACCCCCCCACATTTGGTTGTGTTACAGCCTGAATTCTAACTTGATTAAATTGTTTTTATTCTCTCACCCATCACACACAATACCCCATAATGACAAAGTGAAAACATGTTTTTAGAAATGTTTGCAAATTTATTGAAAATAAAATACAGAAATATCACAACCCTGAGTCAATACTTTGTAAAAGCACCTTTGGCAGCGATTACAGCTGTTAGCCTTTCTTGGTAAGTCTCTAAGAGCTATCCACACCTGGATTGTGCCACATTTGGCCATTATTATTTTCAGAATTCTTCAAGTGCTGTCAAATTGGTTGTTGATCATTGCATTTTCAGGTCTTGCCATTTTCAAGCAGATTTAAGACAACACTGTAACTCGGCCACTCACGAACATTCACTGTGTTTTTGGTAAGCAACTCCACTGTAGATTTGGCCTTGTGTTTTAGGTTATTGTCCTGCTGAAAGTTGAACTCATCTCCCAGTGTCTGGTGGAAAGCAGACTGAACCAGGTTTTGATCTAGGATTTTGCCTGTGCTTAGCTCAATTCCGTTTCTTTGTTATCCTGAAAAACTCCCAGTCCTTAACAATTACAAGCATACCCATAACATGATGCAGCCACCACTATGTTTGAAAATATGTGGAGTGGTGGTACTCAGTATTTTGTTGTATTGGATTTGCCCCAAACATAGTGTAACACTTTGTATTCAGGACAGAAAGTGTATTGCTTTGCCACATTTTGTATAGTATTACTTTAGTGCCTTGTTGCAAACAGGATGCATGTTTTGGAATATTTGTATTCTGTACAGGCTTCCTTCTTTTCACTCTGTCAATTAGGTTAGTATTGTGGAGTAACTATATCCTCAGTTTCTCCTATCACAGCCATTAAACTCTGCAACTGTTTTGGCGTCTCAGTCTCTGCACACTCTTGGATTGCATCCTACCTGGCAGGCCAATCCTACCAAGTGTCGTGGATATCATCTGTATCTGCACCACGTACTCTCACTACTGGTGTCCCCCAGGGCTCGGTTCTAGGCCCTCTCTATACACCAAGTCACTCGGATCCGTCATATCCTCATATGGTCCCTCCTATCATTGCTATGCAGATGACACTCAACTACTTTTCTCCTTCCCCCTTCTGACCCCAAGGTGGCATCATGCATCTCTGCGTGCCAGGCAGATATCTCAGCTTGGATGTTGGCCCACCACCTCAAGATCAACATCGACAAGACATAGCTGCTCTTCCTTCCGGGGAAAGCCTGCCCGCTCAAAGACCTCTTTATCACTGTTGACAACTCCACAGTGTCGCCCTCCCAGAGTGCAAAGTACCTTGGCGTGACCCTGGACAACACCCTGTCATTCTCTGCAAACATCAAAGCAGTGGCTTGCTCCTGCAGGTTCATTCTCTACAACATCCATAGACTACAACCCTACCTCACACTGGAAGCAGCGCAGATCCTAATCCAGCGCAGATCCTAATCTCCCGCCTGGACTATTACAACTTGCGGTTGGCTGGGCTCCCAGCTTGTGCCATCAAACCCCTGCAACTTATCCAGAATGCTGCAGCTCGCATGGTATTCAAACTGTTCATGTTCTCCTATGTCACCCTGCTCCGCCGAAACACTCCACTGGCTTCCAATCGAAGCTCGCATCCACTATAAGACCATGGTGCTTGCCTACAGACAGTAAGAGGAACTGCCCCTCCCTACCTTCAGGCTATGCTCAAATCCTGCTCCCCAACCCAAGAACTCTGTTCTGCCACCTCTAGTCTCTTGGCCTTCCCACCCCATGGGAGGGCAGCTCCCGCTCAGCCCAGTCCAAGCTCTTCTCTGTCCTGGCACCACAATGGTGGAACCAGCTTCCCCCTGAAGCTAGGGCAGCAGAGTCCCTGTCCATCTTCCGAAAGAATCCTGAAACCCTACTTCTTCAAAGAGTATCTTAAATACTGATAAAATATTGATAATTGTATGTGTGGGGTACAGAGATGAGGTAGTCATTCAAAAATCTATTTAAACAGTATTATTGCACACAGAGTGAGTCCATGCAACTTATTATGTGACTTATTAAGCACATTTTTACTCCTGAACGTATTTAGGCTTGCCATAACAAAGGGGTTGAATACTTATTGACTCAAGACATTTCAGCTTTTCATATTTATTTTTTGTACTTTTTACCCCTTTTTTTGTGATATCCAATTGGTATATCCAATACAGTCTTGTCCCATCGCTGCAACTCCAGTACGGACTCGGGAGAGGCGGAGGTCGAGAGCCATGCGTTCTCCGAAACACGACCCTGCCAAGCCGCACTGCTTCTTGACACACTGCTCGCTTAACCCGGAAGCCAACCACACCAATGTGTTGGAGGAAACACCATACAACTGGCGACCGAAGTCAGCGTGCATGCACCCTGCCCACCACAAGGAGTCGCTAGAGTGAGATGGGACAAGGACATCCTGGCCGGCCAAACCCTCCCCTAACGCTGGGCCAATTGTGCACCGTCTTATGGGTCTCCCGGTCACGGCTAGCTGCGACACAGCCTGGGATCAAACCCGGGTCTATAGTGACCCCTCAAGCACTGCGATTTGTATTTTATTTTTATTTCACCTTTATTTAACCAGGTAGGCCAGTTGAGAACAAGTTCTCATTTACAACTGCGACCTGGCCAAGACAAAGCAAAGCAGTGCGACTAAAACAACAACACAGAGTTACACATGGTATAAACAAACATACAGTCAATAACACCATAGAAAATATATGTACAGAGTGTGCAAATGTAGTAAGATTAGAAAGGTAAGGCAATAAATAGGCCATAGTGGCAAAATAATTACAAATTAGCATTAACAATTGAATGATACAGTGGGGAGAACAAGCATTTGATACACTGCCGATTTTGCAGGTTTTCCTACTTACAAAGCATGTAGAGGTCTGTAATTTTTATCATAGGTACACTTCAACTGTGAGAGACCAGAAAATCACATTGTATGATTTTTAAATAATTCATTTGCATTTTATTGCATGACATAAGTATTTGATCACCTACCAACCAGTAAGAATTCCGGCTCTCACAGACCTGTTAGTTTTTCTTTAAGAAGCCCTCCTGTTCTCCACTCATTACCTGTATTAACTGCACCTGTTTGAACTCGTTACCTGTATAAAAGACACCTGTCCACAGACTCCAACCTCTCCACAATGGCCAAGACCAGAGAGCTGTGTAAGGACATCAGGGATAAAATTGTAGACCTGCACAAGGCTGGGATGGGCTACAGGACAATAGGCAAGCAGCTTGGTGAGAAGGCAACAACTGTTGGCGCAATTATTAGAAAATGGAAGAAGTTCAAGATGACGGTCAATCTCCCTCGGTCTGGGGCAACATGCAAGATCTCACCTCGTGGGGCATCAATGATCATGAGGAAGGTGAGGGATCAGCCCAGAACTACACGGCAGGACCTGGTCAATGACCTGAAGAGAGCTGGGACCACATTCTCAAAGAAAACCATTAGTAACACACTACGCCGTCATGGATTAAAATCCTGCAGAACACGCAAGGTCCCCCTGCTCAAGCCAGCGCATATCCAGGCCCGTCTGAAGTTTGCCAATGACCATCTGGATGATCCAGAGGAGGAATGGGAGAAGGTCATGTGGTCTGACGAGACAAAAATAGCTTTTTGGTCTAAACTCGCCGTGTTTGGAGGAAGAAGAAGGATGAGTACAACCCCAAGAACACCATCCCAACCGTGAAGCATGGAGGTGGAAACATCATTCTTTGGGGATGCTTTTCTGCAAAGGGGACAGGACGACTGCACTGTATTGAGGGGAGGATGGATGGGGCCAAGTATCGCGAGATTTTGGCCAACAACCTTCCCTCAGTAAGAGCATTGAAGATGGGTCGTGGCTGGGTCTTCCAGCATGACAACGACCCGAAACACACAGCCAGGGCAACTAAGGAGTGGCTCCGTAAGAAGCATCTCAAGGTCCTGGAGTGGCCTAGCCAGTCTCCAGACCTGAACCCAATAGAAAATCTTTGGAGAGAGCTGAAAGTCCGTATTGCCCAGCGACAGCCCCGAAACCTGAAGGATCTGGAGAAGGTCTGTTTGGAGGAGTGGGCCAAAATCCCTGCTGCAGTGTGTGCAAACCTGGTCAAGAACTACAGGAAACGGGTTTCTGTACCTAATATTAAGTTCTGCTTTTCTAATGTATCAAATACTTATGTCATGCAATAAAATGCAAATTAATTACTTAAAAATCATACAATGTGATTTTCTGGATTTTTGTTTTAGATTCCGTCACTCACAGTTGAAGAGTACCTATGACTTCTACATGCTTTGTAAGTGGGAAAACCTGCAAAATCGGCAGTGTATCAAATACTTGTTCTCCCCACTGTATATGTGCAGATGATGATGTGCAAATAGAGATACTGGGGTGCAAATGAGCAAAAACAATAATATGGGAATGAGGTAGTAGGCTGGGCTATTTACAGATGGGCTGTATACAGGTGCAGTGATCGGAAAAATGCTCTGACAGCTGATGCTTAAAGTTAATGAGGGAGATGGTAGTCTCCAGCTTCAATGATTTTTGCAAGTCGTTCCAGTCATTGGCAGCAGAGAACTGGGAGGAATGGCGGCCAAAGGAGCTGTTGGCTTTGGGGATGACCAGTGAAATATACCTGCTGGAGTGCATGCTATGGGTGGGTGTTGCTATGGTGACCAGCGAGCTGAGATAAGGTGGGGATTTACCTAGTAAAGACTTGAAGATGACCTGGAGACAGTGGGGTTGGCAACGAATATGTAGTAAGGGCCAGCCAACGAGAGCGTAAAGGTCTTAGTGGTGTGTAGTATATGGGGCTTTGGTAACAAAACGGATGGCACTGTGATAGACTACATCAAATTTGCTGAGTAGAGTGTTGGAGGCTATTTTGTAAATGACATTGCCGAAGTCAAGGATCGGTAGGATTGTCAGTTTTACGAGGGCATGTTTGACAGCATGAGTGAAGGAGGCTTTGTTGCGAAATAGGAAGTTGATTCTAGATTTAATTTTGGATTGGATATGCTTAATGTGAGTCTGGAAGGAGAGTTTACAGTCTAACCAGACGCCTAGGTATTTGTAGGTGCCCACGTATTCTAAGTCAGACCCGTCGAGAGTTGTGATGATAGTCCAGTGAGCGGGTGCGGGCAGCGTTCGATTGAAAAGCATGCATTTAGTTTTAGTGTTGTATGGCATTGAAGCTTGTTTGGATGTTTGTTAACACAGTGTCCAAAGAAGGGCCAGATGATGTATACAGAATTTTGTCGTCTGCGTAGAGATGAATCAGAGAGTCACCAGCAGCGAGAGCGACATCATTGATATATATAGAGAATAGAGTCGGCCCAAGAATTGAACCCTGTGGCACCCCCATAGAGACTGCCAGAGGACCGGACAACAGGCCCTCCGATTTGACACACTGAACTCTATCTGAGAAGTAGTTGGAGAACGAGGCGAGGCAGCCATTTGAGAAACCAAGGCTGTTGAGTCTGCCATTAAGAACGTGGTGATTGACAGAGTCGAAAGCCTTGGCCAGGTCTATGAAGACGGCTCATGCACCCATGACTAGCTCGGAAACCAGATTGCATAGCAGAGAAGGTACGGTGGTATTCGAAGTGGTCAGTGATGTGTTTGTTAACTTAGCTTTTGAAGACTTTAGAAAGGCAGGGCAGGATGAATATAGGTCTGTAACAGTTTGGGTCTAGAGTGTCTCCCCCTTTGAAGAGGGGGATGACTGTGGCAGCTTTCCAATCTCTAGGGATCTCAGACGATACGAAAGAGAGGTTGAACAGGCTAGTAATAGGGGTTGCAACAATTTCGGTGGATAAGTTTAGAAAGAAAGGGTCCAGATTGTCTAGCCCAGCAGATTTGTAGGGGTCCAGATTTTGCAGCTCTTTCAGAACATCAGCTATCTGGATTTGGGTGAAAGAGAAGCGGGGGGGGTGGCCCAGCGTTAGGGGAGGGTTTGGCCGGCCAGGATGTCCTTGTCCCATCTCACTCTAGCGACTCCTTGTGGTGGGCAGGGTGCATGCACGCTGACTTCGGTCGCCAGTTGTATGGTGTTTCCTCCGACACATTGGTGTGGTTGGCTTCCGGGTTAAGCGAGCAGTGTGTCAAGAAGCAGTGCGGCTTGGCAGGGTCGTGTTTCGGAGAACGCATGGCTCTCGACCTCCGCCTCTCCCGAGTCCGTACTGGAGTTGCAGCGATGGGACAAGACTGTAACTACCAATTGGATATCACAAAAAAAGGGGTAAAAAGTACAAAAAATAAATATGAAAAGCTGAAATGTCTTGAGTCAATAAGTATTCAACCCCTTTGTTATGGCAAGCCTAAATGGGTGGGGGGAGGGGGGGGGCTTGGGCAAGTTGCTATGCGGGGTGCAGAAATATGGGAATTAACAGAAATATTTGAAAATTAATACCATTTAATGTTTTTTGCAATGGATTTGGCAGTCCATATTGGCAGACCGTGTTATGGCTATTTCTTTCGGTTCTGCCTGAGCATCTCAGCCAATGGGTGTGATGTGAGGGTAGGACTCCTCCACTTTAGACCAAGCAGCCTTCATGTTCGCAGCATTGTCTGTCACCAGTGCAAATACCTTCTGTGGTCCAAGGTCATTGATGACTGCCTTCAGCTCATCTGCAATGTAGAGACCGTTGTGTCTGTGCTCTTGTAGAATACTGGTTGAGGGGTGGAGATGATGTAGTTAATTATTCCTTGCCCACAAACATTCGACCACCCATCAGAGATGATTGCAATACAGTCTGCTTTCTCTAGGATTTGATTTGGCACAGTATTTGCAAATGTACACAGCTTTTCCTTCTACATTAGCTGCAGTGAAATGTCTCCACACATCAGATAGTGCCTGTGGCATTTTCCTGTAAAGATTTGAAAAAAATGATACAAATACTAAATACAATTCCATCTACAGATAAATAGTTAAGCAGTTAGATTAAACAACTCCTTTGTAAGATATATATTTTTAATGAACATGTATGGAAACAGGTGAATTAACACTCCTCAGTTAGCAGGCTCAAGCAAGCTAAAACCCACATGGTAGCAAAAACTAACTAGCAGAAATTGTTAACAAGTTAGAAATGATTTAAACACACTTTGCTGTAGACTACTATTTACTAGTTAACAACAAATCATGCATGTCATATAAAATATATTCACCCCACCCAGTATTGTAATCAAAACTTAACCAGAAAGCATGTAGTCCTTGGCTCAGACAGTGTAGTAGTGTGGGCTCAATAACATCTCATTAGTGTGCAAGATCTTGAGAATCAGCAGTACATGTGATGGAAGAATGCACTGTGCATGCAGAGGGTTGCAATTCCATTGAATTGGGGATAGTTTAAACAAAATATGCCACAAGACCTTATGTGTATCCCAGAAAAAGGTTCACTGTTATAAGCTACATTTTTTGGTCACGGTCATGTCTATGTTAACTAAGCTGGAAGTGAGGCAATACTTAACCTTTTTACCATGTGTCTTTTTATCTGTATCTGGCAGGGTGGCTGTACCTGTTTGGGCTCAGGCTACAGTAGCTCTTATGAAGCTACTGTAGCCAGGATATTAGGCCTCTTATAAATATAGTGATGTGAGTACTGTGATTTCTGGAACAGTACTGCCCTATCATCAGCGCACCAAGCATTGTCTGACTGTGGCTGACCTACTGTATTAGTGTTATTGTTACCATGGTGATTTTCACTCACAGCTGAAATGGAGAGAAGAGGACAAGGGGGAAATAAACATTATCACCCTTTAGTTAAATTAAAGTCCGCTATCAATATCTCACAACAAACAGATTTTAAATATATGAAAACATATTTAAGTAAATTAGCAGCAATAAAGTGAAATGGATCATGTGCTCTGTGTATTCCTACAATTAATGGATTGATTGCACTGTGGAAAATAATAATAATGGAAAACATATTTTGGTTGATTTAACAAAGGAGAATTTGACAGCCTACATCTAAGATTAAAGATTGAATTAGCACATCCCTGTGCTGGAGCGCAGGGACTTTCTCATTAAACAGACCCATTTATTTGAGAGCGATTGCTCCGAGGCTTAATTCCCACTGCAATC
Source organism: Thymallus thymallus (assembly GCA_023634145.1). NCBI lineage: Eukaryota > Metazoa > Chordata > Actinopteri > Salmoniformes > Salmonidae > Thymallus > Thymallus thymallus. Next base: position 17,650,720 of record CM042405.1, on the reverse strand, counting down.
GAAATCCACTAATATGCATGAAAGGTGTAGAAGCAGATTTATCATAACCATATTTTTTAATTTGACAACTCCTATCTAAGAGTCATTTAACAAACGGTATGCACTTCGGTGGAAAAGAGGGTTTGATATAATAAGTTTGACTAATTAAAATACAGCACTTCTGGTTAGGAGAATTGTTATGGTTAAGTGAGTATGAATTAATTCAACAGTAATGTGACTACAGTCTGTTCTGATGAGCAAAAACAGAAACGGTAGGTTACATCGAACATCATACTCTTGGCACAGGATGCTGACATTGGACCAACTATTTGCGGTTCGTTGTACAGGTGTGGGCCACCCGGCCACTCCCATCATTATTTTATTTTTCCACAATTGACCAAATCCAGCAGCTTCGATGGGGTGGTCGGGTGGCCCACACCTGTACCATGATGCAGGCAGAGGGGGAACGAAGGAGGGAGGAGGGCCATGAAAGGATGAAGACATCCATAGCCTGCAGGTGCGTCTTGTTAGTGTTTGGCTGTGATTGTCTTGTAGTGTGTGGTCCATTTTGCTAATCTCCCAGAGGGCAAAGCAGTAACCTGTCACACCACGCATGCCATCAGGCGACGGCCCCTGCTCCCCTTCTTTAGATACAAAGAGGGCCATCAGCCAGCATATCTAAAGTGAACATGGGTCCACAGATATGGGAAGCCTAGGGGTAGACACATTTAAGAGATAGCCATTAACACACTCTCAGGTAACGGCTGATACATGAGCTAAGAGGTACAGCACAGACATGTCAACAGTCGAAGATGAGAATAATGTATCTCACAGATAAAACGGCCATGTTTGTTTCGTCTTATGTGGATTATGGTTGCCCCTTCTGTATTGCCTTATTCTGCAAGGCATAATTGGTTGGTTTGCATGTCATGGGACTGAACTGAGTTGTGTTGGAAATACAGGTTAGCTGGCACTGGAAAGTCGGATTCCCCCTGGTTCTCCCATCGTTTTCTCCACATAATCATGGCCATGAATTAGTGCAGCAAAAATGGCAAACAAAAGGCACAGGTGCTTGCACTCAATCCGATCGATCAGATCTCTAGCCCTGCTGTGCTCCACCCTCGGTCCCAACAGGTCTTTGTCATCAGTTCTTTGTCCACAGTTCCCTACCAGGCTTTCATAGCAGGGCAACACGAGCTGCTGTCACAGTACAGCTGAGTGTAGGAGAATAGAGAGAGCAGGATAGGCTTGGCAGAGAGAGGAGAGGATAATCGTTGCACTACCACTGAGTGGAGACATCAGAGAACTAGATTGGGAGTACAGTTAATGCTGTCAGAACCACCCAGCAAGCAGATCAGATAGGCTTTCACCAGTGTATTACTGTATGGCATTGTGTGAGACTGATTACTTCCACCGCGGGAGGTAAATGGCATCCCAGAACACTTCATATTGTCTCCCAATTAGCTCTCCACACAGCAACAGTAATCCCACGCAGAACGTTCTTCTAATGCCCATCTGCACTCTTCTCCTGGCTCTACAGGTACGTAGCTTGTCATTAGGAAATATACATGATGAAATCTCCAAAAGTAGAACGCATTTGCAGTTGCTATAAGCACTGTCTCTGTGTGTGGTCAGTAGAGGGCCGGTTATCTGCAGTGCTGCAGTAGGCAGGCGAGTCCCAGATGAAGCTGGAAGATGTTTCTCCATTGTCCACTGGGGGGCACTAGAGTGGAGCAAAAGATACGGTTCTCACTTCAGCAGAAGTACAGGCCATAGTTAATCAATTCGCAGCAAATTAATGGGAATGGTTTTACAGTGTAATGATAATGATCATCATTATAAACACAATCATTTTGTTGTACTCAATGTGAACATTTACAGAGACATTGGGGAGAACCTCTGGTGTGTACGAGCCATTATAATGTGGCGAGTGTAATGAGTGTGAAAGGAACAATTAGCCTGAAGCCAAAACTGAACTTGATCTATGATGAACAACAGTAAATGGCCTCCTGCACTGTTGCTCAAGGAGAGTGTTTACTAGAAAAGCTGACTGGCTCTGAGAATTTACAGAAAAGTGAATGCTGGATGATTTATGAATGTGTCATGGAAATAGACATAACTGAGGTTTGCCTTACAGTACTTACCGGGCCAGTGTTTGTCAGTAAAAGTCATTGGATCAGATAATTGAGTAAAAAGAGACAGATGGTGGCAGCATTTACTGCTGATTACATGGAGGTCATAAAAGTATCTTTACTAGGAGGGGGATGACCAGGCCAAGTACATAAAAACTCCCAGAGCTTGAATCCTGAAGGGAATTCTTCTGCAGGCCAGCCCAGGACTCACCAGGCTGCTGCACTGTACTAGAGGACACAGTCTACCTCTGCGTTTCTACATGGATTTAGAAGAAATGTTCTTCTTAATGATTTAATAGTGTCCTCCTTCACTGTACCTCCTCAGGTCTTTGATCACTGGGGAAAGTAAAGGAGAAAACAGGGAAAGCAACTTCTATAGAATATCCATGGAAGGTTGAGGTGTATCTTGTGTGTACTCCTCAAGTCAGGTATCTTGACATATTGTAACTAGGGACATATTCACTGACATTCGCTGAATGTAACATTTTCCACAGCACAAGACCATTGGTTGTGTGAGGACTGCATACTGTAGTGTATATCTGTATGGTGCAGTAAATATAAATAGTATGTGCTGATGTAGGGCCATGCGCAGTGATGTCCAACAACACAAGGACATAAGAGAAGCAAATTCCTTTTCTGAACTTGCTGGACTATGCAAAATTGACTTCGCCAACAAATACTGTACTGTATGAATCAGCTTTGGTTTATGTCAGGTTGGTTAAGACACTGTGTCCTTTGGGGATAAAATGGCACATCCACAGATGGCAAATGTTCACTTGGATTACTAGTGTTTAAGTCAGTACTTGTTGTACAACATAGCTAACACTAATCACTGAGGACTGAGTTCATAAAGGCTCAACAGCTTGCCCGCCGATACTGTGCAGAAACTTTTGTAAGGTTACATCTAAACTATATATCTGTTACAGATCCTTGATGTTTCCTGGTTGCCATACATTTAAATGTGTGGTGTATGGGGCTGTCTGAAGACAGGGGCCTTGGACAGTGTCTACTGATCACACTGATCTACAGTATTTGTCCAGGAACCTTGCAAGACAGGCAATCAATTTTCCAATTACAGGTAGATTCTAGGGCCGTTGAACAGTTGAACATCAATCAATATGGTTGTCAAAACAAGTTGCACCATATGTACAAAGTAGGGTCTGGAACACAGCAAGACTTACAAGTCTAAAGCATGGTATTTAAAATGACCATTATACTGCATAAGAAATCTTAACAAAAGTGTATTTGAGACAACGCAGACGTGTAAACAGAAAAGACAATGCAAAAAGTACTAAATTGTCATACTTGAGTAAAAGTAAAGATACCTTAATAGAAAACGATTCAAGTAAAAGTGAAAGTCACCCAGTAAAACACTACTTGAGTAAAAGTCTAAAAGTATTTGGTTTTGAATATACTTAAGTATCAAAGTAAATGGAATTGCTCAAATGTACTTAAGTATCAAAAGTAAAAGTTTAAATCCTTTGAACCTAGACGGCACAAATAATTTACAAACAAAGCATTTCTGTTTTGTGAGTCCGCCAGATCAGAGGCAGTAGATGACCAGGGGTGTTGTCTTGTGCATGAATTTGTCCTTTTTCCTATCAAAATGTAACTAGTACTTTTGGGTGTCAGGGAAAATGTATGGAGTAAAAAGTACATTATTTTCTTTAGGAATGTAGTGGACAAAAAATAAACGTTGCCCAAAATATGAATAGTAAAGTAAAGTACAGATACCCCAAAAAACGACTTAAGTAGTACCTTAAATTATTTTTACTTAAGTACTTTACACCACTGTGTGTGAATGTAGACTTTTCTTTTTTTCAGTATAGGCCCATGCAGTTGGCAAGGACTGGTCACCCTAGGGATATTGGAAAAGGCATCTGGCGTTCATTTAATGATTTTTTTTTTTACACAAGTGTAAGTTAAGGAATGTGTTCAGCACAACTACTTTCTTCTTTACCTTAAAGTGAAGCTGTAGGTATTTCAATCAAGAGTGATATTGCCTACCCAATCTCTCAAAACGTGACTAGATTACAGTATAAATGAGGTTGCAATAATACAATATTTTTGGGGGTTTGCAGCTTTCTCTTTCGCTATGGTAGCAAACTGCTGTAACCTTATCAGAGGACAATGGCATGTTGTCACCTAGTATTACTTTGAACTTTTTCTATGAGATAACTACAGTAGGGTCTTGTTAGTCCTGATGCATGGTTGTTGTGGTACTGTAGGTGAAAGCATGTAAAGCTGGTTGGGTTCACCATGGTATGGCTTTGAGCCTGTTGTTAACATGGACAGAGGAACATCCAAGGCCTTATCAGATCAGGCAGGTGTATTTTCAGCTTGGTTGGACTCTAATGAGCAGATGGATCCTGTTCTGTTTCAATTTGGACAAAATGGCCTGAACAATGAGAGTCCGAGAGATGCTCCATCACATCAGAGGCTCCTGCTCTGCCAGCAGACTGAATCGTACCATGTAGTGGAATTGAAGAGAAGTCACTATCTGTCCCATTCCTCAGACTGGAGGAGAATGAATAGTGTGGACAGCATTAGTATAATTAACTCCCATCAATCCTCTTGATGCTATTATTAGCTGAGACGTAGCACTCCGTGGCGTGGCGCTCCCTCCCTGCCTCAGTCTGACCTGCCCATAATGCTCTCTGATCCTCCTGCGACTTGGCATTCACAGCCATTAAAATCCTATCCTGTGAAGCAAGGTGGATCAGACATAAATGGAGACTGACTCTGGCCATTTGGTTTGTGTTTCCCCATTCATTTGGTTCCAGAGCCACCGTGGCTCAGCAGGGCTCGGCCGTCATAGAAGAGGACAGGCCAGGTCTGGACGTCAGGACCCATTCATATTCAACTAGATCATGTAAAGTGTTGTGGGCATATCACACCCTCTCCCTGGACACAGATTGTCCCTGGTTTAATGTTGATTAGCAGAGTGTGAAGGAAGTGCAAACATCTGAGACAGCCCGGCCGGTGGATAAATATTAGTTATCCTTCTTTGGACAGTGGAGTGCTCTCTGTCTACACATACAGTGGGTGTTACTAATGGCTCAGTGTTTACACTCACTGTCTGTCACGCATTACTAAACACATGTACGGAAAGCCGTTTTTACATATTTTCATTTAATTTTTTATATCAATAAATATATTATTTTATATCAATAATTTTGTTAACACATCGTACACCGCCCTCCCCACCCACACAAAAGATTCATACAGTGCCTTCAGAAAGTACTGATACCCCTTGACTTACACACTTTGTTCTGTTACAGTCTGTCAGGCTCTGGCCATAGAGAAGCAATAGGCATCTCTATGTAGCTATGGTCAGAGTCTGACAGTGTCGTTCTTTTCTGTTTCTTTGTGGGTTTTGGGTGGATCTCTAATTAGAGGCAGCTGCTACCCGTTGTCTCTAATTAGGGATCCAATATATGTTGAGTCTGTCCCTCACGCGGGTGTGGGTTGTTATCGATGTCGTTATATGTCGCAGTCACGGTGAATGTAAGTGTGCCTTGGTAACGTCCGTTCATTCGTGTGTGTTGTTAGTGAACGTGTCGTTAGTTTGTTCGGTGTCGTTATAGTTCGTCATTTGTTTGGGTCAATTATACATAGTAATCCTTACAAGGAAATAAAGATGCCGAACTATAATCCCTGCGCTGCGTCTTGGTCTGTCTCTGCACCCGTTCGTGACACAGTCTGAATTCAAAATAGATTAAATCTAAAATTATTTCTCACCCTTCTACACACAATAGCCCATAATGACACATGTTTTTATAATTATTTTTTACAGAAATATCTAATCTCATTCACACCCTTGAGTCAGTACTCTGTAGAAGCCCCTTTGGCAGCAATTACAGCTGTGAATATTTGAGCTTTCCACATCTGCATTGTGCAACATTTGCCCATTATTCCTTTCAAATTTCTTCAAGCTCTGTCAAATTGGTTGTTGATCATCGCTAGACAACCATTTTCAGGTCTTGCCATAGAATGGGCGAGTTACAGTCAAAACGGTAACGCGCCCATTCACTGTCTTCTTCGTAAGCAACTCCAGTGTAGACATAAAAAAACTTGTATTCAGCACAAATCGGTTTAGACATTTTTTTGCAGTATTATTTTAGTGCCTTGTTGCAAAAGTAACTTATTTAGGCTTGCCATAACAAAAGGGTTGAATACTTATTGACTCAAGACGTTTCAGCTTTTCATTTTTTATTAATTTGTAATCATTTTGAAAAACATAATTCCACTTTGATGGGGTATTGTGTGTAGGCCAGTGACAAAAAATAAATTTAATCAGGCGGTAACACAACAAACTGTGGCATAGATCAAGGGGTGTGAGAACTTTCTGAAGGCACTGTAAGTGTTTTGTCTCTTCTTCTGTTAAGCAGTTTTATTGACAGGGGTACAAATAAAAGTGTTGGTATCTGTTCAGCCTGCATATACAGTGCCTTCAAAAAGTATTCAGACCCCTTGACTTTTTCCACATTTTGTTACGTTACAGCCTTATTCTAAAATTGACCAAATTGTTTTTTTTCTCATCAATCTACACACAATACCCCATAATTACAAAGCAAAAACAGTTTTTTTTTACATTTTTGCAAATGTTTTACAAGTAAAAAACTGAAATATCACATTTACATAAGTATTCAGACCCTTTACTCAGTACTTTGTTAAAGCACCTTTGGCAATGATTACAGCCTCGAGCCTTCTTGGGTATGACGCCACAAGCTTGGCACACCTGCATTTGGGGAGGTTCTCCCATTCTTCTCTGCAGATCCTCTCAAGCTCTGTCAGGTTGGATGGGGAGCGTCGCTGAATAGCTATTTTCAGGTCCCTCCAGAGATGTTTGATCGGGTTCAAGTCCGGGCTCTGGCTGGGCCACTCACCGACATTCAGAGACTTGTCCCGAAGCCACTCCTGCATTGTCATGGCTGTGTGCTTAGGGTCGTTGTTCTGTTGGAAGGTGAACCTTCGCCCCAGTCTGAGGTCCTGAGCACTCTGGAACAGGTTTTCATCAAGTATCTCTCCATACTTTGCTCCGTTCATCTTTCATTCGATCCCAGTTCCTGCCGCTGAAAAACATCCCCAAAGCATGATGCTGCCACCACCATGTTTCATTTTAGGGATGGTGCCAGGTTTCCTCCAGACGTGACTCTTAGCATTCAGGCCAAAGAGTTCAATATTGGTTTAATCAGACCAGAGAATCTTGTTTCTCATGATCTGAGAGTCCTTTAGGTGCCTTTTGGCAAGCTCCAAGTGGGCTGTCATGAGCCATCTGGCCACTCTACCATAAAGGCCTAATTGGTGGAGCGCTGCAGAGATGGTTGTCCTTCTGGAAGGTTCTCCCATCTCCACAGAGGAACTCTGGAGCTCTGTCAGAGTGACCGTTGAGTTCTTGGTCACCTCCCTGACCAAGGCCTTTCTGCCCCGATTGCTCAGTTTGGCTGGGCGGCCAGCTCTAGAAAGAGTCTTGGTGGTTCAAAACTTCTTCCATTTAAGAATGATGGAAGTCACTGTGTACTTTGGGACCTTCAATAATGCAGACATTTTTTGGTACCCTTCCCCAGATCTGTGCCTCGAAACAATCCTATCTCGGAGCTCTAACGACAATTCCTTCCACCTCATGGCTTGGTTTTTGCTCTGACTTGCAACGTCAACTGTGGGAGCTTATATAGACAGGTGTGTGCCTTCAATGTCCAATCAATAGAATTTACCACAATAAAGTTGTAGAAACATTTCAAGGATGATCAATAGAAACAGGATGTACCTCAGCTCAATTTCGAGTTTCATAAAACAGGGTCTGAATACTTATGTAAATAAGATATTTCCATTTTCTATTTTTAATAAATGTGCAAAAAAAAAAAAAACTGTTTTGCGTTGTCATTATGGGGTATTGTGTGTAGATTAATGAGGGGAAAAACATATTTTAATCAATTTTAGAATAAGGCTGTAATGTAACAAAATGTGGAAAAAGTCAAGGGATATGAATACTTTCCGAATGCACTGTAGGCACCCAGCTAGAACTCTAGGTTCAGTGCATGTGTGAGGTCCGATATGACCTTGAGGCTATTGGCTGCTGATGGTCTCCCCGAAAATGTCCTGGAGAGAGGAAGGGAGTTTCATGTCTATAATCTTTCCTGCTGTCTTGGTCAGTCTCAAGATGTAGGCTTAGAGCTGCAATGTCAGGTAACAATTCCGTAGTGTATGATTGACTAATTTGTTTATCTATAAAAGAGGAGCATGATTTGGTTGACTCCATAGACCCTGAGTCAACACAGGAAGTGCAAGTGCTGTTGGATGCATGAGCACACGCTCTCCACATGGGTGCACCAGCACAGCCCACTGTCAATGTGGACCCCCAGGTACTTGTATGAGTTCACCTGCTCAATGTTCTCTCCATGTACCACAATGGAGCTGTGGTCCCCAATGGACTTAGGGTCAATGATCATCTCCTCAGTTTTTTTCACATTCAGTTGTAGGTGATGTTCATTACACCAGCGGTCTAAGGCACTGCATCTCAGTGCTAGAGGAGTCACTACAGACACCCTGGTTCGAATCCAGTCTGTATCACAACCGGCTGTGATTGGGAGTCCCATAGGGCGGCGTACAATTGGCCTAGTGTTGTCTGAGTTTGGCCAGTGTAGAACGTTGTTGTAAATAAGAATTTGTTCTTAACTGACTTGCCTAGTTAAATTAAAAAGATGTATAATAATCTGGTGAATCCTTCAATCTCTGCCTTGTAGCCGTTGGTGTCAAAGCCTTTGTTTAAGAGCCCGAGGACATCGGTGTTGTCTGAGAACTTAACCACGTAGTCGTTTGTATACAGCATGAAGAGGATAGGAGAAGCACCATTGGCAGCCATTACAGGTGTGAATAATTTTGAATAAGATGAGTATTGTGGTGGCACAATCATGTTATGGGTATACTTGTTACCGGCAGGGGCTGGGGAGTGTGTTGGAATCAAAATAAATATGAATGGAGCAAATGATAGGAATATTCTATATTTTTCAAAATATTCTATATTTTTTCTTTTACTTTGACAATGAGGAGCAAATTGTGTAGATCTATAGGAAAAAAATCGAATTTAATCCCTTTTTAGATACAATTTTAAGGCATCAAATGTGAAGACTGTGCAAGGCGTGTGTAGACTATGTAGAAACATGCAAATGCAATCCCGCCCTCATGAAGGTCATTATCATCCCAAAATGGTTGATATAGTTAAAAAAATATATATGTAATGAATAAATGTCAAAATGGTTTTAGAGACCATCGTGGGGTCCATGTGCTTATGTTACTCAGGGAAACATGTAGACACACTGCATTTTTTCTCAAGAACTTGTTTATCTGTGTATGGACATTGAACATTTTCACAGGCTTCTCATTTATAAATCATAAGTAAAGCATTAAGATTTCTTGAGACATGTTTTCACACTTGCACAAAATTGCTGTACCAGTGTACTAGACAAATTAGGTCAGTGTTTCCTAATATAATATGTTAAACATACGCTGCATTCACAGTAGTGAAACCTTGCAGAAGCATAAAGCCCTGCAGTTTGGTTTCATAAGGAGTAAGGGAAAGCCAGCCACAGTGCTCAGTCGACAGCTCCATTTCCTACATGCTGAGACTGCTCACACACGCTGGCTGGGCTACTGTACATGAGCAAAGCAGTGATTGGTCGAGGGGTCTGCCAGTCAGTGATCAAATCCCCTCAGACTTCCTCTACTCCTTTCCTGATGCAGCGTGGAGGAAAGGGAGGGGTGTGGATCTGTCTTCTCTCAGCCTCTGAGTCTCTCTCAGCCTGCCTCCGCTTGCTCTTCAGCTCAGCTCGTCACCTGCCCTTGAGTTACTGTGGATAGACGAGACTGAGAGGAAGCCGTTCTGTAGTCTCGCTCTTCTAAACCCTATCTCTGCTGTGTTTTTATCTCTGGGCTGTTTTCATTCTTTTTTCCCTCTCTGCTCTGGGGCTGTAGCGGAGTGGGGTGGAGTGGAACGTTTGTCCCTGGCTGGCGGAGCTCCGATGGGAGGCAGCTTTGCCTCTGGCTGGGACTGGTGATGCTGAACGGAGGGAGGGAGGGCCTGTTTCAGCTGGGACAGCAGCTCCAGCAGCAGGGAGAGTACCAGGCCGCCCTCCACTGCTTCCTCAGCTCTCTGCTGGGGTTGAGGCACGTGCAGAGCTTCACCTCGCTGCCCAACTGCCTGCACCAGGTGAGCCAACGACCTTGATGGTTGGATGATCACTCACTCTCACACACGCATACTGTAGATGGATGTTTACACACACAAACGTCCAGAGTCTACAGACACATGGACACACTTGTGGTGTACATACATATTAGCACACTCACCACAATACTGATACCATACATACTGTAACATACAGTACAGACACCTTTACTGATTCGCAAATGCAGTGTGTTGTATGCCTGTTACTCATACTGTACATTACCATATACTATACAGACACAAGCCACACTATACGTACCAATACAACCTTCACCAATGTGAAACGTCATGTTGCCACTCACAGCACAGGATCAGCATGTTTCCTGTTGACAGTGCACGGTACAAGGTGAAGAGAAGGAGTCTGTCTGTCTCTCTAGCACAAGAACAGACAGAAAAATGTCAAATGGCTCTTTTGAATGTGAGTAATATATCATAATGCCAAACATGTAAATATGTAATCTGCTGTACATGAATAAGAGTTTGCACTGGTCCATGTATAGTGTATAATACAACATGTCAGTAGGGTATTACTGACAGTAGCTGATGTGAGAATAGTGGACTGTGAAGGATCATACATGGTGATCTGAGTATAATGCAGATAGTAAATTCATATCATACAATCCTGATATGTGTTTTCCTCTGTGATTACAGATTGCTGAACTCTTCATCTCCGAAAATAATTGTATCCTTTACACACAAACGGAGGCCTTGTGAGACCAAACCCCTAGCCCTTATCTGACCCCCACTTCCAGACAACTATTAGTACTATCTTTGCATAAAAAGCCTACACCTGCCAGTGTAATAGGGAGAAAAATATTTTTTCCATTTTTGGTGGCAGCAGGCATGGTGAATTGACTGATTGTGTCCTTGGGCCAGAATATAATCGCAGCTTTGTCCCAGAATGCTCAAGGTTTTGAATAGGGCTCAAGCCCTGTATATTTCTCCTAAGAGGATTTGTAAGTGCTTATCTCCCCACAACACAGAGTACGAGAAAGCTAATTAACCTGTATTCTGCAGTGGCTGTGTGTCACCACCACCGCCATGATCCACTATAGGCCAGTGCAGTATCAGGCTCAGATAAGAGAGGTGTGGTGTTGCAGGATCTATAACCTCTTCCCATGGCACTCCTCTCTGTTACTGAGACACTGAAACACTTTACACGCCAGCTCAACTTATCTGGCTCAGCAAGACCCAGCTCTTCACAACCCATCTCCCAAAATAGGTTGATTTACTGGGATCAATAGATCTATTCATAGTCTCCTTGTGTCCTCAGAACTCATCTAGTTAAGAGGCTAATCGGTCATTATAGGGTTGTCTTTCAGTAACATTATATAAGCTTTATAGGCAGAGGTCATGGGCTGTGTCACCATATGACCTACTCTGACTACAGCAAGTATAACATTAACGCTGTAACGATTTAAAGTAGATAGTTTTAAACTATTCGCAAAGTAATTTGAGTTCTTATTATGGAACTTTATGTTGAACTCAGTATGATCCAGACATGTATTTTTGTCAACAGAGAATAGGCCAGAACAGTGGGGTACATGGCAGGGTAAGTTAGAGTCCCTGGTTCCTGAATACAAATGAAAACAGGATATTCATGTGTCTGGGCAGAGCCAGAGTTGAACAGGCTTTTAATGTGCTCTCTTGGTTGTATTTGGGGAGGTTCCCAGGGGAGTGAGGGAGGGAAAGAGTCAGCCTAATCTAGCTGACTCTGATGGGGACTCATAGATTCACAAGCACAGACTTCATGGCATCAACTCTCAGCATCAAATGCCAGAATAATAACTCCCTGCTGCTGACATTATTCTCAGAGCTGCCAGAATTCAGAAGTGGCCTCTGTCCCTCTGGCCAAAAGCCCTCTTGGCTCCACTTTTGTTTATTGACATTTCTTCCATGGAAAGTGTATTAATTTGTCAATTCAGTTTCACTCTCAAATTAATTAGCCAATCAAACAGAACTTTCAGTCAAATCAGTCTCAGCATGTTTTCTGTTACAGCGTGATGTTTATATAGAGTTGACATTTATCAACACATTTCAAAACCATTTCCAATTTCCATACCTATTGTATAGTCTATTTTAACTGAGAGTGCTGACTGTATGAGAATGGTGGCACAAGCCACAGCTTCAGACCGCCCTTTAGAAGGTCATCTCAACCTTGATCCTGTCCACATCACATGTGTGCTGCAGGTTTTCCAAACCAGGCTATAAATGGGGCTCCCAAGTGGCGCAGTTGTCTAAGACACTGCGTCTCAGTGCTAGAGGCGTCACTACAGACAACCTGGTTCAAATCCAAACCTTATCACATCTGGCTGGGATTGGGAGTCTGATAGGCCCAGCATCGTCCGAGTCTGGCCTTGGGCCAGACTCATTGTAAATAAAAATTTGTTCTTAACTGACTTGCCTAGTTAAAGAAAGGTTAAATAAATATATACCCCAGACCAGTGGAAGTAGTGCTTTGACCTTTGTAGTCTGCCTGTACAGTAACCTTCTATACCAGATGCTCCTGGTCATACTCACCTCACTGTTGGCAGGCAACATTGGGCTTTCTAGGTGGTGATACCATAGGATCATAATGACATAAGCACATTGATTTCAAAGCACATTGACAAGATTACAAATTTCAATTTGAGGTGATTTCTGTAACTTGCTTGAGGCGTCACGCTGTATTGAACGCTTTTCATAAAAAAATAAAGAGAGGGATCGAATGGGTACAGTTTATATGCCAGGAAATACGATGCACTTATATCTGTTTGGTAATCCATATTGAATGTATAGGTTGTGAACGCATTTCCAGACATCTGATTTATTGGCCTGTAAAAAGTGCTGTGTCTGTAATAACCATCAACAGTCATTACGTCAGTGGCCCAGTAAACCCTGGAGTTAACCCACAACTGTCTGTCAGCAGCCCAATATCTCTACCTTAGCGGGGCTTTTATATACTAGCTATAGGGCTCTATTTTCGGGTGCCGTTAAGCCATCGCAATTGTCAAACACACGCTTGTTTGCTATTTCGACCAGTTAAAACTCTTCTATTTTCGAATCCTAGCACCAGGATTGGTAATTTATCTATCTTACATGTACTCACTTGCGCTGAGGTGGGAGGGGTGGCAATGTCAGAGGTGTGTCCTTAGAAATGTGCGCCAAAGTGCCAATTTCAGTATGCACTGTTGGGGATATTTAAGACCAACCGGAAGCTGGTTGTAGTGGTAACGTGGTTGGTTATGGCATTGATTTTGACAACTGAAGCACAGCCTATCCAACCGGGATGCACAGTGCCGGTTGGACATAGAACAAACAGGATGTGCTTTTTGTGCCTATAAACCTTTTATTTAGATACATAAAAAAACAAATGTTTTTGCCCATTTAGTTAAATTTGATTAAAACCAAGCATACCAATGAAGGCTGTTTTTTTGTCATGCCCAATGCATTCGCCAAGTAGTTACGACTATTGATAAAGGGTTTGGCTCATGAGACGCTTAGAAATTAATCTTAATCACCAAAGCTTTATTAAAAGATCAAGCTTGGAAGCAGCAAAACAGTGAGGGGACTTCCCCTTTTTATCTACGCAGGCTGTTATTATTTTTTATGTGAAAAAAGCTAATGTCGGCTATATGCCCATCATTGAATGAGAGATTAGATCATCTCGTGAAACATTTTAGTTATTTTCCTGTAAAAATTGCTTGTTTTCCAATTTGTTTGATTAAAAACTTTTGCCTACAATATTTTGCTTTATTCACAATTCACAATTCACATAGGTCTACCTGCAGTGCTGCGCTCCTGAGTGGCGTAGTGGTCTAAGGCACTGCATCTCCTCTGCAGGTGTCACTACAGTCCCTGGTTTGAATCCATGTTGTATAACATCCGGCCGTGATTGCGAGCCCCATAGGACAGCACACAATTGGCCAAGTGTCGTCCAGGTTTGGCCGGGGTTTTGGCTGCTCTTGGCGTTCATCAATTCAGAGCGTTTTCAGATTGTCCATTGTAAATTCAGAGCGTTTCGCTCTCGGTGCATTCAGAGCCCACACTGGACGCTCTGACTGAGAAGTATGGTTGATCTGAGTGTTCTGACCTCACAACAGCAGTCAAGCACCCAAGCTAATTGGCTAACGTTGGCTATCTTGCTAACTACTTCCAGACACAATTGGGAGAACACCTCACTCTGACCATTTTACTCACCCTAACAGATGCTGCAGACAACAATTTAATTATGCTTTTTTTACAGACATTTACTGACACCGGGGTGTTAAGCATTTACATCAAGGGGTGTTGAGCGTTCATAAATTCATCAGTTATTCTACACTCTTGCACAGAGTGACGAGAGTGCTCTAAAATCGGAGTAGATAGCCAGAGCGAATTAACAATGTCCATTGAGAACGCACAATGACTATACCGCTTAGCTAAGCTAAGAATGGCATGAATAATGAAGTCAATAAATGTTGGGTAGTTAGTTAGATAGTATATAGATAATACACTGGCATGTTCTATGTATTAGTGGCCAACTATCGTTACTTTATGTAGCTAGCTAACATACAGGTACATACTGCTGTACATATGCGTACATATGCCGTTCGTAAGCATAGTGTACCTAACAAATTGTCAGCCAACGTAACTTATTAGAAAAGTCATTACTTTATTACATTGCTCAACATTTTCTAAACAATGTCATAATTAGTTAAAGCAATGAATTTGTATCTGCTCTCGTCGGACTTCAGCTGCATATTTTTACACCATTTACTTGTTGTGAAGCCACGCCCACTTTCTGAAGAATTTCATTATTGGCCCTAAAAGCACGGAAATAGTGTCCACTGCTTGTATAGTTTATTTTTTATTTTGTCGAATTTAGTAACTATATCCATACTATAACCAAAAAGCATACTACATACTCAATTTACATCACAAATAGTAGGGTTAGTGCTATTTCATAAACTGAAGTATCAATCCACAATGGACTAGGATGAGAATATTTCGTGCCCCCAGCCGAAATGGAGTTGATGACAATGCAAAGACCATCAATAACCTACAGAACTTGAAACAACAGCATGCAGTACTAAGCCATGAAATGCGTAGCAAAATGCATCATACCGACTGTATTCCTGTATTTTGAAAGTTATAAATCTTAATCTTGATTGCTGACATGCAAAACATTTTGGGACTATATCAACAATGGACTAATGAAACAAATACCAAAAAATAGTTTTTGGGTGGAATTTTTAACTTCTTCAATTCAAACATTGTGGGTAAAATACACATATACACTGAGTGTACAAAACATTACGAACTTTCCATGACAGACTGACCAGGTGAATCCAGGTGAAAGCTATGATCCCTTATTGATGTCACTTGTTAAATCCACCTTAATCAGTCTAGATGAAGGGAATGAGATCACATTGCAAAGCACCATATGGTGACACATTTTAGAAATATAAAAATAAGGCTTTACATCCTTATAACTCAAAGGAAGTAAACTGAAAGAGAAATGTACTCCTCTGGAGTTGATTGTTAATTCAAAACAACACAGAAAAGTCTAAAATGGCAATTGTAGTTAAATTGAAGGAACTTTCTGTGAGTTTGATATTTTTTTAACTCCAAAAATATCAACACCATGACCAGAGTAGTTTTAACACAAAATGGGGGTGGGACCATATAAACCCCATTCAATTTGAATTAACTCTTGCGATTTTACTGTGTAGTCATAAAAGTTAGCCTATTTCCTTTCACATGGACAGTTATGATCAAGGTTTATAGGCTAGTGTCTTTATAGGCTACCATTTGTTATGTTGTTGAGAGAGCAGGCTTACATAGTGGTGCAGGCAGAGGACTCTTTCTAAGTGACACCATGAGTGAGACCAGCTGCTGTGTTTTTCAGATCCAGGTCAAATCATTGGTTTGTTTTTCAGCTCTGACAGAGGTAGAAAGCTGTCAACCACATCATGGGGGGTTTTCTATAGCCTGTATTCACTGTATACAATTCAGACTTTTTTAAAGCTTTCATTTGTGTCCGTCCTACTTTAACAGAAGTCAACAACAATTCAGAAATAGAACCAAGCAAAGTCTGGTCTCACGTGCAACAGAGAGCTCCTGCTTTTAAGTAGGCCATTTATGCAGGGCTGTATGTCTGTGTTTATTTAGGGCACATTTTCCTTGCCAAGTGTAAATGGTGTTGACTTACAAAGGGATGCATTTATTTCAGTATGCAGAATGCCTTTGACAAAGTGAACAAACTCGGCTCCTGAGTCTATATTTAAGGACAGCACATATTTAGTGTGTTATTATGGAATCAAATACAAGAGACTCTGGAACATCAACATGGACAAACAAGAGACTGTCCAGATTATTATAGTCCAGGCCTTCACAGAGAATCTAGGAATCTGTTTAGAATGTTGGTGATGAGCCTGTTACTTGCTGAGGTCAAGTTCAGGAGCCATAAAAAACAACAACACATTGCAGTTGAGCCTGGCGACAACACTGTTTCTGACTGCAACAACTGACTTAATCCCTGAGACAACTGATCCTTCACCTAAATAAACAGACGGCAAGGCCCTGCAGTTCATTCAGGCTGAGAAGATGTTCTATGAGGTTGCTCTGATCGAGCTCACTGCTGTTCAGGGGAGCACAGGCAAGTACATTTAGATCTATACCATGGGGGCACTAAGGGGTTATTAACACTCTAACTTTGTCATTAGGGAGTGTCCTAATAGTAACCCAGGAAATGTAATTGCTAGAAGCCAACTTTGCGGTATACAGTATGATACATAGTGGGGGGGTTTACCTGCTTTTTGTTATACACTAATCTGAATTGATACCAGTGCGCATTGTGTGATTCTGTACAATAGAGAAACAAACCTCTGTCAGAGAGCCTGGCGTATCCCTTACAGCCCTACAGGGACAATGTGATTCATTTAACCTTGGTCCATCTTTATTTGCTGGAAACATAATGCATCTCTGAGACAGTGTTCACCTCAAGTGACTAGTCATCAGTCACCTGCTGCCTCTCCTCTGCAGATGTCTGCATTCATCTCTGTTAGTCTGCCTGTCTCGCTGTCTGTCTGCCCGGGAGACCGCTATCTGTCAGTCTGTCTCTATCTGTCTGCCGGGAGACTGCTCTCTGTCTGTCTGTCTGTCTCTCTGTCTGTCTCTCTGTCTGCCGGGAGGCTGTTCTCTGTCTGTCTGTCTGTCTGTCTCTCTGTCTGTCTGTCTGTCTGTCTGTCTGTCTGTCTGTCTGTCTGTCTGTCTGTCTGTCTGTCTGTCTGTCTGTCTGTCTGCCGGGAGGCTGCTATCTGTCTGTCTGTCTGTCTGTCTGTCTGTCTGTCTCTCTGTCTCTCTGTCTCTCTGTCTGCTGGGAGGCTGCTATCTGTCAGTCTGCTGGGAGGCTGCTCTCTGTCTGTCTGCCGGGAGGCTGCTGATGCTGCAGCAGCTCAGTGTTGCGTGGGCCGGAGGTAGCAGGAGTTATGGGACAGACAGGGAAGACTAATGGCCATACTAGGCATTATCTCATAAGGAGTTGTGTGGCACCATGGAATACTGATGCCCCTGATTCAGCACTGTGCCTGCTGCTCTGCTTCTGGCATCCCAATCACTCCAGCCTTCTGTCTCTCTCTCTCTCTTCAGTCTCCTGTTCAAACCTCTGCCCATTTCCACATTCTCTCATTCTCCGTCAGAGTTATTGGACCTACCCTATTTCCTATTCTTTCACCTCATCCTGTTCAAAGTTTCAGTCCGCTTATTGCAATTTCTGAACCACTTTACTATTCCGTTTACCTCTCTGTAACATTAAGCTGTAAACGTTTTTATGTAGGCTAATCTCCACTCCCAAATCTCCACTCCCAACAGGGTCAGGTCAGTTGTTTACTTGCCTGTGTAAGCTGGTAGCTGTGTCATTTCTCTTGTGGGCGTGGTGAGTGTGCTGTTTTGGCTCACAGTATCTTTTCCCTGCCCTCTTACCTCTGCTCTCTATCTGATGTCCCCTGTTCACTATCCTGTTGGCTCCACTGTACTCTGCTGTTCAGACTCCACTCTCATCTCCACACTGCCTGCCCTGCCAGATACCCCGTCGCCAGCCTTTTGGATTCTGTTTACTCGCTGCGGAGAGAGACTGAGACAGAGCGAGAGGGAGTTAAAGGGATAGAAAGAGAGAGAGGGATAGAGCGTGAGAGAGAGAAGGATAGAGACAGACATTAGCGGGCAGCTGACTGCGTCTGATTACATGCCCTGTGTGTGTGTAACAGGCCCCCAGGAGGAGGCTTTGCTGGGCTCGGCGGGGACAGGATGGGCGTCCTCAGAGGAGCTATTGGATCAGGCCTCCCAGGCACAGCACCTGGAGCGGCTGGCCCAGCTCTGCATCGTGAGTAAAAGGTACGTAGAGATGAATAACGTGAAAGGCTGTTTCAGCTGTGTATTACAGTTCTGTATATCATGGAATAGAGGCTGGTTTATTATGTGTTATGTGTGTCTAAAGGCTCTCTAGGCCCAGTGAACAAGTATAACACAAAATGTCCTCACTTGCAATAAGGGCAGTGTTGCTGCTTAGTAATGTTGGTCTTCCTCTCGTTAAATAAGCTGTTTCTGTTCTGCTGACCTTTCAGGATGAAAAAATCGAGAATGATCTTGTTAAAATGCCTGAGCGTACAAAACATTAGGAACTCAATTTTTTTATATTGGTAATTCAATCTTTGATATAAATGTTTTTATTTGTTTATATCGATAATTAAATTTTGGATATCATTAATTTGCATATATTAGTATACACTGAGTGTACAAAACATTAAGAAAACCTGCTCTTTCCATGACATAGACGGACCAGGTGAATCCAGGTGAAAGATGATCCCTTATTAAATCCACTTCAATCAAAGTAGATGAAGTGGAGGAGACGGGTGAAAGAAGGATTTTTAAGCCCTGAGACAATTGAGACCTGGATTGTGTGTTTGTGCCATTCAGAGGGTGATTTAAGATTCAAGTGCCTTTGAACGGGGTATGGTAGTAGGTGCCAGATGCACCGGTTTGAGTATGTCAAGAATGGTCGCCGCTGGGATTTTCACCCTCAACAGTTTCCCGTGTGTATCCAACATCCAAAGGACATCCAGCCAACTTGACACAACTGTGGCAAGCATTGGAGTCAACATGGGCCAGCATCCCTGTGGAGTGCTTTCGACACAATGTAGAGTCAATGCGCCAACGAATTGAGGTTGTTCTGAGGCAAAAGGGGGTGCTCAATATTAGGAAGGTGCTCCTAATGTTTTGTACACTCAGTGTAGATGGCATAATATACAGAATAGGCCAGGGGTATTCAACTCTTACCCTACTAGGTCAGGAACCTGCTGGTTGTCTGTTATATCTGATAATTGCACCCACCTGGTGACCCAGGTCCAAATCCCTGATTAGAGGAGAAGAATGAAAAAATGCAGTTGGAACAATGAAAAAATGCAGTGGAACTTGTGTCGAGGTCCAGAGTTGTTTGAGGGGTTTGAGACTGATACTCTGTGTTTTTGTTTGCTGTTAAAGGCAAAAAAAGACTTGTTATATTTATGCTGTGTATTTTGATATTCAGTCAAGCTCTTTTTACTTTTTAAAGGCTGGAAAAGGTGATTAACAGTGATATTATTGTGCCAGAGGCTGTCTCACAGAGACATTCTGAAATGTCTATGTGGTGGAATTGTCTCCAAAATTGTTATCTTTTCTGTTCTTATTTCTAATAGAAATGTACTGTATTTAAACTGTAGATTATCTCACATCTTAAATGTATTAAAGTCAGTAACATATTGCCCCTCCCCCTGATTGTTAGTGAAAGACAGGTTATATCTTTATAATGCTTTGAATATATGTCGTCAGGATGGAAATTTCCTCACCCAATAAACAAGTGCAGGAATAAGTGTTTGCATCCGTGGCCCCCATGCAAAAGCCACTGGGTTGATTTGACCTGTAGAGTTGGAGAAAATGGCCACCAGAACATATGGATCCGATGTCCTTGATGCTGGGGTACTCTGTTAGGCCACAAAGACAGTAACATCAACATTAATTTGCCCCTTTTATCATTGGTTTCTGGGCTAACAAGGACAAGCAGATTGTAGAGATTGTTTAAGGCTGTACCCAGGGTCTTGGGTTTCTGGGCAAACAAGGACAAGCACTAGTTGGTTTCTGCTGTTTGATCTCATTCTTCTACTATACTTTTTGTTGAGGGTCTCTAGCACAATACTTTTAGGCCTAAAGTTTAGGGTGCCTTTGTAACGGGTGTGAAATGGCTAGCTAGTTAGCGGTGCACGCTAGAAGCTTCTTAATCAGTGACGTCACTCGCTCTGAGTCCTTGAAGAGACCTTGAAGTAGTTGTCTTCATCTTTACCGGGTCATACTGTATTTGTAGGTGTTTATGAACAGTCTATTAGACGGAAATTAACCTTGGACACTGATGGAGAAATAAGCACTACTAAGAGACGTCACTCGCTCTGAGACCTTGAAGTAGTTGTTTCCCTTGCTCTGCTTTTGTAGAGCGATAGGTAACAATGCTTCAAGGGTGACTGTTGTCAATGTGTTCAGACAGCCTGGTCTCATTGACTAGTAAATGTAAATCTGGGACACTCAAATTAGTATTATATGTTATGTTTGGTATGGTTACATAAGACAGATGGTTACTTAAGGCAAAACTAAAGTGGGGTGGATTGGTCGGCGTATATCCCAAAGGTAGCGAGTTTGAATCTCATCACGGACAACTTTAGCATTTTAGCTAATTAGCAAATGTTTTACTACTTGCTACTTTTTAGCTATTTTGCAACTACTTGTTAACTAACCCTTCACTTAACCCTAACCTTAACCCTTTTAGCTAACCCTTCCCCTAACTCTAACCCTAACCCTTTAACCTAACTCCTAAACGTAACCCTAACCTTAAGCCTAACCACTAACCCTAACCTCTTGCCAGCTAGCTAACGTTAGCCACCTAGCCACCTAGCTAGAATTTGTGAACTACTAAGAGATAACTGGAAGAGATGGACAGGAACTTTCTTTCGACTCACATAACGGGCTGTAGTAGTCGCCAGCCCCCATCTTCTCTTGTGGTGCTTCCTGCCTCTTTTAACGCTGTGGCAGGAAGGTCCTTCGGCCGTTGTACTTTGGCAATAGGATATCCTCAAACGATGTTCTGAACAGTGCAAAAGGACACCTAGCCATTACTAATTGAAGGGAAGAATGGTTTTGGAACAGCGCTTGTGACATCTGTAAACAGGGCTTGCTCTCATCTATGGCCATACATGAGGGGGGATGAATGACCTTGTGTGGTGTTAGCCGCGGGGAGATACAGATACAGAGAGTGCATCAGAGTTGAAATCTGTCATGCCATGCTATGCCCACCTAGCTCTGTGCCAGAGGGGGATAGCCGTGGAAGGGTGCAGAGTAAACCAACCTGTGGGGGCCATGGCATCAGTAATTCACCCTGGAGCCAGGATGAGGGCAGCCGCTTGGCAGTTGGCAGGCCCTGGACGTTTCCACTGGCTTCATAAGGTTGGGTCTCTGGCCCTGAGCCCACAGCCCTGTCGAACCAGCCTCGTTGCTCCAAAACTAATCACAGCTCAGCCCACGCGTGTTTGGATTTGTCATGCTGCTCTGCTCCAAGCACTGACATCGATCAGCACACCTGACAATGCAGCACGCCCCACTAAGCTTGATTAAGGTCAGCCATTGTTGTCCTACCTGAAAGGACTTATTTGTGGGCTTAAATGAACCAAAGGTGGCAGACCAGATAGATTTCAGCCTGAATCCAAGCCCACATTGATTATTTGGAATGACTCGAACTGCTTTTTCTAGTTCAAGTATTATGAGCATACAATGTGACACAGATCAAAACAGGAAGGACTGTGAACTTCTGATACAAAAATAATCCATAAAATGTTACTTATCTCAGTGTTCCTGTCCTTTGTCTTTCAGACCTCATCTTGCTTTAGAGTACAGTGGGAAAGCCACTAAGATCCATCAGAGGGCCTTTGGCAACGACCACCCCATCACAGACAGGAGTCTGGAGTTGCTGGCCACTGTCTACGCAGAGATCGGCAAGACAGAATACTCAGGTAAAAGCCAAAGCCATGCTGAGTAAAGACAGAAAAGCCATAGACATACTGAAATGGTCATGAGTGTTACTACATGACTGCGTGTGACAGCATGTACTGTACTGTCAGTATGACAGACAAGCCTCCTGCCTCACAGCACACAGGCAGAGGAAGAGCTTTAATATTTGATTGTTTGTGGTTAAAACTGTACACTGAGAGGTGATGTAGTGTAGACAATGTCACCACGTTAACGCAAAGCCCTCTCCAGTGGCATGACAAGCCTAAGAACAACTTAACCACTTTGCTTCAGCTCGCACACCGCACTGTAAGTGGCTTACAGAATTTCAGTTAGCCATTGTACTGTACAATGTCAGTTCAAGGAAATGTTAAATTAATAAACACACTCACTGTGCTGTTGGACATCAAAGTGGTTTTATATAGAGCTGAGCATGAAATACATCTTGTGAATCTGACAGTTTGAGGCCACTGTAATGTTGTGCTCATGCTTCGCTTGCATGAAGAGGAAGAAGCATTTTCTATTGTTTCCCAAAGTTGGCGTTTTTAGGGAAGAGAGGTCTGCTCGGGGTAAAATGTGCCCTAGATGTTAAGATCAACTGTTGAGTCAGCTTTCACAGACTGGGGTGCTGAGTAGAGCAGGTCATGTAGAACCTGGGTTGCTAAGACAACAGTTCACATTGTACATTGTTATTTATTCCAGTTGACTTTCTTGGCCATATCCTAGGTAAAATACATTTGTAAATAAATACAGAGAACAGCTGAAGGACACAGTTTGTCTTTGTAATGTAAGCCAGGTCACTGTCAGGGTATACATGTTTCATTCACCTGCGTCTCTTTGCTCTCTGTGTAATCTTAACTTTGTTTCATACACAGCGTGATTTCTCTGTGACTTAAAATGGCTGTCATAGAGTTGGCATTGTGGGTGTGTGCTGCACGCCTCCTATAAATTCCTCCATTGATAGTTGGACGGTCTACATGTCGCTTATTCATTCTATTGCACAGCTATCATAACACAAAGCCAGCGTATTGCTTTGTAACTGTGTACATGGCCATGATGGAGTCAACACAGAAATGTTTGTTTTAGTAATTTGAACTTTCATCTTCAGCTTTATCTACCCAGTATTTGTCTGCATGTTTACTTGTACCTTGACTCCAGGTTCCATTGGCAGTTAGAGACTAATGTTTACTCATGGTTAACCCCTTAAATTCCCTAGGTCAGTGTGTGTCAGCGTTGTCCAAGCGGTTTGCTGACACCGAGTCCTTCAGAGACAAACTCAACAACGGCCTCCCCCATTCCCACTCCCATTCCCATTCCCATCGTGAGAAACACTCCGAGGTCTGTCACAGGAAAGACCCCAGCCCACAGGATGACACAACAAAACCGAAGGTGACACTCTTTTGTTAACAATACGTTTTCTTCCAATCACATAAATGTACTCAAAACTGGTGTCCATTGTGTCCCCACTTCTAATGATATCTCACCCTCTCCTCAGGTCACCAAGGGTAAAATCCCCACGTCCATACTGAAGAGGTCTGGCTCAGGATCAGACTCAGAGCCCAGCCACAGACGGAAAGGCGAGCGGCGGGTCCGGTTCCGGGAGCCTGAGACCACTGTGCATGGTGAGAGAGACAGCAGGAGAAGAGGCAATGAGGACTAGATCTGTCCTAACTTTAAAAGTCTGAGCCTATTCAGTGCATGTAACGATCCGAGGGGAGATGAAGTGTATGTGTCAGACCATAGCTGAGGGAGAGTGCTGCCCTCTGGTGCATTCTCACCTCTACCCAATCACTCTGACCTCTCTACTGCACTGGGAGGCCCTGGCCTGTAGAAACAAATGTATCATTGGACTGATTCAGCTCTATTCCACTGGGTTTTGAAGAATTAAACACTCACTATATCAAAATGTATATAACGATGCTTAGTAATACATTGGTGAGATATACTGCTAAATCTAATGTTCTCCTAATTCTCTATGGGGTAATGTACCTCACAAAGGGGTCTGTATTGTTATAGCTTAGCTGTAAAAAAAATAAAATAAAAAATAATTAACAAGATACAGTAAAATCCTGTGATTAGATCGTAAAACACTGTCCCTTGAGGATACTGTAGTATTTAATGTAATGCTGAATTGCTGAAAGAACAAACATGAGCAAGTGATTTACACTTCATGATGAATTATGCATGTAAATGAGTCAGCATACAATCTGTGACACAGAGATTGCTAATTACGTGCAGCCATCCACTGTAGCTGTTCATCACCAGGCATGTGTTTACTGTTGTCTACAGCTGTGGCAGCAGTTCAGATGTCTAGGTGAAATGTGAAGCTGTTATTTACTTGTTTCTTATCTATCGGTTTCGCAGACATTCGATACTATGACTGTTTAGTTGGTAAGTCTGTCTGAGAGTCGTCCCAATTATTAACTTACTAAGAGCATCACCCTCACTGACTGGTCATTACTGACTTGTTATAGTAAACCTGTGTATGGAATACTGTTGTGTGGTGATTAATGTGAAAATATGTCGTCATAGACATTTTAATATTTTACTGTGATGCATGGGTATTTCTCCCTCCAGTGAGTTCGTTTTGCATGGCCCGGTGCCCCGGGTGAGTGGAGTTTGCACAATAAGTGAAATCTCCACCCACTCGGGGCACACAAAACGAACTGGCCCATTTGCATCCACTTTTGATATAGCGTATTCCAGTCCAGTATCTGGTGTATGGCATTTTTTATACAGTTAACAAAGAGCCTTAACCAAAAACACAAAAAAGCAGGCCTCTAGCTACAATGGGTGGAGAAAAGTCATTTTGGCACCTCACTCCTGAACGGGCAGACTGGGTAAGCCTTTAGAAATCTAAATCTTTCAACAGTTTGTTGTTGGTCTCTTTTGGTTCACAGCCTATGACACGTCCCCGTCCCGCCCCCACCTGGCCCTGTTCACCTGCTTGTTCCTGCTGATGTCACTGCTGGGCGTGGCCATGTACAGCACGGACCGCCGGCGCCCACAGCGTGTGTGTGAGGAGCTGGAGGCCTCACTGGCTGTCTACCTGATACACATGAAACAGCTGCTGTGGGGCTGCTGGATCTGGCTAACCATGCAGTGACTGGGACCCACCAAAGGGGGAGATGTGGAGCACTGAATTCACTCTCTCTTTTCACTACATGTCCCTTAAGGTGTCCTTACCCAGCCTGGTCCACGAGCACACCTCAGTCATACACACTGACTATCTATCAATGGTGTTGAGATGTGCATCCCTACTGCTACGCTCACACCCATATATAGAGAAATGTGTAATCCCAGAGATACAGTATGTATCCTCCATGCCTGTACGCTGTATGTACATAGGTGGTGGGTATGCTGCCATGCTTGTTTTGTCGATAAGACGTTTTGCACATCAGCAATGTTGACGCTCACTGGTTATGCTCACTTAACATTTTCCATTCATGACACAATCTATTGTATGTGAGTAAATGTTTAATGGAATGCAACATCAATTGTATTTATTTTATTACAGTACTACGTCATTTTGTGCACTTAAAGATTACTACAGATATGAATGTGTATATACTGTATAGAAAGGACTATCACAATATTACGCCTTGTTATTTCACATAATTGAATGTAGAAAATGTGAAAAACTGGCAAAAAACACACTTACTGTCTAAGATAAGGATTATGGATTGAGTAAAGCACTTTTAAAAAGAATCACTGAAACAGACACAGTACTGCTTCAATTCACAGTGCCAGGTTGAACTAGCAAATTTTTTGACAAAGACATTTTTCTTTTACAGCATAAATACTGTAGTTTGACCATTTTTAGGTCAGATCAATGTTGTGATCCCAGTTGGACAAAGATGACAACTTTAGCACAATAATATGAGTGCTCTCTTTCCTGGGAATGTACTCAAATTCAATGAGTGATTACGATTTTGACAATGTACCTCTTGGTAAATAATATACTCTATCCTCTAAATGTTATTTATTTCTTCTATACTGCATATCTGCATATACTCAAACATCAAATACTTTTTGTTCAATTTCTATTTTTTGATTGATCCGATATTCAGGTTTTAATCTTCATGTCAAATGCTTTTGAAGCTGTGGATTATTTGGGGATTGAAACGTACTTTAAATTAGAGCAAATGTTTATGATGCAAAGTAAATAAAAGGAATGTACATTAACTGTACGGTCCAATGGTCTACGGTAAGATGCAGCAACATTATGACACTAATTGAATCATCACTCTGGGACCTTCAGTAATTGAATCATCACTCTGGGACCTTCAGTAATTGAATCATCACTCTGGGACCTTCAGTAATTGCCACCATTCAAATATAGAAAATATAGAGTCTCTTCTTTAATGTGTTGATCTTTAAAGGGCAATGTGATGCTAATCATGTACATGTCAATCTGAGCAATAAAACACAAGACATTGTTTCCAATAATACATATTCTTTATACAGCTTTCAGGGAACACAACTATAGGAAAGAGTCAGCAATACGTTGCAACCAATGTCTGAATGGAAGAGATACTGAGACTGAAGGTTTTCTCTGCACTCTCAAGTGAAACTACTGTCTTAGCAATACAAATACCTAGCAAGTAAACATGGCCTGCATCTGCACATTTTGGTTAGTAGCTGTGTTTCACTGCTGACAATCTGTATGTGGTCACTTTGAAAGAAGTGCCTTTTAGAAGGATTTCCTAGTTTCTATCTTCTTTTATTTAAATAAAACTATCATTGCATACCAAAGTCAGTGAGGGTGGTGACTAGCTTTATATAGTCTAACATGCTTTTGGGGGGGGGTGTGTGTGTGTGTGTGTGTGTGTGTGTGTGTGTGTGTGTGTGTGTGTGTGTGTGTGTGTGTGTGTGTGTGTGTGTGTGTGTGAGAGCATGCATGTGTGCAATAAAATGATGATCCATCTTTCCACACTGCAGGCTACATTTCCTCACGCACAACAACACAGAACTGGCCTTGGATAATGAGTCATCCCATCTATGTTACGGATTTTCTCACTCACTGTCAAAACATTTTTTTGCTTGAAGATTGTGTAAAATAAAAAAAGAGGGGCCAGCCTGAGCTTTTATGATTATCAGGATGAACAGATTGATTTAGCTACTTTTGTGACTTTCAGACATTTCATCCTGAGATCTGTTCCAGTCAGTTTAAGGAATGTTCATTGACATTATTTTTGGAAAATACTGTTTGTTAATTGTAGATACTGCATAATATACATAAAATCACACATCATACTCTGTTGCTGCATGCATGCAAAGAATCCACACATTAATTAAAGCCTATCATGAATGTATTGGATTGTTCCCAAAAAATATATTGCCTGACACAAAAAAACGACAGTCTGCTCACACTGTCTACATGCACACAGTACATGCAAAAAATATAAACAAAGAAAATATGATTCATTTGAACCGTTCTTTAACCACCCTGTGTGAGTCATCATCTATGTGCAGTTAAACAGGAAATCATGGTAAAAGAAAAGTCTCAATGCACCATTTCCATCCTCTTCAAACGGCCTTGATTCTCTGAGCTCGTTTACGCTCCAGCGTGTTCCTTGAAGGGGAAGACGTCAGCAGTAACTCATTATCAAAAATAAATAGCAAGTGGAGAAATGAATTGAATCAGTTCCACAATACAGCCGGAATCTCTTTACCCTACAGAGCTTCACTGTCAACAGCAGTGTTTTAAACGGGGAAAATCAAGCAACATATATCTGAGGAGGAGTATGTCCAAGCAAGGCCTAACAATGCACTCTAATCACAGTTAAGGGATTTCATTTGATTATAAATACACTGAGTGTACAAAACATTAAGAACACCTGCTCTTTCCATGACATAGACTGACCAGGTGAATCCAGGTGAAAGCTATGATTCCTTATTGATTTATGTCAATCCACTTCAATCAGTGTAGATGAAGGGGAGACAGGTTCAAAAATTATTTTTAAGCCTTGAGACAATTGAGACATGGATTGTGTATGTGTGCCATTCAGAAGGTGAATGGGCAAGACAAAAGATTAAAGTGCAGTATGGTAGTAGGTGCCAGGAACTGCAACGCTAATAGGTTTTTCATGCTCAACAGTTTCCCATGTGTATCAAGAATGGTCCACCATCCAAAGGACATCCAGCCAACTTAACACAACCATGGGAAGCGTTGGAGTTAACATGTGCCAGCATCACTGTGGAACGCTTTCGACACCTTGTAGAGCCCATGCCCTGACAAATTGAGGCTGTTCTGAGGGCAGAAGGGGGCGCAACTCAATATTAGGATGGTGTTCCTAATGTTTTCTACACTCAGTTTAGATTGACAGGGGCTGGCCTATTATCTATTATGGCAGTTGGGGTAGGAGAGGAGGATATGTGTCAGTAATGTGTCCTCTGGGTGTTAGATCATGCCACTCTTCAACTGGTTGGCATCGGAGCCCTGGCGGGACGAGTGTCCCAGCAGCAGCTCCTTCTCGTGGATCAGACTGTCCAGAAGGTCCTCCTGGCGGTAGTTGTGGTAGACCTTGAGGAAGGCCATGACCGTGATGCCCAGCCACGTCAGCCACGCTGCCCACAGACCAAACTGCACAGCCGAGACGGGGGAGGGTAACAGACATTACATAGCCTCACAGATTTCAACAAGAGCTGGGGGTTTCCAAGTTCATTGCACATTTTTTTATAAGTCCCCGGTACAGTCTAAGACAGGGGTGGGCACCTCCAGTCCTCGGGGACCTGATTGGTGTCACAGTTTTTCCCCAGCTAACACACCTGACTCCAATAACCAAGTAATCATGATGTTCAGTTTAGAATGCAATTAGTTTAATCAGCTGTGTTTGCTAGGGATGGGGCAAAACTGTGACACCAATTAGGCCCCCGAGGACTGGAGTTGCCCACCCCTGGTCTAAGGTATCAACAGTGTATGACACTATACATCCGTCTGACCCTTACCTGGGCAATGGCAAACTGGTCATAGAACGAGGAGTTGTCCAGTCCTAACTCCAGATCAGTGTCCTGCAGGTCCTCACAGCTGAGATACAAGACAAAGTTAGTTTAGAAAAATAACTCTTTGGACTGTCCAAGAGCCACGTGAGACAGTGTGAGTGGCAGAAGGGGTCATGAGCCTCACCTGCTGGGCATGCTCCCCCCCTCTGTGATGGCGTCACACCACAGGTTGAAGCCCACACTGATGATGGTGCTGGAGAGAAAAACTGCAAACACCACCAAGGAGCTGATCACCAGATTCAGGAAGGCATTGAACAGGGAACTGCACTCACAGAGAGAGAGTGAAAGAGCAAGAGAGAAAGTGAGAGACAGAATGTAAGACAGTTTCAATCATGTAAGTGTTCTATTATTACCATCGCTGGCACATTTCCCTAGTGTTGTATGTATTGGACTTGATTAGATGATATCTGCGGAGACAGTGGTGTTTTTTTAAGACTCTTGATGCAACCATCTTTACTGTAGGTTTTAACTGTGACTATGTTGCATTCTAATGGAAGATATGACCAATAGAAAGAGATTGGTGGTGTACCTGTATGCCAATAATTCATTAATTCTTAGTTTTAGATACATGTTGTTTAAGTGGATGGATAGCTTAACCTGGCTAGATTAACCCTATGTCAGAATGAAACAAAGACAGACCAATGAAAACCTCTGCATTGCTTGGTAGCAAAACTGTTATTCTAAAGGTTGCAGACAATCATTATATAAGGCCTATCCATAAATGCAGTTTCTCTGATTACACCTCTGTTGAAAGGCAGAAAATTGCATTTCTTCCCTCGGGCTGATTGAACATTGATTATGGAGCAAAGCAGCGAGATGGGCAGATTTTGCCATAGCAAAAACATACGTTTTTTATTTTGTGGGGCCTAGATCTGTAGACGTCAGAAAAAGAAACTGAATGAAAGGCTAACGGATTTCATTTTTGCTGTATTTAATCAAGAAGCATCACTGATCATTCGGGTGTGGGAGTGGATGGACATGGGCTACTTGAGACACACCCCATCTATTTTTCTCTATTTCAATAATTCAGATAGAATAAACAATAAGCAAAACATGCAAATCAAAACACAACAACCACAACTGATTAGGACACTCACTCGTCGTGGCCTTTGAAAAGAAACAACAACAGTCTCCATGACTGCACTGCGGACAGGATGAGAGATGCTATCCCGACAAAAGTGATGAAACTGCAGGAAGACTCCGGTCCCCACTCCTCAACGATAAAGCGCTGCTTTGAGACTGTGATGTTCTCATTCTGCCACATACCACGCGTGAAAAGCAAGCATTTGCCATGGAAATCCTCCCTGTTTTCGGAGAGAGGAACTACGGCAATAAAACCAAACACAAACGCCAAAAAATAGAGGATGCATTGCGCGAAAATTAAATTATCAAGGGCCATTATCCCATCTCCTTTCTCTCACTGCGTTCGTTGCATCGGCGAATGCGCAGTAGAGACACTTAAGCGTGGGCGCAGCATCAGCATCATTCGCGCTGGAGGAGCAGTCTCAATGGGCCCGATTCAGACAAAGCCTTGTTCACCGGTTGTCGTTCATTTCAATGTGGAAGTCGACAACGGAGTGGAATCGCAACGTACCCTTGCGGTTGAAGGCTCTGTTGCGAGACAGACACTGCATTCTTTACACTTTTCCAAACTTTGTGTGGTCTTCAGTCTAGCCAGAGTCTGGCAAAAAACAGGAAGTTACCAAACCCACAGAAGAAGATGAAAATATGTGGTTTTTGGTGATGGCCTTATGGGATAGCTAGCAAGTTGTAAACAATTATCCATTCCTATAGTTGAGGACTAGTAATGTTAAATAATGTTAATACACACTGGCTGTTAAGCCAATTATATTATATCAAATCAAATCAAAATAAAATAAAATTGTATTGGTCACATACACGTGGTTAGCAGATGTTATTGTGGGTGTAGCGAAATGCTTGTGCTTCTAGCTCCCACAGTGCATTTGCTACACGCGCAATAACATCTGCTAACCTCGTGTATGTGACTTGCAAAGATTGTATTTGATTTTGACTTGATATGACTGTTGACTCCCGTTTAACTTTATTGTGATTGTAATGACATTTGCTTTTGATGATAACTATTAGGTGAAGGTCGCTAGCTACAGTGGTATCTTCAACCTAGCCTAGCTTTTAGCTAGCTAGCTGCTCTGAAAGCTAGCTTGACTTGCTATAATGTTAGATAAACAAGTTGAGGAAAAAGAAACTAAACAAAACATGTTTTATTATCACCTGAAACAATATGTTTCTCCTGTCTTGAATGAATATAAATGTGATTGTCCAGAGGCCAGGTCTCTGGCTCCCTCTATTGGGATTCGTATGGCCACAGTCAGGACCTGACAATTGTTTGAGTTTGGTTAATCCCTAATTAGAGGCAGCTGTCTTGAGTTGTCTCTAATTGGGGATTCTATTTATGTTCCCATTGCGCCCACCTGCATGTGGATCATTGTCTGTGTCAGTGTGTGCTTTTGTATTAGACACCAGCTCACGGTGCTATTCTTTGTGTCCTGCATTTCTTGTATTCTTTATTTTTTTAAAACATGTCTGCACGCACCTCTTGCTCTGCGCCTCGTTCCCTGACCACGCATTGTGACAGTGATCTCTGACGAGAGGCTCTAGTGATGCTACGTTTGATGCTCTGAGTCATGCATAAACATCACTAAAGGCATCTACAGAGAATATGTAGACTGGGCGAATGGAGCATAGCGCACTGTTGCAATATCGTTTTTCATCACAAAAGAAGTGGCTCCTTGTAACGGTCCAGTCGGAGTGAACCGTGCGCCAGGCTCCAGGTTTAAACTGCTACTATATGCTCTGCGTTTCATAATGATTCAAATAGGCTATATGTGACTCATATCAGGAAATTAGGAGTATGTCACGAGTCACTACTTCACAGAAGAGCCATTTGAGCGTAAACTATTTTATTTTTATCAAAATGCGTTTTTTGGGCATAAATGTCTTCTGAAACATGTGAACTTTCATGTGCCTTAATAACAAACTTGTATGCCATCTGTGAATATGAATACAATTGTTAAATTACGAGCATAGCCATGGAAAAAGACAGGAACCTTCCCGCTAGCCATGATTGGCTGAGACAATGGATGGGCTGGACACGCCCGAGAGATGAGTTTGGATTAGTCTGCCATGTAGAACGCTTCTGTCTATAACAGTATGTGTAGGTAATCCTTTCTAATGCAGCTTTTTTTTAAAGATAGGATGTAGTACAACGGCAAAAGTGTTGCTCTCCACTTTCTGGAGGACCGAGTTTACAAATCAGTGGAATTACGTGTATGATCTGTGTAGTAATATTATCGCAGAGCCATTTGCATTGCTACTTATAGCCTAATGTTAGCCAGCTAGCTAACATTAAACCTGGTTGGTTAGCTAACTGCAGATTCAAGCAGGGTAGTAACGTTATGTGTTGGGATTATGGTTAATGGTTTAGCTAGCTAGCTACATGTCTAAACAAAAGAGCACTCTTGTCTGTGTACTAATGGCGGATTTATGAACGCTCAACACACATTGGTCGGTGTCAGTAACCTTTGGAATTTTTTTTAAATTAAATTGTTGACATTAGCACAGTTACAGTCACCAACGCTCTGGCTAACATAAAAACAGCCTAACCAGCTCTGCTAGGGCAAGTAAAATGGTCAGAGTGAGGTGTTCTCTCATTTGTGTCTGGAAGTAGCTAGCAAGCTAGCCAATGTTAGCCAGTTAGTTTGGGTGCTTGACTGCCGTTGTGAGGTCAAAACGCTCGGATCAACCCTACTCCTCCACCAGAGCGTCCAGTGTTCGCTCTGAACACTGACAGCGAAACGCTCTGAATTTCTGAACAGACAATCTGACAACGCTCTGAGTTTATGAACACCCAGAGCACACTCTGAGCGCACTCTGGCACTCTAGATTGAATTTACAAGCACACCCCTAGTATGACAAGTCTAGTCTTTAAATCTTTCCCTTTGTTCCTTAAATGTAGTGTATGATATACAAGCTCTGAGTCTCTACTTTTATCCAATGTAAAAAACGGCATTTAAAATGTTGCTACATGTGACCGAATCGAGCCAGTCGTTCACATATGTCCTAAATCAGTGGTCCCCAAACTGTGGGGTGTGACCCCAAGGGGGGCACGAGGGTTCCGGCTTTAAACTTAGTCTGGCTTTAAACGTACTCCTGAGAAATAAAATTGGGTAGTACATCATCAGTTCCTCTTGTCTTGTTAGTCATTGCACACCTTAGAGAGCGGCACTATAGATACAAAAGTATGTGGACACCCCTATCTCCATAGACAAACATTGGAAGTAAAAAGGCTTTACTGAAGAGCTCATTGACTTTCAACGTAGGACCGTCATAGGATGCTACCTTTCCAACAAGTCAGTTTGTCAAATTTAAGTCCTGCTAGAGCTGCCCCAGTCAACTGTAAATGTTGTTATTGTGAAGTAGAAACATCTAGGAGCAACAACGGCTCAGCTGCGAAATGGTAGGCCACACAAGCTCACAGAGCGGGACCGCTGAGCGCTGAAGCATGTAAAAACTGCCTGTCCTCGGTTGCAACACTCACTACTGAGTTCCAAACTGCCTCTGGAAGCAACGTCAGCACAAGAACTGTTCGTCCGGAGCTTCATGAAATGGGTTTCCATGGCTGAGCAGCCGCACACAAGCCTAAGATCACCATACGCAATGCCAAGCGTTGACTGGACTGGTGTAAAGCTCGCCGCCATTGAACTCTGGAGCAGTGGAAATGTGTTCTCTGCAGTGATGAATCACGCTTTACCATCTGGCAGTCCGATGGACGAATCTGGGTTTGGCAGATGCCAGGAGAACACTACCTGCCCCAATGCATAGTGCCAACTGTAAAGTTTGGTGGAGGAGGAATAATGTTCTGGGTCTGTTTTTCATGATTCGGGCAGGGCCCTTAGTTCAAGTGAAGGGAAATCTTAACGCTACAGCATAGACAATTCTGTGCTTCCATCTTTGTGGCAGTTTGGAGAAGGCCCTTTCCTGTTTCAGCATAACAAAACCCCTGTGCACAAAGCAAGGTCCATATAGAAATGGTTTGTCGAGATCGGTGTGGAAGAACTTGACTGGCCTACACAGAGCCCTGACCTCAACCCCACCAAACAACATCAATTGGAACTCCGACTGCGAGCCAGGCCTAATCAGCCAACATCAGTGCACAACCTCACCAATGCTCTTGTGGCTGAATGGAAGCAAGTTCCCGCAGCAATGTTCCAAAATCTATCGGAAAGTCTTCCAGAAGAGTGGAGGATGTTATACAGCGGGTGAAATAAGTATTGAACACGTCACCATTTTTCTCAGTAAATATATTTCCAAAGGTGCTATTGACATGAAATGTTCACCAGATGTTGGTAACAACCCAAGTAATCCATACATACAAAGAAACCAAAACAAATAAGTTCAGAAATTAAGTTATGTGTAATAATGTGAAATGACACAGGGAAAAAGTATTGAACACACTTACATTTTTCCACACAAACAGTCTTCAAATATTGAAGGTTCCGTGGGCCTCTTCTATGAATCTTGATCTTCAGTTCTTTCCGTAGATTTTCAATGGGATTTAAGTCAGGTGATTGGCTGGGCCATTCTAGCAGCTTTATTTTCTTTCTTTGAAACCAATTGAGAGTTTCCTTGGCTGTGTGTTTGGGATCATTGTCTTGCTGAAATGTCCACCCTCGTTTCATCTTCATCATCCTGGTAGATGGCAGCAGATTTTTGTCAAGAATGTCTCGGTAAATTTGCCCATTCATCCTTCCTTCAATTATGTGAAGTTTGCCAGTACAATTTGCTGAAAAGCATCCCCACACCATGATGTTCCCACCTCCAAACTTCACTGTTGGTATGGTGTTTTTAGGGTGATGTGCAGTGCCATTTCTCCTCCAAACATGGTGTGTATTATGACATCCAAACAGTTCAATTTTGACCTCATCTGACCACACTATATTCTCCCAGTATTTCACTGGTTTTTCCAAATGTTGTGCAGCAAACTTTAAACGAGCTACAAAATGCTTTTTTTTCAGCAATGGAGTCTTGCGTGGTGAGCGTGTATACAGGCCATGGCGGTGGAGTGCATTACTTACTGTTTTCTTTGAGACAACAGTACCTGCTAATTGCAGGTCTTTTTGAAGCTCTCCACAAGTGGTCCTTGGCTCTTGGACAACTCTTCTGATTATTCTTTTCACTCCTCTGTCAGAAATCTTGCGAGGAGCACCTGGTCGAGGCAAATTTATGGTGAAATGATTGTCTTTCCACTTCCGTATTATGGCCCCAACAGTGCTCACTGGAACATTCAGAAGCTTAGAAATGCGCCTATAACCAATGCCATCATTATGTTTTGTAACAATTAGGTTGCGAAGGTCTTGAGACAGCTCTTTGCTTTTACCCACCATGAGATGTGTCTTGTGTGACACCTTGGCAATGAGACCTTTTTTGTAGGCCATCAGTTGGGACTGAACCAGCTGATATTAATTTGCACTGACAGGGGGCTGGATTGCTTTTTAATTACTGATAGTTTTCAGCTGTTGTCTTGGCTTTCCATGCCTTTTTGCACCTCCCTTTCTTCATGTGTTCAATACTTTTTCCCTGTGTCATTTCACATTATTACACATAACTTAATTTCTGAACTTATTTGTTTTGGTTTCTTTGTATGTATGGATTACTTGGGTTGTTACCAATATCTGGTGAACATTTCATGTCAATAGCACCTTTGGAAATATATTTACTGAGAAAAATGGTGATGTGTTCAATACTTATTTCACCCGCTGTATATATATTATCTTTATTTAACTAGGCCAGTCAGTTAAGAACATATTCTTATTTACAATGACTGCCTACCCCGGCCTCCCCTAACCCGGATGGCCAATTGTGCGCCACCCTATGGGACTCCCGATCACGGCCGGTTGTGATACAGCCCAGGATCGAACCAGGGTCTGTAGTGACGCCTCTAGCACTGAGATGCAGAGACCGCTTATACCGCTGCGCCACTCGGGATAGCAGCAAAGGGGGGACCAACTCCATATTAATGCCAATTATTTTGGAAAGAGATGTTCGACGAGCAGGTGTCCACATACTTTTGGTCATGTAGTGTATTTATAACCTGTCAGAAATGTCCAGATCCACTAGATAATTATTGATAATTATTGCATTAATAATATTATTGTTTTCCATTTAAAGTAGGCCGTGCCTACAAAAATGTCATATAAGGCCCTGTACAAGTCAATTTGCATTCATTTTGCATGCATGGTTTCTTAGATGACTGGACCTCTAATAAGGTATTCAACCTAAGAAAGTGCCATTTGTCATGTGGTTTGGTCACCGTAGCTTTGCAATCAAGGGAACAGTGCACGCTGCACATGTACATTCACACTCATGTGCACCCACACATGCATGCATGCATACATGGACACACACACACAGACACACACAGACACACACACAAGAGGGTTGGTTTCCTGATACGTGGTGACAGCTCTCAAGGAGGCGTAGGTAACTGTCAGACTCATTGGTCATGCTACAGTGAAGCCATCTGGTGTACAGTAAACCCAGGTACTTCTCCCTCGCCTTCGCTCCATCCCTCTCCTTCTCAGCCACCCACCCAGCCAGCTCCATGTCCCTGCCCTAGACACTGCCCTCCAGTGGGCATGGTACCTGATGATGTGCCTCCTCTCTGGTCTTAACCACTGTTTTTCCTTTCCCTTCATGGTGGCCCATGTTGATTCTGATGCTTCTCACAGTTGTGTCAAGTTGGCTGGATGTCCTTTGGGTGGTGGACCATTGTTGATACACACGGGAAACTGTTGAGTGTGAAAATAACATCAGCGCTGCAGTTCCTGACAAGTCGGTGCACCTGCCTGGCACCTACTACCATAACCCAACCTTTAGTCTTGCCCATTCACCCTCTGAATTACACACATACACAACCCATGTATCATTTGCCTCAAGGCTTAAAAATCCTTCTTTAACTTGTCTCCTCCCCTTCGTTTACACTGATTGAAGTGGATTTAACAAGTGACATCAATAAGGGATCATAGCTTTCACCTGGATTCACCTGGTCAGTCTATGTCATGGAAAGAGCAATGTTTTGTACACGCAGTGTATATTTCCATATTATGGAAACAGCCGTTGTATCTGTATCTGAGGTTATTTAATATTATTGTGCTAAAATCAGTGGAATATTCTTTAGCAACCACCTAATGTATATTCATCTACACTGGAGGAAGGTTAAGGACGCTCGTTTTGAAGACGATGAGGACAGAGATGAAGTAGCAATATAAAGTTGCATTAGAAGGTATTATTCGCCCTGCATTCACAGACAATTATTTATAAGAGTGGTTTACAAACATCAGGCAGACTGTATCCATCATGTTTGGTTGGGCTTTTTAGTCTCTGCGCTGTACATGATTTACAGTATGTGTCATTTTGCTGCAGTGCAAAGAACTGGGAGTTTCCACGATTGTTATCCGTTTTCAGATTAAGGTGAGTTATTGGATGTGTGTGTTCAGAAAAGAGACTTACTATGAATTACTATACAATGCTTTTTTTTCCTTTACACTGTAAGATGTGGATTAAGATATTCTATTATATGAAAGGTTTTTGGGATTTCAAAAACGTTAAACAGAGCATACAATCCCAGTCATGATTGTTGCGGTGTAAACTAAAGCATTCGAAACACCGGCTGGCCCTGTACCTACTGGGTATCAGAGTTGTCACACCTGGTGAGGTCATGCTGGGAGGCCCAACAACTCCAGAAGGTAACACACACACATGCACACAAACACACTAACACACACACACACACACACACCTCTGAATAATGCAGTGTGTGTGTGGGCCCTGCTCGTGGACGGGAGACCCAAGGGGGACCCCAAGCAGAAGTGTGTCAAGCTGAAATGTGTGTTAAGTTATTCAACCTCCTCCACCTCCCAAATCGAGAGAGGGGGAGGGATGCTAACCTAAATGCAATCCCAGGGCGCTGTGCAAATGTGAGGAGAGATGGGCAGCAGCAGCTAGTATTGGTAGGTCATCCATTTTTCATGAGTTGGAATAGCAGCAAGGCAAAAACTGACAACAGTTAACTTACAACAGATATCCAAGGACACCATTTGGTGCTTTTAGAAATAGTTATTCCAGAGTTTATCTCTATTCTTAGTCAGTCCAAATTGACCTTGCATCTAGTCAGATCATTGAGACAATACATACAGTACACAACACAGAATCCACTGGGTTCAAGAAGTAGGCTATTCAATCATTGAACCCCTACTGAGAGGTTAACTATTGATGAGCTGTATCTGGTGTGTATGGTATAGCTGTATAAAGAGGAGGGTGTCAAGAGATCAGACCAGCAGCCTATAGGAGGGGAGAGGTCGCCAAAGGAATCAGGACCTGTCACAACAAATCTGACCAGTCAGATGGAGAGGTGATGATGAGAGGTGACAGTAGAGGTTATGTGGGGTCACTGGACCAGAGGCCATCCTTGACAGCCATGGTGATCACCACCATGCTCAGATTGGTAAACACGTCATGTGTGTAGATGCAACCATATCGTTTGATTTACTTGTCCATGCATGAAGCCATTACTGTGACAAATCAACAAAATCATTTCTGGGAAAAATATTTATTTGTATCTGCCAATTAATGACAGTCTGCACTTATTTACAGTGGTTTTAAGTTTAGCACTACAGTACCACTATACAGTTTATGGACAATTTAGATGTTACACAGAGATGTTTAATGTATGTGATGTCACACGTTTGCCCCTCTTCACCCTGGCTCCACGTTGGCCCGACACGCCCAGCAACTTTTGGGGCAACTTCCCAAAACCCCTCTGACCCACCCCTTCCTCTGCCAACAACAGAACAGCAGCAAACAGACACAATTAGGCCCTCATATCCTGAGTCGGGGAATGGAGTGGTGATGAAATATCCTGTGGCCATTAATCTTTCCCCGGAGGTTGAGGGTGACTGGAACCGCAGGGCCAGGCACTGATGAAATGTTTCTAATAGAGGCCATTCATCTCCCTGTAAATCTGCTCCATGTGTCACCACCACACAACTAACTCTGTTTATTCAGCCTGCCTCTCTCCATAGAGACATCGAGATTTTCATAATGATGCGCACAAGTTGATCAACAAGCTAAAATCTTACAGTAATGTCTTTGGATCTGTCAGCAGTAATGTCTTTACTGGATCTGTCAGCAGTAATGTCTTTACTGGATCAGTCAGCAGTAATGTCTTTACTGGATCAGTCAGCAGTAATGTCTTTACTGGATCAGTCAGCAGTAATGTCTTTACTGGATCAGTCCGGCAGTAATGTCTTTACTGGATCAGTCCGGCAGTAATGTCTTTACTGGATCTGTCCGGCAGTAATGTCTTTACTGGATCTGTCCGGCAGTAATGTCTTTACTGGATCTGTCCGGCAGTAATGTCTTTACTGGATGTGTCCGGCAGTAATGTCTTTACTGGATCTGTCCGGCAGTAATGTCTTTACTGGATCAGTCCGGCAGTAATGTCTTTACTGGATCTGTCCAGCAGTAATGTCTTTACTGGATCAGTCCGGCAGTAATGTCTTTACTGGATGTGTCCGGCAGTAATGTCTTTACTGGATCAGTCCGGCAGTAATGTCTTTACTGGATCTGTCAAGCAGTAATGTCTTTACTGGATCTGTCCGGCAGTAATGTCTTTACTGGATCTGTCCGGCAGTAATGTCTTTACTGGATCTGTCCGGCAGTAATGTCTTTACTGGATCTGTCCAGCAGTAATGTCTTTACTGGATCTGTCCGGCAGTAATGTCTTTACTGGATCTGTCCGGCAGTAATGTCTTTACTGGATCTGTCCGGCAGTAATGTCTTTACTGGATCTGTCCAGCAAAATGACAAAGTTACTTTTCAATTGCTCGTTTGTTGATGAGCATTCCATTCATGAACATCCCAACCTTGTTTCAGCATAACCAATCTGATAATGACGTCATAAAGATTATTAACATTCCATATGTTTTACATTAACAACCACGTGTTAATGGTCATCCTGCACTCTGATTATCCATAGCTGCTGCTGTTTTAATGGAAAATGGTTCTATAATATGCTACTAAGTATGACTTGTGTGGACACGTTTATTTTCGCACATTTGTCATCAATATCTCCCAATCAGCCAATTTATCACCCAAACACTTTTGTTCTCTCTATCTGCCACAGGTGGAGCCAGGGCCTAGATGGATGATCAGATCACCACACCAGACTGGAATACAGATTTGTAGCCGTACAAAGACGGAACATTTAATAAATCATAGAATAAAACCTCCAGGTAATAATAATAATCTTTATAACATAAATCTAAGCTGTTTTTTTGGTAATGTATTAGAAGTCAGTATCTTTTATGATGGGTACTGATTTAGAATTGTACAATATCAGCATTCAATACGCCAAAGAAACATCAACCATTCACACAGACAGTCCACACACCAATCAATATCCCAAAGGTACTGTATAATCACTGTCTATGTCATCATGAATTACATTTATGTAATAACATTTCACCTGCCAGGCTCCAAATGGTTCACATGACTCCAACTAAACAATAAGATAATTACATCCAAATTAAACAATTACCTAATTAAATCTCAATTGAACAACTGCCTATGCATATCAGTGTGGCAACATTACAGTACACATGCTGTACATCCATTGCTGACATCATGGGGTGAAACGCACCAACTGTGAGCTCCATTAACGGATTAAACAGAGCCAAGAAAGCAGTCTGCAATTTTTGTCAGCGTAACACAAAGTAAATGTATGCAGCATCAAAGTGGTGAGGTTGACTTCAGTAGTTAAAATATGTAAGATAAGTTCATTAGCGCTATTCATTACCAATTAAATTAAACAACATCTTTAAAAAAATGTAAGCCGAAATATGATTTCACCATCTTTAGATGACATTACTGATTCTGTATGAGGAAAGATGAGTAGGTTGTGACAGAGGCAAGGCAGGAGGGGAAAGGGTGCATGCTGGGATGGGCTCCTGGGGGTGTAGATATGAGATCATTCTAATCAGAGACAACTACAAAAAAACTCCAAGCTGGGACAACACTGCCCTCCATTGGCCAACCGGAGCATGTTTCACTCCACACTGACAGTGACCACATAGAGATGACATTTGACATCCCGCTTGTCTCTTTTTTGCTTGGACGGAGACTCCTGGAAGCTGACCAGACTGTTGGAGTAGGGTCGCCCAGGAACAAGAGAGCCCATCTTTTATGTGGATGAATAAAAGTAAAGAATGTCAGGGCCACCTCTTTTCTGAAATAATAAAACAACATTTGTTTTACAAACTGAGCTTTAATTAAATGCCACATTAGGCCCCTGCTGTGGTCTCTTAATCCCTGGTCCCTGTGATGAGGCAGGGCATCAGTGTGGTGTGCAGGGCCGTGGTTCCCCAAGGCAACAGGATGTTAGTGGCACCTTAATGGGTAATGGCTGGAGCGGAATTGGTGGAATAGTATCAAATACATCAAACACATGGTTTCCATGTGTTTATGCCATTCCATTTGCTCTGTTCCGGAAAATATTATGAGCCGTCCTCCCCTCAGCAGCCTTCACTGCCCCAGGCACAGTGGTGATCAGCAAGGCCCAGCAGAGCTCCATCTGCTCTGGGTAACACCAGTGGCAGACCCCTACCAGGGAGAGCAAGGGGTGGGGGTCACGGACGAGTAACTGTGACAAGGTTGAGAGAGTCCTGGTCTGACATTACAGTACACCACCCCCTCTCTGCACTTCATCCTTCATCACCCCTCTCCCAGCAGTAGAGACCCCCTGCCCACCAGTACATGCACTTAGAGTCCCACTCCAGGCACAGACTCCCCACTGAGTGACAGCAACAGGCCAGCAATGGCCACACACACACACATTTACTCGGAAGAGAGGCACTCACTGTACAGTCTCCAGCCAGACGTGAGAAACAACACTAGATTCCTTCCTGGGCTGCTGCTGCTGTTTTTAACGCACCATCAATCTAATGTTCTAAAGGGCAACTCTCTTAATGTTCCCCGTCACAATGACAAAGGAAGAGAATACTAGAGTCATGTATTCTTCAATACAAATTCATACACAAACACACACCATCTGCATGTATATCAATAAATCATTAGCATTTCTATATTGTCAAATCTGTGCAAATTACAAACTATTAATTATTTGACCTTTGGTAGCTGTGACACTAAATGGGTTTTCTAAATGTAAGATAGACTAGCTTTTTATTTCTATCCATTTTAATATAATCATAAGATAAACACAATATAAAAAAAAAAAAAAAAGTGCATATGTGGAGTCTGCAGAATGTGGCACTGTGAAGCACACAAAACTATTGATTTGCATTTAATCATACAGTAAAAAAAAACACACACACACAAACACACTACCTTTTGAGATGGTGTATATCTGCTCTATGGCAGGCAGTAGGCCAGTGGATACCCTCTGGGTCTCCAGGGCTTGTTTCCACCAGCTGCCCAGCTTACAGTGGCCCAGTCTATCCTCTGGGGTGCATCTGAAGCATGCTGCCTCCTCCTTGTGCGAGGCCTTCTCCCCTCCAGGTAACCTGTCTCTGAATGTCTCTGGGGCTGAGGAAGGGCTTAGCCGGGGGGGTTGCGGCTGGGGCTGGGCTGGGGCTGGGCTGGTCCTGCGGGACAGAGGGACTCCAGGAATCTGTAGCTGTCTGGAGTGTACGGACCTCCGACGGGGGATGAGCATGGAGGAGTCCTGGAGAGAGAAAGGCCTGATGTACCTCCCAGAGCCTCAACTGTCCTGTTCCCCCTCCAGGGTAGAGCCTCTCT
Source organism: Thymallus thymallus (assembly GCA_023634145.1). NCBI lineage: Eukaryota > Metazoa > Chordata > Actinopteri > Salmoniformes > Salmonidae > Thymallus > Thymallus thymallus. Next base: position 17,607,481 of record CM042405.1, on the reverse strand, counting down.
CTGTATCTGGGCCACTGGGCCCTGCATTTCCCAGCTCCTCCAGAGAACAGGAGCTGGGAAATTCTGGTGGAGCTCAGAGAGCAGGTCATGGGTGGTCTCAGTGAGGTCATAGGATGTCAGGATCTCTGGTTGGTCCACTGCATCCTGGGAGTCCCGGCAGAAACATTCCATTGCTTCCTCAAGCTGTTGAGGGTCAGACGCCCTCTGAACAAACACAGAAACCCAGTTGGCCAGTACTGTAGGTGGTCTGCATAGTATGTACAGTATGTATTTGTACAGTCTGTCACCTGTAAGGGCTCCAGCTCCAGGAAGCAGAGATGAGGCAGCATCAGCCCCAGAGAAGGTGGAGGTCTGGGGGAGGAGGTTCTCTGATTTGTCCCCTCCAGGTATGACGCTCTACACGTCAGTCACATTTGGTGCATGAATGATTTCCTCAGTCATTTCCTTTTAGTTGTCCATTTTATCTGGATTATCATGAACATAAGTAATTTAGCTGAAGGGCCAATTATGTAATTATCTCTCAGTCAAGTCATACAGTGTATGCAGCAGATATAGTGAAAACAAATCCACAACACTGAGAGTGTAGTAACATTTGATACCATAGTCAGGTGTCAGGAAGTTGTGACTCCCTACTTGGATCTCAGAAACAGAGGGCACTGATTGGTTGTCCTCATTACTGTAGAACTGAGGATGGAGGTTTAATCTGCTCAGACTATGCCTGACATGAAGAACATGTCTTTATCTTACTGTACTTTACAACACAATGCTGGCCACACAAAAGAGTGGAATAATGGACTAATAAGTCTGTTGAAATGATAAAGTAAACATAGCCATTGTGTAAATGTAAGGATTGAGAGGGGTTACCTTCTGTCTAGTGTTACATGTACAGGGGGAACTGCCTCCTCTTTCACAATGAAGATGTCGTCTCCTGGTATATCACTCGATATGATATCCTCTACTGCCCCTAATGGATACATTACAAAATAAACAAAAAACACACACTTTCAAGAACTCAGATGACCAGAAAATGTTCAGTTGGGGTAATACTCAAGAACTTTATTTCAAAAAGAGCACCAGCTCCTCCACATTCATGCTGTCTTTACTGAGGATGTTGAAGGATTCAGGGTATGTAGCGCCCTCTAGTGTCAGAGGAAGGCCAGGGCAGCCTGGGTGGAGTATGTCTGCTGGGGGGATGGGCTGTCATGCTGCCTGCTGTGACACCCTCCTCCATCACTAAGCAGGGAGGAGATCTGCTGCAGCATCACTGTGCTTCCATACACATGTGGGACGCTCCATCTCAGAGGGCGCAGAGAGGAGGCAGAGGTGAAAGAGAACATAGATTCAGAGTTTTCCTTGGATGGGGATTGAGAGAAGAGGTGTGCCGGGGTCCAGTGTTTCTCCTGCATTGAGACAAAGGAATGCATAATTGTAATAATCATCATTGCCCAAGTATTATTCCTCAGCACACTCTATCTCAGACAGAGCCACAGTAGTGAAGTACCTCAGCTATGAGGCAGGTCGTCATCAGGTGGCTCTGTGTCTCCCTGTTCTCCCAGCCTGTCAGTCATCATATCCACTGGGGAGGGGCTAGGGTACTCTCTCTTGGTACTCCCCTGGCCATGCCACCTCCCTGGGCCAGGGACAAGAGAACGGGTGCAAACGGGTTATACCAACCACACACTGACATTTGGTATTGCTTGGGAACAACATTTTTGTGGTCATGTTTTATTGACTGTACCTCACTGTTGGCTGTGGTTGTCTAAATTCAATCAAAGATCCCCTGAGGAGTCGGATCCAATCCTCTGGAGAGAGAGTGTTGCTGTTATGAGACTGATTCTGCAGGGCAGAGAATGGACAAATAGGAACCCCTACAATTCACAACATTTCAACGACTTTAAGAACACTTGATAGTGATGATGATATTTCTGAAATCAGTATCAGTCACAATCACTGATCTGTATCTGGCTCTTTCACTGCCATAGGGATCCCTTGTGGTCCTCCAACGCTGAGGAAGCCCTTCTACTCCACACTGACTCTCAGTCTCTTCCGACTGGTTAGTACAATGGCCTACATCCTAATAAAGGTAGTTTTTCAGTAGAAATTGATTGACATAAACACACTGCATGCACTGTATATGCCTATGTATTTACATGTCTGTTATGATATGTGTTACAAAAGGGATCACCTTCCATACTGCTTCCATGCTGTCTGAAGCCTCCACACATAGACCAAGCCTCTCACATCCATTAAGGAAGTACCTGACCATGTCATCACTTCCTGTGTGACCTTTCTTTAGGAGGGCCCAGGCGTCTGAGACATGGCTGAGGGGCAGAGAAAACAAGATGGAATATGAAAACCGTAAGCCATACAGAGAGACAGTGTATGGTACAGTAGTCTATGCAGTATATTATATCCTTGTGTATCTATACCTGTTCTGTAGGAGTACATCCACAGAGAGCTTAAGGTGGAGGCTAGATACTTCAGAGCCAAGCAGAGCTGCTTTCTCCTCAGCAAGCTGTGGATGATGCAGCGGTGCTGCCAGGAGAACTAGGGTGGTTCAGACCTGGAGCTCAGCAGCATAGTTGGTTATAAACCTATTCCAAAGAAATGCATTAAATACATCAACAATAAGTCATGTTGCTGTATTGAACTACAAACCACAGGCATCAGAGAGTATAATTGGTATTTAGATCAAGTACAATACTGCGTAACATATATTTATACATGACTTTACAGAATTGAAGACCAAAGTTATGGATATGGCTTTAAGAACCTAGTTAACTTGCAGTGCGGTATAGCCTAGAGGGCTACTATTCATGCCTATGATATCCACGATCAGATCCAAGTACAGCAGGTACAGCGAAGTAATAGCCCATTTTACCACAGAACTAATATGTGATCAGAAGCTGTAGTCTCCAGCACTTACCTGCCACAGTATCCAGTGCTCGCCTTCCACTCAGGGATCAGGCCATCTCTCTCCCTGTGGATGTGCTGACTTGTCCAGTGTGTGTCCACAGTAGAACTCTCCTCTTACACAAGCTCCTTTGGGCCATGGTAATCCAGTAATCTCAATCTCACTTGAGATCTTATTGGCTGATTGGCTGTGTGGATGTGTATGGACGTGTGCGTGAGAGACAGAGAGAGAAAGAGAGAGTGACCGAGAGAGTGTGTGAGGGTAGGGGTAGGTGAAAGTGCTTTGTTGCAAATACAGTTACACCATGAGGATAAGGGCGGCAGGTAGCCTAGCGGTTAGAGCGTTGGGCCAGTAACTGAAAGGTCGCTGGTTTGAATACCTGAGCTGACGAGGGGAAAAACCTGTCAATGTGTCCTTGAGCAAGGCACTTAACCCTGACTTGCTCCAGGGGCTGACCCTGTAGGTAGGCCGTCATTGTAAATAATAATTTGTTCTTAAGTGACTTGCCTAGTTAAATATAAATAAAGGAGATTGTATTAAGGTATTTGGAGCTTTTCATTCTCAGTGTTAACTGTTTCTTGACCCATTTACTTTCCCCCTGAAGCATATATAGTGTCACCAAAGCACTAGAGGGTAGCAAAAACTTTGTTCACTTGATCACTTTAAGGCATTTTATCAAACAATCTGACACATTTTCAGTATTTGCTTATGAGCTTAATATCGTCCTCTTTGATATTATGGGAATAACACTTGTCATCACAAACTGATTTAGCCTTGATGTGTTGCCTTACTTGGCCTCAACCGGTTTCAGGAATGGAGACTCAGACCCAGAGGAGGGCTCACTGGACACAATACTAGAAGCACACATATACATACACACACACACACACACACACCTATAGACACTGATTATAAATCATAGGCCACTTAAAAAAAAAAAAGGAATAGAACACTATGCACTTTAATAATGTATCCGTATCTGCATCACTCATCTCTATGTATAAACTGCACTCTACACTATTCTACGGTATCTTAAATTGTGTGTACATATTACATCACCAATCTCATATGTATACTGTATACTGTATTGTACTATATACTTCGCCACTGACTGCTAAACAACCATCTCTAGCACATCAGAGACTGCTGACTGTAGACATAGATTAGACATCACCGTCCACTTAAGGATGAAACACTTTAATAATGTTTCCGTATCTTGCACTACTCATCTCAAACAGTATGTTTAAACTGTACTCTATACTATTCTTCTGTATCTTAGTCACTTAATCGTGTTTACATACATCACCAATCTCTTACAGTTGAAGTTGGAAGTTTACATACACCTTAGCCAAATATTTAAACACAGTTTTTCACAACTCCTGACATTTAATCCTAGTAAAAATTCCCTGTTTTAGGTCAGTTAGGATCAATCATCAGGATTAATCATTCTCTCTACTATTATTCTGACATTTCACATTCTTCAAATAAAGTAGTAATACTTTATTTGAAGAATGTGAAATGTCAGAATAATAGTAGAGAGAATGATTTATTTCAGCTTTTTTATCTTTCATCACATTCCCAGTGGGTCAGAAGTTTACATACACTTAGTATTAGTATTTGGTAGCATTGCCTTTAAATTGTTTAACTTGGGTCAAATGTTTCGGGTAGCCTTCCACAAGCTTCCCACATTAAGTTGGGTGAATTTTGGCCCATTCCTCCAGAAATAACTGGTGTAACTGAGTCAGGTTTGTAGGCCTCCTTGCTCGCAAACGCTTTTTCAGCTCTGCCCACAAATTTGAGGTCAGGGCTTTGTGATGACCACTCCAATACCTTGACAAAAAATAACATTTGTCCATCCATTCAATATCACCCCCTCTGTGCAAAAAACACACACACACACACACACAGACACACACACGCACAGACACACACACACACACACGACCCTTGGCCAATACAACTCTTTCTGGTGCTGCAGTCAGTCAGATTTGTGCAGGTGGCAGAAGGTACATCCAAATCCTACAGGCCTGATTAGAGGAGATTATTAGGAGGGTCAGGGGGCTTGGCCAGAGGACTCACTGTGCTGTGGGTGTCTGTCTACTCCTTCTCTAAAGGCCAAGTCTTAGGATGTCTGTCAATGAAGAGCAAAACAAAGCGCTAAACAAAGATGGGAGCCAGATCAGACGGACACTGTGAATGCTGCTAAGATAAGGTAGGTCCCACTGAATGCTGCTGTTCAGATGTTTTGGTGTATGGTATTCAATTTAATGTTTGTTATTTGGTTGAATTTTCTAGTCTATTCTATTTATAGTTTATTCCAGTCTATATCTACAGAACAAATGCTTAGCAAATTATTGAGGTAATGTACACTTTTTCGTGTTGATGGTTGGTTCAGCAGAGGTGACATAGTCCAGAGGTGTGCATTATCCAATTTAGTCATTTTTTATATTTGTGTAAAAATTACGGTATGAGAAAATGTTCATGCAGTTATTCAGATAATATTCATTATTATTATGGTGCAGGACTGCTAACACTTATAAATTGGAGACCCCTACTCAAGAAATGTATAATAATCACTGAATTAAGCTGCTTATGCGAGTATGTGTGGAAACCTCCTCCCTTTATCTCTCCACAGCCCCTTGTGCCTCTTACTTCTTCCCCTTCCTCTATCCTCTCCCCCATCCAGCATCCTACCAGGACATTGGATAAAACTAAACAAACAAATCTAAGATGGCCGTACTGAAAGTGAAATTCACCAAGACCAACAGGGACAAGCTTGCCCAGGTGCTGTGGATCCTCAACTGGGTTTCCGTGGTAACGGGGGTGATTCTGTTTAGCCTGGGGCTCTTCCTAAAGGTGGAGATCAACAAGCGCTGGGAGCTTATGGCAGAGAGGGACCTCCACTACGTTCCCAACATGCTCATCGCCACAGGCCTCATCGCCTGTGGCATCAATTTCCTGGGCGGGAAGATCTGCTACGACTGTGCGGACACCACTAAGTTCCTGCGCTGGAAGCTGCTGATGCTGCCCTACGTCATCTGCACCTTCTTCTTCACCTTCTGCATCCTGATGGGGGCTCTCATGTGCTACGGCATGCGCAGTGAGCTGGAGGAGGCTCTGGACCTGGGTCTGCGGGACGCCATGCGCTATTATAAGGACACTGACACGCCAGGCCGCTGCTTCCTGAAGCACACTGTGGACCTGCTGCAGATCCAGTTCCAGTGCTGCGGCAACTTGGGCTTCAGAGACTGGTTCCAGATCCAGTGGATCAGCAACCGTTACCTGGACATGTCCCGCAGGGAGGTTGTGGAGTAAGTACAGACTACAATAGTGATACCCTACCTGCCAGATCAGACACAGAGCTCAGCTCTGGGCACATGTATACTATGATCTTAGGGTTCTTGAGTATTTGAGTCTTTAGATGCCCCAAGTGATGCCCCCTCTCCCCCTCTCTACGTCTCTAGCCGGCTGAGGAGTAACGTGGCAGGGAAATACCTGATGGACGGGGTTCCCTTCAGCTGCTGTAACATTAACTCACCACGCCCCTGCATCCAGCACCAGATCACCAACAGCTCAGCCCACTTCAACTATGAATACCAGACAGAGGAGCTCAACTTGTGGAGGAAGGGCTGCCGCCAGGCCCTGCTGGAGTACTACACCCACATCATGCAGTCCATCGGACTCACCGTCCTCATGATCTGGCTGTTTGAGGTAGGCTTGGGGGTGTCCTTACAAACAGACTGGGATGTGGTTTGAATAGAAGTAAACATGGTTCCTGGGACTTTTATCTGACATACACCACTTCCGTTATTTAGACTCAGAAAACCACCAATTATAAAGAACTCAATCTACATTGCATTATTCGGTCTATGACACCTTGTCCTTGCAGGGAAGTGATCAGGGCTTCTGGTTCACCTCCCATGCCCTTCATCCTCCCCTAGCGTGATAATACTATTGGTTATTCCCGTTGCATGCTCCCTAATCCCACAGTAAATCTCTTGTGTGACATTGGCTCTGGGTTATCCATGCTCAGCCTTCTGTGTGGACATACCCTTTGTCCTCTGCTGAGTCAAATGGAACTGTCCCAAAATACACATCCCAATACAGCCACATATGTTACTCTGGTCCACTATAAATGATAAACAACAGTTATATTCCTCAGTATTTTATGGTCTAGGGATTTCCCCAGTAATGTTTGTTCGCTGTTGCAGCTGTCGGTGCTGACGGGGGTCCGTTACCTTCAGACATCCCTGGAGAACGTGCTGAGACAGGGGGACCCAGACTCAGAGTCCGACGGCTGGCTCCTGGAGAACAGCTTTGTGGAGACAGCCAGATCCAAATTCAACATCATAAAGAGCTTGGGGAAGTGCAACCAGATTGACACAGCCAACAACGGCGACCCCAACATCGATGTCCCCTCCACAGCCTACTATGGACCAGACAACCTGCCCCCAAAACGGATACCTGGGGTCAGTTGACCCCTGCTCAGACACTTAACTTAAATAATCCACTCCACAGAGCCCTCAAAGGGTGAGGGACCAGGCAATACACATCAACATTTTGTCTAAAGGACAGGAATTGCCTCAAGCAATAAAAGCTACATAAAAGCTTGCCTGAAAGAAACATGGAATTGTGGCGGAATGGGACTGAGCGATGTGGCAAACCAAGCAATGTTCGTAAAAGGGAGGACTGCCATTACAGGGGGGGATTTGGTGAAATGTTTGCAAAAGAGACATCCCATAGCAGATTGTTACAGAACACTATCATAATAAATAACAGGTAAATGTATAGCAGATTGTTTAGCAAGAACATACAAACAAAAATCAATGTGTCATCGATTCTATGCCATCATCACCTTGTTACCTTCTTTTCATATACTCATGATCAAATTTATTTAAAAGTGAAAGCCAAACTGTGTTATTCCGCCTTCAACTTGTGAACCCTTCATTGACAAGCGTCCACAGAACTGCATTTAGGACCAACATGTTATTCTTGTCAACAGACATAAAATAGATAGTCATTTTGCACATAAAACAAACCAAACAGTCAGTCACTTCCCAAGTTCCTAACTACAATTAATGTGCCTCCGCTTGAATGTAATGATAAGGACATTGGTCTAAATGAAAATATACAGACCTTTTCCACAGTTAAGGGACAAGATTGTAGAAAAACATGGCAATTGAATGTGTGCTGAGTCTTGATAAAATACCTATATAGGCTTTTATAAATATTTGCTCTAGTTTTCTACAGCTACAGACCAACGCAACTCAGCATGTCTTACTCACAGTTATAACCAAGCCTTCAAGAAATCTTACAAATATGACAACAGGGGAAGAGGATGAATGTGAGTTAGAGGGGTTTGTGGGATAAACATTGCCTACAGATGGAAATCCTAAGGAAAGAGTAAATATAAGCTTATAAATGCAAAATCATTTCGGAACTTCTACAGCTATCAAGGTTTTGCTGATAGTTGCTCTCGTTGTTTTTGTTCAGTACAAGATTGTTTCTGTCAAGAGTGTTAATGACTGGTAAGGCACATTCTGTAGGAGAAATGTGAAGACCTAGCACTTCAAATAAATATCACTGGTGCCATTTTTCTACCGTACTCAGAAATAAAACACCAATAAAACACTAATAAAGTAGTCCTATGCAGCAAGTCTGTATGCATATTAATGATTGAGATTTCTAAGCAATAGCAGAATTGTCCTAAGGACCCCCACTGCCTCTGATTACCCCTAATCTGTGTCCGAATGGGATTTCACATTTACATCTCACCTCCAATCAATCAGCGGACACACACATCCTATTATAGGCACAGAGCCAGATACACACCAGACTACTTAAGGCTCTCAGTCTAAACTACTGAGCACTACAGATACTACACTACTAATCAACACAATATGTTATCTTGAATGAGCTATGTAAGAGGCTACCTTATTTCAGTTGCGGAAATTCTTACATAGGGAACTAAACAGAGAACTAAACAGGACTTTTGAGGGTCCACTCAAAGTAAATCTTAAATGAATCATTGTTTGTCGTCAGCGCGCTGGAGAGGTTCCAACAAACTTGATGCACCATAGTCAATGTCTGTCAGGAGCTCTCACGGGGCAGTCCTGTTTAGTTCCCTTATACACCGGTTACATATACGTTACATAGGCATAGTTTATAGGGTTGGTTCCGGCACGTGTCTGGCACTGTCTCCTATCTTAACTTAGAGAACAAATTCTGGGCATTCTGCCAAATAGTCTAAAGGAGGAGGTCATGACGGCCCCCCTCATATCTTTACCCCGGACAGGCAGGAACCAAGGATTGTTTATGACACCAAAGACAAGATGCACAAAGTAACATTTCCTTCAAACAGTCTTTAAGCAAAACTATACAGGTTCTTCACAACCTTAATTCGCTGTGGAATGAAACAGTGAGAGGAAAGTCATTATAGCAAGTCTGATGTATTATTCAGCCCAGGTACTGAGCAACGATCAACAGTATTATAGATGTAGTATTAAACAGTGCTGCCAGCAAGAGTAGTTATAAGAGCTTAGTAGTGCTTATTATACATGTAGGTAATTATTGTAGGAAACATGAGTCAAGGGCACTGAACAATAGGAAAATGGGATTTGATGTCAATGTGCAAGTCAATGACCTGACATAAAATGTGATGACGGTGTTGATAAGACATAAGAAGTACCTTAAAGTCTTTTTTTTTTTATGTGATCGACTCTCCTTTCAGACACTGAAGAGTAAGTGGACACCGCATTTCTGTTCTTATACCCAGTCAGACACAGATGGCACAATAACTCACCTAGATAATAGTGTCTTTATTCAGACAGCCTGGTTATCATACAGCAATGTCAAGCAACGCAAATGAGGAAAAACAAAACCATACAGCATATGCACAAAACAACTTCATTTTCCTGAAAAGCTTGATGTACATATATCAAGTGTATTATTATAGTGATGACTTTGTTTACTCTCCCATAAAATGTACATAATTGTCTTAAAATACACTAACATAGTAGTGATGTGCTCTTATTTACTCATTAGATTAGTCATGTGTACAGAATATATTTAGTGTTGATGGTATGAAGCTTTTTGTCCCCATTAGCTACAATATGATCTATTTGAATATAACTCTCACAGTTAAGACAGAAAAGTATCAGGTTGGCAAAACAGAGAAATTCAGCAAAGACTGAAGATACCTTCTGATGCCATGTTTAGAAATCTTAATTCATATACATTGTTAGGTTCTGAATAACAGGGTGAAAAACTAGATGGACACTATTGAAAGCTCAGACCAAGTTTATTCTCCCAACGGGTCACACAGCTGCACAAGACAAAAACATGATTCCCCTAACACAGTATATATACTCCAATTTAGGTGACCTGACCTGACCTCAACCCCCTTGATGCCTAGTCCAAAGCTCTCCACCCGTATCATGTGATTGCCTCCTCTACTCAATACATTCCAAAGCCCCCTGGCTCCTATCCAACCTTCATTGACCCAGCATATACATTCCTCCTACAGATAACCATCACCTTCTGGCGTCTATAGTATAACTGATAATTAACAATATTTCAAGTTTAGGAGTCAGTACTCAGAATCCATCAACATGAATTGAAAAGGTTTGTCATTTTTATTAAAAAGTGCTTTTAGATATTCATTTAATTGCTACTATTTTTGATCATGTTTTTTTAGAGCCAAAATAAACAAGTATTATGCGAAGAATGAGCCAATGTTCAAAAGCATTCAGTTAACAAGCAGCAATGTTCACAGTAAATGACCAGTATAGAAATTGCTTGTGTGCGTGTGTATACATACATACATACATACATACATACATACATACATACATACATACATACATACATACATACATACATACATACATACATACATACATACATACATACATACATACATACATACATACATACATACATACATACATACATACATACATACATACATACATACATACATACATACATACATACATACAGTGGGGAGAACAAGTATTTGATACACTGCCGATTTTGCAGGTTTTCCCACTTACAAAGCATGTAGAAGTCTGTAATTTTTATCATAGGTACTCTTCAACTGTGAGTGACACAAAAATCCAGAAAATCACATTGTATGATTTTTAAATAATTAATTTGCATTTTATTGCATGACATAAGTATTTGATCACCTACCAACCAGTAAGAATTCCGGCTCTCACAGACCTGTTAGTTTTTCTTTAAGAAGCAATCCTGTTCTCCACTCATTACCTGTATTAACTACACCTGTTTGAACTCGTTACCTGTATAAAAGACACCTGTCCACACACTCAATCAAAAGGACTCCACACACTCAATCAAACAGCTGTGTAAGGACATCAGGGATACAATTGTAGACCTGCACAAGGCTGGGATGGGCTACAGGACAATAGGCAAGCAGCTTGGTGAGAAGGCAACAACTGTTGGCGCAATTATTAGAAAATGGAAGAAGTTCAAGATGACGGTCAATATCCCTCGGTCTGGGGCACCATGCAAGATCTCACCTTGTGGGGCATCAATGATCATGAGGAAGGTGAGGGATCAGCCCAGAACTACACGGCAGGACCTGGTCAATAACCTGAAGAGAGCTGGGACCACAGTCTCAAAGAAAACCATTAGTAACACACTATGCCGTCATGGATTAAAATCCTGCAGCGCACTCAAGGTCCCCCTGCTCAAGCCAGCGCATGTCCAGGCCCGTCTGAAGTTTGCCAATGACCATCTGGATGATCCAGAGGAGGAATGGGAGAAGGTCATGTGGTCTGATGAGACAAAAATAGAGCTTTTTGGTCTAAACTCCACTCACCGTGTTTGGAGGAAGAAGAAGGATGAGTACAACCCCAAGAACACCATCCCAACCATGAAGCATGGAGGTGGAAACATCATTCTTTGGGGATGCTTTTCTGCAAAGGGGACAGGACGACTGCACCGTATTGAGGGGAGGATGGATGGGGCCATGTATCGCGAGATCTTGGCCAACAACCTCCTTCCCTCAGTAAGAGCATCGAAGATGGGTCGTGGCTGGGTCTTCCAGCATGACAACGACCTGAAACACACAGCCAGGGCAACTAAGGAGTGGCTCCGTAAGAAGCATCTCAAGGTCCTGGAGTGGCCTAGCCAGTCTCCAGACCTGAACCCAATAGAAAATCTTTGGAGGGAGCTGAAAGTCCGTATTGCCCAGCGACAGCCCCGAAACCTGAAGGATCTGGAGGTCTGTATGGAGGAGTGGGCGGTCTGTATGGAATCCCTGCTGCAGTGTGTGCAAACCAGTGTGTGCAAACCTGGTCAAGAACTACAGGAAACGTATGATCTCTGTAATTGCAAACAAAGGTTTCTGTACCAAACATTAAGTTCTGCTTTTCTGATGTATCAAATACTTATGTCATGCAATAAAATGCAAATTAATTACTTAAAAATCATACAATGTGATTTTCTGGATTTTTGTTTTAGATTCCGTCACTCACAGTTGAAGAGTACCTATGATAAAAATTACAGACTTCTACATGCTTTGTAAGTGGGAAAACCTGCAAAATCGGCAGTGTATCAAATACTTGTTCTCTCCACTGTACATACATACATACATACATACATACATTTGAAGTCAGAAGTTTACATACACCTTAGCCAAATACATTTAAACTTAGCTTTTATTTCTTTCATCACATTCCCAGTGGGTCAGAAGTTTACATACAATCGTGGCCAAAAGTTTTGAGAATGACACAAGTATTGGTCTCCACAAAGTTTGCTGCTTCAGTGTTCTTAGATCTTTATGTCAGTAGTTACTATGGTACACTGAAGTATAATTACAAGTATTCCATAAGTGTCAAAGGCTTTCATTGACAATGACATTCAGTTTATGCTAAGACTCAATATTTGCAGTGTTGACCCTTCTTTTTCAAGACCTCTGCAATCTGCCCTGGCATGCTGTCAATTAACTTCTGGGCCACATCCTGACTGATGGAAGGCCATTCTTGTATAATCAATGCTTGGAGTTTGTCAGAAGTTGTGGGGTTTTGTTTGTCCACCCACCTCTTGAGGATCGACCACAAGTTCTCAATGGGATTAAGGTCTGGGGAGTTTCCTGGCCATGGACCCAAAATGTTGATGTTTTGTTCCCCGAGCCACTTAGTTATCACTTTTGCCTTATGGCAAGGTGCTCCATCATGCTGGAAAAGGCATTGATCGTCACCAAACTGTTCTTGGATGGTTGGGAGAAGTTGATCTCGGAGGATGTGTTGGTACCATTCTTTATTCATGGCTGTGTTCTTAGGCAAAATTGTGAGTGAGCCCACTCCCTTGGCTGAGAAGCAACCCAACACATGAATGGTCTGAGGATGCTTTACTGTTGGCATGACACAGGAATGATGGTAGCGCTCATCTTGTCTTCTCCGGACAAGGTGTTTTCCGGATGGCCCAAACAATCGGAAAGGGGATTCATCAGAGAAAATGACTCTACCCCAGTCCTCAGCAGTCCAATCCCTGTACCTTTTGCAGAATATCAGTCTGTCCCTGATGTTTTTCCTGGAGAGAAGTGGCTTCTTTGCTGCCCTTCTTGACACCAGGCCATCCTCCAAAAGTCTTCGCCTCACTGTGCGTGCAGATGCTCTCACACCTGCTTGCTGCCATTCCTGAGCAAGTTCTGCACTGGTGGTGCCCCGATCCCGCAGCTGAATCAACTTTAGGAGACGGTCCTGATGCCTTCTTCACAACAATTGAACCTCTCTCCTTGAAGTTCTTGATGATCCAATAAATGGTGGATTTAGGTGCAATCTTACCAGCAGCAATACAGTATCCTTGCCTGTGAAGCCCTTTTTGTGCAAAGCAATGATGACGGCACGTGTTTCCTTGCAGGTAACCATGGTTGACAGAGGAAGAACAATGACTCAATCAGCATGACAGAGTGATCTCCAGCCGTGTCCTCGTCAACACTCTCACCTGTGTTAACGAGACAATCACTGACATGATGGCAGCTGGTCCATTTGTGACATGGCTGAAATGCAGTGGAAATGTTTTTGGGGGATTAAGTTCATTTTCATGGCAAAGAGGGACTTTGCAATTAATTGCAATTCATCTGATCACTCTTCATGACATTCTGGAGTATATGCAAATTGCCATCATTAACACTGAGGCAGCAAACTTTGTGGAGACCAATACTTGTGTCATTCTCAAAACTTTTGGCCACGACTGTACACTCAATTAGTATTTGGTAGCATTGCCTTTAAATTGTTTAACTTGGGTCAAACATTTCGAGTAGCCTTCCACAAGCTTCCCACAATAAGTTGGGTGAATGTTGGCCCATTCCTCCTGACAGAACTGGTGTAACGGAGTCAAGTTTGTAGGCCTCCTTGCCTGCACACGCTTTTTCAGTTCTGCCCACAAAATGTTCTATAGGATTGAGGTCAGGGCTTTGTGATGGCCACTCCAATACCTTGACTTTGTTGTCCTTAAGCCATTTTGCCACAACTTTGGAAGTATGCTTGGGGTCATTGTCCATTTGGAAGACCCATTTGTGACCAAGCTTTAACTTCCTGACTGATGTCTTCAGATGTACATAATTTTCCTTCCTCATGATGCCATCTATTTTGTGAAGTGCACCAGTCCCTCCTGCAGCAAAGCACCCCCACAACATGATGCTGCCACCCCCCGTGTTTCACGGTTGGGATGGTGTTCTTCGGCTTGCAAGCATGCCCCTTTTTCCTCCAAACATAACGATGGTCATTATGGCCAAACAGTTCTATTTTTGTTTCATCAGACCAAAGGACATTCCTCCAAAAAGTACGACCTTTGACCCCATGTGCAGTTGCAAACCGTAGTCTGTTTTTTTTATGGTGGTTTTAGAGCAGAACTGGAATTGTGATATAGTGAATTCTAAGTTAAATAATCTGTCTGTAAACAATTGTTGGAAGAATTACTTGTGTCATGCACAAAGCAGATGTCTAATCAACTTGACAAAACTATAGTTTTCCTCTTCCTGCAGCAAGTTCTCTGTAGGAGAAAACTAAAACATCACTTAGTTCAGCTAGAAAAAGGATTGACAAAAAAAACAGATAGTAAGAGAGGTAAAAGACGTGTGTGAGACTGACCAATGGCTTGGATTGTAAAGGCACAAATGTTCCAGGACATGACGGGCACATGGGGACACAGCTCGTTAGGGGCCGTCAGAAGCCCCACCCTGTGCAACATGGTGGCACACAACACTAGCATCTCAGTACTTCCTCCTGAGGAAGATCAACAGGGATATTTGGGGGAATTTCTCAAGTACTCATTACATTACATAATATAGTACATACTGTCAATAACGTGAACATTGCTTTAAGTAGGCATTGTGCGATACAGAAAACCATGTGTGTGTGACTCACGGCTCTTTTACTCCAAAGCTGAGAATGGAGAGGAAGTCTGGCTGGCCTTCCCCACAGAGGGCCTTCCCCATCACTACTAGGCTCACTGCTGCTCTCTGGACCACACACACACAGAGGGGACACAATTGGAGCTCTCTCCACTAAAATGACTTTATGAGATCCCACAGCTGTCTTCACCTGGTCCCTGAGTGACAGACTTGAGTCCTTTGATCCTGGCAGAGAGGATCTGGATCCAGCGAGGGAGGGTGAGGAGCTGTCCCACCAGCTCTGCATTCTCACTGATGACAGGACAGGAGGGACAGGCTGGTTAAAACTGGTATCTTCGCTATTGGGCCAAAATCAGATTTAGTTTTATGGATCCCCCAAAAACATATCTAAACTAATGTAGGAAGTGGCAGTAAAGGAGAACATGACAATATGAAGACATACTAGTTGAGTGTAAGTGGTTCCAAGGGCATGAAAGGAACCACAGTGTTGCATAGGGACTTGCACAGAGGGCACATGTACTCCCCGTTCTCCAGATCAATGATCAGCTCGGCATGGAGCCGGTTGCGAGTAGTGTTCTGGATTGCCTCAAAGTACCTAGAACACACAGAAAAAAAATGGAGACACAGGTCTAATCTTTCTTTAAGTCTTCGGGCCCAACATAGAGACGATGATTCCAACCTACTATGATTTCATTGATAGAGACATGTTACTGCAGTGACTCACCTCCGCCAGCAGGTGGCGTGGCGTGCATGACGTGCCCACAGCTGCCAGTGTGGGTCCCCACAGCCAGATCAGGTGGCATGAAGAGAGGGTATGAGGTCTCTGTAACACACAAGAATATTAGCAGCAAAGGGGTGACCAAATCCATATTAATGCCCTTGATTCTGGAATGAGATGTTCGACGAGCAGGTGTCCACATACTTTTGGTCATGTAGTGTACCTTAAGTAACTAGTTAATGTGATGCCTGCCAAAAATGAAAAATGTTGCTAGCAAGAGGTGCGTAGAGCGTCCACCACGTGAAACACCTTTCAAATATCGTGTGAAACCATATCTTCAGTAAATTATCAAATGGAACGAGCCAATACGTGTGTAATCCATCATATGTACAGTCATTGGTGTAATCAATACAAGTGACATTTCATTTAGAGTATAAATATACCATAACTTACTGAGGTCCAGCCCATTTTTTCACCTTCCACCAAATTCCATATACCGTAAAACTGTTGTTGCCAGGGAGACGTTCTGGCGTTCTTTTTTCGACGGTCCTCAACCTGGCCAGAGATACTTTTGAGGAGATGAAAAACGCTATTGAAATCGTTGCCCATGTGTCATCGATGGCCGCCTGGTGCATTTTGTGCGATTACGGGACAAGGAGAGCTCTCCTTCATTCATGCTAGCTCAAAAACCCAACATTAGCATGAATTTTGTGAACAAGAAGTACATTACAAATATTTTCCGAGATGTGAGACAATTAACTTGATATCTGTAATATTGTATAGCATTAGAATCGTGACATTACATAATTCCGAGGAAAATGGTCAGGTTTATCGACTCATACCCTGACTTTTCAATCAGCGACCCCCTCCCCACCTCCGCCCCTGCTCCCTCTGGACTGATCCTCGACACCCCCCTTCCCCTCACCTCCCCACCTGGGCTGGCCTTCACCACCAACCAAGTGAAGAGAGAGCTGGAGAGACTACATCAGTGGAAAGCGGCAGGCCCTGATAGCATCAGCCCAAGGGTGCTTAGGGTCTGTGCTGACCAACTGTGTGGAATACTCCAGCGACCCTTCAACCTTAGCCTGAGCCTGGAAAGGGTCCCTGTGCTGTGGAAAACATCCTGCCTCGTCCCAGTGCCCAAGAAGGCGCACCACACTGTCCTGAATGACTTCAGATCTGTAGCGCTAACATCCCACATCATGAAGACCCTGGAAAGGTTAGTCCTCGCTCACCTCAAACCCCTGGTGTGTACATCACTGGACCCCCTGCAGTTTGCATATCAGCGCAACATCGGGGTGGATGATGCAATCATCTACCTTCTGCAGAGGGCCTACTCTCACCTGGACTACACAGGTTGCACTGTGAGGGTAATGTTTTTTTACTTCTCCAGTGCTTTCAACACCATTCAGCCGCTGCTACTGGGTGAGAAGATGAAGAGGATGAAAGTGGAAGCACCCTTAGTCTCCTGGGTCACGGACTACCTGACCGGTAGGCCACAATTTATGTGACTACAGAGCTGTGTGTCAGAACGGGCAGTGAGCAACACAGGGGCCCCCCAGGGAACAGTCCTATCCCCAATCCTGTTCACCCTCTACACCTCATATAGCTCTGAAAGATGCCACCTACAGATGTTCTCGGATGACTCTGCAATTGTAGGGTGCATCAGGGGTGGGCAGGAGGAGGAGTACAGGAGCACAATCAATGACTTTGTGTTGTGGTGTGAGCAGAACCACCTTCAGCTCAACATCATCAAAACAAAGGAGATGGTTGTGGACTTCTGGAGAACCAAGGCCCAACTGACTGCAGTCCCTTTACAGGGGATGGATATGGAAATGGTTGGGTCATAAAAGTTCCTGGGAGTCCATATGGACAACAGGCTGGAATGGGCTGGTACACCGGGGCTCTGTACCAAAAGGGCCAGAGCCGACTCTACTTTCTGAGGAGGCTCAGGTCCTTCAACGTGTGCAGTAAACTACTGCATACCTTCTACCAGTCTGTGTTGGCCAGTGCCATCTTTTTTGCAGTGGTGTGCTGGGGCACCAACATAAAAGCCGGTGATGCTTCTCGGGTAAATAAGCTGATCAGGAAGGCTAGCTCTGTTCTGGGGATTAGCCTTGACACTCTAGAGGAGGCCAAAATGTTGGCCATCATGGACAACGTCACCCACCCTCTGCATGCCATGGTTATGACGCAGAGGAGCACCTTCAGTCATAGACTGATACCACCACGGTGTGCCAGAGAGCGCTACAGGAGGTCCTTCCTGCCGGCGGCTATTAGACTATTTAATGCCTCACCGGCATTAAATGCCTCACCTGCTTTTAGTATATCGAATGTGCAATACGTGCATTTATCTGTAATTAAACCCTGCACACTAAGGACTGTATTTTAAGGGAATTACTATTATTACCCTAAATTATATCATACACACATTTAGCTATTTAAGTATCTCTTCCTGTCATTTACCTGTACAGTTAATGTAACCATGCAAATATTCACTTACCTGTACATTTAACTGTATATTTACCTGTACAGTTCATTTAACCATGCAAAATATTCACTTACCTGTTCATTTAACCAGTCTGTATATTAACTATTATTACCCTCAATTATATCATATGCACTTTTAGCTATTTAAGTATTTATCTGCCATCGACCTGTATAGTATAGTTAACCATGCAAATACTCCTTATTTATCTATATCAACTTGCAATATTTGTATCTTTTTTTTTCACCTAACACTCTGTAACTATGTATAGTGTACATATTCAGCCATCCACCCATACTATGCTATGTCTTTTTATAGCTTTTTTGCACTCCAGACTTCTTGTATTTTTATACTTTTTCATACTGCCGCTCTATGTATCATGTATCGTGTATCTGTCTTTTGTGTATTTTCGTTCTGGCATTTTGCACCTGCCCTGTGTTTTTTAGTACCTGCTTGACGAAAAAATGTCCCCTCGGGGATCAATAAAGTATCTATCTGTCTATCTGTCTATCTATCTATCTTTTACGAACGCACCCTTTGAGACGGGATTGCGTGACGACTGGCTTAGCAACCGAGTGACGCAGCATGACAATGTGAACGCTATTGAAAGACAGACTGAATGGGCCCTTATTCGTTCTCCATATATTGACATTCTTTAATAGCTCTGACCTCGCCTCAAAGTTTTTTTTATAAAAAATAAATGAGAACTAGATAATACATAGGTAGTTTTAATCAATCCGATTTTACACTAAGACGTGTTATAGACGTATCTGTATCGCAAAAATCTATCTAACTAATGTAAACAATAACAAACGTATACTGAGAGCTGATTGGCTCTTCCGTCCTGAACCCAGCATGGTCGAAGGTCAGAGTATGATGTTTAGCAGTACATTTAAACATGGAGTCCATCTTTCATGAGAAAGTAAGCTTTTCTGTTTTATTTAGATTATTACGTTCACATAATGTGCATTCCGCTCGTTTTAAACTAGCTTGCTAGCTACATTGCGCAAATGTACAAATTATGTAGCTGAAGGGATTTGCCATATTACTAGCCAGCTTGCTATTGATAGCTAGCTAGCTGATAAGTTATATTTTTTCCCAGTTTCCAACTTGTCTCAACTTTTACTAGAGCTGGCTAGCTAGTTAACATATGTTGTCAAATGTGAAGATCGTGTAACCTACCATATTTGTAATGTAACCTACCTAAGATCGTGTAACCTACCTAACTATTCAACTAACGTTACCTACTTTGAACTGGTAATAATGTGCGAATGATTTGTACGTTGCCAGCTAAGTAGCTGTTGTTGACACATTTTCTAGCAGTGCCTGGTACAAGTTTGATTTATGCATTCGTTCTTATTTACAGCAAGAGGGCTCCCTGTGTGCTCAGCATTGCCTTAACAACCTTCTGCAAGGCGAATATTTTACCGCCGTTGACCTATCGTCCATTGCCCATCAACTGGATGAGGAGGAAAGGATGAGGATGGCCGAGGGTGGTATGGGTAGTGAGCAGTACAGAACGTTTTTACAGGTAAGGGACTTGTTGTGATACATACAGCGGTTGTTTATTGGTGGCTTTTAGAATGTGAGCTAATTCTCTTTATTTGTATGTATTTGTAGCAACCATCTGGTAACATGGATGACAGTGGTTTCTTTTCTATACAAGTAAGTAACAAAGCCAACTATCATGCAGTATAAATTGAAATATATGACCACTTTATCTGCAAGTAATGTATCCTGATCCTCATGATAACACTATATGCAGTGCCTTGTTCAGGGTTACATAATGAATGCTTGAACCAGAGGTGTGGTGTTCAACGTTTAATTCAACGGAAACAGTACTGTACTGAACGACCAGTTGAAGAAAGGCGGTGGCCCAGAGGAAGATTGTGGATGTTGTTCTGCACAAATTAAAATGGTCTCACACCCATATTGTTCAAGCCACAACTCACCGCACCCATCAAATGGGAGCAAACCCATCACCGTTTTGGGGAAACGTGTTGATCAGTACAAACTGTCACTCAACATAGCAAACGCTAAACCGAACTGAACGCACCCCAGGTTGTTTAAACAAACAGTGCAATTAGTGCAACCAATGAACACATAATAATCATAATAATTGGGGTTGAGGGATGGAAAGTGGAACTAATAAAAAAACAGCATATCATGATAACACCAATAGCACTATTCTGTGATTTCTCCATCAGGTTATCAGCAATGCGTTATCAGTGTGGGGTTTGGAACTGACCCTCTTCAACAGTCGAGAGTACCAGAGGCTTATGATAAACCCGATGTAAAAACACACTGGATGTGATACAAATCTTCAAATTCCTACCTTGAAATTTTACTTGCAAATTGATTGGAGGGTCTATATCCTCTTGGCACATCAATTTAAATAATGTCCTCATGTTTCAGAAATGAAAAGGCATTTATATGCAACTACAAGGAGCACTGGTTTACAATACGAAAACTTGGGCAACAGGTATAAGTTGTGATAAAAATAATAAACTTATTTATAATTTATATTACTTCAGATATCTGGGACAGATGATATAGCCCCCTGATCTAACCATATTTGTCATTGCAGTGGTTTAATTTGAATTCATTATTGACTGGACCAGAGCTGATATCAGACACATACCTAGCCCTCTTCCTTGCACAGTTACAACAAGAAGGTAAAACAACCTGATGTGATTTTTAAAAATCTTGTTTACATTTTTGTGCTGTTGATTTCTCAGATTTGCTAGTTGGCCAAAGAAGGCCTGTCTTCTTGCAGGGTATTCCATATTTGTGATCCGAGGAAATCTCCCGGAGTGTGACGCAGAGCAGATACTGGGGATCATGAAGGTGCAGCAGCAAGAGAGACCAAAGCTGATTGGAGAGGACGAGGCTCAATTGAGTAGTGGCCTGGGGTGAGAGAGAGTTGGCTCCAGATCACAAATGACCACCATTCCCCCATACTGTCAGATTTATGGAACATCTTGAACATAAACATCTAGAGTAATTTGTATTTGCTAAGGGGAGAGAATGAACCCCCACAATGCTTTTCACCTTGAGCAGCAGATCATCAGGGCAGGGTAGTGTGCTGGAGACAGGCCCTGGTGTGAAAGAGGGGGTGGTGGAAGAGGATGAGGATGAGCTGAGGAAGGCCCTGGCCCTGAGTAGACAGGACATGGAGGTGGAGAATGAAGAGGCTGACCTTCGCAGGGCCATGCAGCTCAGCATGCAGGGTAAGGCTGTATTGGGTAAAAATCACCCAGAATATAACACACAATCACTTCATGATACATTTCCTGATTTAGACCTGTATAAAGGAACAGACCGCTAACACAGTCATTGTGCAATTTGCATGTATGACAATGTGATTTTAAAAAGTATCTCCACACTGATATCTGTCATTTTGTCTTTGCCTAGGGACAGTAATGTGCAATAAGTCAATGCCGAAAGGGGGGCTTGTTGCTAAGACAACATCGTCAGACCAGGCACCAAGGAGTACTACAGGAGGAGCACCTCAGAGTGAGAAACTCTCAGCCGAGGAACTGCGAAGGAGGAGACAAGCCTACTTTGACAGGCGAGCGCTCCACCCTCTGGAATATTCTTCTGTTTGAGTCCATGTGTGCATGGCGTTGTGTGTGTCATTATAAAATAAATACCTAGACTAGGCAACGCTAACCTGTAAATCCACTCTGTTTACCATGCAGACAGTCCCAACAGCTGGCTCAGCCCACTTCACCTCAGCAACCTACAGAAAGCACAGGTAAGGGGGAAATTAGCACATACAGTAATATTTGGAGTACTACCTTTTGAATTGAGCTAATAGGTTGAGATTCAAATTCAAAAAGCGAATGCTCCCTTCCGTCACCTTTTCCAGGATCGGGGAAGAGTGGCACAGAGGAGGATGCACAAGCCAAACGCAGCCAGTAAGGTGGAGAGATGTCCAGCAGAAGCCTACATTGACTACTACCTGTCTTGGCTGGTACCCCCATCACAGGGAAACCTCATCCTCTCCTCTAACCCTTCCCATGA
Source organism: Thymallus thymallus (assembly GCA_023634145.1). Lineage (NCBI taxonomy): Eukaryota > Metazoa > Chordata > Actinopteri > Salmoniformes > Salmonidae > Thymallus > Thymallus thymallus. The sequence goes on along the minus strand of CM042405.1, from coordinate 17,584,953 downwards.
GCGTACATTATGGCCGTCCAGAAGGCTGACATGGCTCTTGGCTAGTTCGCTGACAGGTTGTAGAGAAGAGAATAACAACAAAACACAAGTGACGCTGCAGTTATTTCAAGTCTGATGGCCTTTCTACCACAGCGGCTTCTTTGTTTAATTGGTGTTTTTTTTTTGTTATATTCCTAAGCTTGTTATTTTCCTCTGGGAGGGGTCTTAATGGAGCCTACTGTGCCGATGTGTGTTTGGTGGGGGGTAGATGGGCACAGTGGTGACTTGTGTTACAGACAGGAAACTAGGAATTACCTAGCATAATCCTCTAGCCTTCAGTATGGGAGCACTACATGGGACCACTGGTTTGATAGAGGTAGAGGTTTAATAGAGACCAGTCTCTTGCCTTCTCTTTCACTTGCAAAAAAATCATTTTGGGCTGTATTAGTGCATCATGAAAAGAAACATGTTATATAAACAGCATTATCTAGTGTGGGTTATTTTAAAGGGCTGATCGGACTTGCCACCGCTATTTTATTTAAGCATCCAAACCACCACCATGGTTCACAAACTGAATAGCTTTTTTGAAGTAGTATAGATAAACACTATTTTAATAAAGTGATCAATGTTGTTTACAATTATAGTGTTTACATGGAATTTGCCAGTTCAGATGTGTCAATCCAAAGCATGTACTACACATGACGCCCCCTCCCCCCACCACCACCATTAAACAAATTATAATAATTGTAAAAAAAGATTTGCCTCCACAGAAATAGAACTACAGTACAGGAATAGCCCATGTAGAGATTGAGATGTGATCAAGTTTGACTTCTCGGCTAATTCCATGATTTCATTCTATTCTTGAAATTGTTCTCGTTTTATTAGAGAACAACATTTGTACTACAGTTGTGATGCTGCAATGCTTTGTGTGTATTATGATTGCATCATTTTTACTTACTTGACATTCTTCAGTAGGCACTAAACAATCAGATGTTTGTTGTACTCCACATCACCATGTTATTACATCATTCTCATTCCTTTGCTGTATCTAAAACTTTTCTTGACTGGAAAAATGGTATTTGTTCCTACTGAAGTCTATGGAATCTTGATTCATTTATCTATAACCATGGCTGAATTGTTTGATTAAATCCGTGTCCTAATTTATTTGAGTTGAATCATTTCCACTTTTTGAAAGTGGATACCTTAATACATTTTTAAATATAACAAAATAACAGACTTGACCAGTTTGAGTAACCCTAGCCCATAGTTAACAGTTTAACTAGTAACCCTAGCCCATAGTTAACAGTTTGAGTAACCCTAGCCCATAGTTAACAGTTTGAGTAACCCTAGCCCATAGTTAATAGATAACCCTAAAGGTACACTTGCACTTTGTCTCCCCAAATAGTAAATGGAGGGTTTTGACATATCTTGCTGATATCCAAGCTGAAAGGTAGGTCTGTTATTGAGAAGTCTATACATATTTGTAATGGAATATATATATATATTTATATATATATATATATACATACATACAGTAGGTCTATTAGATAAGATATACAGTGTTGCTTTAATTGTCGAAATGTGACAATCTTATTTGGGAGTTGTGATTTTGAAAACCTCTAAATAGCGAACAAAATTGGATGACATTTCTTTTTTTCTGTCTCAGTTTACTTTGTGTATGAGTCCTGATACAATGCATTAGTAATTGAAACCAAACCTATCTCTTGCAATTTTCTCATAGGACTTTCTCATAAATACTATTGCAGGTTGGATCACATAAGTCACCAAAGAACTATGATGATGAAGGTGGGACTCCTTTTTCTCCTGACCCATGTCTGCACCCTCACCCCTGTCTACCAAACTCAAGAGCGGAGCCCCAACATCACAGACCTGACCTTCAAGAACATGGGCTTTGCCATGAATCTCTATAGGAAGATTGCAGGTTACCATGATAATAACATATTTTTCTCACCCCTGAGCATATCCACAGCTTTTGCCACCCTGTCCATGGCAGCACATGGTCCCACACGAGACCAGATACTGAAGGGGCTCAACCTGGCCCACCTAGATCGGGACAACCAGCCAGACATAATTCCAGAACTCTTCCAACACCTCCAAGGGAACATCACACAAGATGGATCATTGAAACTTGACCAGAGCACCGTCCTCTTCGTCCACTTAACGTTTGAGGTAGAGAAAGACTACAGTGACCAGATCAAGAAATTCTTCAACGCTGACATCAACAATGTTGACTTTGCAGACAGTAAAGCTAGTGTTGCCCTGATCAATGACTACGTAACGAGAAAGACTGGTAACAAAGTCAAGGAGGTGGTCTCTAACTTGGATCCACTTACCAAACTCATGCTCATCGACACCATTTTCTTTCAGGGTGAGCAGCTATGTAATGCATTCTTTGATTTAAGCAGTTCCACCATATCACTTAAAAAACATTGTATTTTACTGGTTAGTATGTTTAGTTTAGACTTGGGTCTACCATAATTGCATCCCAATAGTATATCTTATTTTAAAATGCTGGGATTTAATACATTACATTTTCAAAGTTAAATTGCATTGCCTAAAATACCACAATAACACATTTTCTTCCCAATAAATATGCTTTGTCATATTTGGAACTTAGGTGAATGGCTGATGCCCTTCAACCCCAATCACACAGAAAATGGACGCTTCTTTATTGACAACTACAACATTGTCCAGGTGCCGATGATGTTTAGAATGGAGGATAAGTTCTACACAATGGAGGACATTACCCTGAAAGCCAAGGTGCTGAAGCTACCATACCGGGAGGGCGTTTCAATGCTTATTCTGCTACCCAACAAAGGCCTAGATTATACCACAATAGATGATGAGATCACAGCTGAGAGATTCCTTGGCTGGATCAAAAACCTGAAAAAAATGTAAATAGAAAAGTCAAGTGTATTTTGTGATGAAACATTGCAAAATTCCATAGGTTTTGTAAGATATGTTTCGTATTGTATGAAAGTTGTCTGTTTTTTCACAGGAAACTGGAAGTTCAACTGCCCAAGTTCAAGATGGAGCAATCCTACACCATGCACAGCATCCTTCCCGATTTGGGTATATCCAGTATTTTCCATGACACCGCTAACCTCACTAGGTTGAGCAAAGACCCAGGCCTGAAGGTGTCAGAGGTCAGTTGGATTAACAGGCCTTAACCAATTTCCATCTGTATCAATTGAGAAATATACAATTAAATTACACACTGAGGATTAATAACAAATAACATTATTGTAATGATAATGTGGTTACAGGTGTTGCACAAGGCAGTGATCGAGGTAGATGAGAGAGGCACCACTGCAGCCGCTGCCACACAAGGCACTATCACTGGATATGCCTTACCCGATACCTTCATCGTCAACCGACCCTTCTTCTTTTTTATCTACCATGAGGCCACTAACAGCTTGTTGTTCATGGGCCGAGTGATTGACCCCACCAAAAACTGACTGTAATAAGTACTGTGCTTTTGGTGTCTGGAGAGGTGTTGTACATGTAATATGTTCCATTTGTATGTATTAAAAGGTGAACAGATATACAACTGGTTTGGTGATCTTCCTAATATAAAGACAGTAACCTAAACAGTTCAACCCTGCCTGAGTCCTTAAATTAAAGGTAGGAATCACATATCTAAAAAATATATGACCAGTATGGAGAACCTTTTCATTTATTATATGTAAGATCCGTCAATGATGTCTTCATCACCTGACTCGTATTCCAGCAACACTGCTCTCTGCTCAAACTGAAGGGTTACTAATAAAGTTTTTCAAACCACGTGATCACAAATGCCATGGCTGCGTCCTCGTGTCAAACGTGAGTCCAATCAAGTCGTGTGATTTATCTTTATCAGGGGACATTCCTGTAAACAGTCAACGGTACCTTATATTTATTTGTCAGTATTTCTATGCCCTGAATTTCATGGAACTGTATTGAATATTATTTAATTTGTGGTGCGCAATGTTTCATGTGGACAGCTATAAAGTAGCTATCAAGCTAACAGTAGTTAGCTACCATGCTTATGTTTTTCTATCTAATATGTCAGACTGGCTAGCTACACTACACCTTTCAGTGAATTAGTTCCCTTTATTCCATGTGTTTTCATCAGCTATAGCACGTACCAGTTAGAATACAGCAATTCCATGGATTTTATCTATCGGTAGCCGCTATCTACAACTGATGCGTTTGTTGTCATAGCTAACTAGTTTGCTAATGGCTAGCTACTTCAGCTACACGCTTTGGTATAAGGGCACTTTTTGTAACAATCTAGCCTGCTCCTTGTACTGTACTAATATCAAAGTATGTAATTGGAAGACACAATTGTTCATTTTACTGTTGATCATGAATAGTCTTAATCATATTAACAATGGAACTGTTATCTATTCATAGGAAAATGAAGCCCAACAGAAGTCAGATGAAACATATGCGCCCTTTCTCTAGGCCGAAGTCAGCCAAACGGGGAATCCATGTGAAGGGTAGCTGGAAAGCAGTAGAACTGGACCCCAGTCTCTTCTCAGAAGAGGGCATGGGGGGACTGGTCTGTTTTGAGGAACTGACAGACTACCGCCTGATAGACTCTGCCAAGGAAGAAGCTAAAGCAGAAGCTAAAGCAGAAAAATCTAAAAAGAAGAGAGAAGAAAGAAAAGAAAAGAAAAAAGCTAAGAAAAGAAAGGCAAGTGAGGGAGATAAGGATGGAGGGAAACAGGAGGAGGGAGGTGGTGACGAAAATGAAACGTCCAAAAAAACAGCTTGGAAGAAAAAGAAAACAGCCCAACAAAATGATCCAACCGAACAGGATGACATTTCTGCGGACAGTAAAGTGAAAAGTGAGGAGGTGAGTGACAAAGTCCAAAACCTTGAAAATGGTTCAGAGAATGTTGTGGTCAAGGAGGAAGAGGAGGAGAAAGCCCCTGAAGAAACTTTCTCACAAGATTCTATTATGTGTCCTGAGGATGCTCAGCCACAATCAAACAATACAAAGACTGAACGCAAAAATAAGAAAAAGAGGAAAAGGAAAAGAAAGGTAGAAAAACAGGCGCAGGAGTCACAGACAGCGCAGGAGTCACAGACAGCGCAGGAGTCACAGACAGCGCAGGAGTCACAGACAGAGTTACCCCCTCAAGACAAAGTGTCTAAACTCTCCAAAAAGAAAGCAAAGAATTGGACCAACGCGGCACGCTCTGGTTCTGACCAAAACTCAGATGTGACAGCGTGGAAGGATCTGTTTGTCCCTGACCAAGTGTTGAAGGCACTGAGCAGTCTAGGGTTCGGATCACCCACGGCCATTCAAGCTCTGGCATTGCCACCTGCTATAAGAGACCATATGGACATTGTTGGGGCAGCTGAGACAGGTAGTGGTAAGACGCTGTCTTTCGGCATCCCCATGATCCATCATATCCTGGAGTGGAAGAAGGGAGTAAATGAAAGTGAGGGGGCGACAGATGGCCAGACTGAGCCAGGAACACAGGTGGAAAGCCTGTACCTGCCGATGGTAGAGGAATCTGTAGACACTGGGATAAGTATTTCCATGGACACCAGCAACAAGGTCACTGAGGCAGCTCGAAAGACCACTGCTGAGTCTAAAGAGGCCTGCACTGAGGAAACCACAGAGCAGGGGAGTGAAGATGTAGCAGAGGAAGACCAAGATGCTGCTGATGACAAAGAAATAGTTGAGGAGGATGACGACGAAAAAACAATTAAGGAGGAGGAAGATGATGAAGAAATATATCAGGAGGACGAGGATGAGAGTGACTCTGAAAAGATAGGGTGCGTCAAAGTCATTGAGAATATGGAGTTTGACTTTGACAACACAGCAGAAGAAGAGACTCTGAAAGTCAGTGAGAAACAGCCATTGTTAGGATTGGTTCTCTGCCCAACCAGGGAGCTGGCTGTACAGGTGAAACATCACATTGATGCTGTGGCCAAGTTTACTGGTGAGTGCTGAAGGCAGTGAGAAGCCACTGATTCATAAAACAAATGTGGGATTACCCTATTCATGAAGTAGGTGTGGGCTTTCAAGAATCAGATTTGAATGAGATTCCACAAAGCTATTTAAATGAATAGATTTAACTGATGTGTTCATCTGTGTAGGTATAAAAACAGCGATTGTAGTCGGTGGAATGGCTCAGCAGAAACAGATAAGGATGCTGAAACGCAGACCTGAGATCATCATTGCCACTCCAGGACGCTTGTGGGAAATGATCAAAGAGAGGCATCCACATCTGGTGAACCTAAGGCAGCTAAGGTATATCAAATAAAAAATGTAGTTTTGTGACATTACGTGTAGGCCAGACTTGGAAACTAAAAGCTGAATTACGTACACAGCACATACAAGTAAACAAAAACAGTATGAAGTCAGGATGTGAGCTGTAGCAGTTTGTTTTGGTACCGTCAATGTAATCAGTAGTGTGTAAATAGTTGGTATAATGCATGTTCAACGCAGATGTTTGTCCATATCTGACCTGGAAAGTATAATTTTTGCTTTATACCAGTCATGATTTGTAAATCATCAGTAAAACTGTATTTATTTTCTTCATAGGTGCCTAGTCATTGACGAAGCAGACCGCATGGTGGAAAGAGGCCATTTTGCTGAGCTGGAAAGTCTGTTAGAGATGCTAAACACTGTACAATTCAACCCAAAGAGGCAGACATTTGTGTTCTCTGCCACCCTGACCATGGCCCACAGCTTGCCCACCCGTGTCCTGCAGAAGAAGGGCAAGAAGGTGGACCAGAGGAGCAAGCTGGAGGTCCTGATGGAGAAAGTGGGGATCAGGTCCAAGCCTAAAGTCATCGATCTGACCCGGAAGGAGGCGACAGTCGAGACCCTGACTGAGACACGGATACACTGTGAAAAGGAAGAGAAGGATTTCTTCCTGTACTACTTCCTGCTCCAGTATCCAGGCCGGACTATGGTGTTTGCCAACAGTATTGACTGCATCAAGCGGCTTAACTCTCTGCTGGTCATCCTAGACCATACTCCACTGCCGCTGCATGCTAACATGCACCAGAAGCAGCGCCTAAAGAACCTTGAGAGGTTCGCTGAGAGGGAGAGGTGAGGCATAGAAAAAGTACATGCATAGGCTGCAGGCTAGTTATTATCCATATCAGTTTTGAGTTATGGATTGGATTGGCATTGAGTGGGTCAGAAAATGTGTGTACCATAAACTATTTTGACTATAGTATACATTGATATTTACAGCTGTGTGCTCCTGACAACTGATGTGGCGGCAAGAGGGCTTGACATTCCAAATGTTCAACACGTCATTCATTACCAGGTATGCCTTTTGACGCCTTTGGTGGCTTCCTGTAATACTTTGTCCCTGACAGTTATTCCTTAAATTAAGAACATTCTTGTGTCCCAGGTTCCAAGGACGTCAGAGACGTATGTCCACCGCAGCGGTAGGACAGCACGAGCCACCAAAGAGGGTCTCAGTTTGCTCCTGGTTGGGCCAGATGACATGATGAACTTCAAGAAAATCTACAGAGCTCTAGGAAAGGACGAGGAGGTTCCCATGTTTCCAATACAGAGCAAGTGCATGGCTGCCATCAAGGTAGGCACCTAGCCAGGCCAAACACCTGGTTTTGATCTCATGATGGTCAATCTGAGCTAGGAGCGGCACATTTACTTATCTTTCATAATATGAACTACGGCGCAATGTTTTGTCTTTCTTGACAGGAGCGTGTCAACATGGCCAGGAAGATAGAGAAGATTGAGTTCCACAACAGCAAAGAGAAGCAGCACAACTCTTGGTTTAAGCAAGCAGCAGAGGCTCTGGAGGTGGATCTTGATGATGATGTTTTGCTTGGTAAGAGTGTACATAATTACATTAGTTATATAGGAGTGGGAGTTGCCTCATGAGAAACCCCGACATAAAAGGGACTTACATCAATAGATAAGTTACATTTTGTTTTTTCAGGGGGGAGGAAGGATGAGGAGGACGACAGGCAGCAGCAGAAGATGGTGAAGGGCATGAAGAAGCACCTGAAACACATGATTTCTCAGCCTGTATTCAAGAATGTGATGAAGACCAAGTACCCCACACAGATGGGTAAGCTCTCCCTGCCCAACATGCCCCTACATGGTTTGGAAACGGCTTTGACCAGTGTCTCCAATCAGAAGAAAAGACAGAAACAAAAGAAGAAGCAGTAACGTTAGTGTTAAAAATCACTAGTCTCAATTAGAATGTCTGAGATTGAATTTTTATAAATGGAAATACAGTGAAATTATTGTAACATTTTCACATTAAATAATTGAGATAAGTCTGTGTTTTTATTTTTTATTTTTTGGGGGGGAACATTCAAGAAAGTGGAGCGGAGTCTACCGCATATGAGTTTACTGTACAGTGCATTTGGAAAGTATTCAGACTTTTTCCACATTTTGTTACCTTACAGCCTTATTCTAAAATTGATTTAAATTAGGGGCAGCATTTAATTTGTTTTTTTACAAACCTGCCGACGTGTCCTTGAACAAGGCACTTAACCATTGTAAATAATAATTTGTTCTTAACTGACTTGCCTAGTTAATCTACACACAAAACCTCAATGATAAAGTCCCATATAGCTCAGTTGGTAGAGCATGGCGCTTGCAATGCCAGGGTTGTGGGTTCGATTCCCACGGGGGCGTAGTATGAAAATGGAAGTTGCTCTGGATAAGAGTGTCTGCTAAATTATGTAAATAAAGCAAAAACAGGTTTTTAGAAATGTTAGCAAATGTATTTAAAAAACTGATATCACATTTACATAAGTATTCAGGCCCTTTACTCAGTACTTTTGTTGAAGCACCTTCGGCAACGATTACAACCTCGAGTCTTCTTGGGTATGACACTACAAGCTTGGCACACCTGTATTTGGGGAGTTTCTCCAATTCTTCTCTGCACATCCTCTGAAGCTCTGTCAGGTTGGATGGGGAGCGTCGCTGCACAGCTATTTTCAGGTCTCTCCAGACATGTTAGATCTGGTTCAAGTCTGGGCTCTGTCTTGGCCACTCAAGGACATTCAGAGACTTGTCCCGAAGCCACTCCTGCATTGTCTTGGCTGTGTGCTTAGGGTTGTTGTCCTGTTGGAAGGTGACTCCCAAGCGGGCTGTCGTGCCTTTTACTGAGGAGTGGCTTCTGTCTGGCCACTACCATAAAGACCTGATTGGTGGAATGTTGCATAGATGGTTGTCCTTCTGGAAGGTTCTCCCATCTCCACAGAGGAACTCTAGAGCTCTGTTAAAGTGACCATTGGGTTCTTGGTCACCTCCCTGACCAAGGCCCTTCTCCCCGATTGCTCAGTTTGGCTCGGAGGCCAGCTCTAGGAAGAGTCTTGGTGGTTCCAAACTTCTTCCATTTAAGAAGGATGGAGGCCACTGTGTTCTTGGGGAACTTCTATGCTGCAGAAATGTGTTGGTACCCTTCCCCTGATTTGTCCTTTGACCTCATGGCTTGGGTTTTGCTTTGCCTTACACTGTCACATGTGGGGCCTTGTCATGTCCAATCAATTGTTTACCACAGGTGGACTCCAATGAAGTTGTAGAAACATCTATAGGATGATCAATGTAAACAGGATGAAAAGCATCTGAATAGTTATGTAAATATTTTTATATATTTTTATTTTTAAACAGGTTTAGAAATGCAAACATTTCTAAACCTGTTTTTTCTTTGTCATTACGGGGTATTGTGTATAGATTTGAGGAACATGTTTTATTTAATCCATTTTAGAATAAGGCTGTAGTGTGTAACAACATTTGGAAAATGTGAATTGTCTGAATAGTTTCCATATATATATATATTACATACATACATACATACATACATACATACAGTGGGGAGAACAAGTATTTGATACACTGCTGATTTTGCAGGTTTTCCCACTTACAAAGCATGTAGAAGTCTGTAATTTTTATCATAGGTAATCTTCAACTGTGAGTGACGGAATCTAAAACAAAAATCCAGAAAATCACATTGTATGATTTGTAATTAATTTGCATTTTATTGCATGACATAAGTATTTGATACATCAGAAAAGCAGAACTTAATATTTGGTACAGAAACCTTTGTTTGCAATTACAGAGATCATACGTTTCCTGTAGTTCTTGACCAGGTTTGCACACACTGCAGCAGGGATTTTGGCCCACTCCTCCATACAGATCCTTCAGGTTTCGGGGCTGTCGCTGGGCAATACAGACTTTCAGCTCCCTCCAAAGATTTTCTATTGGGTTCAGGTCTGGAGACTGGCTAGGCCACTCCAGGACCTTGAGATGCTTCTTACGGAGCCACTCTTTACTTGCCCTGGCTGTGTGTTTCGGGTCGTTGTCATGCTGGAAGACTCAGCCACGACCCATCTTCAATGCTCTTACTGAGGGAAGGAGGTTGTTGGCCAAGATCTCGCGATACATGGCCCCATCCATCCTCCCCTCAATACGGTGCAGTCGTCCTGTCCCCTTTGCAGAAAAGCATCCCCAAAGAATTATGTTTCCACCTCCATGCTTCACGGTTGGGATGGTGTTCTTGGGGTTGTACTCATCGTTCTTCTTCCTCCAAACACGGCGAGTGGAGTTTAGACCAATAAGCTCTATTTTTGTCTCGTCAGACCACATGACCTTCTCCCATTCCTCCTCTGGATCATCCAGATGGTCATTGGCAAACTTCAGACGGGCCTGGGCATGTGCTGGCTTGAGCAGGGGGACCTTGCGTGTTCTGCAGGATTTTAATCCATGACGGCGTAGTGTGTTACTAATGGTTTTCTTTGAGAATGTGGTCCCAGCTCTCTTCAGGTCATTGACCTGGTCCTGCCGTGTAGTTCTGGGCTGATCCCTCACCTTCTTCATGATCATTGATGCCCCACGAGGTGAGATCTTGCATGTTGCCCCAGACTGAGGGAGATTGACCGTCATCTTGAACTTCTTCCATTTTCTAATAATTGCGCCAACAGTTGTTGCCTTCTCACCAAGCTGCTTGCCTATTGTCCTGTAGCCCATCCCAGCCTTGTGCAGGTCTACAATTTTATCCCTGATGTCCTTACACAGCTCTCTGGTCTTGGCCATTGTGGAGAGGTTGGAGTCTGTTTGATTGAGTGTGTGGACAGGTCTTTTATACAGGTAACGAGTTCAAACAGGTGCAGTTAATACAGGTAATGAGTGGAGAACAGGAGGGCTTCTTAAAGAAAAACTAACAGGTCTGTGAGAGCCGGAATTCTTACTGGTTGGTAGGTGATCAAATACTTATGTCGTGCAATAAAATGCTAATTAATTATTTTAAAATCATACAATGTGATTTTCTGGATTTTTGTTTTAGATTCCGTCTCTCACAGTTGAAGTGTACCTATGATAAAAATTACAGACCTCTACATGCTTTGTAAGTAGGAAAACCTGCAAAATCGGCAGTGTATCAAATACTTGTTCTCCCCACTGTATATATACTTGTTTTTTTAGAAACTGTTAATTTACTAAACTACCTGTAAACCTGAGATAAGTGGAAAACTTTATCAGGCCCCTTAATGGCAATGATGTGGGTAGAGAATGTCATTGTGGGCTATTTGGTAGAGGTGTAGGGACGGCTCGGTTCCCTCGAATGGTGTGGTGGGCCAGACACTGCTTCCGTGGAGGGCGGAGATGGACAATGTGGATGCTAACGCCTAAGGCCTCTGACAGAGCCAGAAGATCTATGTGGTCACACTCCATTGCCAAGAATGGACATTGTAAGTATCTACCCATGCAGAAACAGAATGCTGTGTGGTCAGTACAAATGTTGATTGGTTGATCACAAATTAGTTAACCAAAAATGTTTAATGTCAGTGAGTGGTCCCTGAACACCCAATTTCCTTTCAATTTAGTGCGCCACCACTAGACTGCAGCAGAACACTTTCAGGCAATAGTTTTGAGTGGTGAGAAACTCCTTGAGACGAGTTTGGATTGTCCACTGAGAAAATCACCAGCAACAGGCACACTTCCATAGCACATTAATGAAACAGGAGATGACAGCAATATGGTATTAAGCGCAACTCATACTGACCTGAGTGCAGTAAACCTTGAGACTGGGTGCCTCCACGAAGTGGCTGAAGAAGTTGGGATGATTTTGCAAGTAGGCTGAGGTGAACAGCCTGAGGTATTGAACCATACTGTCAGAAGTAGTTTGCTCATTAAAATGCTTGAGCAATGTGTCACCCTGCCCATCAGCTTCAAATTGTTCCAGTACCCCTACCAACTTAAAGATTAATTGTCAGAAAATTAACCCTTGTCATTAATCAACCGGCTTCAATTTCAATTTGGGCTCTCGAGTGGCGCAGCGGTCTAAGGCACTGCATATCAGTGCAAGAGGTGTCACTACAGTCCCAGGTTTGAATCCAGGCTCTATCACATCCGGACGTGATTGGGACTCCCATAGGGCGGTGAACAATTGGCCCAGCGTTGTCCAGGTTTGGCCAGGGATCTTAACTGACTTGCTTAGTTAAATAAAGGTAAAAAAATAAATACATGAGTCTGACTGTTATTATTGTGAAGAAGATGCAATATTTGATTTTAGAAAATAGGTTGATAAATGTAAATTGAACAAGTCTTTGAAAGAGCTCTCATCAAAGCCTGCAGCCAATAACCCTGCCACTTTGTATCACTGTTTCTTTGAATCTGAGAAATTATGCATATTTCTCCATTATTTTGAAGTGGAAAAGCCACACACAGGCAAAGGCACATTCTTGGAATCCAAAACATGCTACGAATGCACATGGCAAAGGCTATGCATAGGAAGGAATTTACATTTGCAAAGCTCTGTCATTTTGTAACAACGATTCCAGATGTCCAAAGCATAGGGCTTTGTAAAAGCAAATGCCTTCCCTCCTGATTTTTCGCATGTACTTATACTGGCTGAAAATGTCCTTCAAAACAGAATTAGACAAAAACAGTAACATTTCATTTCACAAGCCTGATTTGACTAACTAGTTCATCCATATTATTTTTACAATTTCCTTATTAGTGTAATTTCATTACATTTGTTTTAAGATATCCTAGACAATCTGGACCCTTTCTTTCTAAAATTATCTGCCGCAATTGTTGCAAACCCTATTACTAGCTTGTTCAAGCTCTCTTTCGTATCGTCTGAGATCCCTAAAGATTGGAAAGCTGTTGCAGACCTATATCCATCCTGCCCTGCCTTTCTAAAGTCTTCGAAAGTTAACAAACAGTTCAATGACCACTTCGAATCCGTACCTTCTCTGCTATGCAATCTGGTTTCCGAGCTGGTCATGGGTGCACCTCAGCCACGCTCAAGGTCCTAAACGATATCATAACCGGCATCGATAAAAGACAGTACTGTGCAGGCGTCTTCATCAACCTGGCCAAGGCTTTCGACTCTGTCAATCACCGCATTCTTCGGCAGACTCAATAGCCTTGGTTTCTCAAATGACTGCCTCGCCTGGATCACCAACTACTTCTCAGATATTCAGTGTGTCAAATCAGAGGACCTGTTGTCCGGACCTCTGGCAGTCTCTATGGGGGTGCCACAGGGTTCAGTTCTTAGGCCGACTCTATTCTCTGTATATATCAATGATGTTGCTCTTGCTGCTGGTGACTCTGATCCACCTCTAATGCAGATGACAAAATTCTGTATACATCTGGCGCTTCATTGGACACTGTGTTAACAAACCTTCAAATGAGCTTCAATGCCATACAACACTCCTTCTGTGGCCTCCAACTGCTCTTAAATGCTAGTAAAACTAAATGCACCCGCACCCGCACCCGCCCGCCGGACTAGCACTACTCTCAACGGGTCTGACTATGTGGACACCTAAAAATACCTAGGTGTCTGGTTAGACTGTAAACTCTCCTTCCAGACTCACATTAAGCATATCCAATCCAAAATTAAATCTAGAATCGGCTTCCTATTTCGCAACAAAGCCTCCTTCACTCATGCTGCCAAACATGCCCTCGTAAAACTGACTAACCTACCGATCCTTGACTTCGGCGATGTCATTTTCAAAATAGCCTCCAACACTCTACTCAGCAAATTGGATGTAGTCTATCACAGTGCCACGTTTTGTTACCAAAGCCCCATATACTACCCACCACTGCAACCTGTATGCTCTCATTGGCTGGCCCTCACTGGCTCCAGCTCGTCTATAAGTCTTTGCTAGGTAAATCCCCACCTTATCTCAGCTCCCTGGTCACCATAGCAACACCCTTAGCATGCGCTCCAGTTGGTATATTTCACTGGTCATCGCCAAAGCCAACACCTCCTTTGGCCGCCATTCCTTCCAATGACTGGAACGAATTGCAAAAATCATTGAAGCTGGAGACTACCATCTCCCTCACTAACTTTAAGCATCAGCTGTCAGAGCAGCTTACCGATCACTGCGCCTGTACACAGCCCATCTGTAAATAGCCCACCCAACTAACTATTGTTATTTTTGCTCATTTGCACCCCAATATCTCTATTTGCACATCATCATCTGCACATCTATCACTCCAGTGTTTATGCTAAATTGTAATTATTTCGCCACTATGGCCTATTTATTGCCTTACCTCCCTAATCTTACTACATTTGCACACACTGTATATAGATTTTCTATTGTGTTATTGACTGTGTTTGTTTATCCCATGTGTAACTCTGTGTTGTTGTTTATGTCGCACTGCTTTGCTTTATCATGGTCAGGTCGCAACTTGTTCTCAACTGGCCTACCTGTTTAAATAAAGGTGAAATAAAAAATGAATATCTATCCAAAGAAGTCGGAGATCTCACAGCAGACAAGTAAAGCTTTATTTATGTAGGAAGAACAGATATGTACATATTTCTTCTCTACTTGAAACAAACTGTTGTGCGTCCGTCTGTGAAGAATAGTCATTTGCTAAATTAATAAAAGTCTGTGAATAGTGTTCTGACAATAGTAAAAAAAAAAAGTAATGCTTTCTTAATTCCTACATTAAACCATTTTTGTTGCTAAAAGATAACATTACCATACTTGAGATGTCTCAAAGAATAGTTAAATAATTGTCTGTCCATGTTCATAAAGGATAGGTTAGCAAGCTACTAAGATAAACATGGCTTGCTAACTAAGTAGAAACACAGATTTAAATGTTGCCACAAATTGTAATCCTGTCTCACAGGCTAAACGCGTAGCAAAATACATCTGTTGTATGCAACAAACAGTGGAATGAAATGTAACATAGAAAGACTTTATACAATTATTTTATTTATTGAGCAACAGTAACAACAAAGATGTTCTATCTGTGGTAACAACCACAATGACCTAATGACAACCGGATATTTAAAACTGCCATGTGCTTTGTGTTTAAAGGGACAGTACATTCACAGGCAAAAGGGATAGTTACCAGTATCTTTGGTTCATTGATTTTTTTGTTACAGAGGAACCTCTCCGAAATATCCATAACTCGAAATATCCATAACTCGGCCTAGATTTGTCTGTGTAGGCCTACTATATACAGTACATTGTAATATTTTCAAACTTTGGTGGAATACAACCACCATAGGAACTTCCCTCAACTTGGTAAATGTTTAGCTATTTAACTCAACAATCTTATCGTTTAAAAACAACAACCACAACCCATTAACTGTTTTTATTCATCATTACAAAGACACCATTTCAAAGAGATTTTGTCCGATGAACATTTGTCATATTTTGAAACAAATCATGAAAACAAATTATTATTTGAATTCATCCTAACAATTTTCAATCATCAATCTTATAATAGGCTATAGGAGAAATACATGTACAACTGCTTGGGAACTACAACTACAGCAATGTCCTTCATCAGCGACTTAAACTTTTCACCACAAAGAACACTATTACAACAAGTTGAAAGTAACTTATATTGCACTCGCCCTTTACTGTGTCCATATGCATGTGCGTGCGTGCGTGAGTACTCTTGCATGGTTGTATTCGTGTCTTTCTCCACAAACTCGTAAAAGGTCTATTCAGCATTGATCAACTGGACATTCCACTCCTCCCACTGGTCTTGCTGGTGCTCTTCAGTTGTGTTTTACTGTTAATGTTTTTCAGTGATCCTCTGTGCTCTGTGGCGCTCATCAATGCAGAGCCTGAGTCTATCAGTCGTGTTGCTCTCATCTCGATGTCTGCCTTCTCCAGAATATATTCCTGTAAATATGGTAAGTAATATAATAAATTGGTAGTTTCAATCTTGCTTGGGGAAACATGATATGATTACACTATGCAAAATCTGGATTTCAGAAGAAATCCTAGATAAGAAATTCTAAGTATACTTTATCAAACAGAACAAATGGGAACTCATTCAAGGTAATTACTAATAACAATGCAATTAGACATTACCTTTACCATATCCATCATTGTCAGCATGTCTATCTCTTCCAGAGGCCCATAGTGGTGTAAGTAGCACTGCTCTGCAAGGTTCTTCACAGCTATCAGCAGGCTTCCCACTTCCTCAACCTGACAAGAGAGGTGGAGTGGAGTTTAATATTTATTATTATTTTTTATTTATTTGTTATTTCACCTTTATTTAACCAGGTAGGTCAGTTGAGAACAAAGTTCTCATTTGCAACTGCGACCTGGCCAAGACAAAGCAAGGCAGTGCGACAAAAAACAACAACACAGAGTTACACATGGGAAATAAACAAACGTACAGTCAATAACACAATAGAAAAATCTTTATACAGAGTGCAAATGTAGTGCAAAATGCAGTAAGGTTAGGAAGACAATAAATAGGCCATAGTGGTGAAATAGATTAAATTAAATTATGCTGTTATTATTGGTTATTCGTGTAAAATGGTGGTGGTGCTCAGACCTGGTCTCTGGACTGGCCTTGGTGCATCATCAGTTTCATCTCAGTCTGGTTGTTCTTTTCCTTGGCTCTGTCCCATTGGGTCTGCAGTTCTGACAGATCCCTGTTCATCATCTGCCTCCGAGGGAGAGGAGAGAATACAGCCTAAAGCTTACAACAAGCTCTACGCAGAGAACAATTATTAGATATATTTTTTTGTACTTTTAATATTTTACCAAATTATACGGAAGTTGGATTATAGATTTAAAGTTCATAACCAAGCACAAATTAAACAATGTCAGAGGCCTTATACACTGTATACAAAATATTAAGAACAGAGCTCTTTCCATGACAGACTGACCAGGTGAATCCAGATGAAAGCTATGATCCCTTATTGATGTCACTTGTTAAATCCACTTCAGTCAGTGTAGATGAAGAGGAGACTGGTTAAAGAAGCCTTGAGACAATTGAGACATGGGTTGTGTATGTGTGCCATTCAGAGAGTGAATGGGCAAGACAAAAGTTTGAAGTGCCTTTGAACGGTATGGTAGTAGGTGCCAGGTGCACCGGTTTGTGTCAAGAACTGCAACGCTGCTGGGTTTTCCACGCTCAACCGTTTCCTGTGTTTATCAAGAATGGTCCACCACCCAAAGGACATCCAGCCAACTTGACACAACTGTGGGAAGCGTTGGAGTCAACATGAGCCAGTATCCCTGTTTAACGCTTTCGACACCTTGTAGAGTCCATGCCCTGACGAATTGAGGATCTTCTAAGGGTAAAAGGGGGGGTGTCATTCAATATTAGGAAGGTGTTCCTAATATTTGGTATACTCAGTGTATAGTCAATTACAGTATTAACAACCCTAGACTTTTTCCACATTTTGTTGTGTTACAGACAGAATTTATCGACCTGTATAGTATAGTTAACCATCCAACATCCACCAATGTATAGAATTCATCGACCTGTATAGTATAGTTAACCATCCAACATCCACCAATGTATAGTGTACATATTCAGCCAACCACCCATACTATGCTATGTCTTTTTATAGCTTTTTTTTTTGCACTCCAGATATCTTGTATTTCTATACTTTTTCATACTGCCGCTCTATGTATCATGTACCGTGTATCTGTCTTTTGTGTACTTTCGTTGTGGCATTTTGCACCTGCCCTGTGTTTTTTTTGTAGCTGCTTGACAATGAAATTTCCCCCCCGGGGGATCAATAAAGTACCTATCTATCTATCTATCTAAAATGGATTAAAATGAGAATTTGTCACATTTTAGAATTTTTCACAAATTAATAAAAAATGAAAATCTGAAATGTCTTGAGCCGATTAGTATTCAACCCCTTTTGTAATGGCAAGCCCAAATATATTCACATAATCAGTAACAAGTCACATGCTGTAATCGCTGCCAAAGGTGTTTCTAAAAAGTATTGAGTCGGGTGTGAATACTCATGTAAATGAAATATCAATCAATTTGCAACAATTCCTAAAAACATGTTTTTACTTTGTCATTATGGGGTATTGTGTGTAGATGGGTGAGAAAAAAATACAGTACCAGTCAAAAG
Organism: Thymallus thymallus; assembly: GCA_023634145.1. NCBI lineage: Eukaryota > Metazoa > Chordata > Actinopteri > Salmoniformes > Salmonidae > Thymallus > Thymallus thymallus. The sequence continues at coordinate 17,566,651 of CM042405.1, read as the reverse complement.
TTTGGGCACACCTATTCATTTAAGGACTTTTCTTTATTTTTACTATTTTCTACATTGTAGAATAATAGTGAAGACATCAAAACGATGTAATAACAGATATGGAATCATGTAGTAACCCAAAAAAGTGTTAAACAAATCAAAATAGATTTTATAGTTGAGATTCTTCAAATGATGTTCATTAGAGTTACCAGCCTCAGAAATTGCAGCCCAAATAAATGCTTCGCAGAGTTCAAGTAACAGACACATCTCAACATCAACTGTTCAGAGGAGACTGTGTGAAACAGGCCTTCAAGGTCGCATTGCTGCAAAGAAATTACTACTAAATGACACCAATAAGAAGAAGAGACTTACTTGGGCCAAGAAACACGAGCAATGGACATAAGACCGGTGGAAGTCTGTCCTTTGGTCTGCTGAGTCCAAATTTGATATATTTGGTTCCAACTGCTGTGTCAAGACTGTTGGAAAAGCATTCCTCATGAAGCTAGTTGAGAGAATGCCAACAGTGTGCAAAGCTGTCATCAAGGCAAAGGGTGGCTACTTTGAAGAATATAACATTTGTTTAACACTTTTTTTGGTTACTACATGATTCCATTTGTGTTATTCCAAAGTTTTGATGTCTTCACTATTATTGTACAATGTAGAAAATAGTACAAATAAACCCTTGAATGAGTAGGTATGTCCAAGCTTTTGACTGGTACTATATATTTAATCAATTTTGAATTTAGGCTGTAACAAAACAAAATGTGTAAGTCAAGGGGTAAGAATACTTTCTGAAGGCAATGTATACATATCATATCAGGTTGTGTGTTTCAAAGGCACCAGTGAGTTTCAGGGCATGTTTATTTTTAACAAATCTTAATGATTTCACAAAAATAGCAAGCTCTCTTTCAAAAATCAATAATAAGAGGGTAGTCTTCACAATTCTGCATTTGTGTATAAAGCATTTGGCTAATACAAAGATTTTGAGTGTGTTTTTTTTGTTAAAAGAGGGGTGTTTACTTACACTATATATACAAAAGTATGTGGATACCCCTTCAAATGAGTGGATTAGTTATTTCAGCCACACACGTTATTAGCAGGTGTATACAATCGAGCACACAGCTATGCAATCTCCATAGACAAACATTGGCAGTAGATTGGTCTTACTGAAGAGCTCAGTGACTTTCAACATGGCACCATCATAAGATGCCACCTTTCCAACAAGTCAGTTCGTCAAATTTCTGCCCTGCTAGAGCTGCCCGGTCAACTGTTATTGTGAAGTGGAAACTTCTATGAGCAGCAACGGCTCAGCCACGAAGTGGTAGGCCTCACATCCTCATAGAATGGGACCGCCAAGTGCTATAGCGCGTAGCGTGTTAAAAACACTCACTATCGAGTTCCAAACTGCCTCTCGAAGCAACGTCAGCACAATAACTGTTTGTCGGGAGTTCATGAAATGTGAAGCGTCGCTGGACTGGTGTAAAGCTCGCTGCCATTGGACTCTAGAGCAGTGGAAACGGATTCTCTGGAGTGAATCACGCTTCACCATTGCAGTCCAAGGGGTTTGGCGGATGCCAGAAGAACGCTATCTGCCCCATTGCATAGTGTCAACTGTAAAGTTTGGTGGTGGAGGAATAATGGTCTGGGGCTGTTTTTCATGGTTCGGGCTAGGCCCCTTAGTTCCAGTGAAGGGAAATCTTAACGCCACAGCATACAAAGACATTAGATTATTCTGTGCTTCCAACTTTGTGGCAACAGTTTGGGGAATGCCCTTTCCTATTTCAGCATGACAATGCCCCAGTGCACAAAGCAAGTTCCATACAGAAATGTTTTGTAGAGATCGGTGTGGATGAACTTGACAGGCCTGCACAGAGCCCTGACCTCAACCCCATCAAACACCTTTGGGATAAATTGGAATGCCCAACAGCAGTGCCTGACCTCATTAATGCTCTTGTGGCTGAATGGAAGCAAGTCGCTCGCAACAATGGTCCAACATCTAGTAGAAAGCCTTCTCAGAAGAGTGGAGGCTGTTATAGCAGGTGGGACCGACTCCATAATAATGCCCATGATTTTGTAATGAGTTGTACGACGAGCAGGTGTCCACATACTTTTGGTCATGTAGTGTACTAATACCTAAAAATGTAGGCATACCGTATCATTCCTTCCGTAGTCGTGGGAGCAGTTTTTGTCACTTGGGTCCTTGGTCTGATCTATTGGCTATATAGGCTATTCATCAAAGTAGCCTATTTTGCATTGATTACCAAATACAGTATATAATCTCAGCGACTGTTCAATCTCTGCGATTTGCCCCAAACATAACGCTTTGTATTGAGGACATATTGTTAATTTATTTTTTGCAGTTTTACTTTAGTGCCTTATTGCCAACAAGAATCATTTTTAGGAATATTGTTTTATTCTGTACAGGCTTCCTTCTTTTCACTTTCACAAATAATTGTATGTGTGGGGTACAGGTAGTCTTTCAGAAATCCTGTTAAACACTATTATAGTCCATGCAACTTAATATGTGACTTGTTAAGTTCATTTCTACTGCTGAATTTATTTAGGCTTGCCATAATAAAGGGGTTGAATACTTATTGACTCATATTTCAGCTTTTCATTTTTTATTAATTTCCACTTTGACCCTATGGGGTATTGTGTGTAGGCCATTGACACAAAATCTCAATTTAATCAATTTTAAATTCAGGCTGTAACACAACAAAATGTGGAAAAAGTAAAGAGGTGTGAATACTTTCTGAAGGCACTGTACAGTACATGTACAGTATTTTTAAGCATGTATGTGTATGTCTGACCAGCTTGTTGGTGTTGTGCTCCTGCTTCAGGCTGTCCAGGCTGCGCTGGCCCTGCTCCAGCTTCTCCACCAGCTGGCCCAGGCGCTCCACCAGGTCCTGATGGGTGAGGGACAGGGTCTCATGGCGTCGGATGATGGGCATCACCAGGGAGTCTGCCCCATACTCCAGGTAATCTATCAAATTTACAGCCAGGTCAAGAAACAAACATACTTATTTTATTGTACCTCACAACCAACACTATGTAATTTTATGTTTATTTTTTGGAAGTAACAATCCAATTTCTCAACATTCTCTGCCAAACAATCGTTTTCTAGATCAAGGTATTGATTCAACTAAGATAATTAACTAAGCAAATGTATTCAACTAAGAGAAACATTAACTTACTCTCCGGGAGGAAATCTAACATTTTCATCATGTAGTCTTCGTACATTTTATACTTGGTCAACCTGTCCTTTAAATACTGCTGTCTGTAGGGATTAGGAAAGAATATATCAGCTGAAGACCAACAAGTATTTGGGCAAGAAGTTTCCCAATCCAAAATACAGCTCCCATTCACCTGGCCTGCAGTTTTCCCAACTGTTCAGTGAGCTCCTTTTCCTCGTTCTGCTTCAGATCATTCTGCTTCCTCGCTGCCTGGTACTTCTTCAGGGCCCGACGGCGCTTCACCTCATTGTCCTCAACAAACTTCTCAAATTTCTTAGCTCTGTCTTTAGTCTGGATGAGATCATAAACCCAAGGGAAAGAGTCAAGAGATGACGTACACATAAGCAGGTCACTACTGTATATCTTGGTTCTATGTTAAATCTATACAGTATATCAGACCCTATATCAGACCGTTGGTAACCAGTAACCAGTTCATAATAGCAATAAGGCACCTCGGGGGTTTGTGATATATGGCCAATATACCACGGCTAAAGGCTGTGTCCTAGCACTCTGCGTTGCGTTGTGCATAAGAACAGCCCTTAGCCGTGGTATATTGGCCATATTCCACACCCTCTCGGGTCTTATTGCTTAAAAGTAACTCACCGCCTGCTGTTTCAGCTCTAGCTCTGCCTTCCTCTGTGCAAGGGCCTGCATGCGGCCTTTGAATTCCTGACGTTTCTCTGCCAGCTGCCTATCCACTTCATCCACCTCCACCTGCTTCTTCAGGACCAGGGTTCTCTGTAATGTGTTCACTCCTGTCTCCAGGACTCTGCTAGCGGTCTACATGGGAAATCACTGGTCATAAGAATGATGCACATCAAATGTATTTATTCCAAGACACTGGCCTGTGTTTTGTGTTCAAATAAAATCTAATTAGGACTACTTACCTCTGTTATAACAGGTATGTGATTGACATTTTCATCTTCTTTTCTATGTCAGGGGAAATATATAAACGTTTAATGGCAATGGTATGTTGTGTCTTAGGTCTATCTTTATGTAGTGTTGTCTCTCTTGTCGTGATGTGTGTTTTGTCCTATATTTTTATTTAATTTATTTATATTTTTAATCCCAGCTCCCGTTATTGTAAATACGAATATTTTCTTAACTGACTTGCCTAGTTAAATAAAGGTTAAATAAATGGAGTGCCGAAATTGGTAGTCCATTACAAACTAAACTAGCGCTGCAAAATTGTGCAATATAATTAAAATGCTAATTATGATGCATCTAATTGTCATGGACCTACGATATGATTATTCAATTAAAGTGTATCAAGACATAATGATTGTGGCCCAAAAGATTTGCAATACTGAAGGTGAACAGATGGGCTATAATTATCGTGCGTAATGCATATGATTATAAAAGTTGATTGTAACATACCTAGTTTCCTCAAATTGGGTTACAAAAATGTTTTTCATTCTATTCTCCACTTTAAGCTTTAGACGAGGGTCATCTTTGTTTATACAAGGAAGAGTCTCCATATTTAGGCGTTGCAACTTTTATTTTACAAAATAATGATGATCCTTGAGAGAGAACAGAACTCCAAAACGCAGCAGTTGTTGTTTTCGTAATATAATTGTTTCGTTCACACGAACAAGAGAGCAACAAAGGTCTTCCGGATTGGGTGTTCTCCTGAACTTGTGTTACATGTTGCCGAGGAACCAAGGGGGAGGCGAGAGGGAATGCGAGGGGATCGTTTCTCGGTTGTCATAGCAACTGCCTGGGAGGCGTTCTATTTCACCGATGGAAAGTAAGTGAAAGGTACTCCACAAAAGGCAGTCGCCTTTATAAATTGTTGAGACTTTGCAAACACATAATGAACTTTGTCTCAATCTAAATATAACAAGTCTTATACATTTAATTTTAAATATATAGATATCTACAGTTGAAGTCGGAAGTTTACATACAGTTAGGTTGAAGTCATTAAAACTCATTTTTCAACCACTCCACATTTTTCATGTTAACAAACTATAGTTTTGGCAAGTCGGTTAGGACATCTACTTTGTGCATGACACAAGTAATTTTTTTTTTTTTAATGTATTATAATTTCACTTATAATTCACTATTCCACAATTCCAGTGGGTCAGAAGTTAACATACACTAAGTTGACTGTGCCTTTCAACAGCTTGGAAAATTCCAGAAAATTATGTTATGGCTTTAGAAGCTTCTGATCGGCTAATTGACATAATTTGAGTCAGTTGGAGGTGTACCTGTGGATGTATTTCAAGGCCTACCTTCAAACTCAGTGCCTCTTTGCTCGACATCATGGGAAAATCAAAAGAAATCAGCCAAGACCTCAGAAAAAAAATTGTAGGCCTCCACAAGTCTGCTTCATCCTTGGGAGCAATTTCCAAACGCCTGAAGGTACCACATTCATCTGTACAAACAATAGTACGCAAGTATAAACACTGTGGGACCACGCAGCCGCCATACCACTCCTTCTGTCTCCTAGAGATGAACGTACTTTGGTGCGAAAAGTGCAAATCAATCCCAGAACAACAGCAAAAGACCTTGTGAAGATGCTGGATGAAACAGGTACAAAAGTATCTAATATCCACAGGAAAACAAGTCCTATATCAACATAACCTGAAAGGCCGCTCATCAAGGAAGAAGCCACTGCTCCAAAACCGCCATAAAAAAGCCAGACTACGGTTTGCAACTGCACATGGTGACATTTTGGAAAAATGTCCTCTGGTCTGATTAAACAAAAATAGAACTGCTTGGCCATAATGACCATTGTTTTGTTTGGAGGAAAAAGGGGGAGGATTATAAGCCGAAGAACACCATCCCAACCGTGAAGCACGGGGGTGGCAGCATCATGTTGTGGGGGTGCTTTGCTGCAGGAGGGACTGGTGCACTTCACAAAATAGATGGCATCATGAGGAAGGAAAATTATGTGGATATATTTAAGCAACATCTCAACACATCAGTCAGGAAGTTAAAGCTTGATCGCAAATGGGTAGCACCAGTACCGGTTCCTAGCCCGGTGGCGCCAGTGCGTGTCCTCAGCTCGGTAGCGCCAGTACCGGTTCCTAGCCCAGTGGCACAAGTGCCGGTTCCTAGCCAGGTAGCTCCAGTTCATGTCCCCAGCTTGGTAGCGCCAGTACCGGTTCCTAACCCGGTGACGCCAGTCCGGGACCGGTCGTCAGCCCCGCTTCAGTGCCGGAGCAGTCCGCTCCACCGATGCCCAGTCCGGGACCGGTCGTCAGCCCCGCTCCAGTGCCCGGAGCAGAGCAGTCCACTCCACCGGTGCCCAGTCCGGGACCGGTCGTCAGCCCCTCTCCAGTGTCGGAGCAGTCCGCTCCACCGATGCCCAGTCCGGGAACGGTCGTCAGCCCCTCTCCAGTGTCAGAGCAGTCCGCTCCACCGGTGCCCAGTCCGAGACCGGTCCCCAGCCCGGCTGCCAGGTCGGAGTCCACACCAGGGTCCAGACAGGACTTGGTGCCTTGCGGGACTCCTGAGGTGGGGGTCTACCACACCGGGGCCCTGACAGAACCGGGCAACGCCATGGTGAGGGAGGAGCTGCCACCAGAGCCTGCGTCACGCCGACGACGGAGCCGGAGCCCCCACCAATGACCTCCCCAGTACTCTGCAATGCCCCGCCCCCCCCCCCCCCCCCCTTGTGTTTTGAATTTTGTTGGGAGGGGAATATTGTTGTCGGGAGCCCACGTCTTAGGAGGGGTACTGTCAGGCCCTGACTGAGGCCAGGTCTCTGGCTCCCCGTAGTGGGAGTTGGATGGCCACAGTCAGGACCTGACAATAGTTCTGGGTGTTTCTTTTCTGTTGGTCTTATCCCTAATTAGAGGCATCTGTCTTGAGTTGTCTCTAATTGGGGGTTCTATTTAAGTTCAGTTGTTTCACCTGTGTTTGTGGGTTTTTGTGTGTGTTCCTTTTTGTGTTTGCGCCGGTTCATGGTCGCTGTCTCTCCTTTGTTCGTTTTGTGGATGAAGTTACGAAATAAAGGAATGTCTATACACTACAGCTCTGCACCTCGGGTCCTGTCTCATGGCGATCGTGACAATATGTTACGAATTCTAGCTAGCTGGCTAACGTTATCTAAACTAGGGGTTAAGGGAAGGGTTAGCTAAAAGGGTTATGGTTAGATTAGCTAACATGCTAAGTAGTTTCAAATTCTCTAAAAAGACCCCCCCCCCCCTAAACAAAGAAGCAACTGAATACCACTTTGGGTTGAAATGGGTAGTTTATAATCTGCACCTGAAACGTTTCCAACAGTGTCTAATTGTCAACAACTGATGCTCAGCAATTTTCAGAAAATATAATTTAGTAAGTTGCTAAGCCTGTTTTAAGGAGATATGTTGATAAACCTGTTGTTCAGAAAGGCGTTTAGAATTTAGCCAGGATTTCCTCACTCTTCAGAAGTAAACATGATGTTGGTTACAGTGGTGGTGTCATGTTAAGATGTAGTGGTAATGGTATGACATTGGATCTTAACCAGACCAAGACACATTTACTTGACTGTCAAGACTTGACAGTTAGACATGAAATAGCAATTTATGCACAAATGCTATATGGTAAAGAAGCCATCATTTTACTTTTTTATCAAATGGTAATTTTGTTAAAATAACCATGGCCATTTTTTACATTCAAGTTATTGATAATTCAGATCAAATTAATATAACACCAATTTTAAATGTACCAAACCATTAATTACGCCTGCCAGTTTACAAATGTCATAATAAAAACTAATGGGGTGATGGAGAACAGATGCCCAAAGAATCCGGATGCATATTGCCTTTATCTTTGTGCGGATGATGCTGGAGTGCCTTCACATGTCATTATGGTCCTAAAATAATCTCTGAAAGCACCGCTGAGCCCTGGCTATCCTCTCCCCGCTGCTGTTATTGTTCGACCGCTGTTCTGCCGCGTGTGTCCTCTACAACGCGTGTGGATGCGCTAAAAGAATGACGATATTTACTTATTCTGAGTATCTATCGCAATTTCGTTATGGTGTGAACAAGAGCAACCCGTCTTTAGATAAAGTATCCAACGATGTGATGTGATACATTGAGCGACGACGGCAGAACGACTTTAAGTCAGCGGAGTGTCTTTTGTTAATTGTTAAGCGCAGGGCAATCCACGTCAACTAAATGAGTGTGGTCTGTTTCAGTCTATAAAAAAATGTATCATTTATGTAATGAATTATAATATTTATTGATTTACAAGGACCCTACATTATTGCCATTATATCTAAACACTGGAAACTAACATAAAAATCACGGATTTGCCTACTCTTTATTTAAAAACATTAACAACTAGATTTATGAGAGAACTCTGTGTCATAAACCTGCATCTATTAAACCTACATTCTGCATTGTCTCTTAAAGTAATTAGCCTTCCCTCATCATTGTATGGATGTAGATCCAATAATGTTTGCCATCCAGAGAGGAGATGCTCAAGCTGTGAAAGTGCTGTCAATGAAGGCACCACTCAGCCTGATGAAAGAGAACAAAGAAGGATGGATACCTTTGCATGAGGCTGCATATTGTGACCAAGCTGAATGCATAAAGGCACTGCTGAAAGGTACATATTGAAAGCACCCTTTTTACAGTCTTTAAATGCTAACCCTTGCCTTTGTTAATGGGTTTAAATTAAATTGTGGTTGAATTATAGACTGGATGTTAAAGCATGTTAAAGCATTTTGTTTATATGTATATTATTTCCCCTCCAGCCCAACCAGGATCAGTTGACAAGCGCACCACCAGGAACAGACTGCTCTCCTCCTGTCAGTTTCTGGTCAGCAAATGTCCTGTGTGCAATACCTTCTACAGGCAGGGGCAGACCCTGACATCAGCAGCAAAGAGACTCCCCTATACAAAGGTACAGCTCCCCACGTGGCTATAGCATGAGAGCCACCATTAACCCTCCCAATACCTACAGCATCACAGCACTCATAGTAGCAGCCCAGCAAGGGCGCGTAGAGGCCATGCAATACCTCATTAGGAAAGGTAGGTGGTCACAGCCATACTGGGACATGGTCACAGCCATACTGCTCAAGACAGGTGCCGATGTCAAAGGCACACTATCCCACAATCGCTCAATGCAGTATTTGGATCAATGTGCCATTTCCAATGGCAGCACTAAGACAGTAGAAATGTTACTGAAAGCTGGTGCTAATCTGAGCCTGGACCAAGTCAACCCTCTAAGACGGGGACACAACGACGAGACAGCTTCTAGGGAGGAGGTCAGAGACCTGGCCGTGTTACCAGGACAACAACCTCTCCCTCAACGTAATCAAAACGAAGGAGAGGATTGTGGACTACAGGAAAAGGAGGAGGACTGAGCACGCCCCCATTATCATCGACGGGGCTGCAGTGGACCAGGTTGAGAGCTTCAGGTTCCTTGGTGTCCACATCACCAACAAACTAGAATGGTCCAAACACACCTAGACAGTCGTATAGAGGGCAAGACAATGCCTATTCCACCTCAGAAGACTGAAAATATTTGGCATGGGTCCTCAGATGCTCAAAAGGTTCTACAGCTGCAACATAGAGAGCATCCTGACTGGTTGCATCACTGTATGGTATGGCAACTGCTCGGCCTACGACCGCAAGGCACTACAGAGGTTAGTGCGTATGGCCCAGTACATCACTGGGGCCAAGCTTCCTGTCATCCAGGAACTCTATACCAGGCGGTGTCAGAGGAAGGAAGGCCTTAAAAATTGTCAAAGACTCCAGCCACCCCAGTCATGGACTGTTCTCTCTGCTACCGCATGGCAAGCAGTACTGTAGCACCAAGTTTAGGTCCAAAATGCTTCTCAACAGCTTTGACCTCAAGACTCCTGAACAGCTAATCAAATGTCTACCTGACTATACCTGCATGTACATATTACCTAAATTAGCCCGACTAACCAGTGCCCCTGCACATTGACTCTGTACCGGTACCACCTGTATATACCACCTCTATACCACCTGTGTATATAAAACATTTTTACTGTCATTTTACAGTTTTTAATTTCTTTACTTATCTATTGTTTACATAAAACTTGTGTTTTACTTCAACTCCACTGTTGGTTAGGGCTTGTAAGTAAGCATTTCACTGTAAGGTCTACAACTGTTGTATTCGGCGAACGTGACAAATAAACTTTGATTTGATTTGTGCCAGGACTGTCTCCCTACTGCTGGAGCATGGGGCTGATGTTAACACTAGCATCCCAGCCTGTCCTACCACCTCCCCTGGTGCTATTGTACTCTGTATGAATAACCTACCTCTTCTCAAGTGCCTTTTGGATAATGGCTGTGATGCCTGGGCCTACTTCAGATGTGCTTATGGTTGCAGCCCACACCCAGCCCAGGACAGCATGGGCAACATAGTCATCGATGTCAACACTGTACTGCCCACCAATGACATGTCTCTTTTAACCTGCACAGGACCTGTTGCAAGCAAAGTACAGGTAAGGCAAGTAGGGTCCTATTGCGATCATTATTATTCTGGGACCTTGATAAATACACTTTTTTTTTTAGGCACGATGCTCATTATCTTTTCTTTCTGTTCATTCTTACATCCCTAGTTTTGTGAGTTGATCTCATCACCATCCGTGCGTAACTGGGCAGGGCCCATTGTGGACTTACTGCTGGACTACGTTGGTAATGTTCAACTGTGTGCCAGACTCACCGAGCTCCTGGACGGACGGCAGGAAAGGCCCAGCATCAAGACCAAGTCATGTGAGTACATCAATGAACACACACACACACACACACACACACACACACACACACACACACACACACACACACACACACACACACACACACACACACTCAAACAGGTGGGACCTCTGCTGTTTCCTCAGTGTCAGCCCATCCACTGATGCACCTGTGCAGGCTAAGGATCCGTGAGCAGATGGGTGTGTCCAGACTCAGGTCTCTGGACAGCCTACCCCTCACAGGTAGACTGCTGCAGTACCTCAGCCTAACCAGACACAGCTTTGATGACTTCTGCCCTGATGGCAAATAATGTGTGTCAGTGTTCCTGTGTGTTGTGCCTTATAGTATATTACCAGTTTACAGGATTCTTTAACTGTATTTTTGGGGTAGTGATGATTGGGTAAAATGTGTGTAATGGAGAATGTGTGTGTTGTGTGCACATACAGTGGAAGTGAGCTGCAGTTCTGAGTGGGTAGGCCGACAAATGATGATAGATAAAGGCACAGCAGTTGATAGTCCGCTGAAGAAGTGCAGCAAAACTGAGCTCAAATGAACTCAAGGTATGCTTTTAAAATACCTGTCATTCAGATGTTTAGTCGAGTTGTTGCTGTAATATATTGTAAATGTCAGTGCCAAAATGTATGAATCCTGGAGGCTATTGAAAAAGGTGTTGGAACCAAAGAAAAAGATGTTCTGTTTATTTAAAAAATAAATTTAATTTCTCCATTTTACAAGTATTATTTACAAACAAAAAGTATCAAGAAATAATGTGGGGAAAACGTCACTATCTGTCAGTCTGTGTTTACCTTTTGTTTACAAACACCAGTGAACTACAAGTAATTTCGATCAACTACATTTTAAACCAGTGTATTTAAGAAATGTATACACCATGAGGTAATCAACACACCCGTAGACCTCTCCTTTAGCATAGATTATCACAATGAATCAAATAATGGACAACCTCAAATGTCACTCCAATCCTATATCAACATAAATTCCCTTCCATTTTTAAAATTAGAAAGATGAAGTAGTCTACATTTTTCAGTTTGAGACTGTGCTATGATTTTATAATACATTCCTATTAGACGTTATGTAACACAAGTGGTAAAGGTGCAGGTGTTCCGAGCATAAATGTTTGGTGTGGAATTTGAAAGACTACTTAAGTGCTTATGACCACTCTTTTAAAAAAGAGAAATGCCAAGTTTGAAATAAAAAAACGGCATAGCGAACTAAACAACTTAATATTTACATCTTCATTATTGCTTAGGCAATTATTAACCTATGTTTATAATTGTGTTTAAATGAACCCAAACACACTGAAAATGGATGGCGGGACCGTGGGTTTAGTCGGTATGGGTTTGACCACGACATGCGTGTAGTTCTTATGTCGTTGTGCCATGTCCGGTGTTTCTGTTTCAGCCACTGTGGCTTTCCCCCATAGTCCCACAGCCGATTGTGGAACAACTATATGACTCTGGAAGACTTGGTGTCCGTGGTACTGAAACGGACAGCAACCGCACACATTGAAGTTGTGAGAGGCCACGTCCAGTTTCAGCGGTTCTTTCTCGACAGAACCTCGTCGATTGGAGAGAAACAATGTCGGTGTTGGTTCCTCGTGATCTTTTTTTCTTGTTTCAACCTCGATGATTCCTGTCACTCCTTGGCTCTTTTCCCATCCATACTGCAAAGAGTCTGTGTTGGTTTGGGCTAATCGAGGTTCCTCCCAAAACGATGCAGGGAGTTGACGTTTCCTCATGGGTACCTGATCTTGCTTACTATTATCCCTGTCTACAGTTGGGTTCTGAGCTATCCTTGCGTTCTCCACGTCTTGCGCATCCGAACACCCTTTTTTAGTGATCCGCGTCATGCTACGGTGAATTGTCTCCAAGGAATACGCGCTGGACTTGTCCACCACGGCTTTGGCGATGCCAGACTCCGTGGACCTGTGTGTGTGGCATCTTGGCATCCGAGCGTATTTCTGAGAAAAACGCTTGAGCTGTTTCTGCAGGTATTTCCTGTGGTCCACAGAGCGCCTGCAAGGGGCTGATTTGTCCAGAGCCGCCTTGATGTCACTGGATGCCAAATTTACAAAGTTCAGTAAAGTTTTCACCTCACTGTCTGCACTTGCCATTTTATTTTGCTAATATTTTAATCCATGGGCCTACTACCAAAAAAGTCCATAACATTTATATTATTCTTCATCTTTCAAATCTGAGAAAAAAAATGAATGGCATCATAAGATATACGAAATATTTAAGAAAAATATTTAGAACTCAATATACTCACATTATTCATTGTTCATGAGGAATACCACTATAATCACACAATTACACATAGTGGCTAATAAAATAGTAATTACACAATTACGCATAGCCTAATAACACGTAGGTTGCAAGTTATCCATTTATAACCACAAATATAACTTACCATGTCCCCTGTTGAGGATTCTCATTCCTGTCTCTCTACCAGAAGCAGTCTGAGTGCTTCAACAAGTTGAATGAATATAAGCTGCGTGTAGTGTTGGTGCTTTCCTTGAACCAATCAGCGACCTCAGTCCCCTCACAATGCACCCCAATCAGCTTCCAAGCCCTCGGTATTGAATTCTTTGCCTTCGCAAATTGTTGTCACGGAGATCCTTCAAGAAAAGCGGCTAATAGATGCAATATTTCTGCCCGGTCTTCCGCGCGCTCATGGGACACCCTTACAATAGTTTATCCAAACTTCTAAATATGCTCCAAGAACTACCGTGCTTGATTAGTCTGACATAAGTTGTTAATGATATGGGTATGCTTCATCACTGCGAGACAATATTAGTTTAGCTACTTTCAACTGTTGTGATCTAGACCCCCCCCCCCCCCCCCAACAGAGTGGTGTCAGATGTAGGATTTGGTGGGGAGGGGGGATCTAAAGAGCACATATCCATGGAAAGGGGGCTTGAGCGCTCAAGAATCTTGTCTTTCTGTTTGCCCCCTCAATCGAGCGACACAAAAGCTGAATTACTCATTCAAACCTCGCGGGACAAAAGGAAAGGAGCTGGATAGCACTCCTGCATTTGTAGTCAAACATTTAGAGACTTAAATCGAGTCGTCATGAAGGAGAAAGAGTTAGACAAAGCCCATAGAATTGCCATCAGCAAACATTTTCCTGTGTCATATTAGTGGGTCTCCATGGCTCCTTCTGGCCCGCGGACAATAGCACAAGTTTGCACACTCGAATACTGTCACCCTGCCAACGGCAACAAGTGCCAACAACAGGACAATCCCCGGGGAAAGCAAGGGCTCTGCGGGGAAGTTTGCAATAGAGGAGGAAAATGGGACTTGTGAAATGCTAATTTAGGTCCATCCCTTATTGAAGAAAAAATAGAGTACCTATCTTTCCATTGAACCACCTCATCTTGCATCAGTGTGGCATGAGATGTGAGGCAACCGTTTGTTTGGTAAGTAACCTACACCACATGACTATAACCACAATACTGCTCTGCTGCCCTCAGCCCTGACTGCAGGATGTGTAATACTCATATTTACTGACTTCTGAGTCATATTAAAAGTGAATATATTTTAATGTTTGCACCTGCAATGCAATGTCTCTATAGGCATGTCATGTTTTATGACTTATACTATAGTAACTTGTTATTTCTCTCAGGATATACTGTATAACCTCCATAATGTGTGAATCACATATACTGTATCTTGACTAGTCCGAAGGGGTGATCTCTCATCCTCTGCAAAGGCTGTTGGCCCTTAGAGAGGCGACAGGACCTTATTGTCCCCTCTCTTCTTCTTCGTTCACCTCTCTGTTCCTCTTAAAGGGCCAATTAACAATGGTGCACCCCTCCTCTGCACTGACGCCCTACTCCTGTGCTTTTGAAGTGACTGAGAGAGAAAAAGAGGAAATATAGTGGCACCAGTAGACAATAAATCCCACTATGTGCCCCTGTCCTCATGCCATTTTGAGAAAGATGGATGGGACACAGGCCAGGGTAGATTAGAGAATCATAAAGTGCTGAACCTCATCAGAAATATGACTGGAAAGGAAGCACTAATCAAATCAAACTCTGAACCACTGTAAAACACTGTTGCTCTTATCCTTGTGTAATAACACTTATTACCGGTACTCTTGTAAATTTGTGTTGCCGTTAATAGACAGATCAGATTGTAAACACACACACACACACACAAACCACAATCACCGTCGTAACCACAACAACCTCCGTGGTTCTTGGTTTCCAATCAGTCACTGTGTTGACAGCACAAGACTCCCCCTTGCCCTCTGACCCCCAGCCAGCCCTGTTCTTTGGGCCTTATACCAGCACCCTAATTAGCATACGGCACATCCACTTCACACACTCCAGCCTGACGTACTTCCACACTCCAGCCTGACATACTTCCACACTCCAGCCTGACATACTTCCACACTCCAGTATCACTAACAAACACTTTACATTATGACACGTGCACATGTGGTAATGCTGTAATTACTTCAGTATCAACATTGTATTTGTTTTGTTATTTATGTTAATGATATCATATCCTGACACATATTGTATGATATTATATGGTGTTTTTAGTATTTAATTCTCTAACATCTCAACCCCCTAATTGTCATGTGTTGATGCACAAGTAATATTATACAGTATTTGGGTAATCACATTTTCTTACATTATCAAATCTGCCACTAGATGGCAATACACTGCTACAGTCTAGAATTATTTTTTATCTATTTTACCTCTATTTAACTAGGCAAGCCAGTTAAGAACACATTCTTATTTACAATGACGGCCTACCCCAGCCAACCCTGGACGACGCTTGGCCAATTGTGCACCACCCTATGGGACTCCCAATCACGGCCGGGTTTGTGAACCAGCCTGGAATCGAACCAGGGTCTGTAGTGACACCTCTAGCACTGAGATGCAGTGCCGTAGACCACTGCGCCACTCGGGAGTGCAGTAATGAGGACAAACACGTCAGTGTTGTATAAAGCTTTGTTTAAAATAATAACATTGAGGGACCATTTTTTGATGTTATTGAACATTATTAAATATCAGTAGTTACTTTGAAATTGTTATTACTTAAGGGCAAACCCAGAAACTCATGAAACCGTTTTAGTCTTTTTAGTTTATGTATCCTTTATATCATGTACAGGTTATCCCAATGGTATTACAAGACCTGTCACAAGATGGGTATGAGTACTTCATTCTATAGTCTGCACTGTAGACTACACTGTATGGCACTGTAATAAGGTAAACATCTTGATTAGCAAAAGACAGCAAGAGGGTCTTGAATTCTGTGTGATGTTTGTCTCTATGGAGCATGTGGATGTGAAGGAAGAAGGATGGTGTTGTGGCACTGGCAGGTGTTCTGTGGTTGCTGCAATCAAATTGAGTCAGCAGGACAGGAAGTGGATGATGTAGAGCTTCTTTCTTGTCAGTTAATCGATGCAGGGATAGACTAGAGTAGAGGATAGAGGAGCACAACCACTAAACAGCTCCCTCAGGAGAACTCAAACCATCTAGAGAAGACATGTGTATGCCAACACTTCAGACTTCAGACTCTGAAAAGGTATTTTTACTGGCGTGCCAGTATTCATCAATGTGTAATCAGCTTTAATGCAATACTCTCTGGACGTGCCCATTTGATAGCAGCAAAATACAGTTACATATATTTTCTAGGCTTTATAAAGACAAACATTAGAAAAATACAAATGTTTTGTTTCCCACAAGACAGAATGCATTACATTGCTGCAGTATACTTGTTGACTGAATTGATCTTCATCAAAAAATAACTTGGATAATTAGATTGGGTGCCAACAGCGTTCTTAAATGCCAGGTCTTGTCCAACTTATCTCATGACAGAAAGGGCTGCAAGCTCTGTAATTCATACTGCACTAGTCGGTAGATCCTTAAATGCCAACCCTCCCCTCTGGCCACCTCCTTATAATGAGCAGATTGCTTGTCATACAGGCATATAACAACAGTGCTTTGACTTGTTATATATACGATGAAGGAAATATTGAGCCTGAAATTGGTGTTAGAAATATTAATTAAATACCACATCAAAAATAATTCACCGTTGCCACTGCAATAGAAAAGTCAATAGAGTTCGATGTGCTGTGCAAATAGTCATACCTTAATTTATGGTCCATAAATTAAAGTCAACATTCCCTTATTACCCTCCTTTCCCCCATCATGTTTAGTTAGCACAGGAATGGGTACTGATGTGAGGAAAGTAGACTAGACATCATATTAAAGTTAATTGACATCAGGCTAGCCAGTGTTTTCCCCCCCAGAGTGTTTAGAGTAGATTTGTCTAATTAGAAGAAGACATTTACCTTTAGTCTGCATAAACCATCTCCACTCTGTGCTGATCAGGGAGATAAGCGAAGAAGAGACCTGCATGTAATGAGAGCACCACATTGGCTTGTCCACTGAGGTCGTGAGAGAGACACTGTAAACATGGACTAGACCCAATGGATAACTGTGTCCTGTTATTTACAGAAGACTGCATGCACATCCAAATTGTTATGCAACTTTCCTCTCCTAACCATTCCCTCTGTGGTCTGCAATTGGCCAACCTGGTCTCAGAGCAAAATGTGTTATATGTTACTAAAATCCATCCTACTCCATTTAATATTATATGTTACGTTCCGTTGCATTGGCCTACCAATGTAATAGCGGTCGTACAATATAATACGAATTGTAGGCTTATGGTATGTTACGAATTACAATTTGTATGATATGTTGTTGTCACGGTTTGTAGAGAGGACCCGAGGTGCTGAGGTCCAGGGCTAGACAGTGGCAGTAGTCTTCCAAGAAGACCAACTCTTTACCTGACATGAGTTCTGCCACCGTCCAGCTCTGCGCGGTCCTGGTGTGGTGGGTCTTTCTGTCACGGTTTGTAGAGAGGACCCGAGGCGCTGCGCAGTTGTAGATTGACATTCCTTTTTATTAAAGACAAAAATAACAAAGGCGAGAAAGCAACCATGAACCGATGTGCACCATGAACAAAACAATACTCAACTTAAATGGGATCCCCAATTAGAGATAACGAGGTGCAGCAGCCTCTAATTGGGGACCAACAAAACCAAACATAAAGAATGCTAGATCACCCTACCGTCAGGCCCCAACAGTTCACCAATCCAAAACATAGAGATGCTACTAGGCATCCCTACCATCAGGACCTGACAGTTGTCTAAATTACTCGCCCCTTAGCACTCACATCTGTAGCCATGAAATGCTTTGAATGGTTGGTCATGGCTCACATCAACACCATCATCCCAGACACTGGACCCACTCCAATTTGCATACCGCCCCAACAGATACACAGGTGGCGCAATTTATTTTGCACTCCACACTGCCCTCTCCCACCTGGACAAGAAGAGCACCTACGTGAGAATGCTGTTCATTGACTATAGCTCAGCGTTCAAGCTCATCACCAAGGTCAGGACCCTGGGACTGAACACCTCCCTCTGCAACTGGAGTTACTTTGAAATTGTTATAATTACTTAAGTAACTATAATTAACCCAGAAACTCATGAAACCGTTTTAGTCTTTTTAGTTTATGTATCCTTTATATCATGTACAGGTTATCCTAGGTAGTCAGGGTAGCCGATAACACATCTGCCACGCTGACACTCAGGGGTTAGTGCTTAGTCCCCTTCTGTACTCCTTGTTCAACCATGACTGCATTGCCGCGCACGACTCCAACACCATCATTACGTTTGCTGACGACATGACGGTGGTAGGCCTGATCATCGACGACGATGAGACAGCCTATAAGGGAGGAGGTCAGTGACCTGACAGTGTGGTGCCAGGACAACAACCTCTCCCTCAACATCAACAAGACAAAGGAGCTGATCGTGGACTACATGAGACGGAGGGCCGAGCACGCCCCCATCCACATTGACGGCGCTGTAGTGGAGCGGGTCGAGAGAATCAAGTTCCTCAGTGTCCACATCATTAAGGAATTATCATGGTCCACACACACCAACACAGTCGTAAAGAAGGCACGACAATGCCTCTTCCCCCTCGAGGCTAAAAAGGCATGGGCCCTGAGATAGAGCTGGACCATTAGAGCTGGACCATTGAGAGCATCTTGACTGTCTGCATCACTGCTTGTCATGGAAACTGCTTGGCATCCGACCACAAAGTGCTAGAGGGTAATGCGTACTGCCCAGTACATCACTGGGGCAGGCGGTGTCAGAGGAAGGCCCTAAAAATGGTCAAAGACTACAGCCACCCAAGTCATAGACTGTTCTCTCTGCCAAGTGATATCGATGCACCTAATCTGGAATCAACATTCCCTGAAAAGCTTCTACCCCCAAGCCAAATTGTTAGTTAAATAGTTAACCAAATAGCTACCTGGACATTGATGGTTTTTGTACTAACTCTTTTGAATAATCACATACGCTGCTGCTACTGTTTATTACAGTATCTATTCTGTTGCCAAGTCACTTTATCCCTACGGATATGTACATATCTACCTCAATTACCTTGTACCCCTGTAAATCGACTTGGAACTGGTACCCTGTAGTTAAATAAAGGTTCAATTAAAAAAATAAATGATTTGATTGAATTCGTACAATATGTTACGAATTTGCAATATCTACATTTGATGTGTTATGAATTCCAATTTGTTGTGGCTAACATTAGCTAGGTGGCTAGGTCGTTAATGCTAACATTAGCGAGGTCGCTAACACTAGCTGGGTTAGGGGGTTAAGGTTAGAGTTTGGAGTTAGGTTAAATTAAAATTAGAGTTAGGCTAAAGGTTAGTTTAAGTAACCTACTATTTTATAATATTTTTTAATATATCATACTAAACGGGTCAAATAATGTAACCTAACGTAATATAACATATACTATATGGAGTGGCTCGGATATTAGTAACATTTAATACGTCTTTAATACGTCTTTCATACTGGACATTTCGACCTAAACGTCTCGCGTCTGTTGAACTTTTCCTACCGTTCGTGCGATTCGAGAATATCCTACTCGCAGTCAAGTATGATTGCGCTGGAAGGAAGGGCACTCCACTGGATGCGCGATGGTACGGTGAGGCTCCCCACCTAATCTAGTCTTTAGGCAGAGGGATGCATCGGTTTAACCCTTTGATTTGCTCTCCAAAGTTGCACATATTTGTAAATAGCCTTTAAGTAATATTTAGTAAATAAGTTGAGGAAATGTGTAACGGGGCTGCAGGTATTTTGTGGAGTTGTGTTGGACAATTATTCTAAAGATATTTATTCTTCGTTTGCTTCAACTTCGATGGCTTGAGTATTTGCACACATGCATGTTGACAAGCAAGAATGTAAGGTAACCTATGGCCCGTCTACCGCTCTCACATCACACGGAGTAAGGGAGCATCGGTTGGATTCGCAGCTCTGGACATCGACCTATAGCGCCGTGATTCGGATTGCGTTTGAGTGCCCAGAGAAATAACTTTATATTTTGGGACTGCTTGGTCGCCTGCTTTCCTTGTCTGTCATATGCCACCTACAACGGAAATTAAAGAGCAAAATGAATATGGCATAAACTATTTCTGGATATCGCCGCCGACTTGGATAGGGTGGATGAGAATTTCCCAAACGGTCCAATCCTATGCCTACCGTGCTTGTTTACTCGCTACGCTGTCTAGTGTCTTCGAGAAGAGCGCAGGAGGAATGCTGTTCCAAGATCTAATACCATTTACTTTAAGTTTTTGGCCTCTTCTCTTCGGTCATTGCATTCTCTCGTTGGTTTTACTCTCATGCCAGGTAGGTATGGTGTTCGTGCGCGCATACACACTTGTAATTTTACGCATGGGGAGTTATTACACATCTAAGTGGAGCTGTTTTGTCTTTTTGATAATACTAGCTATTGATCCTGGTTGAGTGAACTGCTCTTGTCACCTTTTCTTTTAACGTAATATGAAATATATACTTTTTTTAAACACACAATGCCATGTTTATTGAGGTGCGTGGGGCCTTTCTGCACCCTCATACTATTGCATCAACTATGATACGTGTTTTGTGGTAGCAGCTGAAGTTCCCAGTCAATTGATGCAATGTTTTAATGTGAAGTAGGCTATTGGTGATTGGAACACACACACTCTCTCTCACACACACACACACACACACACACACACACACACACACACACACAGGCAGAAAGCGGTAGACTCCTGGAAAGTAGCACACAGTGAGCTACAGATTCCCATCTGGAATATGATGTTGAGGATGAGTATTCTAACCCCTGGCCCGTGCTACTGCCTACAGAGAGCAGTTAGCCGCTATGCAGGCTCGGGATGTTGCCAGGGTTCATGTGTAATATGATTTGCTCGAGTTTCCAAGTCCACCCACACACACTCTCAGGGGCAGCCTGCTGCCTACTCTGGTGGTGGGTGGTTTCTCTGAGGGAGAGGGTTGCAACCGTAGACATAATACCATCCTGTATGTCTATGAATGCAGCTTCTGGGGAAGCAATAGTATGGGGATATGCTCTTGGGTGTTACTGTTTCCAAACCACAAACCATGATGATCTAGTTTGCTGATGTCCTAATACTGATGGTGCAGGACTGATGCAATCACTTAGTGCATATTGCAGCAGGTATGCTACGCTACAGTATCCATTCTAAGCTCTCATCTCACGCTTCTTTTTTAATGATAAAAAAGCAGACTTATTCTGACATATGCCTTTTGGGGGTGGATAATAAAAGTGTATATTTTTGAATGCATAATGAATAGTGAAACGATTTCTCTCTCTCTCTGACCATAAGGGTGAACTCCAGAGGTCATGCTCGCAGACTGTAACTGAGAAAGTGAGCAAACACTGCCAGCTGGCATGCCAGTGTAGAAGCTACCCTCCCCTTCCTCCTCCACCTCCTCCCCCACCTCCCCCACGGATACTGTTGGCCACAGGTAAGGCTCAACTCACACCTGTCTCACACCACATCAACCAGCCTCTGCTGTTTCAATCTCCTGTCTCACTATCCTGTCTCACTCTTACCTGTTTCACTCACAACTGCCTCACTTCCAGTGCCTGTATCTACGTAAACCGTTTCACTTTTAATGTCTTGCTAGCACTTTGTAGTACAGTGGCCTTAAACCAGAGCATCTATAGTGGAATAAAGTGTATCTCCTCTCAGAAAAGAGCCAGGGGCTTAGGGGGAGCAGAATTTAAAACCAGGTAGTGGAAGGAAGAGTGTGTTGTGTGTTGATGTAGAAAGGCTTTTCTGAGAAGACTACGTGTATGTGATAGAGCCAGTAGAATGTTGACAGCTGAACAGAGGGATAATTTATGCTTGGGTTGACCTTGGGGAGTTCCCAGTTCCCAGTTCCCTGGGCTGACAGGCTCAGTGGTTGGGTTTCCCCTGGAGGGACCCCCTGATTAAAAAGCAGATGATACAGATAAGGGGGCTAATGAACTGGCCTGGCAGTCCAGTCTGTGTTTTTGAGCCGGGGGCACTGAGTGTGTGTATGCGTTCGTGTGTGTGTCTGTTGTCACGCAGTTTTCTTGATTTACTGGTTTCCATGTCTCCTTCAACATACTTCCGTGCTTAACTAATGATCAGATACGTATCCGATCTGAAACTGTGACATTATTGTCATTGACAAAGTAATTATATCAACTATATGAATCCGTGTATGACATCGCAATGGTGGAAGGAGGATAGTTTGTCAATATGACTTGTATGTTGTCATGAATACTGTAATGAGAAGCTATGAAATATGGGACAGGCATTGCGGATGGTGCTCAGCCCAGGTCACAACTGAGACTGTTGAAAATCAGTCAGCCAGAACACTTCATGCTGAGAGTATGGAGGAGCACTCTATCATCAAATGCTCGACAGACAAACGTGGAAAGGGTTCAATCAGTCAGCTTAAATGATTTCCTCTGTTTGGTCAACTCATATGGGCCTCTTTCCCTCCTGGATCACCACGTGAGGCATCTATGAATAGATAGATAGGGCTTTCATTGACCACTGTGTCTCTAACTTACCTAAGCTATCTGCCACCTGTTGATTTATATGTCTACGATGTCATGAACACAGGACAATTCCACCGGGTCTTTTCTGCAAACTTGGTCTACAGTCTAGTATTGGTTGTGCATCTTCTCACCATATTGTTATTCCCTGTTTATGAATCTAGAGAGTTATACACAGTCTGTATGTACAGTTGAAGTCGGAAGTTTACATACACCTTAGCCAAATACATTTAAACTCAGTTTTTCACAATTCCTGGCATTTAATCCTAGTAAAAATCCCCCGTTTTAGGTCAGTTAGGATCACCACTTTATTTTAAGAATGTGAAATGTCAGAATAATAGTAGAGAGAATGATTTATGTCAGCTTCTATTTCTTTCATCGCATTCCCAGTTGGTCAGAAGTTTACATACACTCAATTAGTATTTGGTAGCATTGCCTTTAAATTGTTTAACTTGGGTCAAACGTTTCGGGTAGCCTTCCACAAGCTTCTGGACACACATTTTATATAGGATTAAGGTCAGGGCTTTGTGATGGCCACTCCAATACCTTGACTTTGTTGTCCTTAAGCCATTTTGCCACAACTTTGGAAGTATGCTTGGGGTCATTGTCCATTTGGAAGACCCATTTTCGAACAAGCTTTAACTTCCTGACTGAGATGTTGCTTCAATATATCCACATCATTTTCCTTCCTCATGATGCCATATATTTTGTGAAGTGCACCAGTCCCTCCTGCAACAAAGCACCCCCACAACATGATGCTGCCACCCTTGTGCTTCATGGTTGAGATGGTGTTCTTAGGCTTACAAGCAGTCCCCTTTTTCCTCCAAACATAACAATTTTCACTATGGCCAAACAGTTCTATTTTTGTTCCATCAGACCAGAGGATATTTCTCCAAAAAGTAAGATCTTTGTCCCCATGTGCAGTTGCAAACTGTAGTCTGGCTTTTTTTATGGCAGTTTTGGAGCAGCAGTTTCTTCCTTTCTGAGCTGTCGATATAGGACTTGCTGTTGTTCTGGGATTTGTTTGCACTTTTCGCACCAAAGTACTTTCATCTCTAGGAGACAGAATGCGTCTCCTTCCTGAGCGGTATGACGGCTGCGTGGTCCCATAGTGTTTATACTTCCATACTATTGTTTGTACAGATGAACGTGGTACCTTCAGGCATTTGGACATTGCTCCCAAGGATGAACCAGACTTGTGGAGGTCTACAATTGTTTTTCTGAGGTCTTGGCTGATTTCTTTATATTTTCCCATGATGTCAAGCAAAGAGGCACTGAGTTTGAAGGTAGGCCTTGAAATACATCCACAGGTGCACCTCCAATTGACTCAAATTATGTCAATTAGCCTATCAGAAGCTTCTAAAGCTGACATCATTTTGGGAATTTTCTAAGCTGTTTAAAGGCACAGTCAACTTAGTGTATGTAAACTTCTGACCCACTGGAATTGTGATAACCTAACCGACTTGCCAAAACTATAGTTTGTTAACATGAAATCTGTGGAGTGGTTGAAAAAATTAGTTCTAATGACTTCAACCTAAGTGTATGTAAACTTCCGACTTCAACTGTATGTTATTCTATTTATTTGGTTATAGACCTCTTTGTGTGACTGCTGTCAAGGCCTCTGCATGGAACATTCTCTGAATCGTTTTATGAGATTCTCTGATTACGTTGCAGCATGTCGTTCTGTATTTGTTATGTGGTTTGAAAAAAGAGAAACATTACAATTGCAAAGCAAACCTCTTGACCCCAGCAACAACAAACAAATATTTCATAGAGTAAAATTTGAAAATAGCAGCTTTTTATAATAGTCTATAGTAGGTTGGGAAGGAGGTACTTATTTATGTTGTTTATGTATTGGGAGGCAAAACATGTATCATCTGGCCTTAGTGAGAGTTTTGTGAATAAATAAGAGGACTACTCCTTTTCTAAGTGATTTAACTGTAGTCATTGCTGCTGTAAAATCTGTTTGTTTTGGTATGTGCCATATGCATAAGGGAGCTGATTGGAGTTTTCACACTGGTTCCAAAATATCACATGAATATGCATGAAGTATGCATGAAAGTGGGACAATGAGGGATACTGTATCTACAAAAAGTTTCAAATGAGGCAAATTGGCAGTGTTAAGTAACAGTCTGTGCTCTAAAAATGGCTCAGAAGTCCCTTCAAAGGAGAGAGCTTTATCACAATGAAGTAGATCCTTACCCCTGACTGAATTAAATCCTGCAGCCGTTGACAAAATGTAGGATTAAAACGGACGTTGGTCTCAGAGGAGATTTTACATTCATAGTGACTCATGACATGGTGTACTGGGTAGAAACGTGCCTTGTCATTTGCTATGGATAAATCTGCAGTGTTGGAATATTCCACAGAATTATTAAGGGTTATGTGTCACCATGGAGTCGTTCACAACATAACTGTACTCCAAATGCATGGATATGTGATTATTGCATTCCTCTCTGTTACTGGATGGTAAACCTAGATCAAGGATGGGCAACTTTGATGGGTCACAAAAAATCTGAACTCATGCTGAGCGGCGCAGTGGCTTGCGGGTCTGCGTACCCACAGCCATACCCACACATGCAGTCAGAGCCAGCCCTAACCTTTTGGGGACCCTAAGTGAAATTCTTTTGTTGGAAATTTTAGTGGCCGCCCACTTGACAGCGGAGAGAAAAAATATACGTTTTAGAGTTAATTTCCTGCAATTCTATACATTTTGCCATAAGGCGGAGAGAAATGTTTGTCGTTTTTAATATGATATCTGAGTGAGAGTGACTAATAAAATCAATGGGGGCCCGACGGTCAGTAATCTGACCATGATTACTACAATTTTAGATAGCTGGCTAGACTAACTTACCAATATAAAAAATGTTAGCTGACATGGGCTAATTGAGTGACCGTCAGTGACTGACATAACAAGAGAAAAACTGCTAACGCACAACCAAATATCGAAATTGCACCTTTTGTATTCTACTATTCTAGCTCTCAACAGTAAGTTGAGACTGACTCAGTTCCTAAAAATGTAAATGAAGTTGCACATCCCTGATATAGATTATTATACCCAGAATACAGCCACATTTCAACAAGTCATCACTACACTCTTGGCAGTGGGTTGTGGAGCTACAGTATGTTCAGTTCATGTTTTCGTACTTAGATGTAATAAAATGGATCCCCTCTCTGACAGAATGAGACATGCTTATAGCTTGGGTCCTCCCTCCTGTCAAACTGAGCAGTATTGTCAGTGCCACAGAGATTTTAACTATCTCCATGGGCAGATAGAGATAACACTTGATACTGTATGTTGCTAAGCTGCACTGAGTGTAATACAATGTCCCTGCCATGTGTACTTGTACATGGCTCTACCCTTAGTCAGACATACAGTTGAAGTCGGAAGTTTACATACACCTTAGCCAAATACATTTAAACTCAGTTTTTCACAATTCCTGACATTTAATCCTAGTAAAAATCCCCTGTGTTAGGTCAGTTAGGATCACCACTTTATTTTAAGAATGTGAAATGTCAGAATAATAGTAGAGAGAATGATTTATTTCAGCTTTTATTTCGTTCATCACATTCCCAGTGGGTCAGAAGTTTACATACACTCAATTAGTATTTGGTAGCATTGCCTTTAAATTGTTTAACTTGGGTCAAACTTTTCGGGTAGCCTTCCACAAGCTTCCCACAATAAGTTGGGTGAATTTTGGCCCATTCCTCCTGACAGAACTGTTGTAACTGAGTCAGGTTTGTAGGCCTCCTTGCTCGCACACGCTTTTTCAGTTCTGCTCACAAATTTTCAATAGGATTGAGGTCAGGGCTTTGTGGTGGCCACTCCAATACCTTGACCATTTTGCCACAACTTTGGAAGTATGCTTGGGATCATTGTCCATTTGGAAGACCCATTTGCGACCAAGCTTTAACTTCCTGACTGATGTCTTGAGATGTTGCTTCAATATATCCACATAATTTTCCTTCCTCATGATGCCATCTATTTTGTGAAGTGCACCAGTCCCTCCTGCAGCAAAGCACCCCCACAACATGATGCTGCCACCCACGTACTTCACGGTTAGGATGGTGTTCTTCGTCTTGCAAGCCTCCCCCTTTTTCCTCCAAACATAACGATGGTCATTATGGCCAAACAGTTCTATTTTTGTTTCATGAGACCAGAGGACATTTCTCCAAAAAGTACGATCTTTGTCCCCATGTGCAGTTGCAAACCATAATCTAACTTTTTGATATAGGACTCGTTTTACTGTGGATATAGATACTTTTGTACCCGTTTCCTCCATTATCGTCACAGGGTCCTTTGCTGTTGTTCTGGGATTGATTGGCACTTTTCGCACCAAAGTACATTCATCTTTAGGGGACAGAACATGTCTCCTTCCTGAGCGATATGACGGCTGCGTGGTCCCATGGTGTTTATACTTGCACAGATGAACGTACAGATGAACATGGTACCTTCAGGCGTTTGGAAATTGCTGCTAAGGATGAACCAGACTTGTGGGGGTCTACAATTTATTTTCTGAGGTCTTGGCTGATTTCTTTAGATTTTCCCATGATGTTGAGCAGAGGCACTGAGTTTGAAGGTAGGCCTTGAAATCCACAGGTACACCTCCAAATGACTCAAATTATGTCAATTAGCCTATCATAAGCTTCTAAAGCCATGACATAATTTTCTGGAATTTTCCAAGCTGTTTAAAGGCACAGTCAACTTAGTGTATGTAAACTTCTGACCCACTGGAATTGTGATGTAGTGAATTATAAGTGATTCTGTCTGTAAACAAGTGTTGGAAGAATTACTTGTGTCGTGCACAAAGTAGATGTCCTAGCCGACTTGCCAAAACTATAGTTTGTTAACATGAAATCTGTGGAGTGGTTGAAAAATGAGTTTTAATGACTTCAACCTAAGTGTATGTAAACTTCCGACTTCAACAGTAATGTGACCAGAACATGGTGCTCCTGCAGGTGAAATCAGTTTGGACAGAGTGCTTTTGTAATAAAGACTGACTGTATTTTAAATGATTCATGGAGCAGAGTTAGATATCTCTGAACATTGAACCTTAGAACAGGAAGAACAGGTGAGCACCACCCTGCTACCCAGATTTAGGAAGCAAATCAGAGCCAGAGCTTTATGGAGTAATGCTATTGTAATATAAGGTTGCTGAGAATCAATACATTCTTAATCAGCAAGTTGATTTTACAACAGGGACTATGGTTGGGCTACATTAATGATGAGCTTTCATCATGCTATCCTAAGACAGGATGTCTGTCTATGAAGCAATTCTGATGTAATACATAGGATAAACACAGTATCTAGGCTAAATCAGTTTGCATGATAACCTAATCTCGATAAGCGGCCAAGTGCTAATGCTGTTGAATGCTAATGCTGTTAGAATGCTAATGAAGTTTGAAAAATTTAACTAGTGTGTCTTTTTCTCTCTTTGTCCATCCCCTCTCTCTCTACCCCCTGCTCTCCCCCTCTCCTCTTCCCTCCCAGTGGTTGAGTCCCCTCTGCCCCTGTTGAGGCCGTGGTGGATGGAAATCATAGTGCTTGGGACGGTGGGCTGTGCCTCAGCTGTTTTCCTCCTTTCAGCCATGATCATCTGCTACAAGGCCATAAAGAGGTTTGTTGGTTAGCTGTCAATGTCAATGCGATTGGCATGGAAGAGACTGTGTGGTGACATTCTTATAGCCTACATCCATTCAGAATACACAAAAAAGTATTATGGGTCAGAGGGAGTTCAAAGGTCAGGGAAAAGGAATAGGTCATTACACTGTAATTTACAGTGTAAGAGTCATTACACTGTCACTCATCAATACTGTACTGTATGTCATACATAATGTTACACAATACAGCTATCACCATAAAGGAAGTTAGAGTTAAATGAATATAAATAATCTTACAGGGAATAACCCAATGATCTGAAAGACCTGTGCTATAGTTAGCTGTCTCTGTCAGCAGTGTCCGAGACGTTGAAATACTTTCGACATTCCCTGTTCTATTTCTAAGAGTGGGCTGATTTTGAATTGCGTAATTTGTACAGAACTTTTCAGACTACCAGCTGAATGGTTGTGAAAGTAAAGGCAAGATGGGTTACCGGAGAAAGCCCATGACCCTGTCCCTCTCGCCGTAGTGATGATAGTAGTGTACTGTTTCCCACTGTTTCAATTGGTTCATCAAGGGAAAGGGAATGTGGGCTTTTAGCCTGCAGCACAACCAAGACCCAATTCCCTGTGTGTCACACAGGCACCCAGACACACGTGTTCAGACACTCAAACACACACATACTGTGCATGGTGCTGGACACACACACGCATGATAAACACACATAAACACATGCTAACAGGCACAGTGTGACTAAAGAAGATACAAATGTGTGCAAAGAAATGCATACAGACAGAGCTTTAGACATGTTCCTGCATATTATTTGAATACATCAAATTGTTATTCATAAAACGGTGTAAAGAGTGGATGCTACATATGGCTTTCCTCAGTAGGATTATATTTCATATTTTCTCAAACGACAAACTGGCAAGGTCAGGCAGTGGAACTAATGGGCGGTTGGCTCAGGAATTCATTATGGCAATTCTCCAGCCCCCTCTGTAGCCAAGGGGCACCTTTTTTAATGCAGCGATGGCAGGAAAGGGTTGTTGCAATACAGGCTGCTGTAGTCCCAAACCCAAGTCATTATTTATGAATTAATTTGCGCAGTCATTCAGTCGCAGGCCACATCTTTTATACATGCAAGCAGGTCGTGTCCTGAAGCTCTGATGGAGTGGGCTCGGCGACTGCAGAATCTGTGCCACACCAAGCCTCCATCCCCTCTGACTGAGGGAGGAGAGAGAAACCCTAATGTCCAGTCTGACTGCCCACATTAAACACTCATTAGTCCTGAGCCAATAAGAAATCAGTCTGAGGAAACTGAGGAAATAAAAAAAGAATCATGCATCCTCTTTGACTGAGTGCAAGAGAGAAATAGCCAGAGAAATTAAAGATATAGGGACAGGTAAGGATGTTGTCTACCAAAGCTGGGAAACCGCAGTAATTGGATGTCTTTGTCAATAACAATGTGAGAGAGGGTTTGTCAGTGAGAAAAACAGCCTGTTATATATATGTAGCCCTTCCAGCCCCTCAGTGGTCAGGGCTTTCTCAATGAAAATCAGCTGGAGTGTGGCCAAGGCCCCATCAGCACAGACACTAGAGGAGCTGTCTCTGCAAGCCCCGGCCGTCCCTTAGCTGGGCTGCACACATTTGGCCTTTTGTTTTTTTGTCTCATAATCTTATTCCGCCAGTCATCTGTCAGAGGGAATGAGGTTGGACAAAACCCATTCCATTCAATTAGGTTCATAGCATCAGGGGAGCTGCTGTTAGTGAGCATAGAGAGGAAGATTCAGACACGTTGCGTGACAGTGCTGTGCTATCCAAACCGCAGACATGATGCTGCAGTCCATGCTGTCAGCAGTGCAGGGAGTCTAAACACCACAAAAAAACAAGATAACATACTAATGAATCTGGGACGGTTTTCTCAACTATTTGCTCCTCAGGGATTTCTGTCCAACAAGGAGGACAAATCAGGACCGTTTGTATTCAGGGTAAATCCACCATAACCATTTAGTTAGGGAAAGATTTCATGAGGAAGCTAAATATACTGTATCTGTAATAAATATGTTACATAGTATGTTGTCTATTCTGGTTTTATGATATTTCATTACCGCATTACTTTCAAAACAGTGAAAAGTGAAAAGCACTATATGAGGGATCTCTGAACAGTAGCGTGTGCCTCTAATATTCAGATGGGATGAGAGTAACTGTGAACAGCTCAACACATGTCCCAACCTCAACATTATCCCTTTCCCAAACTTCAAATAGGGGCATGTGCTGCGATTGCACAGCTTTGATATGAAATATTAATCTGACCTGTGAAGTGTTGTGTAGCCACCTGCCACGTGTCAACAGCATGACATCTATTATTGAAGGCCTGGGTAGAGGTCGCTGTGAGGCCCAAACACGCTGCCCTCTATGGTGGCCTGCTGGAAAAACATTGATGATCATTGACTAGAGACTAGGTCAGTGCATTTGGAGAATGTTAAAACACCTCTTTAGTGGTCTGTGGAGACTGCAGTGGGGAAGTCTGGTGTATCCCAACTCCCCTAGCTACCTCCAATCATGAACACATGCACGCACGCACACACATACACATATACCCCAGCACTAGCCAATCATGTCCCAGCAGGATGTGTTGGTACCCTTGGGCCCGGCAGTTTCCTCTCCCAGGCAGGTTGTCCCAGGTCCCAGAGGGAGAACACAGCATCTGTTTATCAGCAGGGCTGGCGCCTGTCTGTGGGTGGCCATCACCACCACCACCGTCCGGCACTACAGGGCACACTCCTACAGATGGCATTTACAGAAAACACAACACAGGAAGTGCACTGAGTCACTGTTACTGTCTCGTATGATGGGTAACCTTGCCTGATATTAAGGAAGCCAACTGTCACCCCCAAACAGGAAGCTAGTAAGGAAGCTACTGAGTACTCATTAGTGACTATTCAGTTATACTAATGAGTGACTCCAAGTTAAGTGTCTCTAAGTTAGTACTGGATAGAGTAAATGGGTTCAGAGACATTAACACAGTTTCTATCACTCATACAATACAGTTATGCCTTGTATAATCCACAGAGATTAAATATCCTCTTTTTAGAAGAAGATTTAGAATTTGTGGATGATGATTTGTTTAGTTTAAGTTTATTTGCACCAAAGACAATAAGTGATAAACATTGTTTTTTATATCAAACACAGTGTGCAGATGTGGTTGGAAGCCCAATGGCTTATATAAAAGCCACACCACCAAAAAACAATATACAATACATAAGTACAAAAATGGTTTGTTGTGGACATAGCAGTTGTGGATTAGACTGAGAATGACTGTCCGTCAGGTCAGACTGGCCAGCTGTGGCTTTAAGAGGAGAGGGAAGGAGACACTGAGCTAAGATGTAGCTTAAGGGTCCTCTGTGCCACTGAAGGCCATGTACAGTATTGAGTAGGACAATAACTATACTGACTGTATTCAGATCTGTCTCTGGGTTACATAAGCCTGGACAGAGGAGAGCAGCTGAAGGGGTCGGCACAGAAGACACAGTACACTGGACAAATATAATAACCACAGAAGCACTGAGGGATGCATGAAAAGGGCTTGCATTGAAGGATACTGCTCTTCACAGACCAATAACAGCGGAGGATCATGTGCTTTGGCTTGTTTTTCACCAGAATGTGGCTCACAGAAAGGGTAGCGTTACAGCACAACCAGCGTTAGAGAGAGAATCTCAGAGATTATTACCGTATTAGGGTGGGTTTGAATTGATACCCTAGCAGTATTTCTTCTGTGTCCAATGTATACATAACAAGCTCTTCTGAGGTAAAACAACATATAATCGACCATCAATGGAGTGTGTGTCTAAATGCCACATCCAAGATCTCATATTTTCGTTCCTTTCATGGCTCTAAGAGTAATGTGACCTTTTAATGTTCAGCTTATTAGAGAGCATGAATGACCAGTGCATCCAGCCAGTCGAATGATTTATGTTTTCCTGTAGCTGACTAAAGCACTTTTATTGTCCTGACATAAATTGTGTCTGTTTGCAGGAAACCACTACGGAAAGAGGAGAACGGGACAAGTCGTGGGGAGTATGCCATGAGTGTACGCAACAAGAAGGCCAAGAGCCCAAACAATACTGTGGTGTAGACTGTCCACTGGCAGAAAGAGGAAGTGACATCACCATCACCCCCACCATCCACCCTACCCTACCCAAAACTCATATTACCTAGAACGCAACAGGGGGTTGACCTGTTCAAAATTAATAAACACCTTTCCTTCTCTCCCAGCATGTTGCCTGGATGAAAGACAACATCCAGATAAAGGAGAGTTGCGAGAACCAGATAGAGAGAAAACAAAACATGGAAGTGGATTCAGAGAATGAGTAAAATAGTGAATTGAGAAGTTCTACACCAGACTGAACATCATGTTGTCAACATGAAGTGTCATTGACAGGGGAATGGTTGACTGCTAGGCTGCCAATCCGCACAGCTATTTCTTACAGACATCTTCAATATAGGAACAGACACTGAAGCACTGCAATGGGATAGGAGGTTGCGGAGGACCAGATCATGAAGAAAAATGCACGAAGTTTTTATGGAAAATGCATAATTATTTTCTACGGTCTCGGGCTGTCTCTCATCTGACCATTTTTCTTTTACATTTTAAAGCAGAATTCATATTATACTGCTTGCTGTGGTTTGGGATGTATAGTGCTCATATGACTATGCAATTAAAACATATATGTACAGGTCATACCAAGTGGGAAGTAAAACAAGGAGATCAAGTCAGTTCCTATGTTACCATACCAACAACGCAACTGAGAACTGAGCCTGAGGACAAAATGTACCTACGTATCTAATTTCTTAATTTATTTATTGACTGTATTTATTTATTAATGTATTTATTGTCTGCTTATGTATGTCATTATTGGTTAATTCAGCCAGTTTAATGATTTGAAATATTTTATTTTTATATTAATTATTTATTAATCATATCATTAATTGTAATGTTCTGATGCTTCAAGCCCACTTTTAATTTGCTACAGACACTGACACAGAAAACACATCTGCAAAGAGTTGTGGGTATCTCTTGCTGTTTGATATGCCTTTCTGTGTTCCCCTGCGACTTCAGCGAATATGATGGGGATCTTTGTGATGTGAGTTTGTGAATGTTTTTTTTTTTACCATGCTTTTAGCAGCTTTTACTACCCTTCTATTCTTTATCACAAGACTAACATGGTATTACATTTTGTGTTGTCACATCTCACTGGTTAGGCAGCCAGGGGGAGGTAGTGGGGGAAGGTGGTTAGGCAGCCAGGGGGAGGTAGTGGGGGACGGTGGTTAGGCAGCCAGGGGGAGGTAGTGGGGGAAGGTGGTTAGGCAGCCAGGGGGAGGTAGTGGGGGACGGTGGTTAGGCAGCCAGGGGGAGGTAGTGGAGGACAGTGGTTATGCAGCCAGGGGGAGGTAGTGGGGGACAGTGGTTATGCAGCCAGGGGGAGGTAGTGGGGGACAGTGGGAAGCCCTTTGCTATGTTCTGATGTGATTTTACAGTCTTAATTGTTCCACCTCCTAGCAAGGGAAGAACCCATCACTATAGAAACAGTGCACATGATCCCAGGGCTGACATGCTGTGTTGTGGAGGAAAGGATTCTAAACAGAAGCTAATCAGGCTATCAAGTTGCAGAGAGAATGGCCTCAAAAGGGACATGTGACTCAGTGCACTCACACTCGCAGGCATCCCCAACATCCTCCTGCAATAAACAGTACATAGTTGATTTAAAGCATCACTCAATTATTACGCTGCTTGTTGGCATAGGTGCAGCTCATTTGTATATTAGTGTGTGTTGTATGAGTGTGCGTGCGTGAGAGAGAGAGAGCACAATACATGTATGGCTGGCAGTATCTCTAAAAATGTTCCATTACTGTTGAATTTTGTAAACACAGACCTTGCATTGTGAAATGCATAGGTATTAGCATATCTTACCTATAATGTACCCAGATACTGAAGATATGTCACAAAAAATGTACATTATGAGGGAAATAACCTTGAGGGAAATAACCTTGGATGCATGAATGTAAATATTGATATTTAAAAATATCTGCCTTCTGGACTGTTAATTACATGTACAGTGTAACATGTATACATAGTAGAAATTAAACAATGTGCTAACAATTAGAATTAAATCAATGTTATGTTTATGGAGCAAGCCATTCATGTATATTTGGCAATGAAAGTTATTGCACAATTGATGCATTATATACCAAAAGGATACATGCAATCGATAATGTGCGTTCAGTTGATTTAATTGCTGACTTCTTCAGTTGTAAATAAAAGTGAACAGAACGACAGACATATAGTCTTATCACATAAGCATCAAAATGAGAGACAAAATGAGAACATGGTTTAATTGAATGGCGTACGGTACAACATTGATAAAGCCTGTGTGTGTTAATGATAAAGGTGTTATTTTTAGCATGTACCCATGGTACCTCTCCTCTCCGTGTCTCAGAGAGCTCTGTGCTGGTCTTCTGGGCTCCCCCTGGGCGCAGGACGTGTTCTCAGGAATCAATTAGTCCATATTATTGAGAATTGTTATCCTTTAAAAGGTGAGACCATTTGAAACAACCACTTCAGAGGGGGAGAAATCCCTCAGGGTCCAAGCTGAGCCATGTAGTGAGGGAGAGAGAGAGAGAGGGAGGGAGGGAGGGGGGGGGGAGAGAGAGAGGGCACCACAGAGACCAAGTAATGTGAATGAGAGACCATACAGTAGTCTGCCTTCTCCTGCTTTAAATGTGCCATTTGATGATAATGCCATTGGACACTCTGGGCAATTTAAACATTCATGCATTGTCCAGCCAGGACACTCTGAGTTGCTCTTTAATAAAGAAGATCTGACAGGCCTGAAGAGGAAGGCCAGGGAGCTCTGTGTGGCTTGCCCAGATTAAATACAATGCATTCCACCAGTGTAAATGGGAAAATAATCACCTTGGTTATTTGTTTAGCAGCAAATTCGATCCATTACTGACAGTAATATAGCTATTAAGATCTTAGATTATTTCTATCATTACAAGAGTTTAGGCTGCTGATGCACTATTGACTGATTATGACCAATCAGAGGCCACGTACACTATTGGTTATACGAGTATGTACTTGTTATCAGACATCCAGTGAGTGCTTCTGTGTCTCTTGTTTGTGACTGGCCTGAACTGTTTGCTGTCGAGCAGTAAACAGGCTACCCTTTTAATCAGGGAAAATCCATGCATGTGTATGTCTCAAAGCTGACCTTCACAATCTAGGGTTGCTTGCTCCGAGGACACTCTGCCTGAGAGCCCTGGTCAGCATTAATTACCCACTAGATCTCCGGCTGCCTGCTCAGCAGGTCAGTGCTCCCATATGGTCCTCCAGGAGGAGGGAGGCAGGCAGGCAGGTCGGGGCAGGGAGAGTGCTGGGTACCTGTGGGGCGTTGATTACATAAGCAGCTGCTAATGAGAGAGATTCTTTAAAAAAGATCATGACAGTGGCATCGGCTGCCAGATGCAGCCCTGGTGCAAGGGGACTTCACTTGATTAAACACACAAACACACACAGGAACACTGTTGCAGAGTGGATATTTGGTGGGCCAAGCCCATAGATTGATGGGGTGGAGTCACCAGGGTGTGTGTGTGTGTGTAGCATTCAAAGCTGGTGACTCATTTGACACACGCCTCTCATAGAGGATCCCTTTACAAAGTGCAGGCGTAGAGAAGTTATGAAATATGATCAATTCTACAAGACTCATCTAATTCTACCCTGCTTGTTTTATTTTTGTGTCCGACAACTGACTACTTTACATTCGTTAATGTAACCACGGCATCAAATAGCTTTTTAATTCAACTTGAAATTAAAGGAGAAACAATGTAGAGAAAAAAAGTGAGTGAGTTTAAGCTTGGATTTAAATATACAGAATGGCCCAGCTATGTGGCGTGGTATTCCCAGACAAGTGCCCTTTCCATAATGTGATTAGATCCCACAACAATACTTTATCATAACAAACAACATTAGACCAGA
Organism: Thymallus thymallus; assembly: GCA_023634145.1. Classification (NCBI taxonomy): domain Eukaryota; kingdom Metazoa; phylum Chordata; class Actinopteri; order Salmoniformes; family Salmonidae; genus Thymallus; species Thymallus thymallus. The sequence goes on along the minus strand of CM042405.1, from coordinate 17,530,188 downwards.
GGTAATTGCGTTTGGTCCGTGTCTGTGGCAAATTATGGCTGGCTCTACAGGGGGCGGTCAACACGGAGTACCTTGTCTTGTTTACCTCTGCTGTCTGGTTTCATCGTAATCGAGTTACAACGCTGCTGCTGCTGTTGCTACTGCATTGTGTCTGATGGATCTAGGCTCTGATTGCGAGAGGCAACCTGTTTGAACTGAGAGGTAATACAGGAGCCCTAAAGTCTAATTAGATTTACTGATAAGATATACAGTATGATTGCTGGTTGGTTTGTTCTGAGCTAAGATATGGGTGGTTCCTATACAGTCTTTGGGTTTAACAGATCCTCTTGCAGTCAATTTAGTTTTCCCATAAACCTTAGTGAATATATACTGTAGTAGTTACTGTGCAGATGTACAAACATATCACACATGTTCACTTTTAACTGCTCTCTGTAGAGATGACAGAGACAACAAGATAGACATATATTTAGAAAATGTGGCTTGATTTTATTATTTTTAATCAGGCTTGCAACCAAGCAACTGAACATAATAATATAGACCGTGAGCATCACCGAGTGAACAAGTCTGAGCATCAGCCTTCCCCATCCAGACTCTTCCACTCTATCATCTGCTGATAGATATTCTCTCCATCTGTTCTGACCTCTGATGCTGCACACAGCATGTTGGACACCTAACCTGTTATCTACAGTACTGAGATCCCCCTGCATCTGCACACCTGTCCAACCTGTACTCACCTATCCTTTCATTGCACAAAAGAGTGGTATAGATATACAAAGTATAGTATAGTGCTGATTACGTCAGAAGCAGAGTCTTAAGACGGCAGGAGTCAGTTTATGCAGGAGTCAACTTCCTGATGTTTATGGTTTATGGTCAGGCAGGCAGCAGACAGATGCATGCTGGTCCTGAGGAGGACTGGGTCTCTGAGGATCTCCCATAGTGAGATGTGGGAAGGTCACATGGGGTAGAACTGCGAGGCAGCCTCGGATGACTGGATCTCCACCTGGGCCATCTTGAACTGGGTGCACTGCAGCCATTTGCGCAGGGCGAAGGGCAGGGCCCCGGCCGCCTGGCCCTGCAGACACTGGTGGTTCACTCTGTTCTGGATGGCCTGCAGCCGCAGCTGTAGCCCTGCAGACAGGTGCTACATGGGGCAGGGTGAGAGTTTTTTGTTCTGACTAAAATCCAAGCATCTATATCCATATATAAACATAATACAAATCGTATTTTAATTGCAATTGAACTCTTACCTTTAGGTTAGATTGAATCATGGGCAACCACATAGGTATTAACTGATGGAGAGAAGAGGGGAAAGTTGAGTTGAAATAGAAAGCAAAATAAAGTGCCAAATCAAATGTTTGGGGAAAATATGAGTAAATGCCCCTCTTACCTTCACAAAGATGGTTGAGTTGCATTCTTGTAGAGCCTCCATCAGGCTAATGACATGTAGACACACCATCTCCACCATCTTGGAAAGTTACAAAGAACACATGTGTATTACTGCAAGGGATCAGAACATGATTTATGATAACCCTGCTTCCAAATATGAATCCAAATATATCGTAGCAAAGCAGATTCTTAGGCCGGGATTCAATCCGACTGCGTATATGGACAATGCTTTAAAAGGTTATTTCAGATTGGGCCGATGTTTACCATGAATGTGGTCTCCGTGAACGCAGGAACATTGCGTTTAAAACGTGCATTGTGGACAAAGCGCGGTCATATTGAATCCGGGTTTACATAACAGCAATGTCCTGCCAGACACAACATGGATCTGTTTGTGCTTTAGCCAACTCTTCTACCACATTTACAACCACAAAAATCTGAGTAGTAGTTCCTGCGAAACACAACTTTGCCAGCCGCACTGCTTCTTGACACACTGCTCACTTAACCTGGAAGCCAGCCGAAGGAAACACCGTACAAGCACATCCTCTTTTCAGCCCACCCCTCCTTGCAGCTGACAGAGATAAACGTGGGGATCTTCCTCACCACTTTGTTGTGGGCCATGAGCTGCAAGATGCTGGGTGTGACACGGCTCCAGAACTCCAGGCCGGTCAGGATGGCGTTGGAGGAGAACTCTGTCTGATTCTGGTTCTGCAGGGCCGGAGTGGCCACCGACTGCTCACAGTAAATGGTCCACAGCTGGGCAAACATGAAGGCATGGAACAGGGAGCACATGTGCAGCACTGATGTCTGCAGACAGAGGACGGAAAGAAGAGTAAGGTCAGTGACACTTTGGTCTTTATCTCATCCTAGACTTTGGTTGAGGGAGGATAAATAAAATCTTCATAAGTTTACGTAGCATTTACTTCAACATTTACACATATAACATTTAGACATTGTCCATACCTTGGATTGTTCAGGGAAGCCGATGAGGATGACAATGAGGTGGTCAGCGATGTGTGAGCCAGCGTCCAGGGGGATGGGCATACAGGAGGTGGAGCCCTGGTGCAGGGCATAGTGGGTGAGGGAACCCAGGAGCAGCCAGGACAACTGACGGATGTGGGACACACACTCGATGAACTCCTTAGGTCTAGGGAGAGGACAGAGGTTAAAAGCTTTTTGAGCATACATTACAGTCTTATTAGACTCAAATTCCAAATAGAAGCACTTCTAGTGATAGTATTTGACTAAAAACTACAGAAATCTAACGGGTCAAGTCTGCTATACCATTTATGACATATAGTTCTATCTTCATGGTTATAAATAGTGAGATCACTGAAAGTGACATCTGTGCTGTAATTGTCGGTGCCTCTCACCCCTGCTGCATGGCGGACGGGGGATGGTAGAGCCAGGGCAGATAACGGATCACTGCCTTGTTGTCACGGTGATTGCCTTTGCTGATCTCCATGGCAGCTACCTGTGCGAGGCCCACTTTCAGGTTCCCTCCGAACGTGTCCTCGTGCAGCGGCTGACAACACGCCTTCATATGGCTCTGGAGAGAGAGTGTCATGGTCACAGGATAGGTCACTTGACTAGGGCCTGGCAGTGACCCCACTCTCCGAGGGTGTCTCAGGGGGAGTTGGGATATGCAAACGTTTTTCCAATTCACACCCGTTTATAATACACACATGTACATGTGTGAAACAGGAGAAATATAAGCCCCACCCACATGACAAGATGGCTAGAGGTGAGACGTATGTAAGATAGGGGAAGGAGTTAAGGCTGAGTCAGGAAGAAACTCACTTTTAGTTTGGTCAGTGTGTGCATATCCGCTATGAAGTCTAGAAGTTCACTGACGTATTGCCTCATGCATTCCATTGCTGCTGTCGTGCACTGAAAAAGAATACTGCAACAATCAAATGGACAATATCTTGATTTCATTTGGTCATCATAAAGGGACCCAGAGAACCAATGTAATGTATGATGTACTGTCTTACCCCTGGAAGTGATGAGATCATGTGCTTTGATAGAATAGTAGACTCTGCTAGCCTCGTACCAATATCTGAACAAACAAACTGACAGCATACACACATAGGATGTAGTTAACATAAATAAATATGCAAAGTCATCTTGGGTTAAAGCCTTTTCCACAAGTAGATTTGATTGTACTACTGTTTACCTGGACTAGCAGTAGCAGGTTAGTATCGGGTAGAGGAGACTTGAACTTCAGAGCCTGCAGAAGCTCCAGCACCACAATACGAGACATATAGAACTTATCTCTCTCCTGGGAAAATAAATAACACAAAATAGCTCAGGATGAGGAAATGAGGACAATGGAGAGAGATTATAGAAAACAACTGTGTACAAATGGTGTAATTAATTTTAGAGGAACCAAGTGAGATAAGCTCTTAGGCACACTGGGGGAAGAAGGTTTGCCTAGTGGTGGTCTTATTTAATATTACAGGGCTGTGCACTATTATCTCTGCCTCTCCAGTGCTCATACAGTGTTGCCTGTGTGTGCTGGAGTATAAAGGTTGTCTGTGGTCTGAATAAAGACAGAGAGACAGAGGAACTGATTAGCATGGCACCCAGTCCAGATCTCCTCTCTCCCAGAGATCCAGTTCAGATGAGCCTGTCAGCCTGAGAAGCCACTGCTCTCTCTGTTAAATCATCCACTCAATACAAAGCATTGCCTGCTGCCTGTTTACACTATCATCCTCTCTCTCCCTCTCTATGTAGTATAGTTATGGCATAGTATACAGTAGTTACCTTATTATCACCTTATTATATACATTGGTAGTGGTACATATTGGTTCATACACTAAATGACCAAAAGTATGTGGACAGTATGTGTGTCCACATACTTTTGTATATACAGTGGGGAGAACAAGTATTTGATACACTGCCGATTTTGCAGGTTTTCCTACTTACAAAGCATGTAGAGGTCTGTAATTTTTATCATAGGTACACTTCAACTGTGAGAGACGGAATCTAAAACAAAAATCCAGAAAATCACATTGTATGATTTTTAAATAATTAATTTGCATTTTATTGCATGACATAAGTATTTGATCACCTACCAACCAGTAAGAATTCCGGCTCTCACAGACCTGTTAGTTTTTCTTTAAGAAGCCCTCCTGTTCTCCACTCATTACCTGTATTAACTGCACCCGTTTGAACTCGTTACCTGTATAAAAGACACCTGTCCACACACTCAATCAAACAGACTCCAACCTCTCCACAATGGCCAAGACCAGAGAGCTGTGTAAGGACATCAGGGATAAAATTGTAGACCTGCACAAGGCTGGGATGGGCTACAGGACAATAGGCAAGCAGCTTGGTGAGAAGGCAACAACTGTTGGCGCAATTATTAGAAAATGGAAGAAGTTCAAGATGACGGTCAATCTCCCTCGGTCTGGGGCACCATGCAAGATCTCACCTCGTGGGGCATCAATGATCATGAGGAAGGTGAGGGATCAGCCCAGAACTACACGGCAGGACCTGGTCAATGACCTGAAGAGAGCTGGGACCACAGTCTCAAAGAAAACCATTAGTAACACACTACGCCGTCATGGATTAAAATCCTGCAGCGCACGCAAGGTCCCCCTGCTCAAGCCAGCGCATGTCCAGGCCCATCTGAAGTTTGCCAATGACCATCTGGATGATCCAGAGGAGGAATGGGAGAAGGTCATGTGATCTGATGAGACAAAAATAGAGCTTTTTGGTCTAAACTCCACTCGCCGTGTTTGGAGGAAGAAGAAGGATGAGTACAACCCCAAGAACACCATCCCAACCGTGAAGCATGGAGGTGGAAACATCATTCTTTGGGGATGCTTTTCTGCAAAGGGGACAGGACGACTGCACCCTATTGAGGGGAGGATGGATGGGGCCATGTATCGTGAGATCTTGGCCAACAACCTCCTTCCCTCAGTAAGAGCATTGAAGATGGGTCGTGGCTGGGTCTTCCAGCATGACAACGACCCGAAACACACAGCCAGGGCAACTAAGGAGTGGCTCCGTAAGAAGCATCTCAAGGTCCTGGAGTGGCCTAGCCAGTCTCTAGACCTGAACCCAATAGAAAATCTTTGGAGGGAGCTGAAAGTCCGTATTGCCCAGCGACAGCCCCGAAACCTGAAGGATCTGGAGAAGGTCTGTATGGAGGAGTGGGCCAAAATCCCTGCTGCAGTGTTTGCAAACCTGGTCAAGAACTACAGGAAACGTATGATCTCTGTAATTGCAAACAAAGGTTTCTGTACCAAATATTAAGTTCTGCTTTTCTGATGTATCAAATACTTATGTCATGCAATAAAATGCAAATGAATTACTTAAAAATCATACAATGTGATTTTCTGGATTTTTGTTTTGGATTCCGTCACTCACAGTTGAAGAGTACCTATGATTAAAATTACAGACTTCTACATGCTTTGTAAGTGGGAAAACCTGCAAAGTTGGCAGTGTATCAAATACTTGTTCTCCCCACTGTATAGTGTATATTACAAAATAAGTAGTTGCCTTCTCATCAGCATGAAACCCCAATACATACAGTACAGTTGATTTGGAGTCACATTTGTTAAAATGTTCAATGTATAGTGCATTAGTGATAAACATAACTTCCCAAACATCCATACATCCACAATTACCCAATGAAAAATCCTCCTTAAACTTGTATTTGAGAAAGCTCCACTCATAAGACTAACTGCACAGGAAACAGTTAAATAGACATTATCACTCATGTTGACTCGCATTTTGAGAAACGGATGTTATATAGCGGGGATTAAAAAGGCTAGAGGAAATCAATAGAGCAGGAGACATAAAGCATGGTGCTGTGACAGCTGTAGCGGGCTGAGGATCCATCAGTCCTGCAGCAGGAGACAGCCCAGGCCCCAGCTCTAACGGAGGTAGGCTTGCCCTCAGATAGACAGCATACATCCTCAGCCCAGAGTCCCAATTAATCATGTAAATCAATACTGGCTGATTGTATACTTATTAATCTGTGACACAGCCACCTTGCCAAGATCTACTGTATAAAAAGGTCTGCAGACATGGTTTTATATTTAACAATGTGGGAAAGTTATACATATTTCTGTATCGCTTTTCTAATTGGGCCTTTCACATGAGATCTTTGCTATGCTACAGATGTAGGATCTTAATTTAAGTCAGTTTGCTACAGCACGAAAATAATCCTGCAGCAACAAGACATTTGAATTAATATGTGGATTATAATGTACATTTTTTGTAAGGGTAATACATTTTTCATTTGGGCAAATCGTTAGGACAAATAATTTTCCTGTTTTTCTCAATTGCTAAGACACTGGGTTCCACTTGCTTTCAATCATAACCTAATGAGCACAACAGTATAATTTTTTGCAAAACTGTCATTTCTCATTGCTTTCACACACAATGCAAATACTAAGCACATTTTTGATAAACAGTAAACACAACTCTCTACGAAAGACGCAAAAGTCTGTTGAGTAAATCATGTCAAACAAAATTAAAACATTTGGTCACAGCTGATACAAATTACTCCCAAGAATACGAACCTCTTCTACACGTGTGCAAAACTTGTTCAATCAGCAATCAGTCCTTAATCATGCATAAAAGAGGTCATTTCTGAGATGCTATTTGTAAGAATGGACCATGTAAGAGGCAGAGGGTAAGGACAAAGGAGAGGGAGAGGGAGAGGCAGAGGGAGAGGGAGAGGGAGAGGTAGCGGGGCTCATAGAGGAAGATAGTTCAGCTCTCTGTTAAAAAGGTACTATAAAATAAAGCCTTTTGTTTCTGGATATCATGCTCTTGAGTTACACCACCATCGATAAAAGACAGTACTGTGCAGCCGTCTTCATCGACCTGGCCAAGGCTTTCGACTCTGTCAATCACTCACTCAATCATTCTTATCGGCAGACACAATAGCCTTGGTTTCTCAAATGACTGCCTCGCCTGGTTCACCAACAACTTTTCAGATAGAGTTCAGTGTGTCAAATTGGAGGGCCTGTTGTCTCATTCTCTGTATATATCAATGATGTCGCTCTTGATGCTGGTGACTCTCTGATCCACCTGTACGCAGATGACACCATTCTGTATACATCTGGCGCTTCATTGGACACCGTGTTAACAAACCTCCAAACAAACTTCAACACCATACAACACTCCTTCCGTGGCCACAAACTGCTCTTAAATGCTAGTTTAACTAAATGTATGCTCTTCAACCGATCACTGCCCACATCTGCCTGCCTAACTAGCATCACTACTCTGGACGGGTCTGACTTAGAATATGTGGACATCTACAAATACCTAGGTGTCTTGTTAGATTGTAAACTCTCCTTCCAGACTCACATTAAACATCTCCAATCCAAAATGAAATCTAGAATCGTCTTCCTATTTCACAACAAAGCCTCCTTCACTCATGCTGCCAAACATGCCCTCGTAAAACTGACTATCCTACCGATCCTTGATTTCGGCGATGTCATTTATAACACTCTACTCAGCAAATTGGATGTAGTCTATCACAGTGCCATCTGTTTTGTCACCAAAGCCCCATATACTACACACCACTGCGACCTGTATGCTCTCATTGGCTGGCCTTCACTACATATTTGTCGCCAAACCCACTGGTTCCAGGTCATCCTGCTAGGTAAATCCCTGCCTTATCTTAGCTCACTGGTCACCATAGCAACACCCACCCGTAGCCCACCGTAGCCTGGCAATTTCTCGCATGGAATAGCCTTCATTTCTCAGAACAAGAATAGACTGACGAGTTTCAGAAGAAAGTTATTTGTTTCTGGTCATTTTGAGCCTGTAATCGAACCCACAAATGCTGATGCTCCAGATACTCAACTAGTCTAAAGAAGGCCAGTTTTATTGCTTCTTTAATCAGCACAACAGTTTTCAGCTGTGCTAACATAACTGCGAAATGGTTTTCTAATGATCAATTAGCCTTTTAAAAGGATCAAATTGGATTAGCTAACACAACGTGCCATTGGAACACAGGAGTGATGGTTGCTGATAATGGGCCTCTGAGTTTCCAGCTACAATAGTCATTTATAACATTAACAATGTCTACACTGTATTTCTGATCAATTTCATGTTATTTTAATGGACAAGAAATTAGCTTTTTTTTAAAAAAGGACATTTCTAAGAGACCCCAAACTTTTGAATGGTAGTGTATAAAAGAGCATGTTAGGGTATATTGAAAGTTGTAGTTAGTATTTACTGGGCCATTGTGTAACTATTGACTGAAATGACTTTTTATTAGATAACAAGTTATATGTTTTGATGGAGGTAGTTGATTTTGTGTCATGTATTTAGTGTTTGAGTGATCAAATTAAGATCCTACATCTGTACAAATGTTTTGGTTTGTTTTTACAAACAAACATAATGAACACTATACTAATATTAAATGTAAGCTAACCTGTACATATCTTCTTACCTTGTTGAAGGATTTGTAGCAGAGGCCACACAGCTCCACCAGGTAAGAAAGGCTGAACACGCCATACTGGATGACAAAGCTCAGCAGTTTGGAGAAGGGCTCCAGTAAACTCTGAGGAAGAAGAGGGAGTTAAGGGTCAATGCCTGGTGGGTTGGTGAGGGTCTCCTACAACACTGGTGATTTGTAATATTTTCTGCTTATTCCAAATGAGTTAGTCTTACGGGTTCGGTCATGCAAATGACAGTCAATGTGAATGAGCTATTCACAGAACAATATCTAAAATCAAAATTGTATTTGTCACAGGCGGCGAATACAACTGGTGTAGACTTAACAGTGAAATTCTTGCTGACGAGCCCTTCCCAAAGATATTATAATAATAATAAAAAGAAGAATAGTAACATCAGGAATAAAATGCTCAATGGAGCTACAGTATATACAGGCAGTACCAATACCAGATCAATGAAGCTACAGTATATACAGGCAGTACCAATACCATATCAATGAAGCTACAGTATATACAGGCAGTACCAATACCAGATCAATGGAACTACAGTATATACAGGCAGTACCAATACCAGATCAATGGAGCTACAGTATATACAGGCAGTACCAATACCAGATCAATGGAGCTACAGTATATACAGGCAGTACCAATATCAGATCAATGGAGCTACAGTATATACAGGCAGTAACATTACCAGATCAATGAAGCTACAGTATATACAGGCAGTACCAATACCAGATCAATGGAGCTACAGTATATACAGGCAGTACCAATACCAGATCAATGGAGCTACAGTATATACAGGCAGTACCAATACCAGATCAATGGAGCTACAGTATATACAGGCAGTACCAATACCAGATCAATGGAGCTACAGTATATACAGTCAGTACCAATACCAGATCAATGGAGCTACAGTATATACAGGCAGTACCAATACCAGATCAATGGAGCTACAGTATATACAGGCAGTACCAATACCAGATCAATGGAGCTACAGTATATACAGGCAGTACCAATACCAGATCAATGGAGCTACAGTATATACAGGCAGTACCAATACCAGATCAATGTGGAGGAATTTGAGGTAGATACTGTATGTACATGAATGCAGGATAAAGGGACTAGGCATTAGGATAGATAATATTAAGAGTAAAATAAAGAACAGAGGGGTGTGTGTGTGTAGTCTTGTCAGTGTGCATTGAGTCAGTTCAAGATAGTCTGGGTAACCATTCATTAACTATTTAGCAGTCTTATGGCTATTTAGTACTCTTAATGGTTTGGCGGTAGAAGGTGTTTCGGAGGCTGTTGGTCCGAGAACCAATGCTCCAGTAACGTTTGCCGGACTGTAGCAGAGTGAACAGTCTATGGCTTGGGCAATTGGAGTCTTTAAGCAATTTTTTGGACCTTCCTCTGATCTGACATAACTGAATGCTATCAGGGCTAAGTCATTTTTTTAAGAGTCAGAATGTAACCAATCAAAACCTGCTCAGGGTCTGGGATAGTGTTATTTATGACACTCAAATGAAGGATGACCTCACCATTTGGTTTGTAGTCCTAATTCATATCAAGCACACACAGACTCACCCGGGTTGCACTTGTGGTGGGGATCTTCAACAGGCAAATGATGATCCTCAAACTGGAGTCCAGGGGACACTGAGAGAGACAAATTCTTTATAAGGCTATAGCTCTATATTGATCACAGGCAAAAAACAGTCAATACAGCCTATATGCAGAGCGAGGTCCAGTACCTTTAGAGGCAGCACAGAGGGTAGTTTAGTGAGGAAGGTCTGGAACTGATTGCAGATGGTGGTCCACAGATTGCTGGGAGAGTCCATGGGCAGGGCCTCCATGAAGGTGGCAATGTTCCCCAGGCAGTGCAGCATAGTGCCCCCTGCTGGTAGACTCTTCTTGTTGTTCAGACCCTGAGGACAGTGGCATAAATGATAACAGGGCTAAAATGTATTTCCATAGAACCATTACCAACTGTTACATTATTACGTGTTTAAAAATATATTCTAAAAGTGGTTTGGACTAGTGCTTGTTATGAGCCAAAAGAGTGAACTGAGATAGACTATCATAAGTGCTATTGCAGTGTAAGATTGCTAAAGAAAACAACCAAGATAATAGTGAATAGTAAACATTGTGAATAACCATGGTGAGGCATGCTCTTCACCAGTATTCTTAATCTGCTTTGGTATCATGCTATCCAAACAGCAGTGTTAGTATTGTCAACTTTTACAAGTGCTCCTCCTGCTGGATACATGATGAAAGTGGAGAGTTTGCTTGAGATTTTGATTCAATTCATAGCACAGAAGTTCTGGAAGACCCACTTAGTAGCGTGGTTGAAATTTGTTACCCCTTTTTCTCCCCAATTGGTAGTTAGTCTTGTCCCATCGCTGCAACTCCAGTACGGACTCTGGAGAGGCGAAGGTTGAGAGCCATGCGTCCTCCGAAACACAACCCCGCCAAGCCGCACTGCTTCTTTACACACTGCTCGCCTAACCGGGAAGCCAGCCTCACCAATTGGTCGGAGCAAACTCCGAACAGCTGGCGACCGAAGTCAGCGTGCATGCGCCCGGCCCGCCACAAGGAGTCGCTAGAGCGCGATGGGAAAAGGACATCCCAGCCGGCCAAACCCTCCCTTAACATGGACGATGCTGGGCAAATTGCGCACCGCCTCGTGCGTCTCCCAGTCGCGGCCGGCTGCGACACAGCCCGGGATCGTTTCCGGATCTGTAGTGATGCTTAGACTGCTGCGCCACTCGGGAGGCGCGGATGAAACGTAAAGGTATTATCCAATAGAACTGACATATGCAGCGTTTACCTGCAAATGCGAAAACATTGTCTTGAATGTCAATCGCGCTCTAACACTGATCTTCTGCGTTACTGATTGAATCAAGCCCGTACAAAAACACACACCCGCGTAGTTCCTTCAGCCAAATGCTGAGCTTTAATCATTACAGTAAGCAAGAAAACGTCCCACCTCCAGCAGCTGGTTCAGTGCAGCCACAGAACTCAGTTCATTAAAATCAATCAGGGAAAAGGCCAATGTTCTCAGAAAACCTCCATCTGGAAATGCACAGATAAAAATTTATGGTAAAGATCCCTCAGAAAGCTGCTCCTGACAGGAGACATATTAGGGTGTGTATGAGTAGACCTTTGATGTTGCTCTGGAAGAGCTGGGGCAGGATGCCGTTGGGGGCCAGCTGGTGGAACACACAGCGGAGGAACTGCTTAGCCACACCTGCTGCGTTGCCAGGGATGAGCATACTACACCAACAGAGACATCAACACACACAGAGCGTCTGCACCTCATGCTGGAATAATTTCTCATATGTGTACAAGAACACAGTCAGCGTGAACAAGTAATCAGCATCCACAGTACAGCTGAGTTTAACACACACAATATAATAATGTACTTGGTATGTCTGGTTGTGATGTCTCATACCTCTCAGCTTGCCCAGAGAAATTAGCACTAGACGCCAGCCTGAAAGGCACAAATATGAATTTAACATCAGAGACCTGACAGAGAGTGTGCTAACATTTTACTGAATAATCAGGTTTGTGTATGGGGATATATAAGGGGTTGTTGCAGGAGCTGCTGTAGTTGCCAGACCTGCCCACAGACTGCATGATGTCCAGCAGTAGTGGAGCGGCCTGGTCAGGGCTGAGGTGGATGAACATGGAGAGCACCACCACCGCCAGGCCCAGCGTCTCCTCATCATACTCCTCTAGCACCGCACCACAGTCCCGACACCTGAGAGACCACACAGTATTATCATTAATAACACTGAATAACCATTCCTGCATAGTGTTTGCTATCCTGAATGACACACCAGTGAGTGTTGGTGATTGGCGGTAGGTTCCCTCACCTGTCAGTCATGGTGGTGGGCTGGTCATCAATGAACTCCTCAGGGGCGGGCACAAACATGCTGACTGTACTGGGGGCAGATAGGAGGCTGGTCTTGGTGGGGCCTGTGTAGAGAGCAACACTAAAATCAGCATAGCCAAACCCAATCAAGCACAGTCATTAAAAATCTGTTTTGATGTTTTTCCCCTTGTGAGGTGGACCAGAGATGGTTAGCAGTGACTGACCTGTCTCCCAGGTGCTGATGTTGTGAGGGGCACTGGACTGGTGCTCCAGCTGTCTCTTCATCAGCTGGCTCATGGTTAGAGCTCCCAACGAGCCTCGCTTTGCCTGACGGTACTGAGCTGGGGGTGCGACAAACACACACACACAAAGGATTGAGCTGCCTGCTACTTTCCCTCTATCTCCACTATTTTAATTTCAAAGTCTGGTTTACTTAAAGGGCAACACTTTTCAACCTCATTTTCATTATCTCCAGCACAATGCCAGTACCAACATACGTGACAACGGTGCATTTCTCCCTTGGGCTCAGTAGCGGTTCGAACCCCACCTTCAGCACCTGCGCCCGCCCCCGACGCTGCCCTGGGCGGCTGTCCATGTCGCCCGTACCTAAATCCGCTACAGATTGGGCTAGAAACTCGTTGAAAGTCCCTGTTTTTACTTTTAGTTCCACCCTGTGATGTCACAGAGAAGTAGTTTTTTTAGGACCTTTCTTCTGATCTTTTTCACCACTGATCATAGAAATGTGCTGTTTTCACACTTAGACACTGGTTTGGTGCTGGAGATTATGAACATGAGGTTGAAAAGTGGTGGAATTGCCCTTTAAAGCAACTGTCAAGAAAATTGGGGAGAAGAAGACACTCACAGAGGTAAATATAAAAATGAAATGATTTAATGGCTTAGTTGCGTATATTCATGAATGTATATATCGTCGGAAAAAGATAGAATCCTGATCTATTGATAAGAAAAATAAAATAACCAAGAAAAAACTGCACTGGTGTCTAAAACAAAACGCTGAGAAAAAACTACTCAAGAAAAAGTATTTTACACCTTGAAAAAACCAAGGCCAAATGTTTGAACAGTGTAAAGGTCTTGGTGTAACGACCACACCCGGTTTATTGGTGATTTAAACACATGACAATGTGGAAGTATTTGGATCCTACTTGATACTGAAGAGCGGTTGCTTGTTTCTGGGATAGCAGCTTCGAGGGTGGGGGCTGAGGCGGATTCCCGTGGCTTTTCCAGGGTAGACAGACCTTTGTGATCTGCAAGGCAATGTGGGTGAGTGATTGGGCGGAATAGTGGCTGCGTCAGCATCTCAGCCACCTTATTACCTCACATGTAGACAACTGTTTAGAGCATGGGATGCTGCAGACACCCAACGCCAATACAAATGTAGTGAAGAGCTACAAGTAGTTAACTGGAAATATGCATTGAGTCCTAGTGCAAGAAGATGTGTTGAAGAAATGTTAATTGATGTACTATTTAGTTTAAAAAACTAAATTGCCTTCTCATGTTATGCTATTGCTAGTTCTTATATGGACAGCTATTTATGGAAAGTGTGTTGCAGTAAGTTGAAGGCGCTGCACTGATATTTACTTTCTAGGACTTTCGGTTTCTAGGACTTTCGGTTTCTAGGACTTTCTTTTACGCTTTTCAGAGGTTTACCATGGGTGGGAATGGAAAAAGGGAGAGACATGTACAAAGCCACACCACAGGACAAGAGACAGCAGTGGTGACCAATTGACTAAAGATTGGAGGTAGCATGGATATGCGACTAGACAATTTATATTTTGTTCATGTTCTGCACTTCTAAGCAGACACCAGTAGAAAACTAGTTTTATCAGTCATATCTCCTAAGCCCCCGCAAACCTTAGAGATGTCGCCACTGAAGCACACATACATCCAAAGACATATTGTGCATGAAATCAGTATACTTATCTCAGGGGCACAGTAAAAGGATACAGCAGCTGTAGGTCCATATAGAGGGACCCCTCTCTCTGGACTTAGGCTCCTACCTCACCTGACCCTGGTCTCTCTTACCTGTGTTAGTGGGCTGCTCACCCAGTTTGTCCAGGGTGTTGAATGAGATGTCCAGGTACTCTCTCTGGATGGCGCTCACAGCTATCTTCCTCTGTTTGCGTTGCCGGGGAACTATCTGTATCTTAAACTCTGCCTCATCGTTCTCATCATCATCATCAGGTTTAAGGTCACTGTCATCAAGGTCATCATCGTCTTCTTCATAATATTCCTCTTCATCGTTGTTATTCCCCTCCAGAGAGTTGAGGGGTTCAACTGTGTCCTCAGGGATGTCCAGGAAGACAGTCCTGCCAGAGGGACTGGTCCCCAGACCCACCACTGCATTCAGGTCCTCAGGATGCACAAAGTCATCCAGGGAGGTGTCAGGGACAGCAGGGGTCTTTCTCAGCAGGTCCCTCTTCTGTTGTAAGCTGAGGGTCATGGGGCTCTCCAGGCCAGGGGGCTCTGGCCAGTCAGGCAGCTCCAGGGAGGTGGTTGGGGTCGCATAGCGTGGCCTCCTCTGTAGAGGCTGTTGGGGGCTTTCTTTTGCTGGGAAGTCTGTGGTCCTCTTGTCCCCAGAGCAGTCCTCCACACTCACCTGCACCATGGACAGGCGCAGGGTGCTGCTGCTGGCAGGGGAGGCGAGGGGCCTGGCAGGGGAGGCAGCGGGCTTGGCAGGGGAGGCAGCGGGCCTGGCAGGGTAAGCAGGGGACCTGGCAGGGGAAGCAGGGGGCCTGGCAGGGGAGGCTGGGGGCCTAGCTGGGGAGGCAACAGGCCTGGCAGGGGAAGCAAAGGGCCTGGCACTCCCATTCAACCTTGGGCCCATCACTGTGTTCAGGTCAAACTCCTCGTCACTCTCCACGATCCTCAGGGGTGGTAGGGGCTCAAACACCAGGGAGTCGCTGTCGGACATGGAGAGGATGGAGTGCTTCTCTGGGATGGAAGTGCAGTCGGAGGAGAGGTCAATGAGGTCCTGGTCCTCCTTCTCTGCAGACGAGCCGCCTGTAAGAGGGGAATCCAAGTCGGCCTTGTCCTCAAAAGTCTCCAAGCAGCTGAGACGCACCTCTGGGATGACAGGCCTGGAGCAGTCTGAGTGGCCCCCCTGGGAGCATGAACGGTCCTGGTGGTCACTGCCCTCCGCTCGGCCTGAGGAGCCATCTGACGATCCCTTACCATGGCCCCCTGTCTGCCTGGGGTGAGAGGTGGTAGAGGAGGGGGGCGCGGGGGGACCGTGCTGCAGGTCACAGCGGTCTATGCAGGACTTGCGTCGGTGCTCGTCCAGGTTGTAGAGGATGGAGTCAGTGTTGGAAATGTCCAGGGACTTTTGCTTGTGCATGGCCTGCAGACGCTTCTTCCTGGTGCTCTCCTCCCTCACACAGTGCAAGATGTTGTCCTGCAGGGCACTGGCCTCGCGGTACTCAGACAGCTCAATTTCACCTGACACAGACAGAGAGAGGATCAAAAGATAGATAATATCTGATTGGGAAAATCTGTGAAAGCTCAATTCATATGAGCAAAAGCATTTAAATTTAATTAATTTAATTGCTGGATAAAATAGGTCATCCTTTCAGACTATTTTCATACTTTTCTGGGCATTCAGCTCCACCGGCTGGTACTTGACAGACTTGCTGCCACCGATCCTTTTGAGACGGGCGAAGAAGGTCTGGGACTCCTTGTTGCCTCCTCCAGTTGGGGTGTCATGGACGTCAGACTCATCAAACACACTATCTTCCTCTGAAAAAAAACAACATACACATTACAGATCTTAATTTGATCACTCTTTTGTTGCTAAGCATTTTCTTGCACTGCAGGAAATGTGGATGAGCTTTGTGATTTACATAAATTCTAACCCTAACCCTAACCCACAATAACACACGGTTATAGTATTAACAGTATTGCCCTTTTCATGTAGCCTAATTTTTGGCCAGCTAATAACCTAACCACCAATCAAGCAACATTATGGACTAAACGTTCAAATCCTGTTGCTGCAGGATTATTTTGCTTTGAAAATATAGGTCAAATTAAGATTCTACATCTGTATTTTTGGTGTCTGACAGAGACATGGATCACCCCAGAGAACACTGCTACTCCAGCTGTTCTCTCTTCATCTGAATATGTTTTCTCTCATAGTCCAAGAGCGTCTGGTGGTTGTGGTGGTGGCACAGGGCTACCCTCTAAGGGCTGGGCTTCTCAGGCTCTGCACACTCTTGGATTGCATCCTACCTGGCAGGTCGATCATACCAGGTGACGTGGAGAGGATCTGTGTCTGCACCACGTACTCTCACTACTGATGTCCCGCAGGGCTCAGTTCTAGGCCATCTCCTCCTTCATGCTCACACAGGAAGCGACGCAGGTCCTAATCCAGGCACTTGTCATCTCCCGTCTGGACTACTGCAACTCGCTGTTGGCTGGGCTCCCCGCTTGTGTCATCAAACCCCTGCAACTTATCAAGAATGCTGCAGCCCACCTGGTGTTCAACCTTCCCAAGTTCTCCCATGTCACCCTGCTCCTCAGCATACTTCACTGGCTTCCAGTCGAAGCTTGCATCCACAACAAGAGGAACTGCCCCTCCCTACCTTCTGGCTATGCTCAAACCCTACACCCCAATCCGAGCACTCCGTTCTGCTAACTCTTGTCTCTTGCCAAGCTAGGGTAGCAGAGTCCCTGCCTATATTCCAAAAACATCTGAAACCCTACCTCTTCAAAGAGTATCTTAAATAATCCCACAGCGGATTAATTTCAAGTAAAATCCTATATTTACAGTCCAGGCATGTGATGATCTCTGTTGTTCCCACCTTTCTCTTTCTCGTTGTAGCGGCTGATGTTGGAGTTGTCACTGTAGAGGGGTCCGGCAGTGGCATGGGGTCTACAGCTGTGGTACTGGGCATTCAGGGTGTTGATGGTTATGTGGATCAGGTGCAGAACCCCTTTACTCACATCCATGTCCCTGTAGGGGTACTGGAACAGCACACAGGAAGTGAAGGGTAAGAGAGTACAAAGCAACTTAAATATGTATAAATTAGCTGTCCTCAATACTAACATACATACAAGTACAGGTAATCAATTATAGACACACTGTATCTATAAAGTTTGCAATTCACATAGTGGATAAGATTTCATTATATTCCAACCGTGGGCAGTGTGTACCTTGTAGAGGATGACCAGCAGGGTTTTGAGCCACATCTGTCTGATGTGTGGCTTTAGGGCCCAGAGAGAGCAACGCGGCGGCTGCTGGAAGTAGTGTCTGAGCTGGGGGCAGGTGCAGTACTTCAACACCTGGACCACCAGGGGGAGCAGCTGCTTTCCCAGCCCAATGTTGTAGTCCATCACCTGGAGGAGATATCACGTCACGCTAGGTTCTTCTTGATGCTTGACATCATTCAGCAGCAGCAACATAAGACAAACTTTATTGTGGGAAACTGAAAATCTTTAATTTACTCCCAACTTAAGCAGGTGAGAGTCAAGGATTTTTCTTGGGATAAAACTCTAGATTTATTCAAGGATTGTCATTAAAACTAATGTTAGAACTATTACAGCATTAACTCAGAGCCATTTATAGGTTTAATGATGACCTGTGCGATGCCAGCGATGAAAGCATTGAAGCAGGTGGAGGTTCTCATCTTTTGCGGTGCGATCATGAAGCAACCCTCCTGCTGGTCATAGCCCAGCAGCACATACAGGTGGCGCTTCACTGAGTTGAAGGCCTTGGCACTGCCGATGTCTGCCTCTGCACTGCTTTTGTCTTTGGCCATGAACTTCATGAGCACCATGATGAGCTGGTGCACCGTCTGGTGGTCTATCCCAGCATCCTCTGGGAGCAGGTCCCTAATGACCGAGTCATCCTCTGGTGAGGGGCTGTGGCCTATGAGAGGGGCCGAAGCGTCAGGGTTAAAGGGCGGGAGAAAGCGTGCTGCAGACAGGGGAGCAGATGGAAAGGAGGGGGGCGGTGAAGCAGGGGAACAAAGCGAGGGAGAGGGTATGACAGTCATCCAATTTGGTCTACATTCGGTAGGGTGATTACATGCAGTACCAGTCAAAAGTTTGGACACAACTACTCATTCAAAGGGTTTTTCTTTATTTGTATTGTTTTCTACATCAAAACTATGAAATAACACATATGGAATCATGTAGTAACCAAAAAAGTGTTAAACAAATAAAACATATATTTTATATTTGAGATTCTTCAAAGTAGCCACTCTTTGCCTTGATGACAGCTTTGCACACTCTTGGCATTCTCTCAACCAGCTTCATGAGGTAGTCACCTGGAATGCATTTCAATTAACAGGTGTGCCTTGTTAAAAGTTAATTTGTGGAATTTCTATTATTCTTAATGCGTTTGAGCCAATCAGTTGTGTTGTAACACAGTAGGGGTGGTATAGAGAAGTTAGCCCTAGTCCATATTATGGCAAGAACTGCTCAAATAAGCAAAAAGAAACGACAGTCCATCATTACTTTAAGACATGAAGGTCAGTCAATACGGAACATTTTAAGAACTTTGAAAGTTTCTTCAAGTGCAGTCGCAAAAACCATCAAGTGCTATGATGAAACTGGCTCTCATGAGGACTGCCACAGGAATGGAAGACCCAGAGTTACCTCTGCTGCAGAGGATAAGTTCATTAGAGTTACCAGCCTCAGAAACTGTTTGAATCAGGCCTTCATGGTGAAATTGCTGCAAAGAAACCACCACTAAAGGACACCAATAATAATAAGAGTTTTGCTTGGGCTAAGAAATGCGAGCAATGAACATTAGACTAATGGAAATCTGTTGTTTGGTCTGATGAGTCCAAATTTGATATTTTTGGTTCCAACAGCCGTGTGTCTTTGTGAACGGAAGATCTCTGGGATGAGTTGGACCGCAGAGTGAATGAAAAGCAGCCAACAAGTGCTTAGAATATGTGGGAACTCCTTCAAGACTGTTGGAAAAGCATTCCAGGTGAAGCTGGTTGAAGAAATGCCAAGAGTGTGCAAAGCCGTCATCAAGTGAAAGGATGGCTTCTTTGAAGAATCTAAAATATAAAATATATTTTGATTTGTTTAACAATTTTTTGGTTACTACATGATTCCATATTGTTTGGTTACTACATGATTCCAAATTCCATATGTGTTATTTCATAGTTTTGATGTATTCACTATTATTCTACAATGTAGAAAATAGTAAAAATAAAGAAAAACCCTGGAATGAGTAGGTGTGTCCAAACTTTTGAACTGGTACTGTATATGGACATCACTTTAACATATTCATGGAATATGTAAAATGCAAACAGAAAATGTGACAAGCTATCAAGATAGCAAGAGTAACAGTTTTCTCCAATTCCAACATTTTTTGATTTTGAGACTAAAGAAGAGCAGACTACCCACTGGGCACAGATGTCAGGTCAACGTCTATTCCACATTGGTTTGACGTAATTTCATCTAAATGATGTATGAACAACATTGATTCAACCATTGTGTGCCCAGTGGGTATCTATGAATTTTGGACGAAACGCAATGAATGTCAGTGAAGAGCAAACATTGCTCTTCCTGATGCCCATCAACTTTATCAGTAGCCATAAGTTAGTCATATGATGTGATTATGCTGAAGGGAATGTTGATCTGTTTCTGTATTTAGATTTGGGTTGTTATTTACCTGGCAGGACTTTCTCTATCATATCTCCCAGAGTCGGGGCAGAGTGCTCTTGCCTCGTAAGCCTTAAAGCTAAAAACCACACATGAAGAATGCAATTTAGGAGAATGTTCTTGGGAGGTAGCACAGGACACAAGTCTGAGCTTCCAGACAACCCTATACATCCCTATGTCTCACACATTCACATAAAGTGATCACAAGATGTATGTGGATGCTGAGACCACTTGCTTACTCAAGCTCAACAACCACACACAGTCTAAAGCCAACAGTAGACCCCCTCTCCCAGAAACTCAGACCGCATCCTGTGCAGAGTCAATGAGGAAATCACAGACAAGAGAAACCTCTTACTTCCAGCAAGAGAACAAATCACTGAGAAAATATGCAATTGAATGAAAAAAACAGGAATAAAGATTTTGTAGGTATACTAACAGAACAGAGAGGTGAATTGATGACATACAAACATACAAACTAACAGTAGAACATGGGACAGACAAAAGCTGAGACCTACGGACTAGTAGCCTAACCAACCGATGGACACTCACGTAGTCGGTTACACAGAGTCTCTGGGAGGGAGAAGGCTCGCTTGGTCGTGGACGGGCCCTTGACGCTGTCACGGAGGGAACGCACACTCTTCTGGCGGTTCCTGGCAAAGCGTGCCCGTCTGATTTTCCACATCGCTGCATCACTAAGGTTGGCCACATTGGTACGCACAGCTGTGATGGCTGACAAAGAGAGGCAAGGAAGGAAAGATAAATAACATACATCACTGTGACTGTGTCTCATAACATTTAAGACACCTCAACCACAAAAACATGAACCGTAATGTTATGATTTCACAGGTTAACGTTTCCCTACATGGCTGGTTTGATGTATTGAACATAAGTCATAGTGTAAGTTCTATTCTGAAAACTATGTAACTGACAAAATCCCAGAGCTGGGCGTACTGGTGGGAAAAGGGAACTCCTTGTTGCAGTCCAGGTGGAGCTGGGCCTCCAGGGAGAGCGTCTCGAAGCGGTTGACAAAGAACTCCCAGCTGAGGGCAGGGACCTCTTGCTTCAGGTGGTGCAGCATCAGCAGCTTGCTGAGGATGATGGGCCGGTCCCTCACCACTGTGTCGAACTGGAAGTCCAGGCACAGACACAAACCCTGCAGACACACAAACACACAGACATACGAACACACAGACACACAAACACACAGACACAGACATACAAACACACAGACACAGGCACACAAACACAAACACACAGACACAGACACACAAACACACAGACACACACGTGTTAGCGCTGCACTTACATGTTTTTGTGTTATTTATCAATAAAAAAAAATAGCTGACATGCTGCAAAGCAATGTGTCCTCCAGAACAAGAAAGACTCCATACACGTGAGTCTTTCATACATAGTATTTATCTTGGCCTAGATAGATATCTGTTAGTCACCTGTAGTGCTGGGCTCTTGATGGTGTCCAGCAGCAGCCTGGCGCGTGTGGCCACAGCCGGATTGACATCCTCCACAGAGGCCAGGAAGCTGCAGAAGGCATGGGCCAGGGAGTACTTCAGCAGGTGGTTCTTCGTCAAAGAACCAATGTCTAGGAACCGACAGAGCACCGCCACCTTCTCCACTGGGAGTTACCATGACAACACAGACCACAGACAAGACAACATCTCAGTGCCATGTCACATAAAGTTTGATAGGACACTGCAAAGGATAATGTTAAAAGCAGCATCACTCTAACGCTGATGGGTAATGTACAGTGCCTGTCACTAGATGGCAGTGTGTCAGTAGAGGGAGACAGCATTATTGTAGCCAGATTGCCATAGTACTGCTTTGGCAACCAACTGGTGTCTTTTTGGGTTGATTTATACAGACAAGTAAATGACCATCTGTTTCAGAACAGCTAATATGAGGCCATAATTAGATAATTAGAATGCATGATCATCATCATCATCCTACGGCTCACGTGTGTGCACAACCTGTAGTCATGACACATAATTTCCCTTAGCAATTGTTCATATTATTTTGCATATCTATGCTGTTTATAGTATGCTAAATTATTTCATGTGAATATATCAGACTGATATTATTATATTCTATTGTTATTAGTGCTTGTGACAGTGTCACAATAAGACCAAAAAAATGAAATCAAAATAGATATTTGTATCTAACCTAACCTATATGTAAAGTATTGATCTACCCTCAGTGTCTATGGTATATCCATGCTGCCAAACAGAGACCCTGTCCTCTGATTCTGTCTCAACGTCACACATTACTCCTCTCTGCCAATCCCAGGGAGAGAAGGGCCTGATTAATAATCCCACAATTCCTCAGTGCTGCCTGCTAGAGACACGTACAGTAGTAACCATGGCGATGCAGGGAGGAGATGTCTGTAGACAGCGGTTTGTGGAGGTCCTCCCCTCATGATTCATTCATATAATCACATACAGTACTCACACACACACGCACGCACGCACACACACACACACACACACACGAGGTGAAGCCTCATATATAATTCACCTGCTTCAAAGCGTATCTTCCAGTCCTTGCTGTTAAAGTTGCTGTCCACCAGGTTCCAAAAGATGTCTGCTCCGTGGGAGAGGGAGAGCGCATGCAGGAGCTGGGGCACGGCCAGGGAGGCCAGCTGGCAGAACTCGGATTTCAGCATGGTCCACAGGCTGGAACAAACAGGTATCACATTAGACACACACACACACACACACACACACACACACACACACACACACACACACACACACACATACCTGGCTGCTCTTCACGTTTTAATGATCAAGTCCAACTGACATCAAGATTGTGAGATGTAGCTACATCTCATGGCTCAAGGCATGTTTAAAGAAAGTACTGGCAGATATTTCTGCAAACAAACAACAAGCTACGTGTGAAACTGCAGGAGAGACACCATGTGGTGATGGTGACTGTGCTGACCTGGGAATGAGCATCTTCTCTTGGATGTGGGCCAGGAACTGGGGGTGGTCCTTACGAGCCAGGTACAGACACTCTCCGTTTAGACACAGGATCTTCAGACAGTTCAGCATGTTGAACAGGATATCAGGTTCCTCAAACTTAGGCATTTCCTACAAAGGGAACAAAATATACAGTTCCTTTGCTCACTCAGTCTTTTCTAATGAGGATACAGGATTATTGTCTTAGATTATGCATCTGTTATATTCTTTAGACAATTTATATCTGTACATTACAAGATGCCTTAACACTGTATAAAGGTGGACTGGCAGGTACCTGCAGAATAGTGTATATTAGCTTGAGAGATACAGGGAGCTGCTGGTAGGAAAACTTCTTATCAGCATTATTCTTCATTGCTGTAGGAGAGAAAGCTTTGATGTAAGAGAGAATTCCCCAGCAGAGGAGAAACTATGCAGTGTTTCCTTTTCATGTTGCACACTGCCTCTGAACTGTTACAGAGAAGTGTTCATTTCATATTTTTTTCTCATTCTCAAAATACATTTGGGATTAGATTTAACAGAAAACTGTTCTGCTTGTGTTTCATCAGTACACTGAGATATTCTGTACAATCCAAAACCCTTCCAACCCAGGTCTTAGTTTGCCATGTATACATACGTGGGTTGTTAGGAGAGTAACTTTGAATTGTAGGGTTGTCAGTGTGTGTGCTGGCAGGGTTGTTTGCTTCCTCTGTCCCTTGCTTTGTCCGTTGTTCAGGCCCAAACACTTGAGGCAACAGCAATGTGTCCTCCAAGATGTCTGTTGGCTCCTATAGGGAAGACACAATAATGTCTATTGACAACGAAATACAGTAAGAATTACTATTCACTGAAAAACGATTGGACCGATTCAGGACATCCTTCATGTTCTTTTTACAGGAGTGTGTGTGTGTGTCTCACCACCAGACGTATCTCCTCCCTGGGGGTGAGTCTCTCCAGTAGCTCACAGCCTAGCTGGTAGCACAAAATGCTGGACTGGCACAGGCTGCACTCCAGGGCCTTCTCGTCCTTTTGACAGGTGTGGGAGCCCCCCCAGGGGGCCTGGAAGACGTTGTTGATGGTGCCCACAATGTCCTTCCCCAGGCTGCTTTCCAGACCGAGCATCACGCCGTCATCCTGGAGCTCCATCTGGACAAGGACATTGTAGCACCAGCTGGGATTATTGTGTCAGTTGCCCTGTATGGTTTTTATTTTTTATAAACACGTTGAACAGGAGAACCCACAGAAATAGAAAGTGGGACAGAACTCAACTTGGTGGCTCTGACATATTCAATTAGGTATTGTAAAATGTAACAGTACTCTATAATTGAACACATGTCTGCAGTGTATGGGCTTGCCACCTGTTTGAGGATGAGGTCGAACATGAGGATGAAGCAGCCCAGGTTCATGTCATCATCGTCACAGTCCAGGTCCAGGGCACAGTGTCCCGTAGCATGGCCCAGGTTCTTAAAGGGGCTGCAATACAGGGGGCTACGGAATGGACTCCGGAACGGACTGGGGAACGGACTCAGGGTGTTGTGCGGCCCATGACGGCCTGGATCTGAAACCACGCTTTCCTAGGGACATGACACGCACACATGCACACACACACCCACACACACAAATAAACACGTATCATTGTTCCATAATTGTACTGTCCTGAGATCTACCCTCTAAGTTATCAAGGTGTATTCAGTTGTAGAATTCTACTGTGGATAGATGAGCCAAAGGCTTTAACTTTCACTGATAAATCTGAATGATAGCAGAGCTCAATTAAGCCCCTTAAATAGGACTATATTTAGACTTCAGCAGTTACCATGGCAACACACATGCCTGCGGATGGTCGACAATAGAGGGTACCCAGCTGGCACATTTGGTTCCTTGCAAGTTGTGGGAACGTATGTTTTTTTTCTGGGAACGAAGGCATACGTTCCCTGACTGGTAAAACTGAATGTTTTTTACATTCTGAGAACAGAAGTGAATATTTTGCCTGTTCTGGGAAGTACATTTTTAGGTTGCAGGGAGGTTCTGAGAATGTTTTACTATTGCTGAAAGTTTTCCTGGGAGGTTTGATAGGTTATTTGAAGGTAATTAAATAACGTTCTGAGAACATGTTTCAATATGACTTTTAATAACACTGCTTGCTTAGGTTTTGAACTCCAAGCAGAAATAGGACACATTGACATTGATTTGCTTAGGCATTATGCATGCCTCATTTCTTTTTTATTGTGGCACAGCGTCAGTGCGATTTAAACCTATGATCTTCTGTCCTCTATCCATGGAATTAGTCCACTGCACTACCAGGATGGAGCCATGTTTTTTTTTACTCTTAAAAAATGTTTCATTTTAGTCTATTAAAACAGACCTCATTTGAAAGGAAACAAGCACTCATTAAGATCAGGTGTGGCCAATTATTGGGCGCGGCCAACACACCTGAACACACTTAGCAAGATAGAGGATAGAGAAAGTTATGTTGATGCTGAGAACGGAATGTATGTTTTTAAATAACATTATTAAAAAAAAATGTATGGTCATGTTCTGAGAACATGACTTTAAATAGAACCATTATAAAACCTGCAGAAAATATTACGCTGAAGTACTGAAATTCCCAAAGAAGAACATTTTTTCTTAACGTTCTTGGAACAATTTTAGAACATGACTTTAAATAGAACCATGAGGAAACCTGTAGGAAATGTTATGCTGACGTATTGAAATTCCCACAGAAGAATGTTGTTTCTTCTCTGAACTATTTGAGAAATGCCAACCCAGTTGGAGAATGTTCCTAGAACATTACCAAAATGAGTTACATTAAATGTAACTATGTTTGAACTTTTAGGAAACAATCTGTTAAAGTAATGAAATACCCAGAAAATACTTCCTTAAAGTTGTGCTGAGAATGTTCCAAAGCCAAGCAACTATCCTGCAACATTCCCAGAAAGTTGTGGGAAGGTTGTATGCAAAATACCCATAGGACAACCACGCTCTCGCCAAGTTCTAAGAAACATACATTATGTGCCAGCTGGGTAGATAGATAACAAGCATTTTTAGATTATGGATGTAGACTGTGTGGTTCCTTTGCTCATTTGTTCTGCTCTTACTGTTTCATTGAGAGAAAGGGAATATGGAAATAGCTTATTTCTGTGGCATTGAGGAGGTTTTGCATGGGAGTTGATAACTAGTACAATATCTCACCCTCCGAGCCTCAGTATTTTCGCCAGTTAGATCTGAGACTCGAGCCTTTCTCTGATTGGCCAGTTCCTTCACAGAGTTCACCCCGTCAGAGAACATCCCGATCAACAGCTGCAGAGGCACCACAATGTCCAGCTCTGACAACACCTGTGTCCAACCAGACACACACACACACACACACACACACACACACACACACATACACCAACAGGTACACAAACACACAAGAGAACACACAAAAATGCATACCAAGCTCATACGCACACACAAGACACATTAATGACAAAAACAGGTTTCACACACACACACACATATAAAACACACAAACAACAGAGACATTAGTAGAGGCAAAAGAGAAGACATGTATGATCAGATAAAATGTGAATGTAGTACACTACACATACACCTGTATTTCAGCTTTGAGTGTGACCTATATAGTCAGATGGAATTACTTTGGTATCTGTTATCACAGTCGTGAGAGAAAACTTGAAACCCCTTCCACGTATTTAGGACAGCAGACTGTGAGTGTATATGGAATCAAAAGCAAAGTCCCTCCTCTCTCCCTCTCAGAACTCCGGTCTCATGCTAGCCGTGTGACCCGGTTCCATATTCAGCACAGCCCCAGCCCAGGCACTCACACATCATGACAACCTGTTCATTTAATTTCCTTTCATTTCAACCAAACAATATGAAATTAATCCTCGTAAAAAAAGCCACAGGCCTTATACTCACATGCAGCCAGAGCAGAGCCTGCTCCTGCACAGAGGCTGGGTAGCCTGAGAACCTGCAGCTAATGAACCCAAACATCTCCTCCATGGAGAAGGGCAGAGGGCACAGCTCAATGTCAAACATCTTGCTGCAGGGGGGAACAGAGGGGTGAGGAGAGGGGGCATGCTTTTAGAGCTGAGCATTTTGTATATCCCCTCTCAGGTGTATCACTAGCAGATGGGACAATGGAAACCATGTTCACTGTGTGTTACACATAGTCACATAACATTCTATTTTTCTCATAAGAAATTACATTATTTCTGTAACCATAGGTGGTAAAGTGAACTGGGTGACTTGGAGGAGGTCCAGTATACAGTACCTTGGAGGAGGTCCAGTATACAATGACTTGGAGGAGGTCCAGTATACAGTACCTTGGAGGAGGTCCAGTATACAGTACCTTGGAGGAGGTCCAGTTTACAGTACCTGAGCACTTCTCTGAACTCTTTGAGCTGCTGATCAGGGACCTCAGTGCGGATGGCCTCCAGCCACTCGGGCATGAAGCACTCCCACAGCGGCTGGCTGATCACATTGTAGGGGATCAGGCACAGGATCCGGTTCAGCCCCTCCTTCAGCTGGGTCACCGTGCTGCAAGACTTATCCCAGTAACCCCCCACCTGGGGATATGGGTACACAGACACATACACAAGGTCAGGTATAACCATGGGGGATATTCACCAAGAAACACAACCATCACACGTTGTCCCTCCAGTGTGCATTGTCCCCAGAGAAACAGTCCTAACCTCATACTACCCTACAGCCAACATCACGAACACTCCCTGAAGCTCAACCGCCCTTCTCCTTCCCCGCTCCTCCTCACCCTGGCAAACTCCACTGGCTTGGGCAGCAAGCACATCACCATGACGTCGAAGCGCACGTCACACACAGTCTTCAGCCACTTGGTGACAAACTGGGGCTTGAGCTTCTCCACCAACGAGCCCACCTCATCGTCCATCATGTAGGCTGTGGAGTGGAACCACTGGAACACCATGCTCACCAGCCGCGCCAGGCTCTCCGTGGGTGTGTTCTCACTGGGGGTGCACAGGCTCACCTACAGGGGTGGGGGTAAGGATGGGGTGTAACATGGTCAGTCAGCGGCTTCCAAGATTGAAGAGAGCACAGCACAGGCTGGTAATAAGAGCCCAGACAGGTGTGTCAACATCCTAATCTTACGACTGCGATAGTTAGCGATAGACCAGCGAGCCACGCACCAGGAACCAGATGCCAAACTGACTGAGGAGCCTCTGGTCGTGCTGGTCGTCCTCCTTGTTGTCGAAGTCCATGTTGTCCAGGGAGTGGTGGGAGGCAGACAGGCCCATCTGACGACGCCTGTTCAGCTCCAACTCACGCAGCTCCGCGTGGATCTCTGCCTCCTTCAGTAGACTGATGTTGATAAATGGATGGAGAGAGAGGGGGAATAAATACTGAGAGAGACAGAAAGACAGAGGGAGATAGACGGATAGTGACATAGAGAGAAAGATAACTGTGGTTCAATACAGTGCTACTGTGAAGCATGCGGTTGGTTGCCTGTGTTGTCTGTGATGCTGTGATGTTTACCTGATAACAGCCTCCACAGTACACACCAGTTCCTCTGCCCCACACTCACGAGTGTTGATGGGAGGTGGGGAGGTCTGGTACAGATGGGCCTCCGCCGCAGCCCCCACCTCGCTGCTGTGGTGGTTGACATGGCAACGCTTGCAGTATCGGACAGGTCGGTTGCCATGGCGCCCGCAGCAACCAGCTGAGAAGCAGGTGACAACTGCCCTCCTGACATGAGAGCTACAGTTCTACAATACATAGAGGGAACAATGAAATACAACAACTCCTTGTATCATTTATCAACTGAAAAAATATAAGAATACTACTAAACTGTTTTCACCATTTCTGTGAAAAAATGGTCCTGTGCCTCACTAAATTCACTGATGTTTAAACATCCTAATTTAAAAGAATGAGTGGTGTTCTTTGTGTATACTATGTGTATATTTGTGTGTGTGTGCTAATGAATACACTGCCATGGGACAGATAGCATCATTTTTAGATAGAGAATGATAGGGGACTGGTTTAATCTGATCAGCCACTGAAAGCTTTGGCCATTACAGAGAAGCATTATGACCTATCAAATTATCAGATCTTCTCCCTCTCTGTTCTCTTCCTCTCTTCCTCCCTTCCCCCCTTTATCTCTGTAATCTTCACAAAAACATAAAACTCACTTCGAGCTGATTTACTGGTATTTTACAGTCTTCTATGTCCAACAAAAACAAAATAAAAAACAGTTTTTGCTCTGAAAAATCACTTGCGGGCAAAATTCAGGACGCGGGCCGCCAGTTGGGAAACACTACACTACAGTATATCTTATTCTGTAGCTGTAGAGCACTGTGAAAGCAATCCCTATTGTAGCTGTAACTCTGACAAGCAATCACCTTTCAGATAGAACAATAATCTGTGTGCTGATAATGAAAGAGCTGGCGTGGACCCAGGTAATAGTTTAAAGAGCTTTCTGCAGTGGGACAAAGCCTATTGAAATGGCTGTATGAGGATTAAAACTACTGCTGGATGAACTGGATGTAGGACAGCTGTTTCCCATGACAACCCTGGGCAGCTGCTCAGCTTAGTCTTTTATTTTTAATATAATCTTTTTACTCTGCATCGTTGTGAAGGGCTCGTAAGCAGTAAGTAAGTATATCACAGTTAAGTCTACACCCGTTGTATTCGGTGTAAATAACAATTGATTTGATTTGATACACTACCTGACAGATTTGTGTGTCAGTCTCCGTGGGAACCAAGGGGGAACTTTTATGCCTTTGGGACTGTGTTCCGGAACAAACATCATGCCCTGCCAGCTCCATTAAGACTGGGCCATCCATCAGACAAGTAATGAACGGAGTGTTCGCGTGAATGGACTCTCCAAATGAAAGAGCACGGTTCTTAAACACTTCAGAGATAAATGTAATGGTCTACTATATGAAATGTCGAAGTGCAAGTTTGTAGCTTCTTTGGGCCTCGTTAGCCTGTAGCAGGCTAACATAGTGTTTCTTTCTCCACCAAGATGACACAAGTGGTTACCTCTCTCCTGTCCTCAAATAAATTACACAGCAGTTTTACTGATCATGGTGAAATGAACACTGGGTGGATGTTGGCATGAAGGCATGATATTTATACACAACCAGGAATTACATAGCAAGGAAGGCACAGGCACAGTCTATGATTACGTAAGCAAACCCATCCAACAGAGAAGTAACATATACTAGCAAACAATTCTACTCCACCAGTCTACTTCACTTGTTTCTCTAATATGAACATGAAAGGGGTACTATTTTTTTGCCATGAGATATACCATTATGAAGACTGCATGAGCTGATGAGAGCACAAACAAACAAACACACAAACACATATCAATGCACCAACGTTCATGTCTTACCTTCTTTTGACAAATAGCCGATATCTCAGCTGTAAAAATGAGGCCACAGAGGTATTCAACATAACATACAGACAGACAATGGGTTCACTCAGCCTAAATAACTTCCACCTCCTTACACAACTCCCCTCCGATTGACTCAATTTTGGGGGTATTTTGAGGTACGTGTGTGTGTGCTTGTGTATGAGAGAGGGAGAGATAGAGAGAGAGATGGCAACCTGAATGCTAATACTAATTTGCTAACACTCACCTTGGGGCAAGAGCACATCAACAAGCCATTCTGAATGGTCTCTGTAAAGGTCACACGAATATATAAATCAAATTATAGTTAGCTGAGATTACCTCAGACTTGACAATACACTTCCAGCTATGGAATTATGTAACCATGGTGATGCTTCTCCCTTGGGATAAAGACCAGAATAATGAAGCAGACAGCAGGTGATGTTTGGAATGGCATCTATGTGGATAGAAAGAGCTTACAACAACATACCCTGCTATCCTTTGGCTGCACTCCTCACAGATGTATAGAGGAGGGGGCTTGTCTCCCAGGGCAACGGAGAGGGTGGGGTCGATGCACATCTATAGGGCGACAACAGACAGTTACAGAATCCAGATGGAATATACAGTAGTAGCAGTGATATCAAACTGTAGGGGTCAAATGAAGTGTGTATTCAGTAGTAGCAGTGATATCAAACTGTAGGGGTCAAATGAAGTGTGCATACAGTAGTAGCAGTGATATCTAACTGTAGGGGTCAAAAGAAGTGTGTACACAGTAGTAGCAGTGATATCTAACTGTAGGGGTCAAAAGAAGTGTGTATACAGTAGTAGCAGTGATATCTAACTGTAGGGGTCAAAAGAAGTGTGTATACAGTAGTAGCAGTGATATCTAACTGTAGGGGTCAAAAGAAGTGTGTATACAGTAGTAGCAGTGATATCAAACTGTAGGGGCCAAAAGAAGTGTGTATACAGTAGTAGCAGTGATATCTAACTGTAGGGGTCAAATTAAGTGTGTACCACACTGTATTTCTCCACTGCTTGTCCCTGACACGTGATAACACCTCAAACTCAAATAAATGTGTGTGTGTGTGTGTGTGTGTGTGTGTGTGTGTGTGTGTGTGTGTGTGTGTGTGCGTGCGTGCGTGCGTGCGTGCGTGCGTGTGTGTGTGTAAAATGTCCTCTCTACATGTCTCTGCTTGCTTTTAGTCTGCGGCTGGCTGGCTGCATTCATATGTCTCTGTTCTGTTATCTATGATCTGTGCATGGCCTTGTATTAAAGCTACAGCGCTTATGGCCTAGATGCTCAGATGGTGTTCTGTAATTTACTGCTCTCGCTTACAGGCGCCCTATCCTCAGGGGCGGCATGGGGTCATCACTTTCAATTAACCCCCCCCCCCCCCCCCCCCCCCCCCACACACACACACACACACACACACACAAACACACACACACACACACACACACACACACTCTGTGCTCCTGTGTAATTGAAATCCAGCCCCTTTCCCTGCCCCTGTTCCTGTCTCTGTTCTACTTGTCAGTTTTTAGCACAGTTGAGCAGAGACAGTCTGAGCATAGCAAACAGGCCTTGAGTCGCGTGGCCACTGATATCATTACCCCACGGAACTACCACAGTGACTCAAGCAATCCCTGGCTCATTTAATGTTGCGCTTTCAGCACCATGGCAATCTGGCACCGATTGTGTATTCACTTTATGTTTGTGTACACAATGGATGTTCTCACTGAGCATTGAGCATATTGGTCTTGTATGTGTTTTATATTGGCTACAGTGTGCAGTCGTTACTCAGACATTACCTTGACAGCAGGTTTATTGATGGCATTGTGACACTCAATGTGTTGGCAGTGGATGGGGTTCCAGGCTGTGTCAGGGGAAAACAGAACAAAGGCAAAGGAGGAAAGTAGCGTTAGACTGCTGCAACCTGAGATCTACAGATGTAGGATCTTATTTTGAGACAGTTTGCTACAGCAGGAAAATAATCCTGCTGCTACAGGAAATGTGAATTATTATGTGGATTTAGTTAATGGACATTTTTGTAAAGGTTGGTGCATTTCTCGTAAGGGAAAATCAAGTTTCCAAGTGGAAATAACAAACTTCAGAAGCCTTTTTAAGTCTCAAATACACTACAAGTTTTACATTTCCTCTATTTCAGGAAAGTTCTCCTGCAACAGGGTGATCAAATACAATATCCTACACCTCCTACACCAGCCTGACAGGCAGACCATAAGCCCCTCACCTGTGTACTGCAGTCCACTGTATTCACTGATGGCTCCTGGGGGCTTTAGGTTTGGCCAGTAATGAAAGAGCATCTGCACAGCTGGAGGCTTGACTTGGGATGGTCCGTAGGATATGACATACAGCAAGTCCTGCCACAGCACAACACAGGCCATAGTGATGAGCTAACGTGTAAGACCGTCACAAAGCTATTCACTGACACTTCCATATCTACAGATGTAGGATCTTAATTTGAGCAAGTTTGCTACAGCAGAAAAAGAATCCTGCAGCAACAATTCTGTAGGGGTTGAAACATTTTTCTCAAGTGAAAATCAAGTCTGAAATTCTAAGTGCAAATTACAAACTTCAGAAGCCTTTTTAAACCTCAAATATAAACCTCAAAGGCAGGAAAGTTCTCCTGCAACAGGGTGATCAAATGAAGATCCTACATCTGTATGAGGTAGTTGTTTGGGCATCTAACCTATGTGAATTATGACACATTCAATTTGTGAACATATACCTTCCACACTTCCTGCTTGTGCTTCATAAGACACTCCAACAACTGACAGTGGTATACTGGAAACAAAGAGACAGAGATTCAAGTCACGCAGGTTGCAGGTACAACAATCAAAAGACAGGCTGTGCTACAGTGGACAGAAAAACTGTGATGTACTGTACTGGTTGGGGATAACCTAAGTTAAAGGTTTACCTGGGTTGGAAGTGTACTGCATAGCAATCATTAGCATGGAGGAGGCAGAGAGATTGACATATGCTGGGACGCCGCCTTCTCTTCTAGTGGAACCCACTGAAGAAGGGCAGAGAAGAAAATAAATAACCTTAACCTCATGAAGTAGTGCATATGGTGGGAGACCAACCGAGCAGTTACTTTGATATGGTGATGCATACTGACATTTCTGATAAATAAGTATGACTACTGATATTAAATTATACTTGTCCCACTTAATGACTTGTCTTGAATTAAACAAAGTGTTCTTTTTCACATGCATGTAGATGGATGTTCGATACAGAGTGGCTGTACTTACATATAGCCATGGGGAGGAAAGAGGTGCTCAGGTACTCAATGATGTCTTTGTGCAGGAATGGGGGGAATGTAGCTAAAGTGGAGATCATAGTGTAGGGTAAAGTGCTGAGAATATCGTCACTGAGAAAGGGCAGGAGGCAAGTTGTTGTGTAAAATATGGACTGTCCCAGATCTGATGGGAGAAGGGAGAGCCAAAACGCACAAACACAGAGAGACAGTAATTCAATGAATGTTCATATGTTGCAAAGTAAATAAAAAATATAACATTAAAACCTAAAGAAAATGCATAAATATAGAATTTGTATAAATCAGACATGTTCAAATATATGTGCATTTGAGTATTTGTTATTTAAATCCTTTTTCTGTGTTTTTTAGTATTTTCAAATACACATCCCAAAACAAGTACTTTTATTTGAGCATTGTAAAAATCAAATAGATGACCAACTTCTGATTGAAAATATTTCAAATACTATTTTCCAAATTGCTGGGTTAAATGTGTATAGATAGATAGATAGATAGATAGATAGATAGATAGATAGATAGATAGATAGATAGATAGATAGATAGATAGATAGATAGATAGATAGATAGATAGATAGATAGATAGATAGATAGATAGATAGATAGATAGATAGATAGATAGATAGATAGATAGATAGATAGATAGATAGATAGATAGATAGATAGATAGATAGATAGATAGATAGATAGATAGATAGATAGATAGATAGATAGATAGATAGATAGATAGATAGATAGATAGATAGATAGATAGACAACGGGAGCTGCTTAACAGGCGACCACTCAGGGTGGCGCCAAGCACGACTACTATTTGAATGTATTTACAAATAGTTGTTTTTTCAAACAAAGATTTATCTGAATACTTATTTTGAAATATATTGAAAAGTAATTGAAATACCTGAAATATTATTTGAACCCAGGTTTGGTATAAATACAACAACATACTGAGAGAGCATTGTGGAACTGATGTTTGCCCTCAGCAAAGGGTAGTGCTTTCTAGTCAAGAAGATAGGCTTTCATGCTTTTACGTTTTTTGTTAACTGATCAATTATTCATGAAACACTACTGTTGCAAACATTATATATACTCAGATATATTCACAGACTTGCTATTGACAGATTACTATTCCATGGTACAGTTAATAGATACACAACATATGCTAGCCATAGCAATTTAACCTTTAAAATGGCTTTTTTGCAGAAGCATTTCCATTTTTAACACATTCTCATTTAAAAAGAGAAAGCAAACAGTTAATACATTTATACAGTACTACATTATGTCTGTAAATTCCAGGCTGTTCTAGGTTATCAACAAAATGAGCTGTCAGGATCCAGTGTATTCCCCATCACCCCTTTAGATCCTCTGTGGGACTCCTCTCTTGGAGGAAATTAGGCCAGAAAAGGAAGCTTCATGTGGTGAAGAAAGACGGTCGGGGGGCGATGGACAATGTACAGAGAAGACTCTGGCTTCACTCACCATGCTGACCGTGCTGCAGCAGGGGCACCAGGTCAAGCAGGGTCACGAGGGTCGCATAGAGCCCCTGATAGTCCAGAGAGGGGTACTCTGAGAGCTGAGCGTCCCGACTCTGCTGCCCCTGCCCCCCGCGGTCTGACGGGGCATCACGCAGAACGCTGTAAAGGAGGGAGCGAGTAACTGTAGGGTTGATGGAACTGACTTGTGGTCTTAGAGATGGGGTGAGTGGGAATGGCACAGGAAAAAGACACATGGTCATGGGCACGGCCAAATTGGATGCTTCCTGGTTGTCCTTCCTGCCTGTGCGGGACAGAATGCTGCTCCGGGGGGTGAGGGGGGAGGGGGGGGGGGGAGGAGGGAAGAAGGGAAAAAAGAGACAACAAAGAAACAAAGAAACAGCACATTACATTGAAATGGCACTACAGAGACAGGGTAAATAGAAAGAAACTAACCCAGATAAACCCCACATAGGATGCAGTGTCTCTAATATTTCACTGAAGGCATGGGGAATTGTTCCCTACTTTATCTGTTCAGTGTCATATAGAATTACTTTAATTTTCTATTTCACTTTTTGTACATCTTTGTCTTCTAAAAACAAAAAATATGAACAGAAACGTTTGCAAAAACTGCAATGACCACTGCATCTCATGCGTATCTGGTGACAAAGAGAAAAAATATAAAGAATGGCATGTTTTCAGTGGCAAACCCATACTTCTCCAAAGGGGAAACCCCATACTTCTCCAAAGGGGAAACCTCCAAAGGGGAAACCCCATACTTCTCCAAAGGGGAAATTGTTTTTGCTCTATGGCTGCTATATTCCAATCAGATCAATTCAGCAGCAGACATACAAGGCAAATTGGTCATGATGTTTCTCAGGGATATATGTCCTGTTTTGTGGGGCTGGTGAAGGATGGGAGCTGGGGGAAATACAGAGGTGGCACTTTTGAAACATGCTTCAGCTAGTAATAAACATGTGTGTGAGGTTAGATAAGAATTCCTGGGTCACAACACATGTTTATTGCACCAGAGAAATGTCTGTATGCATACATTATGATACTGTATCAGTATCATCAGGAGAAATAATGAGATCCAACAGGCATATGGATTCAAGTCTCTTAAATAATTGTAAGAACTAATCTATGATAGGGGAGAAACTATAATGACAAAGGAATAGGTTGTTTCAAACGAGATGACCGGCAGCATTATGTTTGTGAGCTAATGTGGGATGGATGTTTGTGTTTTCTGTCCCCTGGCAAGGGGGGAGGGGAGGGGGTGGGGGGAGAGGGGGGGGGGGGGGGGGGGGTGGAGAGCCCTTTATGTAAAAGAACTAAGCTTTTCTATCAGTAAAATTATTTGGAAGTACTTAGCATGAGAGCACAGATTACAAACGCTGATGCATTGTTTTTGTAAGGCCATTCATAGAGATAGAGGTATAGCATTTCTAGAGGGCCAGTGAGTTAGGGGATTCTAGTGTAGAAATACAGAATAGCCTACTATTATGACATTTTACAATATCAACATCATTTAACACTTTCTTTACTCTGACGATTCCCCTGAAAGTTATACTCCGTAAGAATTCGGCCATGTTGGACAATTTTAAATACCAGTAACCAAAATGTATCCATTCCAACTTCTCGGGAGTTGGAATGGATAGTCAGTTTAACAATGGGGGCGGGGATCAGATTTATATCTTGTGGAGTATGACTTAATATCACTGCCCTCTTTGCACAAACTGCAGAATTCAAATGAACACACCCACACACAAACACACAAACACACATACACGCACACAGGCAAACACACATACAGTACACAGACTCACATTATGCACACACAGTTAGACACACATCTTAGATCAGATAAAACATCCTACACTTCCAAATAAAGCATTGCTATCTTCCAAGTGTTTTCTCTAACTGTAGTTGCTCTCAAGCATGAGTGAGCCACTGATTATAAGTAATATTACTGTAACTAAACATTAGCTAGGGGATATAATGCCTGTTTTTTGCGTCTCAAATAGCTAGATGTGAGATTTTTCATTTCCTTTGAGTGTGACTTGTTCATGCCAGGCAAGGTTCAAGAGGAACATTGAATGAGCAACACTCCATTATACTATGATACGTTACACTATCTCGATTCAATGTCAGACTGAATCTTGGTTCCTCACAGTCACTCTAATGAGAGATGGAATTTGGCATGGGGTCAGGGCGACTGTGAATCCATGGCTCATTGATGCAAAGAGCTAGAGAGCTTAGCTGGCATGTGTTACTTTCTAGATGACTACGTTGGCTGGGAGGAAAATCTAGCGACTACATCATAATTGACTGATACACTGTATTGCATGTTACATAGCACCCCCTTGGGGTAAGCCTCCTTAAATTGAGCCCATGGGTAGCCCCCTTCCTTTTCACCAATATCGTCATTGTCTTACACTGATAGCTTTCTATGCTGCAGAATTCATTAAATATTAATGTGGCTGCTCCATCCTCTGTCTGTGCAGGATTCTTTCTTTCTCAGCAACCTGACATATGCTCGTTCCAGTTTTCAAGCCTCAGTGCACCACAGGCCAATGAAACACAGGTGTCTGTCTGAATGTCTGAGAGTCTACTGAGCAGTGCAGAGTGGTTTCGATGTGGGAGGCATGGCTTGATGTGTGAGTTGGGAGGGAGGAGACTTAGCTCAAAGAAAACATGGGGCGAATGTTACAGTATCATACCAGCATGATTCCCTTCACACCCAAATGATACTGCGCCTCACAGACACAATTGTCATTTGAGTTAACATGCTGCCACAACACAGACTCATACAATCACAGCCCCTGTCACGCTCCATCTGTGCCAAGGACAAATAGGATGCCAGGCTTGTAACAACGCACTAGCTAGGACTGCTAGCTCTCTCAGCAAAGTCAGAAAGATCCAGGATACTTAACCAATGTTTGAAAATAATCATAATTTGGCCACTGTAAAATGTATTTACAGTACACTACTACAGTATGTCCACTGTGTGATGAAATGAAAAGGATCGTCATAATCCCATAATTTTCATAAAAGTGGAACATGAAAGTTCTGTCTCCCTCATCCCCATCCCTTTAGATAACTCTGCCTAATGATGGTGATTTCTGTAGCCGATGATCAAAGCAAAGCTCATTCTCACAGAGAGCTCTGCTCAAACTCAAGACCTAAATGTCACATACTGCTTATAGCCATAATAGCTGCCCTGGCTTCTTGACCTGTTCTGAGGGGATGTGTTGTTCCTTCCCCAGGTCCTCTTTCACAGCACACTGAGGACTTGTCAGGCCCAAGGAGCCAGAGGACCAGACCTACCCTAGCCCCTCTGGGAGTGAGACTATGGGCCATCCCATGGACATGTACATCTATCTAGAAAGCTACCACTGAATCTACAGAGGGGTTGAAATGGCCTATATCTTTTTGTTGGTTTTTTCTCAAATATAATACAAACCATACCCAGGAATAATCAGCAAGATAACATCATTATTAACATTTATATAACTCCTACTTGCAGACAACATCAACACAATTTAAATCTGCCAAAATTGCCATTATTATTCCATACAGCCATGGCATGATAAAAGGGGGATAATGTTATTGACTCTTACTGCACTATCAATGATGAGATAATGTAGGATCATGGTCCTCATATAGCAACATGAAGCATATGGTATCGCAAAGGCAGAGGATGGGCCAAGACAATTCCCTCTCTGAAAATTACCTGGGGGGTTTTCAACTAGGACTCTTAAAATGATTATGCACACTATAAAGTTACATATTTTAATTCCAACTGACTTCCTTCCAGCAATAATGCTGTCATGATGCTGTGTGTGTATTATAATTAGGCTTAACCCCAGTCACCTCTCCTCTGAAACTAAACATCAAATACTGTTACACTCTGTTACTTCACCTGTGGTTCCAGCGCAGGGTACTTACCTGAGCAGGGTTTGGGAAAAGTATTTCAATGTGTTTGCAATGTCTGTTCCGGAGGGCACAGGGTAAATATTGTGTTGCACGCGGTTGTGATACTCTTGCAAGTATCTTATCTTAGAGGCAACTAAACAAGATAAAGAGCAGAGTGACAAACATGAAATCTGATGAAGCCTTTATCAAATCAGGGGGAGGGGGGTGGGCCATGGGTTATGGTTGGTACAGTATAAGCCTGATCATTGATATGCTGCCCCATAAGCATGGCAAAGGGTCAGGGTCTCTGTGGCACCTTAATTGTCTCTCTTTAAGTAACCTTTGTGTTTGGCCAGCTAGGTCACAAGCAGCCCTGGAGTGGGTGGTTTAAGTGCCATTTTGTGACTCAGAGAGGTGTTTAGCTCTCTCTGACCTGCAAATGACAAGTCCCAAAAATAACAATAACACCCACAGGCTTTGTTTTTTGTGTGGGGGAGGGTGTGTGTGTGTGTGTGTGTGTGTGTGTGTGTGTGTGTGTGTGTGTGTGTGTGTGTGTGTGTGTGTGTGTGTGTGTGTGTGTGTGTGTGTGTGTGTATGTGTATGTGTAAGTAAGTTAGCGTGTTTAGCTTATATATGTGGGTGTAAGAGTGTGCTCTTTTTTGCAAATGTCATAGCAATGAATGACTACATAGCCAATATCAGTAGGCTACCTTCAGACACACTGCAAAACCAGAAATGTGAGCAAAGGTGTAACCTCATCCACAGGCTCACTTGTGGGTGGACGAGATGCTGGGTGGACGAGATTAGCAAAAGGTGCAAAATCTTGACATCTACTGTCTCTAGTTTTTGCCTGCCAAAACACAATATCAACTGTTTGTTTTTAAGGGCTAAAATGTGTGCTACTTGTGCAAACTAATGTTTGACCAATTCAGTAATGATTATGTAACGAATGCAGGAGAAAGTAAACAAATCGTCTGTAGGCTAGAGTTCAAATGGTGATTATTTCCCTTTTGTGTTATTTTACAATACATAGCCTACATGGGACCATAGAGTAGCCTATAGAGAATTCTATTTTGCCCCAAACATGGCCAAGTATATTTCAAGTCGATATTGAGCAGGCTTTACACGAGATAAATGTTGATGGCCCTACATTAACTTGTTTCTTCCATTTATTATTATAAGCCTATTCAAAACCCAAGTACAGTGCCTTTCAAAAGTATTCATATTTTGTTGCATTACAACCTGTAATTTAAATGGATTTTTATTTGGATTTTATGTAATGGACATACACAAAATAGTCCAAATTGGTGAAGTGAAATTAAAAAAATAACTTATTTCAAAAAATTCTAAAAAATAAATTACGGAAAAGTGTTGCGTTCATACAGTATGTATTCACCCCCTTTGCTATGAAGCCCCTAAATAAGATCTGGTGCAACCAATTACCTTTAGAAGTCATATAATTTGTTAAATAAGGTCCACCTGTGCGCAATCTAAGTGTCACATGATCTGTCACATGATCACCACCAAGCAAGCGGCACCATGAAGACCAAGGAGCTCTCCAAACAGGTCAGTTGTACACGGAGAAGTACAGATCAGGGTTGGGTTATAAAAAAATATCAGAAACTTTGAACATCCCACGGAGCACCATTAAATCCATTATTAAGAAATGGAAAGAATATGGCACCACGACAAGCCTGCCAAAAGAGGGCCGCCCACCAAAACTCACAGACCAGGCAAGGAGGGTATTAATCAGAGAGGCAACAAAGAGACCAAAGATAACCCTGAAGGAGTTGCAAAGGACCACTTTAAGTCGTACACTCCACAGAGCTGGGCTTAAAGGAAGAGTGGCCAGAAAAAAGCAATTTCTTCAAGAAAAAAATAAGGCAACACGTTTGGAGTTCGCCAAAAGGTGTGTGGGAGACTCCCCAAACATATGGAAGAAGGTACTCTGGTCAGATGAGACTAAAATTGATCTCTTTGTGCATCAAGGAAAATGCTATGTCTGGCTCAAACCCAACAACTCTTATCACCCCGAGAACACCATCCCATGTTTTTCATCGACAGAGACTTCTTGAGGGAAACCTGTTTCAGTCGTCCAGAGATTTGACACTGGGAAGGAGGTTCACCTTCAAGCAGGACAATGACCCTAAGCATACTGCTAAAGCAACACCCGAGTGGTTTAAGGGGAAACGTTTAAATGTCTTGGAACGGCCTAGTCAAAGCCCAAACCTCAATCCAATTGAGAATCTGTGGTATGACTTAAAGATGGCTGTACACCAGTGGAACCCATCCAACTTGAAGGAGCTGGAGCAGTTTTGCCTTGAAGAATGGGCAGAAATTCCAGTGGCTAGATGTGTCAAGCTTATAGAGACATAACCCAAGAGACTTGCAGCTGAAATTGCTGCAAAAGGTGGCTCTACAAAGTATTGACTTTGGGAGGGTGAATAGTTATGCACGCTCAAGTTTTCTGTATTTTTGTCTTATTTCTTGTTTGTTTTGCAATAAAAAATATTTTGCATCTTCAAAGTGGTTGGCGTGTTGTGTAAATCGAATGATACAACCCCCCCAAAAAAATAAATTTTAATTCCAGGTTGTAAGGCAACAAAATAGGAAAAATGCCAAAGGGGGTGAATACTTTTGCAAACCACTGTAACACCTACTTGAGTAATGTTGAGTTCTCCAAGGTGTGTTGATTGACAACAACAACAAATTGTTGTTTATTACACTGTGTTTATTACACTGTGCATTGATTCAGTGGATCAAATACAGTGTAACCGCAGTATACTTATCCACCTGTTCAGAAACAAATGACGAAGAATAAACTCTCATATTATGTCAAGTAAAGTAAAATAACAAGCAAATCAACCACATTACTGATCACCAATGCCACCATATTGTTTAGTGGAGCATTTGTCAAATCGACCTTGAAACCAATAACCTACATCTCGGTCTCCGCACCAACCTTTCTTTCAACGTGTCAATCAAACATGTATGCTTAATATCTATTATTATGTTTTCCCCATATCGTTATGTTGACCACCGCCAGAAAATAGCGCATCCCCTACTCTAGCCCCCTAGAGCCATCCTCTGCAGAGTGAGGACGTGTTGCAACCTGCCTTAGCAACCGCGGTTTCATCACCAAGGACAGCTCCCCTCCTTCGCTTTCTTACTAGAAAATTACACCTTAAAATGGGTGGATAATGATTTGTTAGGAACATTTTAAATAAAGGTACTTACATTGCTCTGCTTTCGTAGACATTGTGAAAACACTTCACGAATCCAAAAAACAAACACTGTCAAATGTTTTTTTTTCTCCCGTACGGTGTTGTTCCCCCTCAGTCTTGAAAAAGTGAATAATCCCCCCTCGCTCACAAGCTCGCTCTGGTTGTACCACTGCTGCTGTAAAAAGCATGTTTACAGTAATTGCAATCGATTGCACTGGGCTTGTAAGTAATTGAAATGCATGCGTTATCTTTCATGGATATGTTTTATAATTTGGGAATGTAGGCTATATGTTATTGTGCTGATTGAAGAAGCCAGACCCAAATCAGCACTGCTTTCAAAATGGACTGGTCCGACTCTGACAAATTGTCATTCAAGAAAGTGATTTTTAACATCCGCCTCAACACGAGGCTGTTAATGTTCTTTTGCATCAGCTGAGATTCAAAGAGTGAGTTTCAAAGGTGGTTGTATACTTACTCCTCTTGGGCTATAAACTATATATCACTATTTTAAATCATTCATAATCCAGCCACAGAAGGTTGTCAGAGATTTTGTAACTGTAATTTATAAAGAGCATCAGGGGTATCATTTTTAAACAATGTATTTTGACAGTATGCACAAAGACCATGTTTAGGAAAGATACTATCAAACTACTGTAATTCTTTGTGGTAAACATAGGCCATTTGAGAACCACAGTAGTTAGTGGTGAGGGGAAATTGTTTCCTATAGTTTCTTGCTTTCCAACAGTCTTTCAATTGTCACTGGGGAGTTATGGCAGCTGACTATTTATATCAGGAATGGCTTGCTTTTCTTTACAGGAAGCAATTAGAATTATTCCCAATTCACCCCAGCTAAAAGATCAACAAGAATTTCAGAGGCAAAGAGTATAGACTTTAACTATACTTAAC
Source organism: Thymallus thymallus (assembly GCA_023634145.1). Lineage (NCBI taxonomy): Eukaryota > Metazoa > Chordata > Actinopteri > Salmoniformes > Salmonidae > Thymallus > Thymallus thymallus. Next base: position 17,486,733 of record CM042405.1, on the reverse strand, counting down.
GGATCTCAGTGTTTGCCAAGAACCAGGACTAGAGTATTTCCATTCCCATCTTCAGCTGATAAAGTAACAACATCCTGTCCCTGGAGCCTGGTCCTGAGTGGACTCACTAGTTACTGGTTATCTTTGTCCACTAGAAGACATGTAAAAAAACACTAAATCAACTGAAGGCATTTACAGATTTGAATGGTGGAGGTGGAAACTGAGTGGGCCGGGTGCCAGTCTGCAGAAACAATGTTAAATGTCTGCAATAAAGACAAGCAACAATGCAATGCCATCAATACAAAAATACTACATTTCATGATCCAACCTTTAGAAACAAAATAAATTACAAATATTAAACATCATACCATCCACCTGGTAAATGATTGTGGTTTAGTTTATGTGTTTATACATTCATTCATCTTATACATTATTAAAATAAGATACATGTGTCTCAGTGATGTTTCAGTGATGTCCTTTTCTTTTCTTTTTAATTGAACCTTAATTCATTTATTTAACTAGGCAAGTCAGTTAAATTCTTATGCATGGTGGTGGAGCCCAGTCAGGGTTTTGGAGGTAAACTGAGATACAGTCTATGATCCATGAGGGAAACAATGAGATCAAACACTGACATTGTGAAGAGAGATTGCTGTGAGGGAAACAAGGAGGATCACATACATATTTTGCATGTAAAACATTGCTGTGCAAATACTGAATTTAACGCCTTGGTCTTGTAATAATAATAATAATAATAATAATAATAATAATAATAATAATAATAATATTATACTGAACAAAAATATAAACGCAACATGCAACAATTTCAACTACTTTACTGAGTTACAGTTCATGTGAGGAAATATGTCAATTGATCAATGGATTTCGCATGACTGGGAATACAGATATGCATCTGTTGGTTAAAGATACCTTTATAAAATGGGCCTCACAATGGGCCTCAGGATCTCATTGCGGTATTTTTGTGCATTCAATTTGGGGTTTTGGTATGCCTGCCCATACCATAACCCCACCGCCTCCATGGGGGACTCTGTTCACAACGTTGACATCAGCAAACTGTTCGCCCACACAACACCATAGACATGGTCTGCAGTTGTGAGGCGGGATAAACATACTACCAAATTCTCTACAATTACGTTGGAGTCAGTTTATGGTAGAGAAATTAACATTCAATTCTCTGCCAACAGCTCTGGTGGACATTCCTTCAGTCAGCATGCCAATTGCACGCTCCCGCAAAACTTGAGACATCTGTGGCATTGTGTTGAGTGACAAAACTGCACATTTAAGAGTGGCCTTTTATTGGCCCCAGCACAAGGTGCATCTGTGTGATGATCATGCTGTTTAATCAGTTTATTGATATGCCACACCTGTCAGGTGGATGGATTATCTTGGCAAAGGAGAAACACACACTAACAGGGATGTAAACACATTTGTGCACAAAATTTGAGTGAAATAAGCTTTTTGTGCATATGGAATATTTCTGGGATATTTTATTTCAGCTCATGAAACATTGGACCAACACTTTACATGTTGCGTTTATATTTTTGTTCAGTGTAATTTGGTGGGTGCTTATATTTGTCCTATTTTACACATGTACAAGTGTGTATTAATAATTTATTATGTGTGAATTGGAAATTGTTTTTTTGTATATCCCAATTCTCACTAAGACACCCTCAGCGAGTGGGGTCATGGGCACATCTACATATTTGTCGGCTTGGGGATTCAAACTAGCAACCTTTCGGTTACAGGACCAACGCACTAACTGCTAGGCTACCTTACACTGTAATTAAGTGGTTCCGGTTTTTATGCATTGTAAAAAAACATCTCTCTCGCTCTGTCTCTCTCTCTCTGTCTCTCTCTCTCTCTCTCTCTCTCTTTCTCTCTCATAGAAACCAATTTACCCTCATGCTGTGGGTTTACAGCTGAGTGGACCAATTTACCTTCCCCCCAGAGGCTCATGAACCTTGGCTCTGATCATAATATATCGGGGTCTCCCTAGCACAGTCTCCATCCCCCTGCCTCCATAGCATCCTCCCCTGGCACTGTGGGCTTCATAGCTACACCCATAAATTATCCGTTAAAAACCCTGTGGATGTCCCTGAGGATAGCTGAGCGGACAGCTGCACTAACATTGGGCTCTGTCTCACATCTCAGTCATCATATCTCTTTTCCGAGGGGAAAGCTTGGCTCTACTAACTTATAAATAAGCAATAAATAAAACATATTTCTCTCTCGACATGAAACCCACCTCACTTGAATTCACCACATTAGAGAATGTAAAGTGATGTGTTACAGATATGGCTGCATGAGACTGAAACTTTGTTGTAGCGTTGTAGTTTCTTGTGTGATGTTTGTGAGAAGCCACTTGTAAAAATGTGCATTATTTTAATTCAATTCCTGTGAGCATTGCCTAAACCTGCCTGACCCTACAATTCTGTCATTGGATGGTAATATAGTCTACCATGAACTGTAAAATATTTGCAGGCAAAAAAAAAAAAGAATAGACATAACGAAACCAGGACACTTCCAAAACAATGTTTTTTTTCTAATAAGATTACCTTTTTATATATATACACTGTGGGCCAAATGTTTGGAATATTACTCATTCAAGGGTTTTTCTTTATTTGCACAATTTTTTACATTGTAGAATAAAAGTGAAGACATCAAAAATATGACATAACACATATGGAATCATGTAGTAACCAAAAAAGTTAAAAAAAATCAAAATATATTTTATACTTGAGATTCTTCAAATAGCCACCTTTGCCTTGATGACAGCTTTGCACACTTTTGGCCCCCCGTGTATATACAGTGGGGAGAACAAGTATTTGATACACTGCCGATTATGCAGGTTTTCCTACTTACAAAGCATGTAGAGGTCTGTAATTTTTATCATAGGTACACTTCAACTGTGAGAGACGGAATCTAAAAATCCAGAAAAATCCAGAAAATCACATTGTATGATTTTTAAATAATTAATTTGCATTTTATTGCATGACATAAGTATTTGATCACCTACCAACCAGTAAGAATTCCGGCTCTCACAGACCTGTTAGTTTTTCTTTAAGAAGCCCTCCTGTTCTCCACTCATTACCTGTATTAACTGCACCTGTTTGAACTCGTTACCTGTATAAAAGACACCTGTCCACACACTCAATCAAACAGACTCCAACCTCTCCACAATGGCCAAGACCAGAGAGCTGTGTAAGGACATCAGGGATAAAATTGTAGACCTGCACAAGGCTGGGATGGGCTACAGGACAATAGGCAAGCAGCTTGGTGAGAAGGCAACAACTGTTGGCGCAATTATTAGAAAATTGAAGAAGTTCAAGATGACGGTCAATCTCCCTCGGTCTGGGGCACCATGCAAGATCTCACTTCGTGGGGCATCAATGATCATGAGGAAGGTGAGGGATCAGCCCAGAACTACACGGCAGGACCTGGTCAATGACCTAAAGAGAGCTGGGACCACAGTCTCAAAGAAAACCATTAGTAACACACTACGCCGTCATGGATTAAAATCCTGCAGCACACGCAAGGTCCCCCTGCTCAAGCCAGCGCATGTCCAGGCCCGTCTGAAGTTTGCCAATGACCATCTGGATGATCCAGAGGAGAAATGGGAGAAGGACATGTGGTCTGATGAGACAAAAATAGAGCTTTTTGGTCTAAACACCACTCGCCGTGTTTGGAGGAAGAAGAAGGATGAGTACAACCCCAAGAACACCATCCCAACCGTGCAGCATGGAGGTGGAAACATCATTCTTTGGGGATGCTTTTCTGCAAAGGGGACAGGACGACTGCACCGTATTGAGGGGAGGATGGATGGGGCCATGTATCGCGAGATCTTGGCCAACAACCTCCTTCCCTCAGTAAGAGCATTGAAGATGGGTCGTGGCTGGGTCTTCCAGCATGACAACGACCCGAAACACACAGCCAGGGCAACTAAGGAGTGGCTCCGTAAGAAGCATCTCAAGGTCCTGGAGTGGCCTCCAGACCAGTCTCCAGACCTGAACCAAATATAAAATCTTTGGAGGGAGCTGAATTGCCCAGCGACAGCCCCGAAACCTGAAGGATCTGGAGAAGGTCTGTATGGAGGAGTGGGCCAAAATCCCTGCTGCAGTGTGTGCAAACCTGGTCAAGAACTACAGGAAACGTATGATCTCTATAATTGCAAACAAAGGTTTCTGTACCAAATATTAAGTTGTGCTTTTCTGATGTATCAAATACTTATGTCATGCAATAAAATGCAAATTAATTACTTAAAAATCATACAATGTGATTTTTTGGATTTTTGTTTTAGATTCCGTCACTCACAGTTGAAGAGTACCTATGATAAAAATGACAGACTTCTACATGCTTTGTAAGTGGGAAAACCTGCAAATACTTGTTCTCCCCACTGTATATACAGTGGCGATTTTAGCATATAATATATCTTGGTGGGGCAAAAAAAAAAAAAAAGTGGGATGCATGCCAGCAAAGCCACTACACAACACAACACTAAACAATACATGAATTGCACTTTAACGGTGTCTGGCAGTGAAACATTTCATTCAGACAAAATCAATAATTTCAATTAAGACATTAATGAGGGAGCCAGGACGGACGTTGTCAATATAACTATTTGTTCAGCACTTTTGAAATGTACAGCGACAGAATTCAGAACATGGGCCATTCTTACAGTGTTCTCCCTGTACACCAAGTCAGAACCGTAGGATAAGTAAAGGGGACAAGCAGATAATGAAAGCTCTTACAATATCCACTGAGTCAGAACAGTAGGCGAAATTAAGAGGGTTAAGCACATGGGCTACTAACAGCTTACTACATAACATACACTTAGTATTACTTTCTTAGCTACAGTATACATATCTCCCTGGCATATTACATAATTTATGTAGCAGCATATAAGACATTTTTGGACTTGTTGTGATGTGCTCACTTGAACAGGAAGGTGGCGCGGCGGTCCTTCGTGGGCAAATTTTGTCATCAAAGAAAGAGAAAGAGGCTGGATTTACAATTCCAAGTTGGATAACCGTTCAAAATGTATTTTCCCAGTTTGAGCTCATTTATTCCCGACTTCCCAGTTGCAATGCTTGCAGTTAGCCACTGTCACCGATTCCTTCCAAACCACTCATTGTTGAATTTGCAATTCCAAAGTCCAATGGCAGAGGAGTGTTTGGGGGGGGGGGGGTCATTGATCATGTGTGTCCAGCCCCGCTCGTGAGCCAGAGCTCCTCGCCACGCCGGTCGCCAGTCCTGCTAAGTGGCTGGAGAACCACTCTGCGCTGATGTCCAGACGGGCACAGCGTCCAGTCACGCTCCTGAGCCAGAGCTCCTCGCCACGCCAGTGCCCAATCCGGGACCGGTAACTGCTCAGGTCACAGGGCTGGAGCTCTCCTCTGCGCTGGTGCCAAGTCTGGGCACGGCGTTCAGTCCCGCTCGGGAGCCGGAGCTCCTCAGCGTGCCGGTGCCCAGTCCGGGGCCGGCAGCCAGCCCAGCTACGTGGCTGGAAACCTCCTCTGCGTCGGTGCCCAGCCTGGGCACAGCGTTCAGCCCTGCTCCGAGTTTAGGGCTTTCCACTGGACCAGGGGCTAGACAGGACCTGCCGTCCAGCCCCGCTACAGTGCCGGAGCAGTCCGCTCCACCGGTGCCCAGTCCGGGACCGGCCATCAGCCTCTCTCCAGTGTCGGAGCAGTCCGCTCCACCGGTGCCCAGTCCGGGACCGGCCGTCAGCCTCTCTCCAGTGTCGGAGCAGTCCGCTCCACCGGTGCCCAGTCTGGGACCGGTCGTCAGCCCCTCTCCAGGGTCGGAGTCTCCCACACCAGGGTCCAGACAGGACTTGGTGCTTCGCGGGAGTAGTGAGGGGGGGTCCATCGCGCCGGGGTCTGGACAGGACCGGGTGTGCAACGCAGAGGCAGGGAGGGAGCTGCCTTCCGAGCCTGCGTCACGCCCGAAGCCGGAGCCGGAGCCCGCACCAATAACCTCCTCAGTACTCTGCCTTTCCCCCCCCTTTTGTGTTAGAATTTTGTGTTTTTTGGTTGGGGGGGAATATTGCGGCCTGACTGAGGCTAGGTCTCTGACTCCCTCTAGTGGGAGTAGGATGGCCACAGTCAGGTCCTGACATGTTGGGTGTAAGGTTTGATCGAACCCCAATTAGAGGCAGCTGTCTTGAGTTGTCTCTAATTGGGTATTCTATTTATGTTCATATTGCGTCCACCTGTGTGTATCATTGCTTGTATGTCTGTGTGCTTGTGTTAAGCACCGTTTGTTGTTTTCCGTTTATTATTAAATAAACTATGTTTGCACGGACCTCTCGCTCTGCGCCTCGTTCCCTAACCACTAACCGTGACAGAACTCTACTGTTGGGACAGCTTTATGTAGGCCCTAACAGTTTTGTGGGCACTGATTGTCAGCGTTAGAGTGCAATGAATGTATTGTTTAGTGTTGTGTAGTGGCTTTGCTGGCATGCATCCCACTTTTTATTCCCCCACCAAGATGCACATGCTAAAATCGCCACTGTGTACATATAACGTGATTTGACTTAATTTTATCTGTGGCCAATGACCTTGAGCACTTCTAACAGGCAAGCCCGCCCCCCCCCCCAAAAAAAATAGACATTTTAAATTTGTTATATTTTTTGGCTAAAAATGTGGGGCTCAAAACAGATGGGGCTCTGCCCTACATGCCCTGAATGACGGGTCGCCACTGTAGACAGAGACATGAGAAGCTTTGGTTCCTACCCAAGGCCCAGTGAGTCCCCTAAAAATGGCAAACATTGCTCTGCTTAGTCCTGTGTGGCTAACGTCAGGTTCTCTCAGCTTCTGGACAGCAGACCCTTTCTAAGTAACCCAAAAACTTCCCAGAAGCACATCCTGTGAGATAGAATCAGATAGACACTATCAAGCCTTCCCATCATCATCATCATTCAAAGGGAGGAGTCACTACAACAGGTCCCAGAATCAAAAACACACCATTGTCCAAAAAACATACTTTACATGCAATCATATTGAGGACTGGTTTGGTTTAATTGTAATCAAATCTAATGAAATGTTTCACCATAAAATGATGCCTGCTTGCTTGACATCTTGAGAAAATAAACACTGACTGCAGCCCACTATGGCAATGGTTCACAGTTGATAGATTCTACATGAATATTTAGCTGGCACAGAATGACCATATCCCATTTGTAATGTATAATCAGATTACATGGGAGGACATAAGGTCAGCAGCAAACACTAAAATAACACAACAAAAATAACAGCAAGCTGTGTCATGTGTCATAGGTCACTAGGAAGCAGGAGGTTGTTGGTATTGCTGAAATGGATGTTCGTCATTATGAGACTCTTAAAGAGTAAACATTCAGCCTGGTTACTGTAAACATACTTATCTAAAGGTCTAGATATGATGCACTCAAGTTAGAAAGCTCTATTCTCAGGGCATATGCTACAATACAGTTTGTGCAGACAAACTCACACATCCATAACAACAAATTTGACCAGATTGTATTGCTGTAAATGCACATTTATATTGTCATTCAGGGAATGTTGTAGGATGTCATTGTGAATAGAAGAGTGCAGAAGAAAATAGATTTATGAACTGATGAACCACATGAGAATCATTGTAAAGATTTCATATTTTAATTATCACCTAGGCTACTATAATAAGAAATTAACTTATGCAATCGGGAAGAATGCACATTTTCCTTTATAAAATAAGTATCCTTTTGAAAATAGTTACAGAAGCCGAGTGCTGTTTCTCTGGTCAGAATGCATTTTATGTAACCTGTCGCCCTCAGTTGGAGGACAGTGGTACTTCAGTGATGACTGTAAATTCCACACTGAAGACCATTAAGTGCAATCAACTATCAATGTGGCCTTGCAACTTCTTTTGTAAGAATACACATAAGACAAAACACACCAGTAGATAATATATTAGGTATATCGCCTATTATTGGATTATTTAGGCTTGTTTGATTGTAGATCAGAACCTTTTAAACAATCTTCACACCGCAACTGTAGAGGTGTCGGTCGGTAAAGAAGCTGAAAGCCCTAGAGAAGATGCAGGTGTATGTATGCACACTATGTGGGGTTCATGGCAGCTCATTGTTGCTCTCATGGAACGTCATTACCTGTCTACAAATAGGGCTATATCAGTGAAATCCAGTGAACATATGCATGTGTAGGTGTCATTGGATGCATTTGCCTCATTGTTTACATGTTGGTGACCCACTCTTTGATTGTTTACAATCTTACAGACTGTGGCTTTTAAATACTCGTAAACTGCACTTTATGTATTTAATGAATACTGGAAGCCTATTATATGACCTACCTATACTGCTCGCACATACAGCTAGACGGCGCTCGCAAGCTGACCATTCCCGACTCATTCCAGACTAGAACCAGTCAGCAAACAGCCTCGGGATAGGCCACAGCACCCACCCAACCAAGCGCCGCTCAAGGATTTTTTTTTAAGGAAAACAAATCCAAGCAAAGTAACACGTCTTGAGTTTATTTTCGCGCAAAAAAAGACGTGCAATTTGTTGAAAAGTCGAGGCAAAGTGGATCTTAAGGCACATGCGGCATTATCTCGTTGGATATGGCGTCGATCTATGCGTAATGATCAATGTTACAAAGGGGAGTTGTGCCGTTGACAATTTTTTTTCTGAAAGGAATTATCATAATTTGAGTCGGGAATCAACTTGAAAGAGAGAATAATTTATGTAAGAAGGAAAGGAAAGGAAGGCTCGAACATATTGAAGTCTGCTCAAGGTATGACATCTCAAACTATTCAACCAACGATCTATCGCATGCCTATATTATTAATACAAATTAACAAAACTTGTCAAGTCTCCGCGCACAAGTCAAAGCGGACGTAGCAACCGACATGTAATTACAAGGTTACGAACGTGGCTAACAGGCTACCGAAATGTTTCTTTGCGTTTTTGCACTGAACTTGTTTGCTTTAATGGCCACTTTTACTGTGATTCATTTCCGATTAAGCCGAACCTATTCCACACGAGAAATGGCCATGCGAAGGTTTTAGCAGGAATAATCGAACTGCTGTCAGCAAGGCAACAATAGCTCCGTGGTATGGCTAATGGATTACGGTAGCCTACTAACAAAGCCGTTCCACATCGTTCTTATGGTTCGTATGTAGCCTATTTGTAGGCAACGTTGCAGCTACATAGAAATGTCCGATCCATATGCTATTCCGCTAACTAGAACACCACTTGTTAAATTGTAAAAAATAAAATGCCTCTGCTATTATTCAATGAAAAGTGAAACAGTGTTGTTATTTATTGCTAGCCTATATCTCCTCTTTACTGTTGAAGTGAAGTGACGGATGCGACGTTTCAATGAGTGGTGTCCCAATTTTGTCAATGTCAAAAAAAAAATTACGTTTGCAGATCACAATGTATTCAACTTTAATTTGACTCCAACAGTAACGTCTTTTGAAGAACCTATTTTCATCTATGGCAACTTGAATTTAGTTTGTTTGGGCTTATCTCATGTAGCAGAGTTTATGACGTTTAGTATAGGACACTATGGAGTGTGAAATACACAGGCATCTGATTTGAATGTCAGGACTCATTTGCCCTGTATCTTTTTCTTTTTGAAACTATGGACCATATTCATTCAAAAACGGTTTCTGGTTTCTTGAGTATGGCACTTAACAACCTTTAACATCCTTCTTGCAGTGTGAGGATGCATGTGTAGAGCCTAGTTGTCAATGAAACTGTTTACTCGATTACTCTGAGGCCTAAAGCCAATACAAATTATGGCATGGCAAAGTCCATTAGTTATCTCGTGTTTCCATAGCGTGGTGTCCTTGAGGTGCATGCTTTGATTTCTTCTAGATAGAGAAATGTCTTGTTTTATCTGGGCAACATAGTATCTACAGTTGAAGTCGGAAGTTTACATACACCTTAGCCAAATACATTTCAACATTTTAATTTCATCCTAGTAAAAATTCCCTGTCTTAGGTCAGTTAGGATCACCACTTTATTTTAAGAATGTAAATGTCAGAATAATAGTAGAAAGAGTTATTTGTTTCCACTTTAATTTATTTCATCACATTCCCAGTGGGTCAGAAGTTTACATACACTCAATTAGTATTTGATAGCATTGCATTTACATTGCTTAACTTGGGTCAAACGTTTCGGGTAGCCTTCCACAAGCTTCCCACAATAAGTTGGGTGAATTTTGGCCCATTCCTCCTGACAGAACTGGTGTAACTGAGTCAGGTTTATAGGCCTTGCTCGCATAAACTTTTTCAGTTCTGCCCACACAATTTCTATAGGATTGAGGTCAGGGCTTTGTGATGGCCACTCCAGTACCTTGACTTTGTTGTCCTTAAGCCATTTTGCCACAACTTTGGAAGTATGCTTGGGGTCATTGTCCATTTGGAAGACTCATTTGCAAACAAGCTTTAACTTCCTGACTGATGTCTTGAGATGTTGCTTCAATATATCCACATAATTTTCCTTACACATGATGCCATCTATTTTGCGAAGTGCACGAGTCCCTCCTGCAGCAAAGCACCCCCACAACATGATGCTGCCACCCCCGTGCTTCACGGTTGGAATGGTGTTCTTCAACTTGCAAGCTTCCCCCTTTTTCCTCCAAATATAACGATGGTCATTATGGCCAAACAGTTATATTTTTGTTTCATCAGACCAGAGGACATTTCTCCAAAAAATACGATCTTTGTCCCATGTGCAGTTGCAAACCGTAGTCTGGCTTTTTTATGGCGGTTTTGGAGCAGTGGCTTCTTCCTTGCTGAGCGGCCTTTCAGGTTATGTTGATATAGGACTCGTTTTACTGTGGATATAGATACTTTTGTACACGTTTCCTCCAGCATCTTCACAAGGTCCTTTGCTGTTGTTCTGGGATTGATTTGCACTTTTCCCACCAAAGTACGTTAATCTCTAGGAGACAACGTGTCTCCTTCATGAGAGGTATTACGGCTGCGTGGTCCCATGGTGTTTATACTTGCATACTATTGTTTGTACAGATGAACGTGGTACCTTCAGGCGTTTGGAAATTGCTACCAAGGATGAACCAAACTTGTGGAGGTCTACCATTTTTTTTCTGAGGTCTTGGCTGATTTATTTTGATTTTCCCATGATGTCGAGCAAAGAGGCAGTGAGTTTGAAGGTAGGCCTTGAAATACATCCACAGGTACACCTCCAATTGACTCAAATGATGTCAATTAGCCTATCAGAAGCTTCTAAAGCCATTACATCATTTTCTGGAATTTCCCAAGCTGTTTAAAGGCACAGTCAACTTAGTGCATGTATACTTCTGACCCACTGGAATTGATATAGTGAATTATAAGTGAAATAATCTGTCTGTAAACAATTGTTGGGAGAATTACTTGTGTCATTCACAAAGTTGATGTCCTAACAGACTTGCCAAAACTATAGTTTGTTAACATGTCTTCAATCTAAGTGTATGTAAAGATAGATAGATAGATAGGTACTTTGTTGATCCCCGAGGGGGAAATTTCTTTGTCAAGCAGCTACAACAAAACATAGGGCAGTTGCAAAATGCCAGAACGAAAATACACAAAAGACAGATACACGGTACATGAAACATAGAGCGGCAGTATAAAAAAGTATAGAAATACAAGATATCTGGAGTGCAAAAAAAAGCTATAAAAAGACATTGCATAGTATGGGTGGTTGGCTGAATATGTACACTATACATTGGTGGATGTTGGATGGTTAACTATACTATACAGGTCGATGGCAGAGAAATACTTCAGTAGCTAAAAATGCGTATGATATGAGCGAGGGTAATAATAGTTTACTTAATAGACAGACTGGTTAAATTAACAGGTAAGTGAATATTTTGCATGGTTAAATTAACTGTACAGATAAATATACAGTTATATTTACAGATAAGTGAATACTTGCATGGTTACATAAACTGTACAGGTAAATGACAGGAAGAGATACTTAAATAGCTAAATGTGTGTATGATATAATTTGGGGTAATAATAGCAATTCCCTTAAAATACAGTCCTTAGTGCGCAGGGTTTAATTACAGATAACTGCACGTATTGCACATTCGATATACTAAAAGCAATGAGAAAAGATGCAACTGACAGGATACTAATATGCATTCCTGAGTGAATGACTACGTCCAAGAATTTCTTGCAATATTGCACGTGATATGATATAACAACTGTACATGAGTATGTATATACAGACCTGAATGAATAAATAGGTCCTGAGTGAATGAGTGATTACGGACCAGAGTTACTCACGGATGGATGCATAATTGTTAAACTAGGTCCTAGCACCCCAACAGTTACAGATCTATGTTGCCGACGGCACGGCACCCCGGTGAGGCATTATATAGTCTAATAGCCGCCGGCAGGAAGGACCTCCTGTTGCGCTCTCTGGCACACCGGGATAGAAATTATACAACTATTAAAGAAATATCCCACAATCCTCTGCAAATTGTCTGCATATCCTCTGTCTCAAGGAAATTAGACAATCAATTTTGTGTGCAAAAAATTCAGTAATAGCATGGTTGTTCCAAGAAAGAGAATTTCGTCACCCACTGTCAGATTGTTCTGAAATCGTTTCTGTTGTTGGAAACCGATAAGATTAGCATTCCTGCAGCATTTGTTTTTGTTGAAATATAAGTTGGTCTCTGAGAAATGAAGCTACTTGATTGCACACAAATTGGCCATTTTAATTTATAGGATTCATATAATATTAGATTTGGAAAAAACATGTTTTCTAACAAATTCAACAAAATGGTCAAAAGCCACCCACAGACCCCCACACCCCACGCCAATCCCACCCCAACAACAAGGATTCAGTATCAGTTCTCTATCTTTGACAAGTAGTATGGAGCTGCGGCTTGGAGTATTGTTTCTTCATCCTATGTTATGTTTTCTCAATGACTTTGATGATGTTTTCTTTCTATTGTTCTTTTAGTTCACCTAAATTACAAAATGACATTGGTTTTCTTATCCTGTAAGCCAGCCTATGGACCAGTTAGGACAGCAACCCATGCTTTGTCTTTGTTTACCTGACCACTGTTTCAAACTTTTTGGCATTTGTGTCACAAATCCAACCAGGGCATAAAACAAACGTTTTTGTATACCAACCACTGTGGCAAGTAAGGTAAAAAAATCGACCAACCCAAATATTATTTTCGTCATAATTACACAAAAAAAAATGAAAAGTAATGTTTTGTAAAACAATACATTTATTACTAGTAAGAAGTAATGTGGTATATTGCTCGATTTAATTTAATATTCTGTGACCTGTCTTTTAACTAAAGTATGTACAGCTGCCCCTTTAAGGTTACTTTGGTAACAGGGCCTCTCGATTCATCACCTGTGCCTGTGAGAATCTCACTAGTAGAGGCTGACTATGTTTTCTTTTTGCTAGCAGTGGAAGCAAACTCAAACATTGAAAAGCAACCTAGCTTGTGAACAAAACAATAAAAATAGCCAAGAAACATGAGCACAAATTCTCAATTAAAGGAGCAATATGCAAAAATAGCTCCACCATTTCCTGGTTGCTAAAATTTGTTGATGTGACAAAACAAACAGTCGTTGTGTATAGAATCATTGTACCATCAATCCACTGTGAAATATATTTTGCATAACCACAAATATTTTATTTTCAGCTGTTTGAAGCTGGTGCAGGTAGCCTAGTGGTTAAGCACGTTGGGCCAGTAAAAGGTCGCTGGTTCGAATCCCGAGCTGACTAGTTGAAAATCTGTTGATGTGCCTCTGAGCAAGGCACATAACCGTAATTTCAATCAATTAGTTTAATTTCTCAGAGATCAAATTATATTTCAACAAAATAATGTTTCTGGAATGTTTATCTTATCAGTTTCTAATTACAGAAACGATTTCAGAACAATTTGAGATGGTGGGTTTCATGGCATGCTGGAACGACCCATAAATGAGTAATCTGAATTGGAGAGATTGAGCTCAATGTAAGCTATTAAGGATTTCTGCTTCCCCAACACACACTCCTCTTCTCTTCTAATCTCGTTTTTATACTGAACAAAAATAGAAATGCAACACGTAAAGTGTTGGTCCCATGTTTCATGAGGTGAAATTAAAGAAATTATCACAGAAATAATCCATATGCACAAAAAATGTAGAACATTTCTCCTTTGCCAAGTTGATTCATCCACCTGACAGGTTTGGCATATCAAGAAGCTGATTAAACATCATAATCATTACACCAGTTCACATTGTGCTGGGGACGAAAGCAACTCCAAAATGTGCAGTTTTGTCACACAACACAATGCCACAGATGTCTTTGAGGGAGCATGCAATTGGCATGCTGACTGCAGGAATGTCCACCAGAGCTGTTGCCAGAGAATTTAATGTTAATTTCTAATACCATAAGTCACATCCAACATAATTTTTGAGAATTTGGCAGTTCGTCCAACCTGCCTCACAACCGCAGACCACGTGTAACCACACCAGCCCAGGACTTCCACATCCAGCTTCTTCACCTGCAGGATCGTCTGAGACCAGTCACCCAGATAGCTGATGAAACTGAGGAGTATTTCTGTCTGTAATAAAGCACTTTTGTGGGGAAAACTAATTCTGGCTCTCCAGTGGGTGGGCCTATGCCCTCCCAGGCCCACCCATGGCTGTGCCCCTGCCCAGTCATGTGAAATCCATAGATTAAGGCCTAATGAATTTATTTAAATTGACTGATTTACTTATATGAACTGTAACTCAGTAAAATCATTGAAATTGTTGCATGTTGCCTTTATATTTTTGTTCAGTATACAGTGGAAAGAAAAAGTATGTGAACCCTTTGGAATTACCTGGATTTCTGCATAAATTGGTCATAAAATATGATCTGATTTTCATCTAAATCACAACAATAGACAACCACTGTGTGCTTAAACTAATAATACACAAATTATTGTATTTTTCTTGTCTATATTGAATACATAATTTAAATATTCACAGTGTAGGTTGGAAAAAGTATGTGAACCCCTAGGCTAATGACTAATTGGAGTCAGGAGTCAGCTAACCTGGAGTCCAATCAATGAGACGAGATTGGAGATGTTGGTTAGAGCTGCCCTGCCCTATAAAAAACACTCACAAAATGTGAGTTTGCTATTCACAAGAAGCATTGCCTGATGTGAACCGTGCCTCGAACAAAAGAGATCTCAGAAGACCTAAGATTAAGAATTGTTGACTTGCATAAAGCTGGAAAGGGTTAAAATAAGTATCTCTGAAAGCCTTGATATTCATCAGTCCACGTTAAGACACATTGTCTATAAATGGAGAAAGTTCAGCACTGTTGCTATTATTGCTAGGAGTGGCCGTCCAGCAAAGATGGCTGCAAGAGCACAGTGCAGAATGCTCAATGCGGTAAAGAAGAATCCTAGAGTGTCAGCTAAAGACTTACAGAAATCTCTGGAACATGCTAACATCTCTGTTGGCGAGTCTACAATACGTAAAACACTAAACAAGAATGGTGTTCATGGGAGGACACCACGGAAGAAGCCACTGCTGTCCAAAAAAAACATTGCTGCACGTCTGAAGTTTGCAAAAGAGCACCTGGATATTCCAGCTTAACAGAAGTTGGGTGAACAACAACCCAAAACACAGAAGTAAATCAAAAACAGAATGGCAACAACAGAAGAAAATACGCCTTCTGGAGAGTCCTGACCTCACCCCAATTGAGATGCTGTGGCATGACCTCGAGCGGTTCACACCAGACATCCCAAGAATATTGCTATTTGAAACAGTTTTGTAAAGAGGAATGGTCCAAGATTCCTCGTGACCATTGTGCAGGTCTGATCCTAACTACAGAAAATGTTTGGTTGAGGTTATTGCTGCCAAAGGAGGGTCAACCAGATAATAAATCTAAGGGTTCACATACTTTTTCCACCCTGCACTGTGAATATTTACACGGCGTGTTCAATGAAGACAAACGTGTAATTGTTTGTGTGTTATTAGTTCAAGGAGACTGTGTTTGTCTATTGTGATCAGATCAAATTGTATCACCAATTTATGCAGAAATCCAGGTAATTCCAAAGGGTTCACATACTTTTTCTTGCCACTGTAGTTGCTCATTTAGCTTGTAAGTATACTGTATGTCAATGTCGTCGTGCCACAGGTCACTGTGTGCCTATCAGAACTGTGATTACACACATGTAATTACTGCAGTTACACACTCAGTTAATGCCTGTGTTGGCATGTGTAGGTTGTGACTTGAGTGCTTATGAGCACTTAGATGAGCACTTTGACCTTCTATGCTGTTGACTCTGAAAATATAGAGCTCACTAACAATGGACATGTGAGTGCTCACTAAACAATCTGTGAGGTAAAAAAGCCACTGTTTTACAACAATTATTGCTTAAGACCTGTGCTTACATAATCATTAAAAGCATACACTCACTGCTTCTCAATTAAAGTTCCTGTTGAATGCTTGCTGACCCACATTTTTTAAAGGCAGGACACTGCCTTTGTTTCCCAAGATGTCGAATGTCACCCTGAGAGACTGAAGACTCTCATGCTCAGGCCAGTTTACCACAGACATCCAGTTCCTTCATTGTTTGTATTGCCAAGGCAAACTGTTGAATGAAGCACTCATAAATTTGCACACACAGCATAACACAGAGGCTCACTAGCTTCCATGACTTGTGTTGACATGCAGACCACCTTTTGTGTTCTCAGTTGTTTTGTTTTGTCAGTGTGCTTTTCTTTTATGGTCTGTTGCAGTTGTTTCTGGTAGCTGTCCTGACAGAGGCTGTAATCAATAGAATGAGTAGATTATCTGCCCAACTGATAGGCCTGATGGACCAGAGCACTGCAGAGCTAAGCAGTTTGTTACACGCCCCTGTGACTGTCCTTTAGGGTAAAATGTTTAGAGAGGATCCTGACTGAATGGTGATTGATCCATTATGTCATTTCGGGCAAAGGTGGCTAGGTCAGGTCTGAGCTCAGCAGAAATGTCATTGGTGAAATCGCTTGCTCATTCTCCCGGGCAGACAGCTGATCCACTGATGAAGAACAAGATGTTTTAGTGCATGCTTCGCCGATGGCCTGGGAAGTGGGGATTTGACCATCCTGCCTGAGATGATGCTGTGTTAGAGTCCGGCTCATTAGTTAGCACAGTAGTAAAGCAAAGTACTCAACAAGAATGACGTAGAGAGCCTACTTGTTATTCCCCCAGCACTCTCCTAGTCAACAATCAGCTGAGATGTGTTGGTAGAAGACCAGTACATAGTTTCTCTTTAGAGGTTTGGTGTCCCAAACCTCTATTTCCAGCTCAGGGAGCCTCACATCCTGACTTTTTTGACTGTGTCTTGGGACCGCTTTGTTCTAACATAATGCTAATTGGATGTTCGAGCAATGAATTGGTAGGGCACCTTAAATGATTAGAGAATACCTTAGAAATCAATAGCCTTCTTCTACATCTTCATTGTAAGTAATTGAAGAGAAACTCCCTGTGGGGTAGGAGCGCTAAAGGCTATTTATTGCCTTGTGAATGATTGAACTGGTATAGTGTACTATCAATTCAAAGCTTTGGTGTTATATTGGTGACCGGGAAAATAATATAACCTAGCATAAATTTGATAAGGGGCTGAAAGAGAACCTTGTCTTTGACAATATTTAATGAGGATAAAATATGCTACTGGCTAACTTACAATGGAGTGTATGTGTGCATTTTTTCTACGGCTGGTGTGTCAGTCATCTTTCTTATCTTTCTTATCTTTCTTTCTTTCTTTCTTTCTTTCTTTCTTTGTGTCAATGGCATGTTGATTGGTCCTAAAGAGATTTGAAGCTCTTTCAAAAGAGGACTATATGAAGTGATTTAATCCTCAATTTAATTCAGTGCAAATTCTGTATGGGTCAGGTGAGGTCACCAGCACACATATTTCTGTGATACATCCAAGCGTGTGGGGTGCGTGTGTGTGTGTGCGTGTGTGTGTGTGTGTGTGTGTATGAGAATCACGCTGATTCAATGAGAACATCTAAATGAGCAGTGCCTTTTGGATTGTAGAACTAATTGTCACAGTAACCATAACTAGACCAATCTGCAACTCTTTTTAAATTCATATTTACAATGACGGACTACGAAAAGGCAAAAGGCCTCCAGCGATGAAGGGGGATTAAACATAAATAAATAAATAAAATATAGGACAAAACACACAACACTACATAAAGAGAGACCACAACACTACATAAAGAGAGACCACAACACTACATAAAGAGAGACCACAACACTACATAAAGAGAGACCACAACACTACATAAAGAGAGACCACAACACTACATAAAGAGAGACCACAACACTACATAAAGAGAGACCACAACACTACATAAAGAGAGACCACAACACTACATAAAGAGAGACCACAACACTACATAAAGAGAGACCACAACACTACATAAAGAGAGACCTAAGACAACCACATAGCATGGCAGCAACACATGACAACACAGCATGGTAGCAACACATCATGACAACAACATGGTAGCAACAAATGGCAGCAGCACAACATGGTAGCAGCACAAAGTACAAAAAAAGTATGAACATGTATGCACTAACTAACTGTAAGTCGCTCTGGATAAGAGCGTCTGCTAAATGACAAAAAATGTAAATGTAAAAGCACAAAACAGGGTACAAACATTATTGGGCGCAGACAACAGCACAGTTGTGTCACTGTCAGTAAGTGTCCATGTTTGAGTCTTTGAATTAAGAGATTGAGATAAAACTGTCCAGTTTGAGTGTTTGTTGCAGCTCGTTCCAGTTGCTAGCTGCAACGAACTGAAAAGACGAGCGACCCAGGGATCAGTGTGCTTTGGGGACCTTTAACAGAATGTGAGTGACAGAACGGGTGTTGTATGTGGAGGATGAGGGCTGCAGTAGATATCTCAGATAGGGGGGAGTGAGGCCTAAGAGGGTTTTATAAATAAGCGTAGGGCTTGCGACGGATATACAGAGATGACCAGTTTACAGAGGAGTATAGAGTGCAGTGATGTGTCCTATAAGGATCATTTGTGGCAAATCTGATGGCCGAATGGTAAAGAACATCTAGCCCCTCGAGAACACCCTTACCTGCCGATCTATAAATGACGTCTCCGTAATCTAGCATGGGTAGGATGGTCATCTGAATCAGGGTTAGTTTGGCAGCTGGGGTGAAAGATGAGCAATTACGATGGAGGAAACCAAGTCTAGATTTAACCTTAGCCTGCCGCTTTGATATGTGCTGAGAGAAGAACAGTGTACCATCTATCCATACTCCCAAGTACTTGTATGAGGTGACTACCTCAAGCTCTAAACCCTCAGAGGTAGTAATCACACCGGTGGGGAGAAGAACCAACATTACCTTTCTTTTGGAGGTGTTCAGAACAAGGTTAAGGGCAGAGAAAGCTTGTTGTGGACACTAAGAAAGCTTTGTTGTTGAGCATGTAACACAAAATGAAGGGAGGGGCCTGCTTAGTATAGGACTTTATCATCTCTATATAAATCAATGAGAGAGCTTCCTACTGCCTGAGCTATGTTGTTGATGTAAATTGAGAAGAGCGTGGGGCCTAGGATCGAGCCTTGGGGTACTCTCTTGGTGACAGGCAGTGGCTGTGACAGCAGATGTTCTGACTTTATACAATGCACTCTTTGAGAGAGGTAGTTATCAAACCAGGCCAAAGACCCCTCAGAGACACCAATGCTCTTAGCCGGCCCACAAGAATGGAATTGTCTACCGTATCAAAAGCTTTGGCCAAGTCAATAAAAATAGCAGCACAACATTGCTTAGAATCAAGGACAATGGTGACATCATTTAGGACCTTTAAGGTTGCAATGACACATCCATAACCTGAGTGGAAACCAGATTGCAAACCAGAGAGAATACTATAGACATCAAGAAAGCCAGTCAGTTGATTATTGACAGGTTTTTCCAACACTTGATAAACAGGGCAAAATAGAAATTGGCCTATAACAGTTAGGATCAGCTTGATCTCCCCCTTTAAATAAAGGATTAACAGTGGCTGCCTTCCAAGCAATGGGAACCTCCCCAGAACGGAGAGACCGGTTCAAAATGTCAGAGATAGGCTTGGCGATGATAGGGCCAGCAACCTTAAAGAAGAAAGGGTCCAAACCATCTGACCCAGATGGGGGTTTTTTGTGTCAAGTTTAAGGAGCTCCTTTAGCACCTCGGATTCAGTGACCGCCTGCAGGGAGAACCTTTGTAGCGGGGCAGGGGAAAAAGAGTGAAGAGCATCAGGACTAGTCGCATTAGAAGGGATGGGAGATGAGGAAATATTGGACGGGCAAGGAGGCATGGCTGAGTCAAATAGTAATCCTGACCTAATTAACTATCTGGGGCATTGCTTAAACAGTAGTCAAAACGGCATTTTGCATCGTTTTTTTGACTATAGAACACTTAGTAGGTCAAGTTATCCCAACTGTTACTGTCTCCCTTATGCAAATTAAGGGAGACAGACTGTGCGCACGTGTGAGCTGTACTGTGGCTTGGGATGACATCCACTGTTAATCGTCTGATAAAGGTTGACCAGGAGGGTTTTTGGGAGAGCTGGAATGTTAGGAGGATATTAGTGTCTCCTCTTTTCTCTTCCTGCAAGCTCTGAGGAAGAAATCCATATAAATGATTGATAACGTGACTCCACTGTAATTTGAATAATGCATTGGTCCTATTCCTGCCGTGCGTTTTGTATGGTAATGTGCTGTGGGAGGCTGAGGTACTCGGTCTGCTCTGTAAATTGCAGATTTAAATACAGCGACCCAACCCACTCTGGTGAGGTGTGTGTATGTGCATGTGGTGTGTGTTTGCGAGCTACAGAATGAAAAATGGGGGATAGGGAGTGTGGTGGCGTGTAGGCTAGCCTTTCCCCTGTCACCTCTCATTAGTGACACATAGCCCAGCTATCCTTGCCTTTCCTTATCTTGACACTCCCATCCCCAAATCCACACAGGCCCATCCCAGTCCCAGTCCCAACACCCTGCTCCAGCCCAGCTGTTTCCCTCCCCCCACACCCCAAGACATCCTTCCCTTTCCCATTCGACATCCGCGAGAAAGAGAAGAGTGTGGTGTTAGACTTGGGAAGCTGAGGAGACACCGAGTGTCCAAATAAAAGAGTTGTTTTACAAACATTAAGATATTCTTCCAGGATCCTAGTTGAATATGTGGTAATTGTGGTTCTTGCAGTTGATTGTGTTTGGGTTCAAGCTGTGTATAGCAGGGGGAGTGTATCGTTTAGCTAGCGTTAAGGGATGTATTGTTTACTCTGCATCCATCCTTCCCCTCAGATGACTTTTGTCTGCAAACAAGACAGCACATCTCAGGGGTTTTCTCTTTATCCTGAATATTCAAATTCTCTACACAAATCCAGACCTAATTCCCTCTGAAGCCTGGCACAGTTTTATTAGGTTTTAGTGTATTGCAGTGTAAATGTTTGGTTTACCATTGTGTGTATTGATTAAGATCGTGTGGTTTTCCAGGGAGCCCCTGGGAGGCTGGTTAAAGTGCTGCTCTATGGGAGCAGACACAGTGATTTATTTGTGTGCTGGGGAAAAAAACAGCCTTCTGAGATAAAGCAGATCTCCCATCACATTGGAATTCCCCGCCAGCCTCCCAGAGGGTCAGGAGCTGCTAGACTGTGTGTGTGTGTGTGTGTCTTTGTTGGTTTTGGGGAGATGGGGTTGTTGATGGTCATATCATCTTTAGATTTGTATCAAACATTGTTTTGCTATAGGCAATGTAAATTATGTGATGTATTAGGTTAACTGAATTAAACATTGACTACAGTTTTTCACTTTAAAATGTATGCCAAACAAAAAAACATTTGATTTCAAAGTTTAACAAACCACAAAACTCTAACAATTTCCACAGAAGCATTTAGTGGAAGAACTGTGCAGATGCAAACTTTGGTAATGTAATTACATAAAAATCTTTATGCAACCACGTTGACAAAAACTCTGTTAAACATCTGCTCCGAATTAAGATTCAAAGATGTCTGCAGAAAGAATGGGGTCTCAGCTATGATATGATACCTTGAGTTTGAAAAAATGTATTTTGGATATTGAACGACAGTAAGTGAAGTGGATTTATACCCAGTAACATAATGATGGTAACAGAATGCCATCATGTGTCCCTGATCTATACTACACAGAAATGCATATTTATTCTCCTAATGTTTCACAAGTTTGGACATCACAGTAGATTACAGTACAACATACAGTACTGTACTATACACTTATTTTCTTTACTGTACTACTGTATTGTATTGGACTGTACTCTACTGTGCTCTACTCACTGTACTGTACTGTATTGTACTGTGCTATCCAAACTTGTGAAACATAAGTCTATGATAGGTTCGGATTTGGTCCGGTCCATTTGTAGACCTTAACATCACGGCCAGGGTGGACTGACCAAAATTCAACTACTTTTCGACGTCCGGTGTCGGTCGGTGCTCAGTGGGTGAGGATGCTGGTTACAGTAAATGGAAAGAGAGGGGGCTCCTGGGTAGCTGTTATTAAGAGCTGGGAGAGGTGACATTAACTTAAGAGTGAGAGCGAGAGGCAGAGGGAGGGGGAGGGGGAGGGGGGAGAGAGAGGGTTTGACCACCAGACAACAGAAAGACAAATAAATCCATTATGAGCTGAACATAACAGTATGCAAGTGGAAGGGAGGACCGTAGCAGGTGACCCAACTGTGGTTTGTCACTAGTGTGATTTCCCATTTTGGCTATTTCAGTTCAATTCCGTCACAAATTTTAACCACTTAATAATTGATAAACAAAATTTATATCAGTAAAATCACTATTTACTAATTGGTAAGTTTACCATTACTTAAACTTTCATTATCCTCCCTCCTCATGAGGGAAGGAAATTAGAAAATATATTATAAAAATGTGGAGATTTGGTAACGGAATTACAAGGCACAAGGCAATATTTCTTAACTTTGCAGAAGGTAAACCACTTCTCCAAACCAACTAGTGTTGATATTAGTTGGCAGGGGTGTTTACGTCAACATAAATCAATGCCTTTAATTATGCCTAATTTTTAAGATGGAAAATGGTTCAAAAATGTATCTATGCATTCCCCCCCCCCCCAAAAAAAGGCTCTGCATGGTCAATCCAGTGTCTGCATTGGCCGTACAGCATTTATGGCAATACGGCCTCTGCAGAAGTCAGGGCATTCATACTTCTTTGCTTTGCGGAGCTGTGCAGTTGAGCAGAGCTGTTGTGAAGGAATTTGTCAAGGAAGTGAGTTTGTGTTTATACCAAACCTCCCGCCCGGACCTCCGGACCACATAAATCGGCTATTAGCTTTCATTTGACACCCAATTTGAAATGCTCCTATGAACTTCACATCATAGCCGGCCCGCTCATTAGGCAGGATTTTCTGAGCTAAACTGTCCAAGACGCACCTCAAACAAAACATAAAACCTCACAATTCTGCCCCAAAACAATGACAATTTCTCTCAACCAGTGGCATATGGGCTTTTTAGGTGAGCGCTGATGCAGCCCTGTGATAAGCAGTTCCCACTTTGTCAAAGGCCTCCCAAGTAGCTCAGTGGTCTAAGACACTGCATCTCAGTGCTAGAGGCGTCACTACAGACAACCTGGTTTCAATCCAGACTGTATCACAACCGGCCGTGATTGGGAGTCCCATAGGGCGGCGCACAATTGGCCAAGCTTTGTCCGAGTTTGGCCGGTGTAGGCCGTCATTGTAATAAGAATTTGTTCTTAACTGACTTGCCTAGTTAAAGAAAGGTTAAATATACAGTTGAAGTCGGAAGTTTACACACACTTAGGTTGAAGTCATTAAAACTCATTTTTTAACCACTCCACAGATTTCATGTTAACAAACTATAGTTTTGGCAAGTCGTTAGGACATCTACTTTGTGCATGACACAAGTAATTCTTCCAACAATTGTTTACAGACAGATTAATTCACTATATCACAATACCAGTGGGTCAGAAGGTTACATACACTAAGTTGACTGTGCCTTTAAACAGCTTGCAAAATTCCAGAAAATGATGTCATGGCTTAAGAAGCTTCTGATAGGCTAATTGACATCATTTGAGTCAATTGGAGGTGTACCTGTGGATGTATTTCAAGGCCTACCTTCAAACTCACTGCCTCTTTGCTCAACATCATGGGAAAATTAAAAGAAATCAGCCAAGACCTCAGAAAACAAATTGTAGACCTCCACAAGTCTGGTTCATCATTGGGAGCAATTTCCAAACGCCTGAAGGTACCACGTTCAAAGCCCTGACCTCAATCATATAGAAAATATGTGGGCAGAACTGAAAAAGCATGTGCGAGCAAGGAGGCCTACAAACCTGACTCAGTTACACCAGTTCTGTCAGGAGGAATGGGCCAAAATTCACCCAATTTATTGTGGGAAGCTTGTGGAAGGCTACACAAAATGTTTGACCCAAGTTAAACAATTTAAAGGCAATGCTACCAAATACTAATTGAGTGTATGTAAACTTCTGACCCACTGGGAATGTGATGAACGAAATAAAAGCTTAAATAAATTATTCTCTCTACTATTATTCTGACATTTCACATTTTACTTAAAATAAAGTGGTGATCCTAACTGACCTAAGACAGGGAATTTTTACTAGGATTAAATGTCATGAATTGTGAAAAACTGAGTTTAAATGTATTTGGCTACGGTGTATGTAAACTTCCGACTTCAACTGTATATCTGTACATACACTGATGGCCAAATGTTTGGAATATTACTCATTCAAGTGTTTTTCTTTATTTGCACTATTTTTTACATTGTAGAATATAAGTGAAGACATCAAAACTATGACATAACACATATGGAATCATATAGTATCAAAAAAAAGTGTTCAAAAAAGTGTTCAACAAATCAAAATTGAGATTCTTCAAATAGCCACCTTTGCCTTGATGACAGCTTTGCACACTCTTGGCATTCTCTCAACCAGCTTCACCTGGAATGCTTTTCCATCAGTCTTGAAGGAGTTCCCACATATGCTGAGCACTTGTTTTTCCTTCACTGCGGTCCAACTTATCCCAAACCATCTAATTGTGGTTGAGGTTGGAATCAAAAATCTCAAATTTGGACTCCAGACCAAAGGACAGATTTCCACCGGTCGAATGTCCATTGCTCGTGTTTCTTGGCCCAAGCAAGTCTCTTCTTATTATTGGTGTCCTTTAGTAGTGATTTCATTGCAGTAATTCGACCATGAAGGCCTGATTCACACAGTCTCTTCTGAACAGTTGATGTTGAGATGTGTCTGTTACTTGAACTCTGTGAAGCATTTATTTGGGCTGCAATCAGAGGCTGGTAACTCTAAGGAATTTATCCTCTGCAGCAGAGGTATTTCTAGGTCTTCCGTTCCTGTGCGGGTCCTCATGAAGCTTGTTGAGAGAATGTCATGTGTGTGCAAAGCTGTCATCAAGGCAAAGGGTGGCTACTTTGAAGAATCTCAAATATAAAATATATTTTGATTTGTTTAACACTTTTTGGGTTACTACATGATTCCATATGTGTTATGTCATAGTTTTGATGTCTTCACTTTTATTCTACAATGTAAAAAATAGTGCAAATAAAGAATAGTGCAAATAAAGAAAAACCCTTGAATGAGTAATATTCCAAACTTTTGGCCCCCAGTGTATATATCTTTTTTTAATTTAATATTTTTCTTGTCCATTCCCAGCACGGCTCTCCAGGGTGCTGTTGGAGAGATTCATCACTGTGGCACTCCCCCAACGTTCCGTCAAAAAAAGAATCTAACATAAATCTTATATAGGATATGGTAGAAAGAGTAGGTGTCCTTTTTTGTAGCCTTCAAGCTGGAGATAAAATGTATGACAATGTAGTGAGACGGACGCTTTTTACATCATGCAGCTTTCTCCGATCAAATAGCCTAACCTAAATGACGCTCAATCAAATAAAAAAATGCGCTGTCATGTTATCAAACAACATAAAATGGACAATATGGAATGGACAATCACAACTGTTGTCCAGGAGTTTCACCCCATTGTCATGATCAACTGATCATAGCGAAAATGAAAATATTTCTGCATTTCCCGCTGTGTAAACACATTGCAAATAGGCTCACGATAACTAATAAAACCAATATAGTGTCCTGTTTTACAAATGGTGGGCCTACCACATGGATGGGCATTCATAAAATTCCATTGGGGCCAACATGGTGGGCTGTACCCCAGTAAGCACGAGCCAACGTCTTTTTATTTTATTTAACTAGGCAATTCAGTTAAGAACAAAGTCTTATCCACAATGACGGCCTAACCCGGCCAAACCCTTCCCTAACCCGGACGACACTGGGCCAATTGTGCGCCGCCCTATAAGATTCCCGATCACAGTCGAACCCGGGTGTGTAGTGACACCTCTAGCACTGCGATGCAGTGCCTTAGGCCACGCCACTCGGTCCCCCAGACGGTAGGCTTACCACATAGACGGTCATTCATAAATTTGGTTTTCCTCTAAATGTTTACCCGGGCTTTGTTCCTGACAAACTACCTAGTCCCTGCCATTGACAAGCATACCCATAACATGATGCTGCCACCACAATACTTGAAAATACAAAGGGTTTCACAACATTGTTTTAAGTCCCCATTTCTGGCCTGCATGACAAAGTGAAACACAAATAAAATCAAAATAAATATGAAAGGAGCTTATACTTAAACTGGAAATCAACCAATTCTCCATCATTAACGCAATGGAAAGGTCAAATACTTGTATCTAAAAATGTGCGTGGGCAACGGAGAGCAGGCCATGTAGCGTAAAGTGATGTGGGCACTGGAGATGGGGGTGTGTACTAGTAGGTCTGGGCAAGTGTGATTTTAGTTGATGTTTCTATGATGTTGTCGTTTGTATGCATATGTTTTGTATAAAATATCAAATATAATCTTTCTCTTTTTATTCATATGAAAGGTTCAAAGCCCAGGTAAAAAGTTAGAGGAAAACCTGCCTCAGTCTTCTGAATACCTAACCCTGATATAGAGTTTTTATTTTAAAGTGGGGCAATTACATACATTTTAATGCCAAAGACCAGTATGGCTTTCCAAGAGCTGTTGAGTGTTCCTGAGGGGTTCAGTCTCAGTCCTGACTTAAAGCTGCTTGAAAATCAGGGACAAGGTTTGAATATTGCAGTCCTTCAATGATTCCCAACCAAATGTACTGAGCTTCAGCAATTTTGAGTTGTGCAGAGTTGGTAGACTCTTATTCAAAATGATTTACAGCTGTAATTGCTGACAAATGCACTTCCACCGAGTATTAACTTTGGGTCTGTGAAAAAATACTTGTTTTTTTTATTCATTTAAAAAACATTCTATACTTTTTCTGTAACTTTGAATATGTGGAGCAGATTGTGTAGCTCTATAGCAAAAAAATTGAATTGAATCCCTTTTTAGATGTAGTTTTAAGGCAGTGAAATGTGACAACTGTGCAAGGGGTATGTAGACCCACTAGGCACTGTATGTCTAACAGATCGAGTGAGGTTATTTGCAGGGGCAACCTGGGGCTAGTGCTGAGGCTGGGGCTGCAGAGAGGGGTTGAGCTGGGGTTTGTATGGGGCTTTTGGTTTAAAAGAGGTAGGCTAGACGGGGCTGGGGTCTGTTTCCCCACAAAGATCGCCATACATCTATATTGCATGTATTTCCTGCGCCAGTCAACATTTTGTGAGGGGCAGGAAGAGAAAGTGCCCGAGATGTAGATATAAAATAACATCAACATTTGTATTCTTCGTATTAGCCTTTGCACATATAGAGAGTGTTATACAATAATTATTTGATTTTCAAAAATAATTTTCATCCTCTATCTAAATTATTATTATTTATTTTTTTACAATGTGGGGTTGATATCAGTCGAAGTGACAGAGATTCAGGATGTATGGTTATGCATTGATTAATACAATTCAAACAGACCAATTTCATCAGGCCTTAATCCCCATGGCACGTTACTCAGTAACAAAGTTACTCAAAACAATCCAATCACTCCATGACTAACCCCCCTGCTCCCTCTCCTCTCCCCCTCTCAGGCATGGCAGGCTGGGATTGGGTATCTAAGGAGGTTCCAGAGGACCAGGACCTGAGAGAGAGAGCCGACGGCTGACGAATTCATCACTTCTCCTGGGCAGAATGAAGATGCAGGAGGCGAGATCCCAGAACACCAAGTGAAGAAGAGTGACGATGGGTGCCAATGCATCCAGCTACCCGCACTCATGCTCCCCTCGTATAGGAGGAAACCCACAGACACAGCAGACCTTCATAGGTAAGTTCTCAATGTTCTTACTTTACCGTAATACTGTATGTATCTTCAAAGTCCTCAGTGGAACAAATCATCAGTGTCCTCAACAGACCCTCATGGCAAGGACATGAA
The DNA here is from genome assembly GCA_023634145.1 of Thymallus thymallus. NCBI lineage: Eukaryota > Metazoa > Chordata > Actinopteri > Salmoniformes > Salmonidae > Thymallus > Thymallus thymallus. The sequence goes on along the minus strand of CM042405.1, from coordinate 17,458,378 downwards.
CATAGATAACCGATATGCTTAAAATCTGATGCATGATGCAGCACAGGAGGTTGGTGTCACCTTAATTTGGGAGAACGGTCCCGTGGTAATGACGGGAGCAGAATCAGTGGAATGGTATCAAATACATGAAACAGATGGTTTCCAGGTGTTTGATGCCATTCCATTTGCGCCGTTCCGGCCACTATTATGAGCCGTTCTCCCCTCAGCATCCTACACTGCAATACAGAAATGTGCAAGTCATTGTGGAGGGTAGTTGGTTGGAGTTTATCTTTTCAGTTCCAGCAAGTGATTCAGGATCTAGTTTTTACAAACTGAATTCTGTCAGTCAACTTTTTTTTCTTGACTTATGAAATGGAAGTCATCTGTGTCTGGTTTGCTGGGCTGGAAGTGTTCAAGCTGCATTCTATTAGTTGTATTTTGTTTGCCGGCTCTCGCAGAGAACTGCTCAATCATCCACCGCTGCCTCTATGTTCATTTCCATTTCAGACTGCAAGCATCAACCCCTCATTCATTATCGAGGCTTTATTGATGGCCATTTATGAGTGGCTGCTTATGAATTTACTCAGATTTTATAGGCTTTCTGAGGCAGTTTTGGATTCAATCAATGTCTGCTTAAGGAAAACCCCAGGCTTTTATACTCCTTTTCCTGTTGTGCCTTTCTTGCCCGTAGTTCTAGAGACATACAGTAGGTCCAAGCTCAGGGAGATGTCATTGACATACAGTTGATTGAGTTGAAAGCCTTGTAGATTTCAGAAATTAACAGATGTTCTTTCCCGTTCTGGTTGTCAGCTGAAATCGTTGCTGTGCAGGGATAGACGAAGGATGATTCACGGTATTAGAATGACTACTATGTGGGTCACTGTGATTGATGCTCAGGGAAGGAAGGGCAGAGAGAGACTTTTCTATTTGGCAGTGCTGCCTCTGACGCAAGAGTCCCCTCTCTCCAGCCAAACATCACTGCTGTTAGGGGTAGTTAATTTGTCTATGGGTGGACAAGTATATTGCATAAGACTACAGGGGAGGGGGGACTTTCCTACCCCCAGACTGACACAATCCAAAACGTTGTAGTCCATGTTCTACTTGCTGTTGTCCTCTAATTCCATCCGTGCCTTAATCAAAGTCAGCTTTATTAGCATATAGACCCCTTGACGCTTGTGATGACATCTGATGTTATTTTGATAACGATGGCCTGTTCCTTAACACAGACGGTTGAATTATCTGTGAAATGAGACTAGGGCAGTAGATCAAGGGAGTGCCAAGCACGCGGTGGAGGATTTAGAGTGTGTCTGGACTGTCAGGTCAGATGACCGGCCTAGAGGGAAAGATCACTTGGGTTTCATACGGTCATGATTTCAGAATAGAACAGGCAAAATGGATGACATCAAGTCCGAGGAATTGACTGCATTTATAAAACAGCTGTGGAAAAACAAGATACGTGTCATATTAATAAAATCCTAACATTACTTCTTTCCCTTTTTAAAAAAACAACCACAACATTTGAACCAGCTGACCTCTGTGTTATGTTATGTGTCGCAGGGACGTCGTCATACTCCCAGCAGGGCTATGGCTGGGAGTCCAAGCTGTACAGCCTGGAGCAGGGTCACGACAAGCCCCATGACAGAAAGAAGAAGAGCCTGGGCCTGGCCACCCTCAAGAGGAGGTTCATCAAGCGCCGTAAGTCCAGCCGCTCTGCGGACCATGCCCGCTTGATGCGGGAGCTCCTGTCGGGGTGGGATGTGCGTGATGCCAACGCCCTGGTGGAGGAGTACGAGGGCACATCCTCACTCAAGGAGCTGAGCTTCCATGCCAGCCTGGCGCGGGCCGAGGCACCCAGCCTGCAGCGTGACCTGGCTGCTCTCTACCAGCACAAGTACTGCACCGACTTGGACCTCATCTTCCAGGACACTTGTTTCCCCGCCCACCGCGCTGTGCTGGCTGCCCGCTGTCCCTTCTTCAAGACCCTGCTGTCCTCCTCCCCGGGTTACGGCGCTGAGGTCCTCATGGACATAGAGACAGCAGGCATCGACGTGCCCATGTTCTCTGCACTGCTGCACTACCTGTACTCGGGGGAATTTGGGGTGGGCGGGGCGGAGGACGCCAGGCTGCAGAACGTGGACGTGCTGGTGCAGCTGAGCGAGGAGTTTGGCACGCCCAACTCCCTGGAGGCAGACATGAGAGGGCTGTTTGACTACATGTGTTACTACGATGCCCTGCTCAGCTTCTCCTCTGACGCGGAGCTGGTTGAGGCCTACAGCAGTGGGGGGGCTGGAGGGGGCGTGGCCACAGTGGGCGGTGGCGGGCTGGGCTCCCCAGACGAGGACCTAAGGGCCCACAAGGCCGTGCTCTCGGCCCGTTCGCCCTTTTTCCGGAACCTTCTGCAGCGGCGCATCCGCACGGGGGAGGAGATGACTGAGCGCACCCTCCAGACACCCACGCGCATCGTGCTGGACGAGTCCATCATTCCCCGGAAGTACGTGCGGGTCATCCTGCATTGCATGTATACAGACTTGGTGGAGCTGGGGCTGGTGCTGAGGGGGAGCCCCTCGGCCGGGAGCCTGGGGGAGGTGCAGGTCCTGGTGGCCGGGGGCAGGGGAGGAGCCAGCACCCGCACTGAGGAGGCCATGGAGCTCTACCACATCGCTCTCTTCCTTGAGTTCAGCATGCTGGCACAAGGTAAGCTACAGTACCAACCATCCCTGTCCTGTCTGTCCTGTCCACAGTCACACTCTGGCTCAGAGTGGATATGAATGAATGGTTTTCAGTAGAGAGCTGGTGTTTACATTCAGCCTGGCGGTACATGTCGCGTTTTAGATGTTCAAGAGTGGCCTGGAGTGTTTTTTAACCCAAAATAATAATTTACAAAAAGATATACAGTAAATCTTAAATTAATAGCCCGGGCGTTTATTTGCTTCAATCACTGAACATTAGAGACAGGCTTCTATTTGAGCCAGGAGCCTATTTCCTTGATGCACACATCTTTTTTTTTTGCCAAATTTTTAAGGGCGATAACTATAACGATCACTATAACGAATAAGAAAATAAAAATAAAAAATGTTTATTCTAGTGAACAGGAGCATTCACACTACAATGATAACTACAAAAAGAGTTGAAAACAATAACGACGGCTATCATTTGGAACACTTTCAGAGCGATGATTTGTATTATTATTACCCCCTTTTTTCTCCCACAATTTCAAATCTTGTCTCATCACTGCAACTCCCCAACGGGCTCGGGAGACCCTGAAGCCAGCCGCACCAATGTGTCTGAGGAAACACTGTTCAACCAGCATCCGGGGTCAGCCCGCAGGCACTGCAAGAGCGTAATGAGCCAAACCCTCCCCTAACCCGGACGACGCTAGGCCGATTGTGCGCCGGCCTATGGGACTCCCGTCCACGGCAAGTTGTGGCACAGCCCGGGATATGAACCCGGGTCTGTAGTAACGCCTTAAACCTGTGCCATTTGGGAGGCCCCTCAACAACAAAAAAAATCCCTGTCCCTTCGACGATAAAACGCTGACAACCAATCAAAAACGCGTGTTCTAGGTGCGTAATGCTGCTCAGAGAGGAGAGAAGACAGAGTGCACGGTCAGCTTGCCTGAATAACTGGGCATGTGTTGAGCATGTTGGGGGCCACATCAATTATAGGATTATAAGTCCTGATAAAATACACACTATGACTGGCCTGTTAATGTGCCTTTCTGGACCTACTGATACAAATGGTTGCCTAGTCAGGCCTAGGCTATATTATTATTATTATTTCGGAATACCCAAAAACCCCAAAAATCGTATGTGATGCAAAAAGTCATCAACATAAGGGCATTCCGTCATTTTTACACCTAACTTTTAACTTTTTTATACGTTGCATTCACGTTAGTTGAACTGACGTCTGTGCCCAATGGGTAGTCTTTGCGCAAATACGCACCTGGCCTCTCCAATGCTTCTCAGCTGCCGCTATTCCTACTAGCTCTTAAAGTCCCAGGAAAAGCTAGACTACAATAACTTGTTGTACATTTAATTCAAGCATTTTATTTTTTACTAGCCTATCAAGGAAAGATTTTAGCTTGCTCTTGCTTGCTGAATATAAAATAGGGGAGGAGAGAGAGTGAAATCCCAGGAAAAGCTATAGGCTACAAAAGATATAGGACATTTATTTTTAGAATTTTTTATACTAGGCCTAATAGCCTTTTCGTGGAGAGAAGCAGGCTTGCTCTTGCTAATTACTGAATGTAAAATAGGCCTAGGCCAATTGAATTGTCAGGGAAAGTTAAGGAGAGAGAGTGCATTGGTGTGATCACTTTGGCCAGTGATCATAACATTGTTGCACCGATTCATTGCAAATGGTTGCACAGGGCATACAGAGAGATGAGCGCAGCGAAAAAGAAGATCCAAAGGAAACGTCGAAATCACTTGCAAACCACTTGAGCAACGAAGGCAAGCAATGACATGATGCCAAATATACCCAGACTAAACAGCGTTTGTTGTTGAATTGCTACATTTAAATATGAGTTTCTATATTATGTACATTGAAGTATTATTTGCAGTTGTCACTATGACAATGACCACACCCTGAAGCACTGAATGGTCTGAACCACCTCATTAATAGGTCTACAGCGTGCAGTAAGATGCGCTGATCAGTTGATGTACGATAAATGGTCTGTCTGTAATTAGTTAATTAATGCTGCTTCTCTTCTGTCATTATATGTTGCCCTAGAAGACTAACTGAACCCTGGCTCACCAGAATAATGTCATGATAGAATGAATCTAGTTGACACTGGTAAAGTGTTCTCTGTCATCTCTGCGTCTTTCATGCAGCAAAGACGTTTAGGGACCGTGGAGAAAATGCAAAAAAATAATTTCCGGTGCAAAATGTCCAAAGGACATCAGTCTGACCGGTTGCAAGGAAATAGAAAGCTGTGAAAACGACCCAATGTGTTTCTGATAAGATTTCAGTTTGGCTTGGATGCATCATTTATGTGGTTGAGATACAATCAGCTTTTATGATTCTGGACATGAATAGTTTTAACATGTTTTTAAAATGTTTTTAATTTGTTGTACATTTTGGGCATTTATTTGAAACGGGCATTTATTTGCTGTAATGTGTGCCATTACCTGGCTATTAAAAGGGACAGGCAGCTATTTGAGACTCTGTTTAATTGAAGTTTTATGGTACAGGGCTGTATATAAACACTACATGACCAAAAGTATGTGGACACCTGCTCTTCGAACATCTCATTCTCAAATCATGGGCATTAATATGGAGTTGGTCCCCCCTTTGCTGCTATAATGTTGGAACTAGATGTTGGAACATTGCTGCTGGGACTTGCTTCCGTTCAGCCACGAGCATTAGTGAGGTCGGACATTGATGTTGGGCAATTAGGCCTGGCTCGCTGTCGGCGTTCCAATTCACCCCAACGGTGTTCCAGGGCGGTCAGGGCCCTGTGCAGGCCAGTCAAGTTCTTCCACACTGATCTCGAAAAACCATTTCTGTATGGACTTTGCTTTGTGCACGGGAGCATTGTCGTGCTGAAACAGGAAATGGCCTTCCCCAAACTGTTGCCACAAAGTTGGAAGCATAGAATTTTCTAGAACGTCATTGTATGCTGTAGAGTTAGCTCAAACCATGAACAGCCCCAGACCATTATTCCTCCTCCACCAACCTTTACAGTTGGCACTATGCAGATTCGTCCATCTGCCTGAGAACTTGTTTCCACTGCTCCAGAGTCCAATGGCGGGCAGCCGACACTTGGCATTGCATATGGTGATTTTAGGCTTGTATGCGGCTGCTCAGCCATGGAAACCCATTTCATGAAGCTCCTGACGAACAGTTCTTGTGCAGACGTTGCTTCCAGAGGCAGTTTGGAACTCGGTAGTGAGTGTTGTAACCGAGGACAGACTATTTTTACACACAACAGTATGTGATTCAACACTCGGCGGTCCCGTTCTGTAAGCTTGTGTGGCCTACTACTTCGTGGCTGAGCCGTTGTTGCTCCTAGATGTTTCTCCTTCACCATAACAGCACTTACTGTTGCTTGGGGAAGCTCTAGCAGGGCAGAAATTTGACGATCTGACTTGTTGGAAAGTTGACATCCTATGACGGAGCCACGTTGAATGTCACTGAGCTCTTCAGTAAGGCCATTCTACTGTCAATGTTGTCTATGGAGATTGCATGGCCGTGTGCTAAATGTTATACACCAATCCGCTAGTTTGAAGGGGTGTCCACATACTTTTGTATATATAGTGTATTTATTATTTTACTCAAACCTCCCGCAGGCCAGATTGAATGAGCTTGATCAGGAGCCTTGTGTCCCCCCCCACTATAATTCCTAGAGCTGTATTCTCCATATATATCCCCAGCTCAAATTCCCCTGCTTGTTTTGGTCAAATTGCGTTTTTTCCATTTGCAGGCGTTAGGCTAGTGTAAATGGAGAAAAACAGGAGTGTTTCTCTGTCCTCCCTCCCAGTAACAAACTGCTCCAGGCAGGGGGTTGTAGAGGTCTCCAATAACGGACAGTCTTATTTATACACAGCTCTGTCAGGGCTCCATCACTCTTTTTAGCTCTCACTCTCGCTGGCTGCTGTCACTCTCAGCACTCAGAGTTGACCCCCAGAGCTTCCTAGAAGGTCAGATGGAGCCGTAAGCGGAGCTGTTGTCAGTTTGTTACCATCACCTCCCATTCCAATGAGAGATGGTGTTTTAAACCTGAGGGGGGATTGCTCTCTTCATGACTGTGAGGTTTAGTTTAATATAAATGTAGTAAGTCACGCATGGGAGGCATGTTGTGTCTCACCTCCGCTAGGCAGCGGCCATGATGATGTGATGTGTGTTGCTACCAGAGACCCCTCACACCTTTCTCTGACAGCTGAGTGACAGGTTGAGTTATTTGAAAAACTTGCCACTCTGTCAAAATAAACCTTGAAATATCGATATAGAGGACTGAGGGTGATGTGGCAAAGAATAGTGTCCGTTTTCCCATCTGTCTTCAACAGCTACATTCCATCTCTCCTGGAGATCGGTGTGGTTTTGACTGTGTTACAGATTCAGTAATAAAGTCCCTGATTATGGCCATTGCCCACCCACTCCATCACACAGACACAGAGATTAGTGGCCTCTGTCACGCTACTGTCACTGGCAGCATCACAGACAGGAAACGATGTACTACTGGGCCATAGAGAGTATTAAAAACCCAATCTGTCAGACAACAAATACAAAATGTTAATAACAATAACATATTTTTATTAATAAAGCGTTTCATGTAAATCTGTAAAAGTGCTGGGTGATTCCTCATGAATGTAAAATGATTTTGAGGATTTTCACAACATTTTATCAATAGAAGGGTACTTTGGAGGAAGGGTTGTTGACATATATTTGACATTTGTATCTTAAAGCATAATTGAGAAAAAATTTATTGAAGTTGGAACATTTGTGACATTTTGACCTTACCCAGGCCTCCTTTAAGACTCCATAATGTTTCATCTGTAGATGCTACAAAACTGGAAAAAATTGTGTCATATGACGCTTTACCGCTTGCTCTGTAATTTTTTATTTTAATATCAATTGTCTTACATTCATTTAGGGATTAGTGTATTGTCTCTGTCACACTACTGTCACTAGCAGCATCACAGACAGGAAACTACTGGGCCATAGAGGCAGAGACAGTGGGACGATTAAAACCTCAATCTGTCAGACAACAAACACATAATGTTAATAACAATAACAATTTTATAAAGCTTTTCATGTAAATCCCAAAGTGACTGTTAAAAGAACATAGGGCACAAAGGACACAAATGAAGTCACTGCACATGATACACAACACTAAAATGTGGAAAACTCAAGAATAGATAAGGTGTTGGGGGAGTGGACTAATGCAGTCAGAAGACCATGTTTGCCGGTTATAAAGGCACAGTGGAAGAGATGGATCATACATATATATACACACACACACACACAGCTGGCCAGATCCTCCTCCCCCTCCCTACGTTGTGTCACTCTCAGGGTCGCCAAAGCAGCTTAGCACCAGGCAAACTGTCATCCCTTCAAACCTCCCCTCCCCCCACTCCAAGCCCCTACTCTAGGGTATTTATATCCCCTCTCTTCTCTCTCTCTCCCACAGAGAAGCAACATCAGTTCCCATGAAACCCCATGTTCTGTGGGATGGCTGTGGTGTATCTAAATTTGTCTGTGCTATAGCCCTCTATTTACTTCTTCATGTTCCATGTTTTCTTTCTCTCTCTTCTCTTTCCTGTGTTAGTTATCCTCCTCAGTGACACCCCTAACCTTTTAACATTATCCTCCTCTCAGTGACACCCCTAACCTTTTAACATTATCCTCCTCTCAGTGACACCCCTAACCTTTTAACATTATCCTCCTCTCAGTGACACCCCTAACCTCTTAACATTATCCTCTTCTCAGTGACACCCCTAACCTCTTAACATTATCCTCTTCTCAGTGACACCCCTAACCTCTTAACATTATCCTCTTCTCAGTGACACCCCTAACCTCTTAACATTATCCTCCTCTCAGTGACACCCCTAACTTCTTAACATTATCCTCCTCTCAGTGACACCCCTAACCTCTTAACATTATCCTCTTCTCAGTGACACCCCTAACCTCTTAACATTATCCTCCTCTCAGTGACACCCCTAACCTCTTAACATCCACACACACACACATGATTACACACATACACGCCCCGTTGGCCGAAAAAAGGCATGCTCATCCAAGTGTCAAATGAACTGGGAAGGCCCATGATTTCATTTCCATGTGACATGTAAAGTGACCTCAGCTGCCTGTCAGAGACTTGGGTAGCTGTGAGTTATCTCAGGAGACACTTGGCAGGCTGATGTCAGGGGCTGAGGTGGAGCTCTGTCATCTGGCAGTCTCTTCCTTCTCCTCTATGTGCCCCCATTGCTTCCCCTCCATCTGGTTGAGCTGAGGCCAGGCTAGGGTCCCCTTTACTGGGGGTAGGAGTCAATCTGAGAGCCTCTCTCTCCATCAGCAGTTATCAACCTTATTAGCCCCATAGCCAGAGGAGATCACTCCCTCTTTTACTCACTCTCACTTAACTGATATTAAAAGCCTTATTCGTTTTTCAAGCACAGTGAGAGTGATGATAATGAGTGGCCAGCACACAAGGCAGATTTTCTCTCTACTTCCTTTCTCTCTTTACACGCACACACACAGAGTAATGACTCCTCTGTGGAGCCCATTACAATCATAATTCATGTGCGGTGAGTTTTAGTCATTGATTGATTAATAGGATGGATGACCACACCTTGGGGGGAAATAAATAATGTTAGTCAGTCAGTCTTCAGAGCTGCTCGCTGATGTGAAAGTGTTAAGAGGAATAGTGAATGGACTTGCCATTGCATCTACGAGGCTGTTGCTAGGCCCTGTGTATAACTAACAGCCTTCCATTAGGATAATCAGTCAGCTGTTATGTTATGTTTTAAGGATAAGCCTTGGTCTGTGATATTGCTGTCTGATCAAGTCATTTCTCTGGTTACAGGCAGAGCTTGACCTATGACGTGCGTGAACCCTAATGCAATTGGACCAAGAGAGACTGAATCTCCACAGAAATCAGTCCAGTAGTGTTTTTGTTAGCCTTGGGCCTACTTCTGTTCCAAGCAGAGAGGGATTTCCAGTTGCTCCTGGGCAGAACATCAGCTTATCGGTTTACTTAGAAGTTGGACTTAAACCTCAGGTGGTCGGAACAGAGCCCATCATTCTGTTTGTCTCTCCTCCTTCCTCTTTGTTTTGTTTGAGACCGAAAAAACATTCAGCGCTAGGTACTTGAGTAATCAGACAGGATTCAAGTCCAGCACAGTGTTTACAGGCCTGAGTGCGGCTGATGTTTTAAGAGGGTCTAGAAATGTTTGGTTCCGTAAACACAGAGCTCAAAATGCCTCAGTTATTGCAGTGTCAAAGATGCGGTTGCCATAACACTCATTGTGTTGATATTCTTGTAAGTCTACTTGGCTCCAGTGAATGCATAGTGCCGCCCGAGGAGGGAGAGAGGAGGGAGAGAGGAGGGGAAGGGAGGGAAGTGGCTTTAGTATTACATATAGTGCTGATTCTAATCTCCGGCTCATAATAAAAGTGCAGAGCTTTCTTTATAAGGCTGAATGGTGCTGTGAATTCTAATGGGCTAATAGAGAACAGAGCTGTCTGCTTTCATGTGCTGCTGGTCCCCAATTTGGAACCGTTACCTTTCAAAGGAACGTGTGTGTGTCTGTCTATGTGTCTACCCCTGCTCAGAATGCGAGCAGCGATATGCAGAGATAAGGATAGAGTGAGAGGGATACGGGCGTTACTAGTCATAATTATGTCTAAACCCCGCCTATTTCTACTAGTTCTATTCTTAAAATCATATTTTAAGCCTAACCTTAACCTTAACCACACTGCTAACCGTATGCCTAACTCTAACCTTAAATTAAAAAGCTAATTTTTGTTTTCATAGATGTTTACGATATAGCCAATTTTGACTTCGTGGCTATGGTAACTAGTGACAACTGAGGGATAAAGAGAGTGGGAGCGAGGGAGGGAGGGAGGGAGAGTGTGGAATCCATTCCCTTTTCTAGGCTGTTTATGGGAGATAAAAAGGCAAAATGCCTGTGTCCATGTTTCAACTTCATCTGTCCTCTTAACGGCACAGGATTTCCATCCTGCATTTAAAACACTGTGGGGGTCTGCTAGCATCTCTCTGCCTGTAAAGGAAGGGACCAAACATGTAGGACAATGTAGCTTTAAGTGTGTGTGTGTGACAGATGAAGGGAAATCAACCTTTTAAATGCCAAAGCAAGAGAGCAGAGGTCAATTTCCCAGAGTGCATTTTCAAAGCAGTTTCAAAGGTGAAAGGCAGTGCAGCAGATCTCACACAGCCCACAGATAAGAGTCCCATAGGAGGGCTGGTACTAGAGCTCACAACCCAGCTAAGCCCAGGGCAGGGCAGGCTGCTCTGCTCCACAAGCCCCATACAGAGCCAGCAGGGCCAGGGCTGGGCAGGGGCCAGCAGACCAGTATCTCCGTCTGTCTGCCTCAGAAGCACATGGTGTGGCTCTATTACTGGCATCACACTGCCCGGTCTCATTTCCACTGAGTTGACTGTCAAAAAGAAAAGCCAAGTTATTGATGTACCCTTATGGACATGTACTAGTTTCCTATCTACGTTAATAGAATTTGAATGTTTGATGCTTATTCTGCTTCTATCTTGATTGCAATTGCTACAGTACTATGACTGCCACGATAGGCATTTCTGGAATTCCATTTCACCCCAGATTTGTTCAAATAGCTACAGTATATCAGGTACCTAATTCATAAACCTTCTGCGACTCTTAATGAGTTTTTGATTAATGTGTGTGTGTTTGCATGTGCATCAGAGTGTGTGCGCGCGCTTGTGCATGTTTTTTTTTTTTTGTGGATGTGCACACATGTATGTGTGTTGATACGATGTGTGTGTGTCTGTGCAGCATACTTCCCTCTGTGTTTACTTAGTGTGGTGAATGGGAGGTAGAGCGACTGGAACACATGAAGGTATCAAAGGCATTTCTGTGGGGTTGTGTGTAACCGAGTTAAACCACTGCCTGCTGTTCTGGTATGTGCTCTGATTTAGGAGGGGAGGGGGGGTGCGTGCAGGGGGCTGAGGGGAAGGGGGAAATAGGAGGGAAACTACTGCAGCCATCTGAATGGGCATTTACTGGGTGGCAGGTAGCCTAGTGGTGAGAGCGTTGGGCCAGTAGCCAAAAGGTCCCTGGTTCGAATACCTGAGCCGACAAGGTGAAAAACCTGTCCCCTTGAGCAAGGCACTTAACCCTAATTTGCTCCAGGGGCACTGTACTACAATGGCTGACCCTGTAGAACAATGTAGGCTGTCATTGTAAATAAGAATTTGTTCTTAGCTGACTAGTTAAATAACATTTTAAAAAGTGACCACTGTGTTGTGGGATATTTATAGTTCAATTAAATCACCCATTAATACTCTTACTACCATTCTGACAGAGGATGACTTCCCATACAATAGATAGAAAGAATACTGTACATGCTGTAGCAACAGAGAGGAGTTGGTTGAAGCACAAACTGACTGGACCACCAGGTTATCAAAGAGGCTGTTCACTCGGTGATATGAGTATTCGACTGAGGTATCTAACCCCCTGCGGTGTGTGTTCCTGCCTCCTCTCCCAGGCTGTGAGGACATCGTGGTGGAGAGCCTGTCCCTGGACTCCCTGGTCCCCATCCTGAAGTGGAGCTCTCAGCCTTACGGCTCCAAGTGGGTCTACCGCCAGGCCCTGCACTTCCTGTGTGAGGAGTTCAGCCATGTTGTGACCTCTGACGTATTCTACGAGCTTAGCAAGGAGCATCTGCTCACCGCCATCCAGTCAGACTACCTGCAGGTGACCACCGCTCTCTGTGTGATTGGACTGAATGCATTTACCAATGATGTTATCCGGTCTACATTACTCATTTGTAGTCAGTGCTTTCATTATAATGTCCAAATGGCTCATTTGTAGTCAGCGCTTTGTGTTTTTTTATATTTTCACCCGTCCAATTCTCACGCAAATCTGTGAGGCACCTAGGGCATGATTGGTTTGATAAAATTATTTAGTGAAGTGGCAACACGCACACAGATACATAAACACAAACCCAAATACACACAGTCTGGAGATCAGAGTGAGAGCATTCGGTCTCTAATTGAAGCTGAGCTCTGGTCTTCTCTGCTGTGCCAAGCTCCCTGGGTGTCACACAGAATGGCTGAGGTGAAACGCTGTAATCCAACCACACAAATATGACGCTCAGCCACAACTACACCGTGTCTCACCATCAACCACAAATGCAAGCATCCTCACTGCAATGTTTAACCTCGTCCTCCTCCTTCCCTATCACCATCCCCCAATCTTCTTCTCTCACACCCCTGCCCTCCTCTCTCTCTCTTTCACAGGCGAGTGAGCAGGACATTCTCAAGTACGTTGTTAAGTGGGGCGAGCAGCAGCTTATTAAGAGGATGGCAGACAGGGGTAAGATAATACACTCCATAATTACCCTCAGAGCAGGCCCCCTAATGGCTCTGGGAAAATACACTCTTAAAGGCTATAAAATAAGCCAAGTTTTATCCTTAAAATGGGAGACTGAAGCACCTCAATCGTAGATTGCAGTATTTTGTTTTTGTGTGGTGGCTCTGAACCCGGCTGAAAATACTGTATCGTAAAACAATAATGAGTGTAGTGTGTGTGTGTTGGCCGTACTAACCATAGAATGACATAAAGAATCCCTACTAACTGTGTTTTTTGCGGCTGGTTTCTTTTCCCAGAGCCCAACGTGTTGAGCGGGACGGCCCACAGTGTGAACAAGAGGGGGGTGAAGAGGAGGGATCTGGATGTGGAAGAACTGAAGGAGATCCTGTCCCCGCTGCTGCCCTTCATCCGCACCGAGCACATCCTCCCTGCCAACAGCGACGTCCTCTCTGACGCGGTCAGTAGTCATGGATGATGCGTCATATGTTGGCTTCAATACAGTTTCTGCTGCCAATACATAAAGTGCAATCAATCTGTCTATCTATCATGTTGACTGACCTGTCCCTCTAGGTGTGTTCCCTTGTGTTCTCTTTAAATCACCCCCCTCCTCTTCCCATCCACAGACGAAGAGGGGTCTGATCAGCACCCCTCCCTCGGACATGCTGCCTACGACAGAGGGGGGCAAGGCCAATTCTTGGTTGCGACAGAAGAACGCTGGCATGTATGTGCGGCCCCGCCTCTTCTCTCCCTATGTAGAGGAAGCCAAGGTAGGACACTCTGCATCGAGGATTAAATGACGATCAGCACGGTTAACGGAGTGCAGGTTATCTCTGTCCGATCTCATCTCTGTAGGAGGGTTTGGGGTCAGGCCGAGGTCGTACAGACTCCTAACTCATCTCCTTCTCCCCTCAGTCTGTGCTGGATGAGATGATGGTGGAGCAGACAGATTTGGTGCGTCTGCGTTTGGTGCGCATGTCCAACGTGCCTGACACCCTCTACATGGTCAACAACGCCGTGCCACAGTGCTGTCACATGATCAACCATCAGCAGATGGCCAGCAACCAGACCAGTGTCCCGTCCGTGGTAGCCAATGAGATCCCAGGTTAAAGGAGAAGACTTGTGCCAATTAGGAAGCTATTTTGTATAACGTATTAGTAACATTGACATGGTCCACTAATCCTCTGTGTGTCTGTGTGTCCTGTCAGTACCCAGACTGGCAGTGGTGAAGGAGATGATCCAGAGGCTGCAGGAGCTGAGGCACACAGACCAGGTCCAGAGGGCTTACGCCCTCAACTGTGGCGAGGGGGTCACCGTCAGCTATGAGCTGCAGTTGCGTGTGCTGAGGGAGTTTGGCCTGGCGGACGGGGCCACTGAGCTACTGCAGGTGAGGGGTCACACCCTAGGGTACAGGGAGGGCCAGGTCTGAGAAAGTAACCAGGCTGTAGACTGATAGAGACTTGGTGTACTATGCTGATGACTTGTATGTGTTGTAGTTGAAGACCATTTAGATGCTAATGCTAAGTCTTTTGTTTGTTTATTTTCAGAACCCTTACAAGTTCTTCCCAGAGGAGCGTTTTGGAGATGAGAGTCCGGTTCTGGCCCTGCGCCAGGCAGGACGTTGTCGGGTCAATAGCAGCCCAGCGATAGACAGCATGTTCTCAGACCTGGAGGGCCTGGCAGGGTTTCACCCCCCACTGCCTCCCCCTCCACCCCCATACCACCCCCCTGCCACCCCCAGCCATGCCCAGCTGAAGGGGGCCTGGAGGCCCCGTGTTCCCATCCCACCCCCCACCCGCTCCTTCTCCTACCCCTGTAACCGCACCCTGCTCCAGCTCCACGCCTCAGCCAAGCATGGCAGCCCTGACTACCCCTCCGCCCCCAGGCCTCCACCTCCAGACTGCACCAACCCCCAGGCCATGGGCCGAGCCCTGCTCGCAGAACCACAGGTGAAGGTCCACATGTCATGCTGTGTGTGTATTGCTTTGGTCATTGTAGCTGTAGAAGTGTATTATGCTGTGGTCATGTATAGCTCTAACTAGCTGTGTTTGTGTGCTTCTGTTTGTCTCTCCAGCTGAGCATGGAGCCTGTGATTAGGGAGTTCATGCCTGACATCGCTCTGGGCATCTCTGTCATGACCCTGAGGGAGCACCGTATGGGGGACGGGAACGGTCACAACTCTCACCCTCATGGCCCCATGGCCCCCCCGACCCCACACCTCCCCCCCGGACCCTGTCCCTCAACTCGCCTCAGCCATGGCCACGCTCACTCCTGTAAGAGGCACGCTCCAGAGCCCAAGCTAGAGGCCCAGGCAGAGTTCCCTGACCTCTACGACTTCTCCTGCCGACCAGCCACCCCGACCTCCAGCCACCCCCTGGCCCCCTTCGCAGGGCCAGACCTCTACAGCCACAGATCCTCCAGCAGCCTCCCACCCTCCTACATGTCTGACACCCAGGGACGGACAGCCGAGGCACGCTCTGACCCCCTGCGCCTGGACGTGCTGGGCCTGCCCCTCCAACGGCAGGATGGAGCTCTGGCTAATCCCTCTGGTTCCCAGGCCAAGGCAGGACATGTCCCCAGAGGACGATCAAACAATGAGACTGACCTTACTCACGGCCTTGGCCACTTGTGTGGCTCCGCCAGTGGAAACCAAGACGGGTATGAGGAGCGGCCATCGGCCCACAGTGAACCCCAGGAGGAGATGGGGGTTACTGGCGAGTCCACAGGGTCAGGGGCCCAGCAGCCTCATAGAAATAGTGTTAGCGAGGAGGCTAACAGAGACCGCAGGTCGCCTAACAAGACTGACTACCCTTACAAGAAGTCAGCACTTTAACACCTGGGGAGGAGTGGGGGTTGAGTCGTCAATATGGAAAAGTGGGGGAAATTACCCTCCTCTGTCATGGACAGCAAAGAACTAATGAGTGTGTGAAGGGGTGGCTAATGATTTATATTTATAGATTGTGTGTGTAAGTATACCACCTCCTCCAGCCCTCCCTTTATGACATAGTGCTGTCCTCACCTCACCTCACGTCTCCTCTGATTGCTACAGATAAGCAGCGTCAGGTCTGTAGGTTAGAGAAACAGAGGTGACTGTAGTGTTGCTGTCAGATTTGTTGAATTGAAGCTTGCTGAAGCCAACCTCGGTGCTGCAGTTTTACAATATCATTCCAGCAGTACTGTTTAGGAGGGGTTTTGCCTATTTTCCTTGAGCCTTGTTGCACACAGAGGTTTGTTGTAACCTCTTAGTTGTGGGAGTCAGGAATGAAGATCATATCATTACGATCATAACAACGATGTGTTATGATCGTAACAATTGTGTAATATAGCTCAAATATGTGCTGAGGACGTGTGATATACATAAGGACTGTAGTCATCAGCATATACTTTACCTGGGAGATATATACCTAGGATCTCAATATAAACTAGTGAACACCAGCACATAGCTCAAATAAGCGTTATCCTCATGATAAAATCATGTGAAAACATGTCCGTATTTTCTTGCTCCTCTCATTTGTATTTCCTCTCTCTTCCTGTAGCATTCCTCCAGTACGTACCTCACCTGATTGGTTACATTTGATTTCCCCTTCCTGGTGATGAGTACTAGGCTCAGGCTGGTTCGGATCAGACAGGAAGTAGGTCTGTGGAGGCTGCCATTGTTCTCTCTGGATACCGCTGTTGTCTTTTGGGTCATTGTTTGTGTCCAGCACTCACCAGTGCTGCTTCTGCACAGTCTCTGGCTTTTATATTCTCACAAAAGCATGAGCCTAGGATTTTCAGAACGAGACAGGAGGGTGAGGGCATAGGTTCATGACTGAGGTACACAGGGAAAGATAAGGGTGCCATGGCAACTGTTGTACAGTGGTGTGTGATTGAACGCACTAGTCAGGAGGTGTTTGTATTCAGCTGAACGTGTGTGTGGTTGTATGTGTGTGTAATTACGTACTCCCAGGGTACTGTTTAAACAATATCAGTTCTGTAGACTCAGTATCCATCTTTAATCAGGTCTGTATTTACATATCAACACAAGGCTCTGAGATGATTAACCAGAGACCGACCATAGAATGGTATGGTCAATATGCTTGAAACCACCTTGCTCTTTCAATGGAATTAACTATTGGAAGCCTTAATCCACTTTTTGAAGTGACCAAACAAGCGTGATGCCACCACTGTCTCTCCTAGATGTTGGTGTGACTTTTCTGTTCACCCTCTAAACACACACTCCATTCCATGTCCTTAGTCTAATGTTCATTTTGGTTGTTCCCATGTACTACTTGACCACCACCACGCCACCTTTTGGCCAATCCTGGACCTCCAAAGACCTGCTCTTTCTATCTCCCTGCTATCAGAGGTTATGGCATACTGCATGAGAGCTACCGGACCTGTTGCTACAGAAAACCAAAGTGCACACATCAGAGCCTGTAAGATCAGCCACACCTGTCTCACCTATGACAAACTAACAAACTGTAGGAACAATCCATTTCACATGTGAACAGGGAGAGAGGGGAATATGAACACATTAATTTAGAACAAAAGGGATCCAAAACACCTAAATCATTCTTAAGTAAATAAAATTGTATGGCCTCCAACACCTGCATTCTACCATTCAGAAATCCCGAGCATTGCCTGTAAATAATCATTTGAAATACTGTACAACAGAAATCCTTGTAATTATTACATCTTAGGGGCTTTAGATTAATTATTCAGCTGTTTTGTAGCTGTGGAGGACTTCAGTGTGAAGTTACACATTTCACCTAGAAAGGATAGTCAGACTCAGATTTATTTTATTTGTGTTCTTAAATGTTTTGTTTTAGGGAATGTGTTTAATATTGTTATTGGTGTGGAATACCATGATTGTGTAGATTTTATACATTTTAGATGATCTGTAGATATTCGCTCTGCCATGTAGTAATGAAGTTGCCGAGCAGAAAAATATTTTTCCCATCCAGTTTGCCTCTAAGGGAAAAAATGCAAAACTTCAGATTCCTCATGTTCATGTTGGTTAGTTGCTTTATTTTCCAGGACAGTGTTCCCATTGAATAAAAAACCTCCACATTCTCTCTTTGCTCTTTGCTGTAGAAGTGAGTGCCTTCCCCTGCCAGAAACTGGGCTTTTGTTGGAGAAGTGACTTTGATATCCTATGCAAGCCTTTTCTACAAGCTTACCAACTTGCATCAAATAGTCCTTTGTAAAAACTCATGTAGCAAATTCTGTTTGCATAGTGTAGTTTTTTTTTTTGTACCTTTGAAAATTGAACCCTCTGGAACTGTGATTGGTTATTTGTTGAGAAGTTTATAATCAAACAGGTACTTCGTACTGGTTTGATATATATATATATAAACACTTTCGATTCCTGTACTAAGTTGTATTTAGTTTCACTGGTTCTATTTTTCTACTGTTACCTCAAAAGGTGCATAACAGTGATGAACTTGGGCATCTTGAAATAAACTGCTTCAATATAATTATGGACTGTGTTAAGTCATGGAGTACAACTTCGAGTAACAATGAGTCAGGCATCTAAGAAGTACCTTTGTCACGTTTGCAAAGGTACAAGGCGCAGAGCTGTGGTGAAAAAACATTCCATTTATTATCAAACCAAAACAACAAAAGGAGAGAATGCGACCATGAACTGGTGTGCACAAGTGCAAACACAAAAATCAAAGAACTTAATTAGGATCCCCAATTAGAGACAATGCAGCACAGAACCCCGGAGCTGGTCTGGACACCGGTTCCGGACTGGACACAGGCGCCGAGGTAGGCTCCGACCCGGGAGCTGGACTGGTTGCCGGAACCGGGGCAGAGGGAGGTTCCGACCTCGGAGCAGGACTGGACACCAGTCCCAGACTGGGAACCGGCGCAGAGGGAAGCTCCGACCTCGGAGCTGGACTTGAACACCGGTCCTGGACTGGGCACCGGCGCAGAGGACGACTTCGGCTCTGGAGCGGGGCTGGCGACTCTGGCTCTGGAGAGGTGCAGGTGACCGGTCCTGGACAGGGCACCGGTATAGCAGGCGGCTCCGGCTCTGTTGAGGGCCTGGGGAGTAACTTCCATACCTCTGGGGAGTTCCCCCTCTGTCCAACCCTGCTCGGTCCCGTGGTGGTAGGTTTTTCTGTCACGGTTGCAATGATACAGGACCCGAGGCGCAGAGCTGTGGTGAAAAAACATTCCATTTATTATCAAACCAAAACAACAAAAGGAGAGACCGCGACCATGAACTGGTGTGCACAAGTGCAAACACAAAAACAGACCACACAGGTGGGAAATCAAAGAACTTAAATAGGAAACATCCAGTATGTGATCATTTGATGTTGTCACTGGCATTCCTGTTAATTAAACATTTGAGCGTACCCTGTGACGTGATTCTGTGGCTACTTGTCATCCAAATAACAGAAGGTTGTCAGGACCTGACTAGAGAGTTCTAGTGGACTCTTATGTTCAGTTTGTTTTTGGTCCCCAATTAGAGAAAATGCAGCACAGCTGCCTCTAATTGGGGACCAAAAACAAACTAAAATGCCAGTGACAACATCAGATGATCACATACTGGATCTGTTTCAGTATGAATGGCAATGCATCATCGTCAGGTGTCACATTATTATGAAAGTCGAATGACAACTTAGACTTAATGGACCTAATGACTAAAATGACTAGATTCCATCAGCATCTCTCCAAGCCTGCTAACAGCATGCTACTTGCATGGTCCGTCAGCTTCACATAAGACATGGAACGCCATTTGAAATCCTTGGAGAACCATTCGAGAACAACCTTTTTTAGCAAAACTTCATCAATCTTATTTTATAGCAGCATTGTTATTTAAAGCAGAAGGTGTTTCGTGGATAGAACTGTTTTGCTATGAACTCAAAATAACATAACAATAAAAATTGCACAAGTAGACAACAGGACACTGTGGGGCAGAATGACATCAGCTGTTCATCTGCCGCCTCTTATTCATCAGCTCCACAAAGAACTGGTGGATGGCTTCTGCTGTGATGACCTGAGAGGGTCATGGAGGAGTGGTTCAATGGGGGTTAGATGTGAAAGACCAAAGTAGTAGGTCTGCAGTGCTTGTTTTGCTTTTCAGCTACTCATTCAAGTGCTGACGAGTCAAGTAACCTATGGACTGCTGCTCATAGATTTTGGTTTCTTATGCTGTGTTCATGTGCTCCCAGAATGATTGGAAACATTCTGGAACTATCGGCAGACATTTTGTCCTCAGTAAACAAACATACAGCACCTCACCTTTGCTTCATCAGCAATCTGCTGTAGGAAAGCCATCAGTTCAGTCTGCGTCTCATTAAACTCAGAGATAGAAGGAACAACATCTTACGGTAAACAATCTCCAGTTGCTCAACGCGGTCCAGAGTACTCAGGCCTGACATAAGCAGACTGGAGTCTAGCAGTTCATTGCTCAATAGTGCCTCGGTTCTCGTAGGCCAGGACAGTGTCTGACTCATCCAGCAGGCTCTTTGAGCAGAAATGCCAAACGTATTCAATGGAAACAGCTCTCTACCTTTATCCAATCCAAAGGGCTGAGACTACAATGTGCTGAATGGCCCGTAAAGTCTATCATTACCTAATACAGTACATCCCAATAAAACGGTTAGCTACAGCATCAAATAGCTAAAAACAACAGTGGCTGTACTGTGCTTTGAATCAGTCATGGCAAAACACACAATCTCAAGAGAGAAGCATCTTTAGTGACCCACCTTGCAGCTGACGCAGGTGAACAGCTTGGCTCTCCAGTGGTTAGGCCAGAATACAGCCCCTTCCCTAGCTCTCTCCAGGCCATGTGTTTTCAGCTCCCTCAGCCTGCAGTACACAGTATTGATCTGGCTCTTCACAGGAAGACCTGTCATCTCCTGGTGAGTCCGTTTACAGGCAGCCCTCCCATTCTGGACAGAAAACAGCAAGGGAGATAACATGCATTACATCTTGGGCTTTTTATGATTGTGTTACTGGAGAACGAGAAGGAAGAGAGGGACCAACAAATATTGTTAAAAAATATATATCAATAAATAACACCCAGCGAAGGCGACACTGGTGACACACATAAGCTCTCTGAAAGGAGTTGACCCGATGAGAGGGTGGGCTGATGAAATCAGTCATGTTTACAGTAAGTGGAGCTGTGAAGCCTGGCCAAGCTAGTCCCCAGAGCAGGGGAATCAGTGCACCATGGATCATTTCTCCCCTAATTACCCAGAGGAGAGGGCAGCCAGGCAGGCAGCAAACTGGAACAGGAGTCCAGTCTGCATCTACCCAATAAATTACCCTCCAGCGCCATCTGCCTGAAGTCTGGTGACCTGCACTGCAAATCACTTACCAAATAGCTGAGTGGATGACTTGAATAATGCATGAATTGGTTTAGCAGGCAGTGTTAACCAAATGTCTGCTTAAGTATAGACGTGTTTATGTTGGCCTTCAATGGAAGGCAGAAGTACAGTACAGAAAAACTAAAAATTCCTCTCCTCCCTCACTGCCCCCAAAAATGTATAATATGGTCCCCATCCTTACAGTAAACAATCTCCAGTTGCTACACATGGTCCACAGTACTCAGGCCTGACAAGAGCAGACTGTTGAGACTAGCAGTTCCTTGCTAATCGGGTGATGCAGACGGCCCAGCCATCTACGACGTACATGCCAGGCGGTGTCTGAGAAAGGCACGGAAAATTGCCAGAGGTTTCAGCCACCTGATACATGGACGGTTCTCCATGCTCCCGTCGGACTGACGGTACCGGTGCATCAAGGCTCAGACCAGCAGACTCCTAAACAGCTTCTATCCCCCGGCCATAAGACTTTTAAATCACTAACAACTACTGCTCCCCCTCACACCTATGCTGCTGCTAAAATAATTATTTATTTGATATATTACTAGCATTATGCTGCTGTTCATTGATTACCATTAGTAACTTATTCTAAAATGTATTAAATACATTTTATTCCTCATCAATCTACACACATTTTTATTAAAAATCCAAAACAGAAATGCCTTATTTACATAAGTGTTCAGACCCTTTGCTATGAGACTCAAAATTGAGCTCAGGTGCATCCTGTTTCCATTGATCATCCTTGAGATGTTTATACAACTTAATTGGAGTCCACCTGTGGTAAATTCAATTGATTGGACATGATGTCTATATAAGGTCCCACAGTTGACAGTGCATGTCAGAGCAAAAACAAGCCATAAGGTCGAAGGAATTGTCCATAGAGCTCAGAGACAGGATTGTGTCGAGGCACAGATCTGGGGAAGGGTACAGCATTGAATATCCCCAAGAGCACAGTGGCCTCCATCATTCTTAAATGGAAGACGTTTGGAACCACCAAGACTTTTCCTAGATCTGGCCGCTCAGCCAAACTGAGCAATCGGGGGAGAAGGGCCTTGGTCAGGGAGGTGAAAAGAATGGAAAATGGAGCAAAGTAGTGTACAGTGATGAGAATGTCACTTCATATCTTGTAAGAGTACGGTTTGTAAATGAGGAGCAGTTGATCGAATTACCAATCTTGAGAAATCCATTTGAGATATCCAAACTGGTGGAGAGAGTGCTGGGTAGAGTGAAGGATGTGAGGATCACGAGAGGCAGGCATCTGAGGATCAGAAGAAACGTGTGTTGCGTCTCACCTGATTTGATCAGGCAGTGGTGGAAAAAGTACCCAATTGTCATACTTGAGTAAAAGTAAATATATCTTAATAGAAAATGACTCAAGTGAAAGTCACCCAGTAAAATACTACTTGAGTAAATGAGGGCGAGTTAAGTGAAGTGAAGTGGAAGGTGTGGTGAAGAACTCTGAGCCCGAGCCTTGCATCAATGGACATGATAAAGAAGAATCTGGTCCAGTAGGAGTAACATGTTTGGATCCTTGCTTTTTGGCGGATCCATTGGTGGTTTCAGGGTGGGTGGAAAATGAGTTATGTGCAGTTGAGTCAGTGAAGGTAACTCGTAGTGGGCTTATGATATTTGTGTGTGTTTCTTCTAACCAGAGTTTCTTCACGCAAGATCGGTTTCTTGTTTTGCTCTTAGGAACAGGGCGCCTTTGAAAGGAGTGATTACTGGGGTAGTGGTAAATGTGAAGGTGGACCATCTGAAGGGGAAGATTCCCGGCTCGTCGTATGCAGGGTGCCGTGAGTGGTGAAACAGAAGAGTCCAAAGTCTGTGATCATGCTTTTTTTTTTATTTGCATACAATGTACACTTCCTTGAGTTGAAAGCCATATACGGGAACCTTTTAACCCTTTGGACAAAGGCATTTGTATCTAACCTGACCTGTAGATGCACTGCACTCTAGTGCTTGAGAGACAAATCCAGCTTCACCTTTACCAGCAGATGGCGCAATGGTAGTGCCAAAATCCTAGAAACAGTCGAACTTTTGAACGATAATATCCATTCTGTATCAGGTTTAAAGCTAGAATCCCTAATTGAAACAATAAAGTGCCCACCCTGCTTGTGTTTTGGTAAGCATGTGTTTTGAAAAAAAGATGAGGGATGGGCCTGGACTCAAGGAATGTAACTGCTCTCATAATCATAGACAGAGAGCTATGGGTGCAAGGATGACAGTGCCACCGTCACAGCCCGCTACCAAGGACTGTGGGCTCACCTTCTCAGCGGCTGACGTGAGTAAGACATTTAAGCGTGTTAACCCTCGCAAGGCTGCTGGCCCAGATGGTATCCCTAGCAACGTCCTCAGAGCATGTGCAGATCAGCTGTATGTTGTCCCCACATGCTTCAAGATGGACACCATTGTCCCTGTACCTAAGAAAGCAAAGGTAACTGAACTAAATGACTATCGCCCAGTAGCACTCACCTTTGTCATCATGAAGTGCTTTGAGAGACTAGTCAAGGATCATATTATCTCCACCTTACCTGCCATCCTAGACCCCCTTCAATTTGCTTACTGTCCCAATAGATCCACAGATGATGCAATCGCCACCACATTACACTCGGCTCTATCCCATCTGGATAAGAGGCATACCTATGTAAGAATGCTGTTCATTGACTATAGCTCAGCATTCAACACCATAGAACCCTCCAAGCTCATCACCAAGCTCGAGGCCCTGGGTCTGAACCTCGCCCTGTGCAACTGGATCCTGGACTTCCTGACGGGTCGCCCCCAGGGGGTGGGGGTAGGAAACAACACCTCCTCCTCGCTGATCCTCAACACTGGAGCCCCACAAGGGTAGGTGCTCAGCCCCCTCCTGTACTCCCTATTCACCCATGACTGCGTGGCCAAGCATGCCTCCAACTCAATCATCAAGTTTGCAGACGACACAACATTAGTAGGCTTGATTACCAACAATGATGAAACGGCCTACAGGGAGAAGGTGAGGGCTCTGGGAGTGTGGTGCCAGGAAAATAACCTCTCAATCAACGTCAGCAAAACTAAGGAGATGATCGTGGACTTCAGGAAACAGCTGAGGTCGCATCCCCCGATCCACATCGATGGGACCGAAGTGGAGAAGGTTGAAAGCTTCAAGTTCCTCGGCATACACATCACTGACAAACTGAAATGGTCCACCCACACAGACACTCAAAACCCTCACAAACTTCTACAGATGCACAATTGAGAGCATGCTGCCGGGCTGCATCATCGCCTGGTACGGCAACTGCACCGCCCATAACCGCAAAGCTCTCCAGAGGGTGGTGCGGTTTGCCCATCGCATTACTGGGGGCAAACTTCCCGCCCTCCTGGACACCTACAGCACCCATTGCCACAGGAAGGCCAAAAATATCATCAAAGACATCAACCACTCGAGCCACTGCCTGTTCACCCCGCTATCATCCAGAAGGCGAGGTCAGTACAGGTGCATCAAAGCTGGAACCGATAGACTGAAAATCAGCTTCTATCTCAAGGCCATCAGACTGCTAAACAGCCATCACTAAAACACCAGAGGTGGCTGCCTATAGACACTGATTAGAAATCACAGGGCAGTTTAAGGAATAGAACACTAGCCACTTTAATAATGTATTTGCATCACTCATCTCTTTGTATTAATTGCACTCTACACTATGCTACAGTAACTAGTCACTCAATTGTGGGTACATATTGCATCACCCATCTCATATCTATATACTGTATTGTATTCTATACTATGCCACCGACTGCTAGACAACCATCTCTAACACATCAGAGACTGCTGCCTATAGACATACTGTAGATTAGAAATCACCGGCCACTTTAAGGAAATGAAACACTAGTCACTTTAATAATGTTTCCGTATCTTGCACTACTCATGTTTAAACTGTACACTATACTATTCTTCGGTATCTTAGTCACTTAATTGTGTTGACATTCTGCATACTATAAAGCTTCCAATGCCCCCTGACATTTATGTATATATTCTCAATCTATTCCTTACTTAGATGTATGTGTATTTAGGTATATGTTGTGAAACTGTTAGATATTACTTGTTAGATATTACTGCACTGTCGGAGCTAGAAGCACAAGCATTTCGCTACACCCGCAATAACATCTGCTAACCAGCTGTATGTGACCAATCAATTTGATTTTATTTGATTTTGATTTGATTTAAAGGCAGGTGTTAGGGGGATTTGAGACATGCAGTCCAAATAGAATGGGCTTCATTACAAAAGTGCACTTGTTTTTCAGTGGTAGTAAGAATTCCCACATATTACCAAAAAATACAAGACCACTTTCACTTTAAGGGTAAAGTATTTCTTGCTGCCACCTAGGGGAGCTGTTGTTGAAGCTGACGTGCTTTTTTCTTTTCATTGAGGGTAGAAAAAAACTCCCTGTTTGACAGCAAACTGGAAAAGATTAGCGTCATGTCAGCAACATTGAGACTTCCGGTTTTCCGATTTTGCCTTGAAAATTATCAATCATTTTTGCAGCTTTACATAGTGCATAATGTTAAAATAATATTTAAAAAATCTAAACTAAAGAGAATGACTACTTTATATAAGATACATAATATAAGATGGCGCACATTGATACATGTTTGGAGTTTAAGTAAATGTATGTAAATAACATAATATTTTACAGACCCTATTGATGTAGCACTAGAGTCTATATATGGTGTTATTTCTTGGATGATTGTACTCCACCCATTCCATTGGCCCCATATTTTCTTATAGAGAAAAAACGATTCTATGAGCCGATGTAAAAGTGGGGTGGGGAGTGCTCAGTAGGGTCTGTAGAATGTATATATGGTGTAAATTAATGTGGCTTTGAATGATACGGAGTGTTGCTGGCCATTTACTCCACCCATTCCGTTGGTAATATTCTTACTACCACAGAAAAACAAGTACACTTTTGTAATGAAGCCCATTCTATTTGGACTGCATGTCTCAACTACCCCTAACAACTGTATTTAAAGCTAGAATCCTTAGTTTCTACGTACATTTTTTGATTTTTTATTAATTATATATATCTGCCAAAATAAAATAAACATCAACATAAAGTGTCTTAGGGCGTTGGGCCACCACGAGCCAGAACAGCTTCAATGCACCTTGGCATATATTTTACAAGTGTCTGGAGCTCTACTGGGGAGATGCAACACCATTCTTCCACTAGAAATTCCATCATCATCGTACGTTATTGATAGTGGTGGAAAACGCTGTCCCGGGCGCCGCTCCAGAATCTCCCATAAGTGTTGAGATGGATCTGGTGACTGAGACGGACATGATATATGGTTTACATCGTTTTCGTGCTCATCAAGGCTACAAGGACACGATTGACAACAGGTTTTTCATTTCTGAATTCCTGAAAATTAGGGCAAGGTTAAGGTAAGGGTCAGTTTGAGGTTTTAGCTGTCGGTTTAAACGTCAACTGTGTCCCGTCTCCCCAGCAAGCCAGCTAACTGTATGCATGGTTGTTTAGGGTGCACGCGCTAGGGCTACATAAAGGGGCTCTACTCGAGGCTGAGCGCGCTCAGTCAGGTAAGATCGGAGAGAAGACCCCACGCGCAGTGCTTGGTCACAACTTCAAATTGAAACTACCAGCCGAACGGAGAATGGACAGCTAGCTATCAGGCTAGCTAGCTAGGTGAAATTCAAGAAGGACTAGCTGCTTGCTATACATTACAAAAAAAACCGTATTTTTATGGATTTATTCCGAAATATATCTCTGGATTTGCTTCTCCTGTAGCTTTGTCACCACGCTAGCGAATGTATTTAGAAACCACATTCTAGCTAGCTATCTAATTCCTTGCTTTATTTGGTGCATCTAAATATTTACGTTAGTCTATTTTCGGAAATACAGCTAGCCTATCGGGTGGTTGTAGGGGGCGGGGGGCTTTTGGTGAACGTTCATTTAGGTAGCTAACAGTCATTTGAAATTCAGTCAAATGTATCTAGCGCTGGAATAACTGGGCATTATTGTTGTGGCTAGTAGCTTGCTACTGTTGAAGCTTTGCCAGTCAATTTAATGGTTATGACTAACTAGCTAAATTAGTACGTCCTGTTTCCTCACATGGCCAGGCTAAATTGTAATTTCTCTCTCCCCTCAAGGTTCGTGTGGGACGACAGTTTCCTGTTTTCGCCAGTGTCCAGGTTGAGTCGACCGTAACATCTGGATTGAGAACATACCGGAGGTGGAGATGCAGACTTTTTTGAAAGGCAGAAGAGTGGGTTACTGGCTCAGCGAGAAGAAGATGAAGAAGCTCAATTTTCAGGCCTTTGCTGATTTGTGCAGGTAGGCCAACGTTATGTGATGACAACAATGTAGCTACTTGTGGTTACATTTCAGTCTACTGTACAGTAGTTACAAGTGTCTTTCAATCCCTGATTACTTGTCTTGATTGCTGGTTGTTCATTCTGGCCTACTGTGTGTGTGGCAACGCCCCAACGTTTTAAAAGGAGTAAACTGAGGTTTTCAGATTGGCGGAGTAAATAAGTGACTGTCGGATATGTTTTAGATACGATGGTTTTGACTGTCATCTCATTAATCCCATTCTCTCTGTGACCTGTATCCTTTTAAGAGGCATATTTATTTAAATTGGTCCTTTTCATGGTTGCTTCAGTCTCTCATGTTAGAGATGTGGTCTCCATCTGCCTGCATTTGACTCTCTTGTGTTTAGTGTTGCACGCTATACTGAAACTTCAGAACTTTTTTTTTTTATACTAGAACATTATAATAAGTGGTACTAGAATTTGTGTTACTTTCGGTAGTTCTGTCAAATGTGGATCAGGTGAGTCTATCAGCGCATCCGACTTCTTATTACAGTGCGCACTGTGCCTGCTCCACTTACTCATTGGTAGCCTGCACTGGTATGGTAGCCTGCACTGGTAGTCTGGGCTGCTTCATGTTAACTCCCCACTCATGCTGCACGGAAGTTAACACACTTGAATAATGCGACACGGCATGTAGAAATGTTCAAACTGTTAGTTATTGTTTGCAAAACAATGTCCATACAAGCTAGAACCTTTAATAATGGAATAAACTTTTTTAACTGGAAGCTAACTTTCATTTCTAGCTGACAACAAAGGCTAACACCAATTCACTACCCTAGTACTTTGTGATAATATGCAAACCATAACTCAATATATGCTGATTTCAAAGCTGATTGGCAACAACTTTTTGGATTTCACTTATTCAGTCTTTCTCACCTCTCTCCCAAAGTTAAATATTGCCTCAGCCTGCCTTGTGATTTACGTCGTCACTGGTTAGAGACATCTTTATAAAAGAAGCTACTTCAATGCAAATGTTGATCAGTACAATAAAATAAGTCCCAAATGGAAGGGAAACTGTTTGTCATCTGGAGCACCGCTAAATCAGCCAAAACAAGTTCAATAACTCAATGCATGCACACACTCTTATTGAATATGCATTCACCTGTATTGTGGATAGGCCTAGGCTACATCTTAAATTACCCAGTTTATCAATAGATTTACCATTAAAATAAATGAAAGTCAAATTGATTCACTAATGCATACATGGCAATAAAAAACAAAACAATGCAATTGTATTGATGTTGATCTCAAGATGCTCAATGATTGAACAGAGCACTAGCTGACTTTCTGTCTGGATCAAGTGCCATTCTGTGACTGGATGATATGCATTTCTTTTGCCTTTTGTATAAAACATTTTTTATGGAGTATCTTGATGGTATCAAGTATTGTTATACTAAACCTGGTGTAGTCGGGTATTGTGACAACACAACTGATGTGTGTCTGTTTGGCATTTGAGTCCCCCTTGAAGCACAGTTAATTAGGCCTCTGTGATGTGAGAATTACACTGTCTCTGTGTGATGCTGCGTTCTGTCTGTTTTGGCATGGAAGAGTTGTGGCACAGTAGCGTGGAGGAGGCTCTCACCATTTTGTACTTTGAGTACTCCGTGAGAGAGATGGCTGAATTTTCCTAGCTGTGTCTATGCCTTAATGAAACCATTAGACCACCATAGTGTTATATCATACACACTTTTAGCTATTAAAGTATCTCTTCCTGTCATTTACCTGTACAGTTTGTGTAACCATGCACGTTTTCACTTATCTGTAAATATAACTGTATACTTACCTGTACAACTAATTTAACCATGCAAAATGTTCACTTACCTGTTCATTTAGCCAGTCTGTCTATTAAGTAAACTATTATTACCCTTGCTCATATCATACGCATTTTTAGCTGCCATCGACCTGTATAGTTAACCATCCAACATCCACCAATGTATAGTGTACATATTCAGCCAACCACCCATACTATGCAATGTCTTTTTATAGCTTTCCATTGCACTCCAGATATCTTGTATTTCTATACTTTTTCATACTGCCGCTCTATGTATCATGTACCGTGTATCTGTCTTTTGTGTACTTTCGTTGTGGCATCTTGCACCTGCCCTGTGTTTTGTTGTAGCTGCTTGACAATGACATTTCCCCCCGGGGGATCAATAAAGTATCTATCTATCTATCTATCTATCTATCTATCTATCTATCTATCTATCTATCTATCTATCTATCTATCTATCTATCTATCTATCTATCTATCTATCTATCTATCTATCTATCTATCTATCTATCTATCTATCTATCTATCTATCTAGGCCTTCGTGTTACGCCAGTAGATGGGGGAGGAGCAACTTATTTGTATATGGTGGGTGCAGTTTGTGGCTCGAGTTGCCTCTAACCAGAGGCGTGTTAGGTTTGTGAAACCAGAGCAACTGGAATTCGTAATTTGTAAAATAGGTTCTTGGCCTTCCTGCGCTACCTGGTGTTGTAGATGTCCAGGACAGCAAGCAGTGTGCACCAAATGGTGCGTTGGGCTGAGTGTACCATCCCTGTAGAGCCTTGCAGTCAGCGATGGTGGCGTACCAGGCTGTGATGAAGCCTGATATTATGCTCTCGACGGTGCTCCTGTAGAACTCGTGAGGGCCCTCGGGGACAGGCTAAATTTTATATAAGGTGTCGTAAAGTGGGGCAGGGATTGCATTGGATTTCCTCAGCAGACTGACTGTGTGAACCCTGTCTGCTGATGAACAAAGAGTGCTGTATTTGGTATCAACAAGCAGGGATGGGACCCACAACACGCTTGCCAACTAGCTTAACCAATGCTACCTCGATCTGTTGCCTGTGTTTTAGGAATGTCACACTCAAAGCCCATGAGAAAATACTTAAAGGGCAGATGATGTGAAATTACAGAACCATTTTAGAGCTCTAGGTGATTCAACAAGGTTGGGGTTCGCGCTCTCTTTCTGCGGGTTATGTAGAATATTTTTGCAGTGTATATTCGCTCTGCTGATAGTAGTCGTAGTGGACAGGGTTCACACATTTTCTCAAGTTGGTACTTGAAAAGTACTTGAATTAAAATGAGAGAACAGAAAATTATCAAATATGTTAATACAAAAAATATTAGAAATGTATTGGTTTTGCAAATGAATTTCCAAGCAGACTTGAGTTTTATTTTTTTTCAGTCAGGCAGATACAGAACTGACTGATTAGGCAATGCCAAATGTCACATCTAACTAAAATGTCAGGCAAATGTAGATTCAATCCTGCCTGGCAGGATATTGATGTTTATGAATGGGTTTTTCCAGACCCAACCAGGGATGTAGTGGAGGGTAAACGCTGTTTACACACCTTTTTTATTTGTGAAGTGGCGTTTACTCAGTTTTATTTTATTAATTATCGTTAACCCAATTATAGCGTTCCCAGCGTTCTTAATCTGAGTTATAATTGCGTGCGCCTACCTCTGCAAACAAATGGAATTCTGAATGATTCATGTATGCTCATTGTTCGCCTGCTCCCCGGATTTACCTTGATAGCAGCACATTCATTCATCACTCTGTCCAACAGGAAACTTCACCCACAACAGGTCGAGAGGTGAAACAAACTACCTCAGCCCAGACCTACAGTGGCAAGTAGCAGAGAGACGCCACTGACAGTGGAAATCATATTAACATCCCTTGACTCCTTCCGTGTCAACAGACATCCCCCAAACAATTGTATAATAGGATCAGAAATTGATGGTCCTTGAAAATAAATATGAATGCTTGAAAAAGTCATTGAATTTGACTTGCCACTGTCTGTACAAACCCTGACTGGATTTTCACCTTGCAAGCGGGCTGATAAAGCAACCCGATTGAGCCAGTACAGATTACGACGATGTAATCCACCAAACATTTTTAATCTCTTCATAACACTCCAACCAAATTACTCCCTTTGGAGGATGGCTCGGGTGTAATATGTTAGGCTATAGGGAGGGGTGAGGATGTGCTGTTATGGATGGTGGGTGGGCGGGCCAGGGATGGGTTTGGGTTAGTTGTAGGAACAATCAAATGTTCTTGGTCTTGCTACTCTCTTGGAAAATATAGTTCAGGAGAGTGACAGGAACAATTTGTCATGTAGTAGTAGGTCATGGGTTACTATTTGCTGTACTGTCAACTCCACACATTTTTACCACACCAAGGTCAAATGTTGGTTTAGAGTGTGCATGGTGGCATTGGCCTAACATACACACCCTTCATGGTTGATGCTAGCTGTAGTTCATGTTGCGGTCAATGGCCTAGAGTAGATAATTTCAGGTTGACAAAGAGAAAATGTGTGTCTATAGTAGGAATTCCTGTCTTTTCATTATCTGGTCACACAATCACTTACACCTCAGGTGAGCTGTCTCTCCTAGTTCTTCTTTTGTAGTGGGTTTTCACTGCAGTGTGCTTCTTGAAAAATACCAAAGGTCTTATTTGAAGAAGAGGAAGAAGGAAGAAAGCCACATCCTTATTATCTACTTCAGTTCCTGAATTTGGGCTAGATCTGCTTTTTCATTTGCGCATACACAGTGCAGAACACTATGCAACTATCGAGCCAAGGTATCTCTGTAGTATTTCTGCTGTGACATTGGAATTATAAACTTAGCTCTCCAGCGTTGGTGTTATCATTTCGTGTTACACATTAAGAGTAAGCTCCATGCTCACCCACATGAGGGGAAATCAAGTTGTGGTAGTTTATCCATTAGCACAATTGGCTCAATCTCCTAGTCACTAATTGCTGTATTTAATTGAAGTTTATATATACAAAATAATATTGCTAACCACATTTATTTTCATATGCACCTAAAAGGTTTATGACACAATCATTTTGTGTTAGATCAATGTCTGTTTAACCAGTAGAGTACGTCTGTCCCCAACAGCTGCCTAGACTATTCAGCCCTCCCCACAAGAGTGCATCTGGGACACTGAGTGTTACAAAATGGAGGTGGTCGTGTTGAGCTGTCTGGGCCAGCTGGTTGTGGGGAGATCCCCGCTGGTCAGAGACAAGGTGTGTTGACGCTGTTGACGTAAAGGACTCCTGCTTTAATGACCTTTCATAAGCTTGCAGAACTGTTTACCTTTATTAGGGAAATGAAATTACCCCCTGCCTCTGGACACAAGGGAAGCTCTGTCATTTCCTCCTGTCAGGACCGGGTTAGGGTGATCTCTCACTTTGTATGCACACACAGGGGAATGGAATAAAGAAAGCAGCTTTTACATCTGTTTTGGGACTAGTGTTCCCCTGACCTCTCACCTTCCTGCCATCCTATTGGCTTGATGGATAATTTGTTGTTGTGTACATGAACTAGTGTGTGTGCTTTTGTATGACATTGTTTAAATTTGTGATTTGTACGAGAGAGTGTTAAAAGCCGACATCGCCCTGCCCTATCAACTACTTTCTCAAGGCCAAACAAAAAGCTTGGCCTTGGCAACTCTTCTTGACTTTTTAGTCTTCCCTCCTTTTATCGCATGGACCAGGCAACTATATGAGAGGGCCGCCAATCTCAATCTCTGAGCTAGGCTGAAACCAACGACCCCAGTCACACCCCATGAAACAAGCCGGCTGCAGTATTAAATATCCACATTGTTGTAAATCAGTGAATGGCTTCTCCACTGTTACCATGGGGTGTGACCTTGGCGCAACTGTGTGTGTGTTTTTGTTCTTGTAAAAGATTTGGCAAGTAATTGGTGTAGTAGGGTTTGTTTTACCCCTAGGCTATTGGCCTATGATTTGGAATACTTTTAGAGTTTATTTTTGTTGACCATTTTTTACCTACTATTGAGTGATGTGAACCTCCGATGCTTTTAGTAGTCTCATTAAATGCTCCGTTATTTCAGCTACATAGAGCGAGGACCCCACACTCGGAGAACCCAGTCTCACTGAGGCCTGTCAGCACTATAATCTCACCAGCTCTGTGGAAGATGCCATGTCTCTTCCTGTTTGCGTTTGGACCTCGTGCTTTCATAATGGAGAAATATTTAATCTATACAACAGCTACCATCGAACCAGCAGGTTTCTACATGTCCCATCACCCTCTCTGCCTTAGAAGCGTGCCCAAGACCAGCTGTTAGCTGTGGTATATTGGCCATATACCACACCCCCTGTACCTCATTGCTTAAATATGGACCATGCATAGGCTAAATCAGGGTAAGGCAACACTGTTGTTCCTGGAGTGCCACAGGTACTGCAGGATTTTGTTCCAATATGTTATTGGGCTCATTTCTGGAGTTGAAAATTATTACGCTGACACTATCTAAAATATGTTTCATTCATTTGGGAGCAGAATGTCCTTTTCATCAGAACTGGGCTTCTCAGTCCTTATACATACAGTGGGGAGAACAAGTATTTGATACACTGCCGATTTTGCAGGTTTTCCCACTTACAAAGCATGTAGAAGTCTGTAATTTTTATCATATGTACTCTTCAACTGTGAGTGACGGAATCTAAAACAAAAATCCAGAAAATCACATTGTATGATTAAGTAATTCATTTGCATTTTATTGCATGACATAAGTATTTGATACATCAGAAAACCAGAACTTAATATTTGGTACAGAAACCTTTGTTTGCAATTACAGAGATCATACGTTTCCTGTAGTTCTTGACCAGGTTTGCACACACTGCAGCAGGGATTTTGGCCCACTCCTCCATCCAGATCCTTCAGGTTTCGGGGCTGTCGCTGGGCAATACGGACTTTCAGCTCCTTCCAAAGATTTTCTATTGGGTTCAGGTCTGGAGACTGGCTAGGCCACTCCAGGACCTTGAGATGCTTCTTACGGAGCCACTCCTTAGTTGCCCTGGCTGTGTGTTTCGGGTCGTTGACATGCTGGAAGACCCAGCCACGACCCATCTTCAATGCTCTTACTGAGGGAAGGAGGTTGTTGGCCAAGATCTCGCGATACATGGCCCCATCCATCCTCCCCTCAATACGGTGCAGTCGTCCTGTCCCCTTTGCAGAAAAGCATCCCCAAAGAATGATGTTTCCACCTCCATGCTTCACGGTTGGGATGGTGTTCTTGGGGTTGTACTCATTCTTCTTCTTCCTCCAAACACGGCGAGTGGAGTTTAGCTCTATTTTTGTCTCATCAGACCACATGACCTTCTCCCATTCCTCCTCTGGATCATCCAGATGGTCATTGGCAAACTTCAGACGGGCCTGGACATGCGCTGGCTTGAGCAGGGGGACCTTGCGTGCGCTGCAGGATTTTAATCCATGACGGCGCAGTGTGTTACTAATGGTTTTCTTTGAGACTGTGGTCCCAGCTCTCTTCAGGTCATTGACCAGGTCCTGCCGTGTAGTTCTGGGCTGATCCCTCACATTCCTCATGATCATTGATGCCCCACAAGGTGAGATCTTGCATGGTGCCCCAGACCGAGGGAGATTGACTGTCATCTTGAACTTCTTCCATTTTCTAATAATTGCGCCAACAGTTGTTTCCTTCTCACCAAGCTGCTTGCCTATTGTCCTGTAGCCCATCCCAGCCTTGTGCAGGTCTACAATTGTATCCCTGATGTCCTTACACAGCTGTTTGATTGAGTGTGTGGAGTCCTTTTGATTGAGTGTGTGGACAGGTGTCTTTTATACAGGTAACGAGTTCAAACAGGTGCAGTTAATACAGGTAATGAGTGGAGAACAGGAGGGCTTCTTAAAGAAAAACTAACAGGTCTGTGCGAGCCGGAATTCTTACTGGTTATTAGGTGATCAAATACTTATGTCATGCAATAAAATGCAAATTCATTATTTAAAAATCATACAATTTGATTTTCTGGATTTTTGTTTTAGATTCCGTCTCTCACAGTTGAAGTGTACCTATGATAAAAATTACAGACCTCTACATGCTTTGTAAGTAGGAAAACCTGCAAAATCGGCAGTGTATCAAATACTTGTTCTCCCCACTGTAAAACTTCTGCGAGGGACACCCAAAACAAGGGAGCAGGGGCTTTTCAAAAAAAATAGGAAGCCTAGTGTTCATGTCCTCACCCATGCTTATTTGTTTGTATGTTGAAATTAGTAGGACTTGCATGTTGTCACTACTTGACAACCCCCTAAGGTTTTTGGATCACTTCAGAAAACATCCACTTTTAAACTACTTCTGCTTGTTTGGGCAGACTGAGGTGGATTTGAAAGACTGTCAAGTCCTTCAGAGGAGCATTGTGGTTTATTACGTTAGAACAGCTGGAAGTCTCTTGCTCAAACGCCACTGAGCACGTTGCCAAGCAACCCATTTTTAAAATATATATATTATTTTTCTTTCCCAAAGCTCAGTCTCTCTTTCAAAAGTAAAGACATTCCCTGGCCCTGGACTCCCAGACTAAAGCAGTCAGAGCTTATTTAGCCTTAACAGCGATTTATATTTATGAATTCCTAGAACAAATTAATATGCTATTCTTGAATGTTATGCCACTCTGGTTTACATTCCCAGAATTTCTTAAGATTTAGAGTGTGTGTGCTAAATTCTACCAGATTTTGGCATCATTGTTTCAATTCATTTTATCCACTACATCCATAAGTGGTAGCCTATTCCACTGTCTATGTTTTAGGTGAGACAGACTCAGGACTCTTAAAGTGGTGCACTTTCTATCTTGGTTTTCTTGCTGACCGTCTCTGCCCTTCAAAATGTCCATAACCTTTGGTGTGAGATTCTGCGATTTGGAAACCACTACAGAGCGCTAGAACATACATTGGCGTGTGGTGACACAATGGTATCTTTTTAATCTGTTGTAATATGTAACACTGCAGGAGAAAGTGAATTTGTTTTAATGTCTGCAGATGTCAAGTTAATCTGTTGGAGTTGCGGCAGTTCTCTCTCTTTCTCACCTCATTTGTTTAAATTAATGAATGAATGTATTTTGATTTATTTAATTTTTTCTCTCATCTGTCTTTCAGGAAAAGAGGAATAGAAGTGGTCCAGGTAAGTTCATTAAGACTTTTAAACCCAATTATTGTATTTTTTTTTGTTCCTCTTACCTGACAGAGATCTGGTGTTTGTGTGCCCAGAGAATTTTATGTTATGTGAGTTTGTACTGTATGAGCCAGAGAGGGCGTGGCTCATATTGCATGGGTGGGAGGGGACAGGGGTCGTATTAATGCAGACATCTGCGTTTTTCAAGCAACAGACTCGTTTTGTTCTTCAGTTGCATCTCCACTCGGATGAGAATTCAGATAACACTCTACTTTTCTCCTGTACTTTTCTCAGTGTAAAATCTATGAATAACTTAAAGCAAAACATTTAGGAAATGTAGCTGGCTACATTCTTTCTATGATAAACGTTAGAAACATAATGGCCATGCATCATTTTTGCAAAAAATAACTAGCTTTTTCATTATAGACTAAGCTAATTTACTTGTAGCTGCTGGCCAAATAACGTTGCACTTCTCTTGTCGTCTGACACAAATTAATCTATTTTCTGCCGAATGTGTTGCATATGTATTTTTTTATGAAGGGAAACTATAGTTGCACGATCCTGGTCACTATTGAACAAAGAAAAACACTGACTTTCAATATAAAATAATATAAAAAAAATTTGGGATGGTCTGCGTTGTTCAAAAGAACAAGACTGATGAGCACTGTAAGCCCCCCCCCCCCCTCTCATCCATCCAGTAGCCTGGCCTATCAGACAGTGCAAGTATAGGTAGCTACAGCCCTGTGTGTGTGTGGAAAGGGAATCTGCTAATTGGACAGATTTGTTGCCATTCAAGATCGTTTTGGCTGATTGGGCTGCACAACGAGTCGATAAGCCGGCGGATCAGTGCACCAGAGTTGTATTGACGTGCCTGACGACTTGAAGTGCTTCCTACTGCGTATCACGATCGTGTCGCCGGAGGTAGCTAGCGTGGCAATTTTATTTATAATATAGATAACCATCTAAATGTCACCTTGATACATGCATGTAGTCTACTACTCAATTTCCTCCGTCCCCTCATGGATGCCTCTTCTGAATGCTCCCCAAGCCCCTGTTCTGTATGCCTGTGACGATGCAGGAGCAACATGCGCACCGCCCATCATTGGCTTCCTGCCTGGAGGCTCTGTGTTCAGTGTGTTGTGGTGCGACTCTTAACATCTCAGGACATTTCAACAACCAAACTTCTGTATTCGCATTCGGGAGGACATTACCTTTTGTCTTTCATTGAGGGAAACACTAGTGACGGTTAACCAACCAGTACACAACCAGTACACAACGAAGGTTTAGCTCTATGCAATCTGTTCGTCAACCCGAAAAGCTTGATACGGAAGCCCAAGGCAAAAAAAACTAGCTTAGACTCTTGGAATTATCTTGTTTGAACGACTTAGTAACTCGTTCAAAACAAGATGCTAAGTTGTTTGAACGAGATACTAAGTCGTTCAAACAAGAATTGTTATTTTGTCTAATTTAGACCTAATTCTGTCATGCAGCTTTTCTGACCATGTAATGATTGCTGCAACAATTCTTAGTTTTTTTTCCATGCTCAATGCATGTGAAGCTTGTTGGGGTTTACTTCTGTGTGCAAATAATTTCACAGCTGCAGTTTTAAACTTATTTATTCCCTTTTATTCATAAAAAGAAGCTGATACTGGCCTTTTTATTTATGATATTTTAGCGTAATTCATTTATGATGTTTCTATTCCAATAAAATGAAAATACATTTTGAAGTCCTTCAAAATAGAAACTACATATCCTAATGTTATAAGGTATATAATATAGGCTATTGTGGGTGGGGTAAGCTAAATAATTACAACTGAATAGGCCTACAACTGAATTAGTTGTAGTTTCTATTTTGAAGGACTTCAAAATGTATTTTCCTTTTATTGGAATAGAAACATCATAAATTAATTTTTTTATAATCTGCTCAATTACACCTTGCTCCTCGCACCACACTCGCCCACTTACATGCTCCGGCATTCAAAAGCAGATGTGCTTTAGGCTATCAAAGAACTGTCAATCATATCAATGGATGGAATCAGTGAATGAATGGTTGCAGCAACCATTACATGGTCTGACAAGCTGCATAGCAAATGAGACCTAATTATACAAAATAACAATTATCGTTTGAACGACTTAGTTAAAATAAACATTTTGTTTTACTAAGACGTTCAAACGAGAATTCAAAGAGTTATTTTTTTTGGGGGGGGGGTGGCTTCTGTAGCTTGAAGAGGAAATCTAGAGCTATTTATCTCCCTGCCTCTTCTCTGCCTCTCCTTTTTGTGCTGTTTTTCAATGCCGTCTTTTGTGTTCTTTTATGGGTTGTTTTTTTTCTGAAGATATCTTCAGCACACCCAGATGGAAAGATGTCCTGGGAATGGTCCCAAAGTAAGCAGCGCTTTGTTTGAGAGCTCTCAACCCTCATGGGAGGCCAGCAGATCGTTACAGCCCAGAGCCTGTGGCGCCCACACCCCTCGCCTCCTAATACGCCGAACACACACACACACACACACACACACACACACACACACACACACACACACACACACACACACGGGTCTCTACAACCAGGGCTATCACTGGCCTCTCCCATGCTCAGACTCCGCTGTTTTTAAAAAACAATTGCTATGCTGTCACTAGAGCTGGAACAATAAACTGAAATTTATCGACACCGACCATAGCGATCACTTATTTCAGGTATTTTGCTAATGTTGTTCATTATGATAAGTAGCCTATACTCATTTGAAATAATATGGTTGATTGTTAATGGGACAATTGATGGCCACAACCATTAAACTAGTAGTAGTTTAACCCCCTATGGACAATGTCCACGCCCCCAATGAAATCTAATTGTCATAATTCAACAGCGCCATAAAAATCTTTGTGTTTAAGCTAGAGAGCCCGTGTGAAGTTTGCCAAAAGACGCCTAAAGACCCTCAGACCATGAGAAACAAGATTCTCTGGTCTGATGAAACCAAGATTGAACTCTTTGGCCTGAATGCCAAGCGTCAAGTCTGGAGGAAACCTGGCACCATCCCTACGGTGAAGCATGGTGATGGCAGCATCATGCTGTGGGGATGTTTTTCAGGGACTGGGAGACTGGTCAGGATCAAGGGAAAGATGAACGGAGCAAAGTACAGAGCGATCCTTGATGAAAACCTGCTCAGGACCTCAGACTGGGGCCAAGGTTCACCTTTCAACAGGACAACGACCCTAAGCACACAGCCAAGACAACGCAGGAATGGCTTCTGGTTTAGTCTCAATGTCCTTGAGTGGCCCAGCCAAAGCCCGGACTTGAACCTGATCGAACATCTCTGGAGAGACCTGAAAATAGCTGTGCAGCGACGCTCCCCATTCAAGCTCAAAGCCAAGCTTGTAGCGTCATACCTAAGAAGACAGTAATCGCTGCCAAAGGTGCTTCAACAAAGTATTGCGTGGTGTCTGAATACGTATGTAAATGTACTATTTCTCTGTTTTTTTATTTGTAATAAATTAGCAAAAATTTAAAGTTTTTTTGGCTTTGACATTATGCGGTATTGTGTGTAGATTGATGAGGGGGGGGGGGGGGGGGACAATTTAATACATTTTAGATTTAAGGCTGTAACCTAACAAAATGTGGGAAAAGTAAAGGGGTCTGTATATGGACACTGTTTAGTGCCAAAAATAAGGGGTTAAATACATGTACAAAAAATAATAATGTTTCCTGATCTTTCTTATATCTCTCAGATATAGGACAGACACTCTAGAACAAACTTCCTTTAGATGTTTTGGGGTAGACCATCTGTTCCATGTAGTGAATCTGTTATTCAATGTGTTATATGGGCGAATAGCAGTAAGGCCATGAATAATCTTTCATACATTTTTTTAAAATATATTTTTGGGATACTTCAAGGGGTCTAACATGCTGGCCACACTGCTCGAGTTACAAAATTAATTTACACACTTCATTCAATATCATCCAAACTGCTTGCATGCATCAACGAGCATCTGTGTAGCCAGGTGCTAAAATGTTTTTTGCTACTTGACGGGCTGCAAGTCCCGCCTCTCCCACCTCTTCATTGGTTTTTAGGAACATATACCCACATGGGTGATTTTAAAACTGAACTAAGGTCCACACTCCAGTCCAGATGGTGGTAATGCACCTTAAAGTTGGTTGCCAACTGCTGTATTAAGTCCACAGAAGAAGACTGAAGGAGGAGCGATTACTCAAACCTAACTAAGTTTCCCCTTTTATCTGTGGAATTATTGTCGAAGTAGAGCACACACGATTTTGTGTGACTCAAAATGGATCAAAATCTACAAAGATCCAGGAAAAAAATGACTTTTGGGTAAAATAACAACCCTATGTTTATATCCCAGGACAAATTAGCTTGCAACAGCAAGCTAAATATCCATTAATGTTTCATGTATTTCGACCTGTCCCCAAATTTAATATAGTTGGTTCAGAGCTCGTTTTTTTTTATTTCAACCTGCGTGTCCTGATTTTAATTTTGGACGGACGCGCGTGGGCGGTGTAGTCGGCATATTAGAATTCAAAATCAGATAGCAAAATTATCCTTTGTATGACCTTTTTAAAACAATTCCCTATAGCTTTGTAGAACCCCCCCCCCCCCCCCCACCCTCCCACGGCTTAGACTCTTATGTGTTAAAGGATAATAATAGAAACATGGTTAACATTAAAGTTATAAATGTATCATTCTATTTATCGGTATCTCGTCAGTTTATCACAATATGGATTTTTGTCCGTATCGCCCAGCTCTAGCTGTCTGCCAATTGAGGGTGTGACCTGCCAGGAAGGTGAGCCCTGTGCCAGTCAGTGGCTCCTGTGGCATGGGCGCCTCACAGGGGAGACAATGGCAGCCATTGTCGTGCTCTGGCGTTGTTATGCAAGTCCACATATAAAGCTGTCATCCCTTATTATAGCGAGGGAGAGATGCTGTATTGTGAGGGAGTGGGGTGCAGAG
This sequence comes from Thymallus thymallus, assembly GCA_023634145.1. Taxonomy (NCBI): domain Eukaryota; kingdom Metazoa; phylum Chordata; class Actinopteri; order Salmoniformes; family Salmonidae; genus Thymallus; species Thymallus thymallus. The sequence continues at coordinate 17,416,830 of CM042405.1, read as the reverse complement.
GGTCATAAAGAGGTCACCAAACAGTGTTTTCACATTATGTTTACAGGATCAATGCATTTCACACATACAGTGGGGAGAACAAGTATTTGATACACTGCCGATTTTGCAGGTTATCCTACTTACAAAGCATGTAGAAGTCTGTAATTTTTATCATAGGTACTCTTCAACTGTGAGTGACGGAATGTAAAACAAAAATCCAGAAAATCACATTGTATGATTTTTAAGTAATTAATTTGCATTTTATTGCATGACATAAGTATTTGATACATCAGAAAAGCAGAAATTAATATTTGGTACAGAAACCTTTGTTTGCAATTACAGAGATCATACGTTTCCTGTAGTTCTTGACCAGGTTTGCACACACTGCAGCAAGGATTTTGGCCCACTCCTCCATACAGACCTTCTCCAGATCCTCCAGGTTTCGGGGCTGTTGCTGGGCAATACGGACTTTCAGCTCCCTCCAAAGATTTTCTATTGGGTTCAGGTCTGGAGACTGGCTAGGCCACTCCAGGACCTTGAGATGCTTCTTACGGAGCCACTCCTTAGTTGCCCTGGCTGTGTGTTTCGGGTCGTTGTCATGCTGGAAGACCCAGCCACAACCCATCTTCAATGCTCTTACTGAAGGAAGGAGGTTGTTGGCCAAGATCTTGCGATACATGGCCCCATCCATCCTCCCCTCAATACGGTGCAGTCATCCTGTCCCCTTTGCAGAAAAGCATCCCCAAAGAATGATGTTTCCACCTCCATGCTTCACGGTTGGGATGGTGTTCTTGGGGTTGTACTCATCCTTCTTCTTCCTCCAAACACGGCGATTGAAGTTTAGACCAAAAAGCTCTATTTTTGTCTCATCAGACCACATGACCTTCTCCCATTCCTCCTCTGGATCATCCAGATGGTCATTGGCAAACTTCAGACGGGCCTGGACATGCGCTGGCTTGAGCAGGGGGACCTTGCGTGCGCTGCAGGATTTTAATCCATGACGGCGTAGTGTGTTACTAATGGTTTTCTTTGAGACTGTGGTCCCAGCTCTCTTCAGGTCATTGACCAGGTCCTGCCGTGTAGTTCTAGGCTGATCCCTCACCTTCCTCATGATCATTGATGCCCCACAAGGTGAGATCTTGCATGGTGCCCCAGACCGAGGGAGATTGACCGTCATCTTGAACTTCTTCCATTTTCTAATAATTGCGCCAACAGTTGTTGCCTTCTCACCAAGCTGCTTGCCTATTGTCCTGTAGCCCATCCCAGCCTTGTGCAGGTCTACAATTTTATCCCTGATGTCTTTACACAGCTCTCTGGTCTTGGCCATTGTGGAGAGGTTGGAGTCTGTTTGATTGAGTGTGTGGACAGGTGTCTTTTATACAGGTAACGAGTTCAAACAGGTACAGTTAATACAGGTAATGAGTGGAGAACAGGAGGGCTTCTTAAAGAAAAACTAGCAGGTCTGTGAGAGCCGGAATTCTTACTGATTGGTAGGTGATCAAATACTTATGTCATGCAATAAAATGCAGATTAATTATTTAAAAATCATACAATGTGATTTTCTGGATTTTTGGATTCCGTCTCTCACAGTTGAAGAGTACCTATGATAAAAATTACAGACTTCTACATGCTTTGTAAGTAGGATAACCTGCAAAATCGGCAGTGTATCAAATACTTGTTCTCCCCACTGTATTTACCTAAATCTGTTTTGTGTTTAAAGTGCTATTTGTAATACCGACTTCTTATATAGGGACAGTTGGATGACATGTTACACACTAAACCATGAGCTTGAGGAACATCACAATGTCCTCTTGCAGGTATGTGTGCTTTCCAGAGGAGTCAGTACAATTCCTAGATGATAATGGGTGGGATCATTCACAATAGAGTGAGCCAGTCTGGTCGCAAATGGCCTACATGTGTTGATTTGATTTGGGATGTTGTCTTCAAGACTCTTTTAAAAACGTTAAAAAAATTAAAATAATAATATATATATATATATATATATATGAGTTACTGTACAATGACAACTCTTATCTGTGTTTCTCCTGTCTGGTTGTGTGGTGAATCTGAGGAAGAGGTTGTGGTCTAATCAAGGTTAAAACCCACCACTGCACACACCACCTGTTCCAGATAGGCTTTAGGCTCACAGCCTTCACTTGTGTCCTTGTAGTCTTCAAGCTGACACTGTTGCTAACCCTTTTTCTGATTGGCCGAGTGTCTTCTTGTAGACTGGTGGTTAATCAAGGTCAATAATTGCAACAAAAATAACCATACTCTATTTTGCCTTACACAGTTCAATTTCTTGTGAACAGGGCTTTACCCTTTGATGCAGTGTTTGGGTAACTTTTTTACATTTTCAGTTTTTCTGGGAATAATACCTAATTCATGGGACTCACTGATTTAAAGGCTGACTAGAAATGTATTGTTGCTCTATTTTAAGCTAAGGAGTTTTAACCTTTCCTGCTGAGAACCTTTCTGGGGCTCTGATACAGTTTCCTCCCTAGGCCCACTAATCTTAATCACTCATTTATTGGAGCAGAGCTTTCAATAAAGCAACATTTTATGTCCCTGTCAAAGTCAGTAATGTCAATGGCAGAGACTTAGGACATCTGGAGGGCATGGCAGTTGTGACATGCTCTGTGAACAGACCTAAATTGGTCTGCCCTTAGGGAGCTCATTTCATATTTCTAGTGTGGGAAAAACTTCAGCATGTCTGTCTGAGGGGAAAAAGTCTGAGGAGAAATAAAGGTTCCTCTATCTTCATCCATATATCCACAATCTGTCCTTTCTTACTCTCCCTCTTATCCGCCTCCGTGCTCCATTCATGCTAATCATTCTCTAAGTGATTTCAAGGGAAATGGCCATTGTTTGCATTGCTGCCCAGGAAAAATTGTGTACATTTTTTATCATGCACTGAGTGCCAGGGAATTTCAAGTTAATTGGAGTGGAGTGGTTGAAAAATGAGTTTTAATGACTTTAACCTAAGTGTATGTAAACTTCTGACTTCAACTGTAGATATAGAATTTTAATTGAAGCCCACCGAGATTGGTAAGACTCACTCCAAAAAGCGTGACTGTTCCTCTAGTCTATTGGGAGTAGCTACTAGCCAGAGGAATCCAACATCTAATGGGAGAGATCTTTTGGATTTCATTTTACAGCATAATTCAGGGACTCTGGAGTTTTAAGCGACTGCATACTTGACATTACAAGTTGGATGCCTATTGCAGTGATTAAACAATACCTGTGGGGGTATTTGGAATACTGACTCGGAGCAATTTTTAGTGTCTTCAACCCACACATTGGGTGTGGGTTGAATGCATAACTAGTAATGATGCTTCTCAGGTAAATAAGCTGATCAGGAAGGCTAGCTCTGTTCTGGGCATTAGCCTTGACGCTCTAGAGGAGGTGGCGGAGAGACGGATCCTGGCCAAACTGCTGGCCATCATGGACAACGTCACCCACCCTCTGCATGCCATGGTTATGACGCAGAGGAGCATCTTCAGTCAGACTGATCCCACCACGGTGTGCCAGAGAGCGCTACAGGAGGTCCTTCCTGCCGGTGGCTATTAGACTATTTAATGCCTCACCGGGGTGCCGTCGTCAACATAGACCTGGAACTGTTGGGGTTTTAGGACTGTGGGTAACAATTATGCATCCATCCGTGAGTAACTCTGGTCTGTAATCACTCATTCACTCAGGACTTATTTATTCATTCAGATCTGTATATACATATTCATGTACAGTTGTTATATCATATCACGTGCAATATTGTAAGTAATTCTTGGACTGAACTTACGTAGTCATTCACTCAGGAATGCGTATTAGTATCCTGTCAGTTGTATCTTTTTTTTCATTGCTTTTAGTATATTGAATGTGCAATACGTGCATTTATCTGTAATTAAACCCTGCGCAATAATGACTGTATTTTAAGGGAATTACTAGTATTACCCTAAATTATATCATACACACATTTAGCTATTTAAGTATCTCTTCCTGTCATTTACCTGTGCAGTTAATGTAACCATGCAAATATTTACTTACCTGTTCATTTAACCAGTTTGTATATTAAGTCAACTATTATTACCCTCACTTATATCATACACACTTTTAGCTATTTAATTATTTCTCTGCATCGACCTGTAAATTATAGTTAACCATGCACCATCCACCAATGTATACTGTACATATTCAGCCATCCACCCATACTATGCAATGTCTTTTTATAGCTTTTTTGCACTCCAGACTTCTTGTATTTTTATACTTTTTTCTCATAGATCCATCGATCTATGATGCAGCTCTTGTCAATATTTTATGAGCGCAAAACATGAACAGGGTTACATCACTTTTCAGGGAAGAAATTCTACTGTTCCTGTCCTCCCCAAGTCCCATCCCATTTTTTTTTTTTTCTGGACTGGACTCATGGTGTGGTGAAACTCTGGCCTTTTATACATCTCTGCCAGAGATGCTCATCTCTGACCTGTTTTGACCTCTAGTCATCTGCCTTCCTGTAGTAGCGTCCTTCCTCTTTTTCTCTCAAGCTTTTGGAGAGTCACTGGAGGATAGGCTCAGCAGCTGTCGTCTTCACTCCACCCTGGAGAGTGCTTCTCAGTGATCTCAAACCTACAGTGAGAAATTAGTACTGGACTCCTGTCATTTGGACAGTCAAAAGCAGGCAACCAAAACGAGGTCTGTCATAAAGAAGAGGGGAGGTAGAGGCAGATGGATTGGTTGAGTGCCTCCACACTCTGTGAGGTAGGAGAGAGCAAGGGAGACATTGCGTAGACATGAGTCCAATTACCCTATGGGCTCCAGAGAGGTGCAAGAGCCTGGCACTATACTGAACAAAAATGTAAACGCAACATGTAAAATGTTAGTCCCATTATTCATGAGCTGGAATAAAAGATCCCAGAATTGTTCAAATTGTCAGCACAAATGTGTTTACTTCCCTGTTAGTGAACATTTCTCCTTTGCCAAGATAATCCAGTGCAGTTTTGTCACACAACACAATGCCACAGATGTCTCAAGGTTTGATGCCCGAGGTACGGGACATTTTAAAAGTGAACGAAGGTTATTATTTTGTGATTGATATTGATTGTGTGATTTATTTTCTTAATACAGCAAACGGAAAAGAACAGTGGTTTTGAAGTTATTTCCAATGTTTTAAGGGTTTATGAAAAGTGTTTTTCTATACTGACTTTTAGTGCTTTGTATTGGTGCATACTTGACGGACCAGATGGGACTAAATCCCTCACAAAAAAAAGGAGAAATAAATATCTTCTCTCTGGCACCCCTAACAAAATCGTTACAATTACACAGGTGCACCGTATGCTGGGGAATGTGCAAATGCCCATCAGAGCTGTTGACAGAGAATTTAATGTTCATTTCTCTACCTTAAGCCGCCTCAATGTCATTTTAGAGAATTTGTACCTCTAATCGGCCTCACAACCGTAGATCACGTGTAACCACGCCAGCCCAGGACCTCCCCATCCGGCTTCTTCACCTGCGGGATCGTCTGAGACCAGCCACACGGACAGCTGATGAAACTGACGAGTAATTCTGTCTGTCCTTTTGTGGCGCAAAACTAATTCTGATTGGCTGGCTCCCACCCATGGCTGTCATGTGAAATCCATAGATTAGGACCTAATGTTTAATTTTGATTTTTGTTCAGTATTAATTAGCTCCACTTTACTCACAACTTGGCTGGAGTCTCTCCTTAATGTATCCCTCCTCCTCTTCCCATTGGCCTGGACACGCTTGTTCTCTTACAGGGTGTCAGGTGTCATAATGCATCCTAAATAAATAATGAATCATCTGTCTGTCTGCACATCAAGTCTCTATCTGTCTGAGCCAGGCTGGACAACAAGGGGAGGCCAGGTGAGACTGACTGCCAGCTGATTCAATTCTGAGTCACTGTATGCTTTGGGTAAACTGCACATTGGTCATGTAGGCCTACATGGTGAACGTGCAATGATCCAGTGGACCATTGCTCAGGTATCCAGTGCACTGAAATGAGATTATGCAAGTGACATGCAACAATTTCAAAGATTTTACGGCATTATAGTTCATATAAGGAAATCAATTCATTAGTCCCTAATCTATGGATTTCACATGCCTGGGCATGGGTGCTGCCATGGGTGGTCCTTGGAGGCCATAGGCCCACCCACTTGCCAGCCAGGTCCAGCCGATCAGAATGAGTTTTTCTTCACATTTTAGAGTTTATTTTATTGTCCCCAGCACAAGGTGCACCTGTGTAATGATCATGCTTTTTTAAAATCAGCTTCTTGATATGCCACACCTGTCAGGTGGATGGATTATCTTGGCAAAGGAGAAATCCTCACTAACAGGGATGTAAACAAATGTATACATTTTAGAGAAGCTTTTTGTGCGAATGGAACATTTCAGGGATTTTTTTTATTTCGGCTCATGAAATATGGAACGAACACTACATGTTGCATTTTATATTTTGGTTCAGTGTATATGGTTGGAAGAGAAAGCTGCTGTAGATCCTCACTGTTCTGTGGATCAGAAACTATTTCTCTGGGGAATGTGACAACACAAAGCCCCTCAGTAGAACAAGCATGAAAGCTGGAAACATTCTGCCCTTGACCTGTTCTCCCTGCAGGACTGTGGGTATTTTCTGTGATGTCTGTCACAGGCATGGCCTAGAACCAGTACTCCCCGTCCCAGGGGGTGCTCCAAAAGACGTCAATTGCCATTTCTGTTTTTAGCGTTGTTTAGCATAACATCAGCGGTTTCGTACAGAGTTCTGTGGAAGCGCTAGAGCAAGGTCGTGCTCCATCCATGACGTGCGTAATGAGATGGGACCGACTTCCATGTCACTACCGGTGTGTGTGTGTGTGTGTGTGTGTGTGTGAGGGGCCACGCTGTGGACAGGACCTCTCTGTTGTGGAAGTAGGAGATTAGGAGCTGTGGCATACAGCCAAATCCCCTCTGGCTGCTCCCTGAGACCAGTGTGTCCTCTTCACCTCTGTGCTGACTACTACGCCTTTAGTGTTGTGTGCCCTGTCTCTCATGTTTGTTATCTCAACACTACACTATATACAGTATATACCATGCCTATATCCCCTATGCCGTGGTGTGTTTTGTTTTTCAGCCCCAGACTGTGCCGTGTAGACTAGGTAGGACAGCATGCTATGGAGCTGGAAGTTTTTCTTCTTTCTTTTTTTCTTTTTTCTTTTTTTGACCATTTACCAGAGCAGGACAAAGGCTAATAAGTAATCTATCCATCACCTCTCCTAGAATGATTAACCAGCCTGGCCTACACTGCCAGACCATGCTAGTGTTCAGTAGCTTTTCAGTTTTCACATCTCTCTGGGCTGAACGTTAGTGTTTGACACACTGCGTACTGTTAAGGTGTGTCTATTTGGCTCCTGTACGGAACACCAAGGACTCAGATGAACCAATGGGGCCTCTCGAAGCTGCTTGGACTAGCACTGCAAGCTAAACTTCTTCTATTGACTCTGATCTCCAGTTACTGAAGAAGTGGGTGATAATGAGTGTACGGCTAACGGCCTAATGCTCATTTTGAAGACTTATAATGCTGTCAATCCACAGCATTGCCTGCCTTCCAGGTGCTCTTATATTTAACAAAGACAGACAATGTCTTTGTCTAGTGCAGAATCATACTAGAGGCTACCTGCTCAACCAGTCCGATACCTGGGAAAATCTCCTCTGGGTGTGTGTATAAGGCCAACGGCTAAAGCACCCATTTTACTGTACCAATAGATTTCATAACGTGTAACAAACGGTCATTCCTTACCATGTAGGTCTATTTATTTGCATATTTAGCAAGTATTGCTGTTTAGTCGGCGAAATGTCTATAGTTAATCATAAGAAAGAAAGGGCATGCTCAGCCTCGCTGTATCCTTCATCATTAGAACCTTTTTATAGGAGCGTCATTATATCTCCGAGCTGGTTCCCAAAACCATCGTTGCACTTAAAATGTTTTGTAATTTACTGACTGCCTCAGACCACAGAACAGCTAAATGCGTAGTTGGGTGCCTTTTTTGCCCTTCCACTTCACTTTATAGCCTACACAGATCTTCACTAAACATAAACATCTTAATTCTATCTGTCTTTGACCACCGATAACTGCAGAACAAAGTTGCCAATGTCTTTGCAGTTGTTACAAACTAGCAAAACATGCTTCAAATGAAAACTACATTAAAAGATAAATGCTGTAGGGTACTTGGACCTATATATTAAAATAGACTCAATTACGCTCTCACACACACACAACACAACACACACTGGAACCCTTTCTCCCTCTCACACCACAGTGGCTCCATTCAGCTTAGATCACAATAGAGGCTCCTTGTGGTTTGGGCACAGCATGTACCCCAGTGGAAGAGTGCGTTGTGCCCCAAAGTCTGTCTCCTCTTCTAGAGAAACGGAGTGTGTGTGCGTGTCTGTCCTCTGGGTTTGTGTGCTGACCCACAACTCCCCGAGTGGCTCCACAGCACCAGTATCGACCTACTGTACTCTACTGACCACAGGAGCCAGACCTATCATATAACTCTATGCCTGTTCAGTCTGAGGCCAAGCTAGTCCTACATCTCTACAGGAAGGAGACACCCCCTGCTGCATCATCCTACATAGTTTACCAAGAGTGTTACCAAAAACATGCATGTCGTGCATACAAAATAAAGACTGTGGTCATGGCTACAGTGGTGGTACAGTAGTTTGTTTCCTTGCTGACCTCTAACCCCTGACCTCTCCACTGTGTCTGTCCCCAGCTGGACCTGAGCCAGCCCCTGGAGGAGCAGGCTCCCCTGGACGTCATCATCCACAAACTGACTGACCTGATCCTGGAGGCCGACCAGAACGACACCCAGTCGGTCCTGCTGGTGCAGAGAGTGCAGGTGCGCCTCAGGGAAGTAGAAAGGGAGGAAGAGAGAGGCACAACAGTCTATGATTACACAACACCAGAGACCGATTTCACCACTACAACATGTCTGGTCATTTAAAGTCGTTTTGCTAATTAGAAGGGGAAGTGGTAATGTATTTCCATATCTCACCGGAACAGCCAGTGTTGTGAATGTTGCACATTCATTTTGTGTCTCTCAAATAGCCGCGGGAACAGTTTTGAAATGAATGTGTGTTTTGAAGTGTGAGGGACGTGCAGGTGTGTGTGATGATGGTTGTCTTTGTGTTCCTGTGTGAATCAATCTGGCAGTGCTTGAAAAAGTGTTAGATGCGGTATCCATCCATCCCCCTCCTCTCTCACAAGCCTATTGTACCTGTCAGTATAGCCAGCCAGAGACCCCACCTCTTGAAATTATACGGCTCGGTCATTGCTGCAGGTGACTGTGGGATGGTTGAAAGGGACTGTTGCTAAGCGACTGTTGATTTGATCTCCACTCCCTCCTCAAAGTCTTTTATGGCTCAGAATATTCCCATCCTGCCATGTGAAGGGCTAGTATTGCCATGTGAAGGGCTAGTATTGCCATCAGAAACAATATAACGACAGGCAGTTGGCGGGCAGGTTTCCTCTCCGGGAGATTAGAGTTTAACTTTGACCCTGCCACTGAATGTGACATATAACACAGCATAGCATTCAGTGGCATGGAAACAAACCACATTAATGATCAGAACTGTCACTGCATCCTGTAGTTTAGGGAATGATGACTTACTTCATTGTGCAAACATTGCCCGATAGTTTGCACACTTCCTTTAGACCATAACTTAATTATAGGTTTTCTAACTGTGTAAGGCTTTGTTTACATTGTAAACAGCACCCAACCATATCCTGTGGATTAAGGTGAAATTAGTATTCTTTTCCTTAGAGGACTTGTAGGGGAAAATACCATAACAGCCTTCCATTGCACGACATGCAACCACTTCTAGTGAATGAGAATACCACCAGTAAACACTTGGACTTCAGTGGCCTTCTCTAAAGCAAGTGTAGGCCTTTTGAATTAGGTTCTTCGTAATAAACATGTTTGCCCTTTTTTCTTTGCGTATGTAGGTAGACATGTCTCCATTATTACCTTCCAAAACTCAAATTCCATGGAGCAATCAACCACCCTCTTTTCTCACACACATTGTAGGAGATTGATGGCCCAAAAACCACTGGAAAATTACTTCGGCTTTCGTTTTTGACTGCAACACGTTTGTCTTATGTAACCACACGGATGTTTTGATCAGCGCTGGCAGGAGTCATACTCTCTTTGCAGATTGATGTTCATTCTCAAGGAAAAATGTCTGTGCATACATGTGTGCTTGACTAAATGTATGTACGTAGGTGGCCATGTTTGTGCCTGTGTGTGGATGTATTTTTATGTTAGGCAATTTAGCCTAATGTATGAAAAATGTTGAGTTTGCATAATGTGTGGGCCAAAGCATCTGTTAGAGAATAACTAAAAGACTGAGCTGATGAGAGGCTGGCAGAAGGAAAGGACTAGGCAGAGAGATTAAAATGGAGAGTGTGGGAGATGGAGGAAAATGGCTTGGAGAGGAAGAGGATAGAGTGTAGAGAGGGGAAGAGGAGGATAGAGTGTAGAGAGGGGAAGAGGAGGAGGAGGATGGAGAGGGGAAGAGGAGGAGGGTAGAGAGGGGAAGAGGAGGAGGATAGAGTGTAGAGAGGGGAAGAGGAGGAGGATAGAGTGTAGAGAGGGGAAGAGGAGGAGGATAGAGAGGGGAAGAGGAGGAGGATAGAGAGGGGGAGAGGAAGAGGATAGAGTGTAGAGAGGGGAAGAGGAGGAGGATAGAGAGGGGGAGAGGAAGAGGATAGAGTGTAGAGAGGGGGAGAGGAAGAGGAGGAGGGTAGAGAGGGGGAGAGGAAGAGGAGGAGGATAGAGTGTAGAGAGGATGAGGAGGAGGATAGAGTGTAGAGAGGAAGAGGAGGAGGATAGAGTGTAGAGAGGGGGAGAGGAAGAGGAGAATAGAGTGTAGAGAGGGGGAGAGGAAGAGGAGGAGGATAAAGTGTAGAGAGGGGGAGAGGAGGAGGGAGTGTAGAGAGGAGGAGGGAGTGTAGAGACGGGGAGAGGAGGAGGAGGGAGTGTAGAGAGGGGGAGAGGAGGATAGAGATATATGGGCCGTGGAGTTATATAAATCAGCAAACATCACGCTGACCTAACAGCCTGCCAGGCAGGGCACAGCGATCTAACCCACTGGCCTGTGAGCATGATGACACACACCATAACACATTGGGCATGATGGAAATACACATGATCCATGGCCTACTGTGAAGTGTCAGTATTGTGTCCAGACTGCCTACATTAGCTGTGACGTGCTCCCTCATCTCCCTGCTGTGTGTGTTTCAGGACTACATTGATGCCCACCCTGAGACCATCGTGCTGGACCCCCTCCCAGCAATCAGGACCCTGCTGGACCGCTGCAAGTCCTACCAGCTCATTCATCGGATAGAGGACTGCATGCAAGGTAGCATCACACACAAACACACACACTGCAACACTCGCAGTGTCTCCCCACTGCCAGTCCTAGACTACACAAGATCGCAGAGAGGTGTGTATGTTTTGGTTTAGTTTCTGTGAAAGTGTCCAGGAGGTGGTGGTGTTATGTATTTCAGTGTTGGATCGTGCGTCACCCCGTAGTTCAGTAATATTATTTTCTCCTTCCTACCAGATGCTTTATGAAGGCAGTAGAGGAGCGTAACACAATTGTATTCCTCCCGCCATGACAGCACCATCCCTCTTCTCTTCCCTCTGTGAACCCCTAGTGAACCTGGCTCCTGCCTCTGCCAGAGTGTGTGTTGTATCCAGTGATGGACTAAAGCTCCATTAGTTAGAGAAGGCTGTCATCCAGCAGGCCAGCAGCACCTAGATCTTTTGTCACAGGAACCATATGATCCCAAGTGGAGCATATTGCTGTGTAGCCTGTCTGGTCAGGGTCCAGAGACCTGGAGCAGAGCAGTGGACTGACAGCACATTATCAACAGGAGAGCGTTCTCATCCGTTGTTAATTTACTGAGAACATGGCATGGGACATAAACCTGGAGCCATTTCATCATGCAAACCCTGCCGTACTCGCATGCACCACACAGGTGGAGAGACAGAGAGTGTGTTTTAGCACATGCCCACTTAAGTACACATTTGGTGTGGTGTCAGCGCCATAAAATAAATGTAAAAAATTTAACTTTTTTTATCCAAACAGACATGTTTGTTATGTAACAGAGTTTGTAAGCTTTCTGAATTGAGGACAGCCTCTGTGTGTCCCACTGGCTCAGTGTAGGATAAGTGGCTTGCTACAGAGATGTGATGCATCTGTTTGCAGCCTGTTGTTATTGAGTGACTAGATCTCCTTGAGCTGAAGTGGTGTACCTTTTGAATACTCCTTATGCTGTTTTACTCTCAGAAAAAGTTTCAACTCAGATGTTGAAATGGAAACTGTCAGTCCTAGATCACATCACGACAAGAAAACAATTGTTAGTTTCTGTAGTCATCAACAGTGGCGGGTGCTGGTGGGTAGTGAAGTGGGAGCATGGAGTGGTATTTAGGGGGTGTCGTAGTGAGGGGAAAGTCCAAAGCGCACAGTCTGCCATGGCCACTTCCTCCTCCTTATCAGTGGAGACCATGGAGCCCCAGTGCAGTGCTGGCTGCCAAGGCGTCCACAGTACCAGAGGCTGTGGCGAGCCTGCCATGGTCAGAAGGGCTGCCTGAATGGTTGAGAGTATTACTCAATGGGAGGAAGCACTAGAGAGGTGTGTGTGTGTGTGTGTGTGTGTGTGTGTGTGTGTGTGTGTGTGTGTGTGTGTGTGTGTGTGTGTGTGTGTGTGTGTGTAAGCTGATGCATTTGAAAGGTCTAAGGCACTGCATTGCAGTTTTGCGGCATCACTACAGCCTGGGGTTCGATCCCAGGTTGTGTCATTACCGGCCTTGACCGGAAGTCCCATAACGCGGCTCACAATTGGCCCAGCGTCGTCCAGGTTAGGGGAGGGTTTGGCCGTGGGGGGCTTTACTTGGCTCATCGCACTCTAGCGACTCCTTGTGGCGGGCCAGGCGTCTGCAAGCTGACCTCGGTAGTCAGTTGAACGGTGTTTCCTCCGACACATTGGTGCAGCTGGCTTTTGGGTTAAGCGAGCATATGTTAAGAAGTGCGGCTTGGCAGGTAATGTTTCGGAGAACGCAGGACTCGACCTTCGCCTCTCCCGAGCCCGTTGGGGAGTTGCAGCAAGGAGACAAGATCGTAATAACAAAATTGGGGACAAAAAGTGGGTAGAAATTACAACAAAAAATAATTGGTCAAAAACTTTAAAAAATGTGCTTCTTAGCAAAGAGCAATTCCTCAAGCAAGAATTTAGCTAGGACTGTCTGGGAGTGGTCAGAGTGGGGAGGGGGGAACTGAAAATTAGCTGTTATTAGCAAAGATGTTTGGAACTCTCTTTCTGATTGGTCTATTAACTAATTTACCGCCTGATGATGTCACCAGGCAGGCCAAAACTCCATCCCGGCAAAAACAAGCTGAAATTACAGGCAGTCTTTTCAAACAGCTCTTGCACTAAAAGGGCTTTTGAATTTTCATAATTTCACAGTATTATTCCAACCTCATAGTTTGGAAATATATATAGAACATGCAGGAAAATCACATTTTTGACTGCGCTGGGCCTTTAAACTTCCCTAACTGTACTTGGGGAATGTGGTGATCTGTCTGTGCAGCATTGTGCAGGCAGGGATTTGTCTAACTAACTAGACGGGTTAGTTCTTCTGGTCCCACTAGTCTCCTCTCCACCACATGACTCATGTTTCAGCTCATCAGCTTTCCAGAGTATTGTCTGTCGGTTTTGTGTTTCCCGTATGAAACAGAGCAGAGCAGTTGTTTACTTTAGTTGGTGGAATCCACTTTTTTCCGTTTATAAGTCAGCTTTGCTGTCTTGATATTTCACTTAGTGTTTGTAAAGATGGCAACAGTCGTCAGGTTGTATAACGTGATGGATCTCATTCTGGGGGCTCTTCGTCTTGGTATTTCTTTTCCACTTCAAAAGAAAGGGACACCCTTAAATGAAGAGATGTTTTTGTGGAATCAAACTGAACTAGGCTTGAGGTATTTAACTGGATCATGGTAGAGTGCTTTGTTATTTGGGGAGTGTTTGGTGTTCCCATAAATCCTAGCCTTAATTGCCGTGGTTCAAATGCGACCAACAATAACAAGTGTCCTGCTGATGCGAGTAATCAATATTTAAACAAAGGCGGCGCATATTAAAGAAAAACAGCCGGGAGGGACTGCTGAGGACCGCACACGCATCCAGGCCCCAAACCCTAGCGCCAAACAGTCAGCATGGGCTGAATAAAAAGGACTATGATTGATTGCCTTGCTTAGACAATGACTGCCTTAAAAGCAGTTCACTGTTACGTTATGGACCTGGTCTGTCTGATTTTGATCTGACAAAGGTAATCAAAACGTTTGCGGAGATGCTGTACGACGTCAAGGCAGAGGTTGTTCTCTCACTAGGATTAATGGGATTATTGTTTGTGATTTCAGATTAATAATTATAACTTGGAGCAGAAGCTCCTCACAACAGGATATGGAACATTATGGATTTACTTGCAGGGAACACAGAGTTTGGAGTCCAATTTGAAACATTGAGAACATTCCTGGTTTGGCTCTGAACAAGGGGTATGTTCGAGGATGCTGGTGTTATTAGGAATGTAGCCCTGTATAGCAACATTAGATTTCAGTCTAATGTCAATACTGGAATTGTATCAGTATAGGCCTACTTGGTAATCCTCTGATAATGCTGATAATAACTTTTGAATAGAAAATGTGAGGGTCAGTTTCACTGGTGGCTGCTTGCCTGTATGGAAAGACTTCACCAGTGCCTGGTATGAACATTCCACTCAGCCAGGCCACCTTATGGATCAAACCAGTAGGAAGACATCCATTAAAATGAGAACATCTCCATTTTAATTGGGTGTTTTTTCATGCTAGGGGTCTGGTACTGTCCTAGTCTGGATCCACACCCCCTGAGTGGTTCCAGGGCGCCAGGCCAGCCGGTGCTGTATGCCGTGCTACTCCGAGTCGGACTGACATCCTATAAACGTCTGCTGCGGCTCCAGCGGGTCTGCTGAGAGCACACAATGTTTAGACAGAGGAGGAGATTGCTCCCCTGCAGTCCTAGCCAAATGACCAGGCCCAAGCACAACACCAACGCATAACAGACAGAGAGACAGGCCCCCTTTTAGTAACACTGCTACACTCACCATCAGTACCATCGTCATATCCCCTCCTCCTCTCTCTAGGCCCAAAGCTTCCTACCGGACCTTTTAGTCTTTTTGTCAGGACAGGAGATATCCAACGGTATGGGAACATGTTATGGCAGCCTTTTTGGATTTACAATGTATTTTACTTTATTCTCACAATTCAAATAAGTGTTGTTGGGTCTTTGGGTTGTTTTTGAATGACGTTAGTCTTAACATTCTAACAGCAGTGTGACAGTTGGTGTGTGTGAATGTGGAGCCTCTGCTCAGTGGGGTGATGGGTAAACCCTTCACGGCTCTGTCTCATTCATCACAACACACTCCTCATCTGCTGCCACATCTCCACTGACAGAACAGGATCACCATAGACAAATACAAGTTAAGGAGCACAGAGCAGAATCAATTGTCTTGTATTAACAATTGCATGTTTGTTTGTGCCTGGGTCCTTTTTTCTTGTTCTATGTTTAGGTACCCTAAAATCAGTCTGAAAGCAACAGTAGAATGTGTTCATTTTAACTTGTATTCGTAATTCTATTGTGTTTTTTGTTTATTTTAAATGAAAACGGGCTGTGTATGTTTTTGGTTTGAAAATAACCTACCCTTTGAGTATCAGTGGATTGTGATTGGCACAGCATGTAATGTAGCCAAAACGGGAAGGGGACCCGTTGCTTGACTCTCTGCCACTCAAGATGTTGCCCTGGTGACCCCCAATCACACCTCCCCTCCTGAGTCAGCTGCTCTTGGCCTGGACTTTCACTCCATGACTGGTCAAATGCGCAAGTCTTCGTGTGTAGTGTACACTCCACACTTCCACAATGGGATCATTGAGCTGTGTCTGCGTAATTGTCTGTGACCAGCAGCATTCAAGGTAGTGTAGCCAGTGTAATACAGGTCTGTGGGATTTTCCTGACCTCAGCACAACTCACCGGAAGCACTGACATCTCATTGCCCACGCAACACAAACACTAGTGTTTTCATTGTGTTTTTGTCATCCGCACCAATATGCCAGTGTTTGGTTTGGCCTGGATACTGATTTCCTGTGGCAATATCTCAAATGAGCCACCTTATCTTCGATAGCCAGAAAGTAGCTGTAGAGCGCCAGAACTTAAATATAGGCTTAAAATTAGGGATGGTTTGCTGTGTTGTAGCTGCAGGATGTTTGTCTGTTATTTCCTGGGGTGGCAGAGCCTCTTATCAAAGGAGATGGCGTCAGGGCATGATGCTCTTATTTGATTCAACAAAGTACTACCGTCTGTATTTGACAAACACCCATCCTGAGTGTTTGTATTGTACATGCACTGCACTGCATGTACACCTGTCTGGTTTTGTAAGAGTTGTGGACTCTCGTTTATAATGTTGTCTGTCTAGTCTGTTCCTGTTCTGTTTGGTGCAGTGGTGTCTCTCTGTTTTGTGTGACCAGGCCAAGCAGGGTTGGCAGCTTCCTGGTTTATTTATTTGAACAAGAGACTGTGCTCCTCTATCTCTCCTCTGCTCCTCCCCCAGGTGGCGGCTTTTGTTTGGAGTTTGTTCTCAAATCCAGCTGTAGGGATGAAAGAAAAGAAGGAAGGAAGGGAGTGATGTTGGCATACTGCGTACTGACATGCACACAGATGGCATGGCCTTCTGTCTCTGTCGTCAGAGGGGTATACTATGATGCAAGCTAGATCTACTCAGGGTTTTCTAAAGCTAGCCAGCTTCAGTTAGCTTCACATTCCAGCTCAGGCTTCATCCGTACTACGGCGGTGGACATTGCTCGTCCGCCTGCCACTAACTCTAGCAGGCTTGTAACTGTGTGTGCATGTCGCACGTGGCTAGTCGAACACCAAACTCTTCATTGAGACATTACTGAAGCATCGATCCATGGGCGAGTTAGTGCCACGATTTCATTTGTTTCAAAATTAAAATACGTCTTATTTTATTATTGTTAATGCCGTCTTTGGGGTGCTTATTAATGCAGGGTCACCTTTTTTCCCCACTGATATCGATAAAATAATTTAAAGTCATACAAAAGTTTTACTGTGCGTGACTTTTCAAATTTGTATTTATTTAACCTTTATGTTACTAGGCAAGTCAGTCAAGAACAAATTCTTATTTACAATGACGGCCTAGGAACAGTGGGTTTACTGCCAGGGGCAGAACCACAGATTTTTTACCTTGTCAGCTCGGGGATTCGATCATTCAACCTTTCGGTTACGGGCCCAACACTCTAACCACTCAGCTACCTGTGCCTAGTATTTTAACATTTAACACAACATTTTTAATGAATCCAATATTTAATCAATTGTCTCCCTGAAATGAATGGGATGATAATTGGTCCTCAACTCAGGCACGTGGAGGCAGGTAGCCTAGCGATTTAAGAGCATTAGGCCAATAACCGAAAGGTTGCCGGTTAGAATCCCCGAACTGACTAGATGATGATTAAGGGGGTGGGATCTGCCGATGTGCAAGGCACTTAACCCTAGTCGCTCTGGATAAGAGCGCCTGCTAAATTACATTTGAAATGTACCTTTCTAAATGGTGAGCCGCTTTCCTGGTACTGGTTTTTCCGAGTTGAACTCACCGGTGTTAGGCTTCCACAGATTGTGAAATTGAGATGGTGATTTCCGTCCTACTCTCTTACTCATCTCCTTTCCTTCCTCCGTCTCCTCTTCCCACTTTCTCTCCCACTTTCTCTCCCTCCCGATCTTTCTCTCACCAGATGAGAGGATCTGTTCTCCCCCGTTCATGGTTCTGAACACTGAGTGTGGTCCAGACACACTGGAGCAGATTGAGAAGCATGGACTCGCATTCCCCTTTAGTAAGTCCCTCCCTTTCGTGTTTGATAGAGGAATTGTCACTCAACCAGAGAGTAAGAAGCGAAGCAAAATGCAATACTGGGACATAAGTTTTTCTCTCCATTTAATACAGGCAGTTGATGTCAACACCCCTCATCGAATATTTAAAAAAGTATGAAAATAATGAGATGTATCCACCAATCCAAAGAGTAATAGGTGGGAAAAATCCCATTGTTAGGGTGGTGAAATAGGTATCTTGTCATTATCCAAATTTCTCACTCAACCCATATTATACATGGTCCTTCCTCCTAGCTTTGTTTAAAAATAACTGTTAAAGGAAACTGCTCAAAACTCTATAAACAAACCTGGTTTTAGTATCCACACTTATAAGATGCAAAGCAAATAGTTTATTATTTATAATCATGATTACTCTTCAGTGTTGAACTTTAACTATCTTGGTTTGTATACAGGCTATTCAAGTTTATTTTTAGATATTTTTTCTCAAACCCAGCTACTTTTAAGCCACCTTGTATGTCCAATTTACCCATCTTTCGTGTCTGAAGGCAGCCATTTATGGAGGTGGTTTTGAAAGTTGTGGTCAGTGTGGAAATAACCTGCTATTTCTTCTCAGCACTGAGGTCATTGTGGAAGTGTGGTTTCTTCACTAACATTCTCTACCTGTTCTTCTTTCTCCCCCTCCATCTATCAGTTTGCAAAACACGAGTAGCCCATGGAACCAACTCCCATGAGGTAAGAGCCACCAGGGGCATGATACACTTAGGGTCACAGACTAGCCACACCCTTGATCATTAGCTAAATCCCTTTAATCCATTACAGCATCTATAACTAGATTTACATTTCCGTCATTTAGCAGACGCTCTTATCCATACATTTTCATACTTTCATACACGGTCATTTAACAGCTACATCATCAAACACACAAGAGTACTGTATGTGGCAGCCCTGCCAAGATCACTAGACGCTTGTCCGTCGGCCCACATGGGCAACACAAGTCAAGGCAGTGAACTAGTTGGATGGATTGAATGGAATGTGGGCAGGTTATTGGTTGAAATAAAAATGTATAAATGTATAGATGACCTCTTCTCCCTCTCTACAGATGGCCATCATCTTCAGTGAGGAGGACCTGAAGGGCGTGAAGCCTCCGTGTGTGATCCAGAGCTTCATCAACCATAACGCGGTGCTCTACAAGGTGTTTGTGGTGGGGGAGTCCTACACGCTGGTGGAGAGACCCTCCCTGAAGAACTTCCCAGCTGGACCAGCAGGTGAGAAGAAGACCCTGCAGGGCTTGACAATAAAGCTTGTCTGCTTGTCCGTGGCAAGTAAAAACAATTGTTGGACAAGCAGATTTTAGATTTAAATTGTCCGAATGAACAAGTAAAAAAAAAAAATCACAATATCAAACTATTAGGCTACTCCGATAAGAATCAATGTCCTCTGGATGCAATGTTTTGCTCACTGTCCTCCTAATCTCTTCCGAGCGCATCAGAGTATAATTATTGTAGGACTGCATTGACAGGCACAAGCGGTCTTTCAATCATGCAGTCGCAAGATGCGTTTTTGAGATCAATGCGATCCGCGTTTGCGTTATTTGTTGATATTCATTACTAGTGAGTTATTTGCTAATTTTTATGGTGCCTTCGGAAAGTATTCAGACCCCTTGACTTTTTCCACATTTTGTTACGTTACAGCCTTATTCTAAATAGATTAAATAAAACAATTTCCTCAGCAATCTACACAAAATACCCCATAATGACAATACGAAACCAGGTTTTATGGTGTTATTGCAAATTTATGAAAAACTGAAATACCTTATTTACATAAGAATTCAGACCCTTTGATATGAGACTCGAAATTGAGCTCAGGTGCATCCTGTTTCCTTTGATCATCCTTGAGCTGTTTCTACAACTTAATTGGAGTCCACCTGTGGTAAATTTAATTGATTAGACATGATTTGGAAAGGCACACACCTGTCTATGCATGTGCATGTCAGAGCAAAAACCAAGCCGAGGTTGAAGGAATTGTCCATAGAGCTCCGAGACAGGATTGTGTCGAGGCACAGATCTGGGGAAGGGTACCAAAACATTTTTGCAGCATTGAAGGTCCCCAAGAACACAGTGGCATCCATTCTTAAATGGAAGAAGTTTGGAACCATCAAGACTCTTCCTAGAGCTTTTTTATTACGTAGTAGAATAATAGTGAAGACATCACAACTATGAAATTACACATATGGAATCATGTAGTAACCAAAAAAAGTGTTGAACAAATCAAAATATATTTTAGATTCAGCTTTGCACACTCTTGTCATTCTCTCAACCAGCTTCATGAGGTAGTCATCTGGAATGCATTTCAATTAACAGGTGTGCCTTGTTAAAAGTTCATCTTCTTAATTCTTGTGTTGTGTTGTGACAAGGTAGGGGTGGTATACAGAAGATAGCCCTATTTGGTAAAAGACCAAGTCCATATTATGGCAAGAACAGCTCAAATAAGCAAAGAGAAACGACAGTCCGTTATTACTTTAAGAGATGAAGGTCAATCCGTAAAATGTCAAGAACTTTGAAAGTTTCTTCAAATGCAGTTGCAAAAACTATCAAGCGGTATGATGAAACTGGACCGCCACAGGAAAGGAAGAACGAGTTACCTCTGCTGCAGAGGATAAGTTCATTAGAGGTACACCTGTTAATTAACAAGGCACACCTGCATTCCAGGTGACTACCTCATGAAGCTGGTTGAGAGAATGCCAAGAGTGTGCAAAGCTGTCATCAGGGCAAGGGTGGCTACTTTGAAGAATCTAAAATCTAAAATATATTTTGATTTGTTTAACACTTTTTTTTTTTTAGTTCATAGTTTTGATGTCTTCACTATTATTCTACAATTGCTGACAGGTGTATCAAATCAAGCACACAGCCATGCAATCTCCATAGACAAACATTGACAGTAGAATGACCTTACAGAAGAGCTCATTGACTTTCAACGTGGCACCGTCATAGGATGTCACTTTTCCAACAAGTCAGTTAGTCATATTTCTGCCCTGCCAGAGCTGCCCTGGTCAACTGTAAGTGCTGTTATTGTGAAGTGGAAACGTCTAGGAGCAACAACGGCTCAGCCGCGAAGTGGTAGGCCACACAAACTCACAGAACGGGACTGTCGAGTGCTGAAGAGCGTAGTGCGTAAAAATAATCTGTTGCGTCGGCTGGAGTGGTATAAAGCTTGCCGCCATTGGACTCTGGTGCAGTCGAAACGTGCTCTCTGGAGTGAGAGTCACACTTTACCATCTTGCAGTCCAACGGACAAATCTGGGTTTGGAGGATGCCAGGAGAACGCTACCTGCCCCAATGCATAGTGCCAACGGTAAGGTTTTGTGGAGGAGGAATAATGGTCTCGGGTGGTTTTTCATGGTTCGGGCTAGGCCCTTTAGTTCCAACTACAGCATACAATGACATTCTAGACGATTCTGTGCTTCCAACTTTGTGGCATCAGTTTGGCCCTTTCCTGTTTCAGCAGAAGTGGTTTCGAGGTCGGTGTGGAAGAACTTGACTGGCCTGCACAGAGCCCTGACCTCAACCCCATCGAATACCTTTGGGATGAATTGGAATGCTGGCTGCGAGCCAGGCCTAATCACCCAACATCCAGTGCCTGACCTCAGTAATGCTGTTGTGGCTGAATGAAAGCAATTCCCCGGAGAGTCAAGGCAGTTAAAGCATCAAAGGGGGGACCAACTCTATATTAATGCCCATGATTTTGTAATGAGATCTTCAACAAGCAGGTGTCCACACACTTTTGGTCATGTAGTGTAACTTTCCACCGGCACTCGCAAATGGCCGACAAGAAGTTGATACGGGTGTGCAGTTGATGAAATAAATGCTGTATACTCTGGTTGTAAAACCGTCTCTCAAACGCTCAAAATTGGCTAGGATTTTCCTCTATTCAATTCTGCACACCAAGTAACTTTCCAGATGGAGGGTTGACGGACCACGTGTTTTATACAGTAGCCTATCAGTGCAGTATTTTACTTTGTGGAGGGTTAAGTGCCTTGCCCAAGGACACACGGCAGGATATACAATGCATGGGATCAGAGACCAGCAGCCTTCCATTGTCAATACTACTGACGATGCTGATGATAAAGGTTATTTTGTGAAGTGGTTCCTTGCATCATGCAACACAATTTTTAGTCACCTTTTTGGCCCATAGTGTTACAGGCCCTATAAGGGCAGGACAAGTGACTTGAGTTTTCGGACATGTAAAAAAAATCGGTCTTCGTCTGAAAGACAAGTGGCTAAAACATTTTATGTCAAGCTCTGCCCTGTCTGTTTATGGGCACGCAGTGTGCCATGCCCACAGCCCTCCAGTCCTCCTGACGGACCCAATAAAAGACCTCATAAAGGCTGTTTAATGTCTTTGAGACTGGACTCATGCTCTCTTTAAAAGAAGAGGAACAGAGTACAGTGGATTTGGTTTATACATCCTGGTTTTTAATGGTTTGAAAAAGATAGGTGAACAGTCAGATGGAGAATTACAATACACAGTTGTTTTGGATACCAAACGCAATTAGTCAATAAGCACATTGGTTAGGCTCAGGTAATATGAACGTGGCCCTTTGCCCTGACAGAAGAAGCGGCTCCATTTGCATGCACTACAGTAAAAGCCCAGATGCAAACCAGTCTGGGCTTCATTGGAATCGTCTGCTTTTCCTTATGCAAAGAGGCCAGGGTCATCCCTGTCATCCAGCACAATGAAACATACTGTAACCATGTTTTGGGGTTATACAGTGTTTGTTTACATTAACTTTGCTTATAAACATTGCAGTAAAACAATCTTATTTTGGGTTCTGATGGGGTATGACAGTTGAACTAAGCATTCATAAGTTATATTATTCATGAATCAATGGGTACATAAATGTATTAGTCCCAAACAGGATGTAGCTACTGCAGATTACCCCTTTTAAGTACCTCAGTGTTGTGAAAGAGGGCCTGGTGTCAGGAGAAGATAAGGTCCCATCCCACTGCCCATGCTCCCAGCAGAGGTGATATGTGCTTAGTAGTGTTCCCTTCAGCGTTCCTGGGAATGTTGCGTGTAGTTAGCACTTCCGGTATTAAGGCCGTGGGCTCATCCTATTCCCTCTCTATTTCAATCCTTCCTCACCCCTCTCATTCTTTAATGCCCTCTCTTCGTGTTAATGATTAAAAATGGGGGACTGGTAGCGAAGTTGTAAAACTAGAACAATGTATTACTCCCTTTTACATTGGGTAGGCTGAAATCAATTTGGCTCTTTCTGTTTGAAGGAAATCCCTGAGTCAGACCAAAGATTTAGATCATGTTAATCTGTTTGTCCCTCAGCCACATGACTAGTAATGGTTATATATGAAGGCCATTGATATGGTGTGATGTATGGCCATATGGTACAAGTGGAAGTTTGGGTGTGTAAAATGATTGAACTTAAACTGGGGTTAGATTTTTGTCAGACGTTGAGTTTATTTTCACACAGTATAGCCTACGATTTAGGTTAAACTGTGTCTTCAGTGTTTTTGTTTCTTCTAATAATTAGAGATGGTTAAGATAATTGAGTAGCATATGTCTATCAACCAACGTGAAAGAAGTTGGCAGGTTAGCGGTTTTCGTAATGAATCTTGTTCTGGAGGCAGCGCTGCAAAGTGGTCACTAGATGGCACAGCCACAAACCTAACCTTAACCCTAGCCTTAATCACACTGCTAACCCTAATTAATGTCTAATCCTAAATTATTTTTGTTTTCATGAATTTTTACAATATAGCCAATTTTGACTTTAGATAGGTACTTTATTGATCCCCGAGTGGAAATGTATTTGTAAAGCAGCTACGAAAAACACAGGACAGGTGAAAAATGCCAGAACGAAATACACAAAAGACAGATACACAATACATGATGCATAGTGCGGCAGTATGAAAAAGTATAAAAAATACAAGAAGTCTGGAGTGCGAAAAGCTGGCCTAAGAAAATGCATGACTTGTGTATATAAATAATAAACGTTAACCTGCAAAAAGTGCATGCTTGTTGGAGATAATAAAGATGGCTACTTTAACACTCATAAAAATGTAATTGCTTGGGATTCCTGGTAAAGTGATCTAAGGACACATGCACGCAAGGCCAATGGCAGCAAATATACTCAAGCCTAGAATTTAACTTATGTTAACATCACTGTCATTGTTTTATTGTAGTATCTTTCCATTAATGCACTTGAATGTAATAGTGTGTGCTGACCCAGCTGGCGAGCGTCTCCTCGGACATCTTCAACCTGTCCCAGGCTGTAGTCCCCACCTGCTTTAAGGAGACCACCGTCGTCCCAGTGCCCAAGAAGAACAAGGTGACATGCCCAAATGACTATCGCCCCTTCACACTCAGCTCAGTGATCATGAAGTGCGGCGAGAGGCTGGTCATTGCCCACATCAAGGCCAGCATGCCAAGCACACCGGACCCTCTCCAATTTGTCTACGGCTCCAACAAATCCAAGGAAGATGCCATTTCAATCACTAGTCACACTCCCTAACACATCTGGACAAGAGGAACGTCTATGTGATAATGCTGTTCATTGACTACAGTTCAGCATTCAACACTATTGTTCCCTCCAAGCTTGACACCAAGCTCTGGGTCCGGACCTGACGGGCAGACCATAGGCTGTGAGGATCGGCAAGAACAACACGTCCTCCACACTGACTCTTAACACAGGGACCCCCTGGGTGTGTACTCAGTCCTCTGCTGTACTCCCTGTTCACCCACGACGGCGTGGCTTTGCATGACACAAACTCCATCAAGTTGGCTAACGACACCACAGTTGCAGGCCAGATAACCAACAACGACGAGTCAGCCTATAGGGAGGAGGTAAGTGAACTGGTATTGTGGTGTCATGACAACAACCAGCTTCAGCAAAACAAAGGAGTTGATTGTTGACTTCATGAAGTAGAGGAGGGAACATGCCCCGATCCACATCAACGGGACTGCAGTAGCGAGAGTTCCTCTGCGTCCACATAAGAGGACTTGTCATGGACCAACCACACCACCACTCTTGTCAAGAGGGCGCAACAGCGTCTCCACTTCCTAAAGCGACTGAAGAAATGTGGCATGTCGCTCTGTGTCCTCAATACTACCGCTGCACCATCGAGAGCGTCCTGACCAGTTGCATCACGGCCTAGGACCTCCAGCGTGTGGCGAAGACTGCCAAGTACGTCACTGGGACCGTGCTCCTACCCATCCAGGACATCTTCTTGAAACGGTGCCTGAGGAAGGCCAGCAGCATCATCAAGGACCCCACACACCCCAGACACAAGCTGTTCTCTCCCTTATGGTCTCATACCAACAGGCTCAGAGACAGTTTCTATCTACAAGCCATCAGACTGCTGAACACTTGAACTGGACTGACTTGAACTGGACTGACCATCTGCTCTGATTCTTTGTACCTTAGCACTCACATGCACACACCCACACAGACAGACACATTCATGTAATACACATCACAATTTCTGCCACAAGACTCTTAATATATTGCTAAATTTATACTCCCCATTTCCCCCCTTCCCCATAAATTGCCTTCCTGTGTTATACTATTCTACTGACATTGAATTTATGTTCGTATTCTTACGTGAACGTATTACATTTTTTCTTTTTGCATTGTTGAGATGGAACCTGCAAGTAAGCATTTCATTGGACGATGTATACTATGCGTATTCTGTACATACGAATAATAAAACTTGAAAGTCATACTGGTACACCATGTCATTCATTGTTTATGGCTGCTCTTGTGCCCCGGTTTCCATCAACCAGTGGACATTTATCGCTCAAATTAGTCTTTGTTAACTCCTAGTGCCAGCGATGAGAACTGCACATTCATTACAAGTCGTTGAGTTGAGGGTGAAGATGAAATGTAATGTCATCATCTGACTTAACTTTGTGTTTTCTCCATTACAGACAGAAAAGCCATTTTCTTCAACAGCCACAACGTATCAAAGCCAGAGTCCTCTTCAGACCTGACATCTGTAAGTTCAATACACTAACATACTTTTATCATATCACCTATTTCAATGTGTTAAGCCAAACCTCAGCGTTTTTATACTCAGACTTAGTTTTCTTCCTACATCAGAGGGACAACGTGGAGGGGGTCTCCCAGCCACCCAGTGATGATGTCATCAGAGAGCTGTCCAGGTCCTTGCGACAGGAGCTGGGCGTGTCCTTGTTTGGCATTGACGTTATTATCAACAACCTTACGGGCCAACATGCTGTCATCGATATAAATGCATTCCCTGGTGAGGGGTTTGTTCCTCTGCTGTAGGGAATAGGAGTAGATGTGGGTTTGTGTGTTTCTGTTAGTCCAAGATGGATGACCATTTATACTACCTGTGTAGGCGTACGACTCCGTTTTGCAATCTCTACTAGTAAGTCATTTTAAAATCTTTGAGAGATTTGCTTTTAGGGATTGCTATAATCTAGTGGGCTGGTTAACATGGTCTTGCTTGGAGACAGATCCGAGGCATCAGCCGTGTTAAATGAGAATTGAGCACGTTCTGAGGCGAGTCTAGTGTGCCTTTCTCTTGACTCTGGCTGTTGTCACTATGGTAACACTGTTCTCGGATTGCACTCTGTTGCCACCTTTGACGGTTGGAGTGGGAGGAGAATGGTAGTGAGCTAATTCCTACTCTCACAAACATTCACCCTCAGTGACAAAAGCGAGGCACTCAAAATACAATAAATAAGTCATTTCACTCATTTACCTGTACTGTTACCATCAGTTTCCCACTGTATTGATGATGGGATATAAGCATCAGTCAGCGATGTCTCATGTCTTGCCCTCTTCTGTCTCCAGGTTACGAGGGTGTCCCAGAGTTCTTCAACAACCTCCTGACCCACATTACCAGTGTGCTCCAGGCTCATGCAGCCGACAGCCCCCCAGCCAGCGGGCAGCCCAAAGGCCTGGAATCCAGCGCTACTGTACCGACAGCCCTCACCCCAACCCCAGCTCCGGGCTCCCCAGGCTGCTGCAGCATGCTGGGGAAGGAGGCCAGCAGCAGCCCCTGGATTGTGGAGGGGGATGGGAACCTGAAGGGCTCCCGCCAGAGACTGGGCTGTAACTCAGCCATGTCCCCCAACTTCCAGCAACACTGTGTGTCCACGATGGCCACCAAGGCTTCCTCCCAATGACTGCCCTCCTCTTCCACCTTAGCCCCCACCCAGTTTTAACCTCAAACAAAAACAGATGAGGAGGAGGAGGAGGAGGATGATGATGATGATGGTGACAATGAATAATAGTAATAATTATGATAGTACTGATTTTTTCTATGTAGATATTGATGATAGTGATTGGGTGTAGATTTCTTTCCTCTACCTTTTTGGATAGTTATGTTTAATAAGACTTACTGTAATGTGAACTTTTAGTAACTCTGCTTAATTGCTGATTTTAGTTTCTCTCTCTCTCTGTGAAATCTCTTTAATCAAGTGGTCCACACGAGATGGTTAGGGGAATGGCCTTGTCTGACCTTTTGACTACAGCAGTGAAGAAAAAGGCAACTTTTAATATCCTATGCTCCAGACACACACACACACACACACACACACATTCACTGCGTTGACAGTGATGTCTGTATTTTTATGTTTACCACTCTGTCATATAGTGGCGTTTGGGTAGAAGGGATAAAAGGTGTTTTATTGTCACATACACCGGATAGGTGCAGTGAACTGTGATTGTCTGGGTATTGTAACACTCATTCACAGGTTTGGAGCAGCCAATGGCACGCAGATCAACTGACTTGGAGCGGGTTCTTCTGCTCTGTCATTTCCAGAATAACATTGGTCATGGAGGTCGTGGTCGAAATTAGAAAATATGAAATTGAACGCTGGTTGCTTTACTGTGTGCCATTTAATTGACATTGTGCTCTCAGTGTAGTGCAAGACTCTTGTCATGTGAATTTCATAGTCTTCACAACAGCAGAAACAAAGCAGATTTTAGTATCAAGATTCAGTACATATAGCACGAAAGGCTGAAAATGCCTTCACAAACCTTTGATCACACCTGATATAAACATTTGTCAGCAGAAAAATACATCTTTGTGACCAAGTTTACTATGGAATAATGTTGTGTTTGTCAGATGTGGTTGAGGTTTATACAGGTGTTTTATGTGACTACAAACCAGTCTATTTCCTTGCCTCATAACTTGATTTGCTTTTCTCCAGCATTTCTGAAAGATGAGGATCACATTCCATTTGTGTATGTGGGTGTTTTCAAAAAGTATTCCAGAATTCCAATGCTTTAGTGAAAATCACTGTTTTATGGAATTTATATGAATCGGAATCGTCGTTACCTCTCTCTATTACTACTCAATTCGACTTCTGGGCCTCTAATACAGTGTTCAATTGGTATTGTGTTCAAAAAACTAACTCTTACTCCACAAATTTGTAATTGAATGATATAGAATATATATATACATATTTAGCAAACTAAATCAACATAAATAATTATTTTTGTGACTGACCATGTCTTGGTTACAATGCTAAGGATTCTTTCTTTTCTTTGTACTTTTAGCCTTATCGACAAGACAATTTTAAGCAGACTGCTGGCACTTAAACAGTGAAACACCATCGAGTCAGCCCGGTGCACTCTTATATAGCCTGTAACGACAGATTCCAAACTCCCTGTAAGCATCAGCTGCTGTGTCATTTTGAGATGTCACTATGTTAAAATAAGAGGGGGAAAATTATAATATTGCTTCCCATGTTCACTGTGAGATCTTTTTTTACCTCTATTTTGTTAATGTCTTAGTCCTGACATTTACTAAGAGCAGTTTATTTTGAGATTTTATGGGGGGGAAATTATTTTTATATAGTGGAGAAGAGCGAGTGATGATTTGAACAAATAAGACATTTTTGTCAGACGAATAGTGAAATGGTTGGTTGGCAAAATCTGCAAGACCAAGCTTATAGTTGCCACTGTCTTCGCCCTTAGCATCCAGTTGAAGTGCAAGGAAAATAGTGCAGGGCTGCCAACTCTATGTAAAAAATATTAGGGTGTTTTAAGTGCTGCTTCATCTCAGGCTCTTAATCCTGGAGGAGCAAGCATCAGCATATCGAATGCAGAGGCTGGCACATTGAATTGACACACTTATCAGAGGTTACTTAGCCCCAATGGCCTGGTGACAGTGACTGACCGTCTAAACAGTGTAGCCATTCCACCTGCAGCCCTCCAGTACTAGAGTTGAGTTGCAGTGCTCCTAAAGCCTTTCCTATTGAAGGACATATCATTGCAAACCTGTGTGGGTGAATAGTGATCAAGGAGAGACTGTCTTAACCAAGCCATGCCCAGTATGTTGTGGAAACACTTGACATCTCTATACCACTCTGTGTGTTCTGCATTGTGCTTCTAAATGGGAAGTAAATATTACCCCTACTTACTACCTTAATAATTTCTCCAATCTTGATGGTTATTGTGCTCTCCGCTTCCACCTGAACGTTTACTTGGAAATTGTATATATATATAATACACATATGCATACATGTTTTGTAAAAGTTCTCTAAAGAAAAAATATCTAATACAATTTCTGACTTTTTTAGTAAATAGCTAAACCAACTGGGCAAAAAATAAATCTGAAAAATAAAAACTGAGTTGAGAGATTTCTAAAAGCCTTGCTGTTCTAGTGCTTTAGTCAAGAAAAACAATCAGATGTCTATTCTTGGAAAAAGTTATTAAAATTAATTCCTCTAGTTCTGTATTGGGTTTTTCACACTAGGCCTCATGCATGTATATTGTCCTGTATATTGTATATTGATACCATATCCTGTATATTGATACCATACACCAGCAAGGTATGCAAACATAACCACTCATCCATTAAATGTTTAAGTTTTTGCTGTAAACATGAGCTTTTTCCCCATTTATGCTGTTGCAAAAGTGAGATGATGAACAAGAGACCCGGGAACACCAAAGTGCGACTGAACTCTACCCAGCCTGCAGATGTTTATTACTTCAGCTTTTATGCATCTGACATTTCATGGAGATTATGGTGCGACAACTGACAATGTAGAAAATTACAAAATACAAGTTTACACGCATATACAAACTATTTCAACAAGATGCTGTACAACATGGGTACTTCATAAAATATATATTCATAATTTGTCATCTGTACATAGAAAATAAACATATTTACAAGCACACTTGAAAGAGGTATATATGTCACAGTATAAAGCCTAAAAGTGTCTCCTCCCTGCAACATCATTGCTGCAATGGGACGTGTCAATGTAACAGCAACAAGGCGATGCTGAGGAGGTTTGATTCAGCAGCGTCCTGCTGTACTGGCCAACAGGCCCAGGATGGTTGAGAGACAGTGCAGCTTCTCCTTCACAAGCTCTGGCAACTTCTCATTCTCCTTGTACCTGGAGCAACACAAGCAGGAACATGTCAGCAAAAAGGGTTGGAGAACTACCATTCCTCAAATACAGAAAACCATTTTTACATCAGAAAATTATCAAAATGACAAAAGCTGGACATTGACATAGCACTATGAAATGGTGGTGAAGCTATGTGTCAGTTATTGTATTTTCTATATACAGTAGGTGCTGTGTAAGTGTTCAGTACCTGGTGGTCCGTCCCTCTGGGGACATGTAGATAATACAGGAGACTCCTGCCTGCACCACCAGCTGGGAGCCATCATTGAACTGCACCCACAACTCTCCACTGGTCAGCTGTGAGGCCCAACCAATATTTGGCACAAAGACAGACTTGAGCACTTTCCCTGTGGTGGTCATGTGGTCCTGTTTGACCGACAGCGGGGAGCAGTTTTTAATCACACTGGCCGAGGTGATGTCAGACTCTTCATAGGAGATCATCTGAAGATTGGAGAAGATAAATACAATTTTAAAGTAAAAAAACAATAACACCAGAAATATATCTTACAATTCCTCCATAGAAATGGATGGAATAAATAGCTTAGATCATACTATGTGACATAGTGTGGGAGAAACTCACAGAGGGAGTGAAGCATGGGGGCTGGGGCGGTGATGCCACATCAGCAGTGGCAGGCTGGGACAAGGGGCAGGAAGGGTTGGCAGGTCTCCTGGGTGGGAAAAACAGAGCAGCAAGATTAGTACTCCTCCCTTCACAGAACAGCGGAAACTGGCTCTAACCAGAATAGAAAGAGGAGTGGGAGGCCCCGGTGCACAACTGAGCAAGAGGACAAGTACATTAGAGTGTCTAGTTTGACAGACGCCTCACAAGTCCCTCAACTGGCAGCTTCATGAAATAGTGCCTGCAAAACACCAGTCTCAACGTCAACAGTGAAGAGGCGACTTTGGGATGCTGGCCTTCTAGGCAGAGTTGCAAAGAAAAAGCCATATCTCAGACTGCCCAATAAAAATAAAATATTAAGGGCAAAAGAACAGACACTGGACAGAGGAAGATATGGAGTTTGGAATATTACTAATTTAAGGGTTTTTCTTTATTTGCGCCGTTTTTTTTACATTGTAGAATAAAAGTGAAGACATCACAACTATTACATAACACATATGGAATCATGTAGTAACCAAAAGTGTTAAACAAATCAAAATATATTTTAGAATCTTCAAAGTAGCCACCCTTTCCCTTGATGACAGCTTTGCACACTCATGGCATTATCTCAACCAGCTTCATGAGGACCACCACAGGAATGGAAGACCCAGAAATACCTCTGCTGCAGAGGATAAGTTCATTAGAGTTACCAGCCTCAGATTTCAAGTAACAGACACATCTCAACATCAACTGTTCAGAGGAGACTGTGAATCAGGCCTTCATGGTCGAATTGCTGCAAAGAAACCACTACTAAAGGACACCAATAAGAAGAGACGTGCTTCGGCCAAGAAACACACGCAATGGACATTAGACCGGTGGAAATTTGTCATTTGGCAAATTTAGATGGTTTGGGATGAGTCGGACCGCAGTGAAGGAAAAGCAGCCAACAAGTGCTCAGCATATGTGGGAACTCCTTCAAGACTGATGGAAAAGCAATCCAGATTAAGTTGGTTGAGAGAATACCAAGAGTGTGCGAAGCTGTCATCAAGGCAAAGGGTTTTTGAAGAATCTCAAATATAAAATATATTTTGATTTGTTTAACACTTTTTTGGTTTCTACATCATTCCATATGTGTTATGTGCAAGTTGTTGTGCAAGTAAAGAAAAACCCTTGAATTAGTAATATTCCAAACTTTTGGCCCCCCAGTATGTGTGTGTGTGTGTGTGTGTGTATGTATGTATGTATGTATATATATATAAATAAAAGTGTACAAAATAACAGACTAAATTAGTCAGGGCATGGACTCTACAAGACGTCGACAGCGTTCCTCTGAGATGCTGGCCTAAGTTGACTCCAATGTTTCTGGATGTTTTTTGGGTGGTGGACCATTCTTGATACACCCAGGAATCTTTTGAGCGTGAAAAACTCAGCAGCGTTGTAGTTCTTGACACACTCAAACCGGTGTGCCTTGCACCTACTATCATACCCTGTTCAAAGGCACTTCAATCATTTGTCTTGTCCTCAATGGCACACGCACACAATCCATGTCTTAAAAATCCTTCTTTAACCTGTCGCCTCCCCTTCATCTACACTGATTAAATTGGATTTAAC
The DNA here is from genome assembly GCA_023634145.1 of Thymallus thymallus. NCBI lineage: Eukaryota > Metazoa > Chordata > Actinopteri > Salmoniformes > Salmonidae > Thymallus > Thymallus thymallus. The sequence goes on along the minus strand of CM042405.1, from coordinate 17,384,272 downwards.
AGGTGACATCAATAAGGGATCATAGCTTTCACCTGGTCAGTCTATGTTGTGGATGTTTTGTACACTCAGTGTATATTACTGAAATATGAACTCTCAGCATTCTGCAACATGGTGCAAGATGGTACTTAATTTAAGTGCTTCCAAACATGACAATTTACAGCATTAACTCTGACAACGGACACAGTCATGACTCTCTTACCTGCCGATGGTGATGGGGAAGAAGGGAGTGCTCTTGGCACTGTGCTGCTCTTCTGCAGTGATTGCCGCCTCTAGAGACAGACACATGCTATGGCCCTCGTCAGACAGCTCCACATACAGCCTGCTCTCTGGGCTGAGGCAACTCAGACCCACCTCCCCCTTCACTGTGTACGACTTCCCACTCTTCTCCACCACCCGGACCAGCTCTGACGTCTTGTGGATCTTTGCTCCTGTCACAGCACAGAGGGGAACTACAGGTCAGGATGATTTAGTTTAACAGTGTGCCACAATAACGTTTCAATATCGGAGAAGGACAATAGACCTAATCCTTCAAGTTCATTATGTTTCAAATAACTGATGAAACTTTCTAAAATGGTCCTCACCATCGTAGAAGCACACCTCCAGGTCTGCATTGGGAGAGTTCTCCATCAGCATACACTTAGCATACTTGGTGTAGAGGGTGACTTTTGGAGTCTTGGATTTCACCAGCAGCACAAACTTGGAGGCATACTGGTATTTCTTCCAGTACTTCTCTATTGAAGATAAACAGAGGACAAAGGTGAGTTTAAATCAGATTTCCAATATATTTATAAAATTATGGTTTTTAATCATGTCACTGAGAGACTTCACTGTCTGTTATCGAGGTGTACCTGGTAGGTCCTCATAGCTGCAGATCAGGATGTCCTCAGGAGGAGCAGGGGGACGGTCTAGCACAGGAAAACCTTTCCCCTCATTGGGCTGGTAAATAGTGACCTACAGGAGCATGGTCAAATGTTGACATTTTTGTTTTGACATTATTTTACTGACAAAGACCATGATACATCCTCTGAAGGTTAAGAAGTATTGTTATTCCTGGAACTCACCATCAAACCATCACAGGATATCCTAAGAACCTCTTTGACCCTCTCCTGGGGGCCCTGACCCTTGAGCAGCTCCATACACACCTCTCCTGTATCCAGAATGCTCACCTGGAGAGGAGACAGAAACCACAGCTGTAGACCAGGCAGGCATAGCCCTGTCATTGAAAGCAGATCAGTTGAATAGACACAGGGGGATAACTAGGGGCTTTGTCTTATCTTACCACAGCGTTTTTAGTCTTCTGTCTGATGGGTTTCAGTCTGGAGGCACACAGGGGAGGGAGCACATTTCTCAGGGACTTCTCCTTTTCTATACTTGGTTTGTATTTGGACAGACTCTGCAGCTCTCCCCCATGTACTCGTTGCCCATTCTCCCAGCAGGACTCAGTGTTTGAGGGGTGGTGCTGGTTGTGGTTGCGGTGAGAACTGGTCCCTCTGCCTGCTGGTTTGTCACTCCAGTAGTTGTGTACACCTAGAGGCTCCCTGATGCTATGGAAACTGCCACTGCTGCTGTGAGAGCTGACATCCGTGGGCCTCGGAAAAGGACCTGGGGAGGCAAGGGGAACAAACAACACTGTCAAGCTCATGTATGAAAATCTTTATTTTAGAGCATTGGTATGTAAGATTAAGATAGAGCAAAGAGTAATTAAGATATAGTAATATACCTTCTTTACTGAACCAATTCTGTCCACCTTCTGACTCTAACTGCAGGTTTAGTGGACATGGTGGTTGTGTGGAATATGAACATCCTGAGCTGAGGACAGAGAACATACATGCATCAGTTGGTCAGACAGACACAGCCATCTTAATATAAATCACATTCTATTAATTACATCACACTGGTGTCACATCTTACCTGGCTGTCTGTTTGACAGGCGGCGATGGGAGCCTTCCATGTTCTGCGAAGGGTTGTGGAGTGTCCTTGTAGCTGGAGGACATGGGAAAGGCCAGTCTCCCCGACCCAGTCAGCATCTCCTCAGAGTGGCACCTCTCCAGCTCTGCCTGCCCCATCCCCTGGGCTGGAGTGACAGAGGAGCTAGACCGGTCTGAGGAGTGAGCCCTTCGTAGGTACCTGGAGTGGGGCTGTCCAATCTCCACGTCCGGAGCAGCTCTGCTCCTGTCTACTCTGTCTGAGTGCTGCTGCCACTGCTCAACCCCCTCAAAGCAGGCGCTGCTGGGCGGCCGGGGCAGTGTGGGGATAGGCGTCATTCGGTTGGGCAAGGCAGGTCCTATCAAATGCCTGGCTCTCCTCTGGAGACGGCTGCTGCTGCTGCCGGAGGTGGACGAGGTGCAGGCTGTGGAGATGGTAGCGATGCCGCTGTCCATGGAACCTGGCTCCCCCAGGCTCAGCTCCTCGGTCCTGGCCAGCAGGCTTTGGGTCATGAAGGGGTGCTCCAGCACGGCAGACAGGCTGGGCCGCTGCGCAGGGTCCTTCCTCAGCAGCTGATGGATCAGGTCCTGGGCCTCCTGGGACACATGTCTGGGCATGTCATACTCTCCCAGGACCACCTTGTTGAGGGTGTGCTTCACTGTGTCTGTGTCAAACGGGGGCCGGCCCATCAGGAAGGCGTAGAACATGCAGCCCAGAGACCAGACATCAGACTCCAGGCCGTGGGCACTGTGTGTGGCCACCTCTGGGGAGATGTAGTTGGGTGTGCCACACATGGTGAAGTGCTTCTCGCTGGGGAGCTTCAGCTGGGTGGCCAGGCCAAAGTCAGCTATTTTAAGGTTCATATTGCCCGACAGAAGCAGGTTGGACAAGGTCAGGTCCCGATGCATGATGCCATGTGTATGCAAGTACAGCATACCTTTCACTATTTGATGCATGAAGTGCCTTGCTGTAATGTGAAGAAAAAAAACAAATGAAAACAACTGTTATAAAAAGAAACGAGGACAAGTGTCAATACATGTTAACGTAGATTTCATATCATGTTAAGAGATGTATCACTGATTCACTCTCAGGCAAAAAATGTGACTCGCCTTCATCCTCTGAGAAGGGCATCTTCCTATCTTTCAGGTATCGACTCATCTCTCCATTATGGCACATCTCCAACACCAAGTACACATAATTACTGTCTTCAAAGTAGTTGTACAGCTGCAAAAGAGTAAAATGACAGGTCAAAACGTTATATCAGGGTTCAGGGTTCTCCCCATAGAATGTAAAGAGTGGCACTGCACCACCTTGTGGACTGGCTGCGTCACTACATAAAATATGTTTTATAATTTAAGGGCAGGCACCACACCCTAATATTCTAGCCATTTTTGCCCTAGATTGCAGGAAATGCCAGTGTTCAAAAAAGCAAAACTGTCCGAGTCTAAAAGGGTGCACTACACCCCACCTATACTCAACTGCACCACATTGTTAAAAAGTCTTTGGTGCACAATTGGCCCAGCGTCATCCGGGTTAAGGGAGGGTTTAGCCGGCCAGGATGTCCTTGTTCCATTACACTCTAGCGACTCCTATGGCAGGCTGGGGACATGCACTCTGACACGGTCGCCAGGTGTACAGTGTTTACTCCGACACATTGTTATGGCTGGCTTCCGGGTTAAGCAAGCATTGTGTCAAGAAGCAGTGCGGTTTGGCAGGGTCGTGTTTCGGAGGAAGCACGGCTCTCGATCTTCGCCTCTCCTGAGTCCGTACGGGAGTTGCAGCGATGGGACAAGACTAACTACCAACTAGCTACCACGAAATTGGAGAAGAAAAATTATGAGAACCCTGGGGTTAAATGCAGTCATGTAAATGAGTAAATAAGACCTTATATCCTGCCTGGTTTGGCCCTGTCCGGGGGTATTGCCTGACCCCCCGTCTCAGCCTCCAGTATCTATCTATGCTGCAATAGTCTATGTGCCGGGGGGCTAGGGTTAGTTTGTTAAATCTGATGTTATTATCCGGTGTCTTGTGTGAATTTAAGTATGCTCCCTCTAATTCTCTCTCTCTCCCACTACCTCCTCTCCCGGAGGACCTGAGCCTACCCGGAGGACCATGCTTCAGGACCACCTGCCCTGATGACTCCTAGCTGTCCCCAGTCCACCTGGTCATGCTGCTGCACCGGTTTCAACTCTTCTGCCTGCGGTTATGGAACCCTGACCTGTTCATTGGACGTGCCACCTTGTCCCAGACCTGCTGTTATCATCTCGCTCTCGCTCTACCGCACCTGCGCTCTATTGCACTGAAAAACCAAGTGACATTCACTCCTGATGTATTTACCTGTTGCAACCTCCACCACTACTTGTATTATTATTTGACCCTGCTGGTCATTTATGAACATTTGAACATCTTGGAGAAAGAACTGGCCTTAATGGCCACGAATTGTTATAATCTCCACCCGGCACAGCCAGAAGAGGGCTGGCCACCCCTCAGAGCCTGGTTCCTCTCTAGGTTTCTTCCTAGGTTTTGCCTTTCTAGAGAGTTTTTCCTAGCCACCGTGCTTCTACATCTGCATTGCTTGCTGTTTGGGGTTTTAGGCTGGGTTTCTGTATAGCACTTTGTGACATCGGCTGATGTAAAAAGCGCTTTATAAATACATTTGATTTGACTTATTAAAGTAGCACCAATTTCAGCACTACAATGATCACATATGCCATAACAGGTTCAACCATGCTTACCTCTAGTATTGACGGATGCTTCAATCGACACTGAATCTCCACTTCGTTACTCACACGCTGGACCATACCAGATTTGTGCATGGCTTTTTTGTCAATCTGCACAGCGAAGGGAATAAAATAGAGAATTATACAGTGCATGTGAGTGTTATAATACACTTCTTTAGCCTTATGTCTAACAGCCGATTGATCTTCCACAAAGAAACAATGAGAGCTATCCAGAGACAGAACAGGCTGTCTAGACTCCCAACAGTCCACAGAGGACCCATGGGAGGGGGGCTTAGGGAAAATACAAGGCTCTGCTAAAGACACCACCTGGTAGTGAGAGGGTGATGATGATGATAAGCGGGTGAGTCTTCACTGTGTAGGCTATGTCAACATTTCTACACTTGTGATTTGTCTGCTTGCACTTGACAATAAACACTTTGTGGTGATGAGCTTTTACTCTATGGTATTAATGTGTGTTTTGTGGTTCCCTGGGAGGAAACACCATAAAAGTACTGGGATACAGAATACAGACTGAAAATGTTTCTTACCATTTTGATTGCCACCTCCAAGCCAGTGTTCACTGACTTTGCCCGGTAAACACATGCAAAGGAGCCCTTACCAAGGAGGGTGAGAACTTTGAAGTCCTGATAAAGAGAATGAACAAATGTTTTCACAAAATGCTATCCAGAATTGCAAAGTCAGTAAGCTAATCAAATGTATTGGTCACATACAGTGGTGTAAAGTACTTAAGTATAAATACTTTAAAGTACTACTTTTTTTTGGGTAGCTATACTTCACTATTTATATTTTAAACTACTTTTACTTCACTACATTCCTAAAGAAAAGTATGTACCTTTCACTCCATACATTTTCCCTGACACCCAAAAGTACTTGTTACATTTTGAATGCTTAGCAGGACAGTAAATGGTCCAATTTGCACACTTATCAAGAGAACATCCCTGGTCATCCCTACTGTCTCTGATCTGGCGGACTCTCTAAACACAAATGGTTTGTTTTTAAATTATGTCTGAGTGTTTGAGTGTGACCCTGGCTATCTGTAAAAAAAAATTGAACTAGAAAATTATCCTGTCTTGTTTGCTTAATATAAGGACTTAAATGATTTGTACTTTTACTTTTGATACTTAAGTATATTTATAACCAAATACTTTTAGACTTTTACTCAAGTAGTCTTTTACTGGGTGACTCACTTTTACTTGAGTCATTTTCTATTAAGGTACCTTTACTTTTACTCAAGTATGAGAACAGAGTACTTTTTCCACCACTGGTCACATATACATATTTAGCAGATATGTAGCGAAATGCTTGTACCTTGTAATATTTACATTACAACAAATATGGCTAGAATGTGTCCTATAGCTAAGCCTATGTCCTAAAAATATGTCCTAGATGTGCCTGTCAGCTGTTACCTCAATCTGTAGCTCCCCAGCTGTAGATAAGATTCTCTCCTCATCTTCACTGACATGGCATTTAGTTGTCAGGTTTTTAAAGAAATAACGAATAACTTTGTCGAACATCTTCCCTCTGACATGTATGATGTAGCTGGCTAGACAGCCAGGGAGTAGTGCCACAATACAACAACAGTGCCAGGCATTCGGTCGTTAGGGTAGCTACAGACTGGCTACCCAACATAGCCAACTGTCAGAAGCAAAACATCAGACAAACGTAGTACCCGTCTCTGCCATAAGGTCAACCAAAAGATGAAATTAGCCCGGCTCTCTTCCCGCTATTGAAGCAGGCGCTGTGGTCCCAGTCACCTAGCAACAACAAAAAACGGTGCCGTAAATCGCGCGCGGGGGGGGGGGGGGCACCATAATAATGTAATGGCTGTAACGGAGTGAATGGAATGCCTAGCATCAAACACATGGAAACGATCGGTTTGGTGTGTTTGACACCGTTCCATTCATTCCGCTCCAACCATTCCCACGAGCCTGTCCTCCCCAATGAAGGTGCCACCAACCTCCTGTGGGGGGCACATCTCAATTGTCAACAACAACTCTGCTGCAGCACCGCTCGTTTTAGCCATCATCAGCTAACGTCGTTACTGGCTACAGTAACGTTACTCGTCTGCATTGCCGACTACGAACAGCTATAGTAGCTACGTTAGTTTGATATTTAGCTAACTAAACAGCGTCGGAGTAGCTATTTCTTGCTAACTACAGTAATGAATTAGCCACGCGTTAGCTAGCTAACGATAGTGTAACGTTAGTCGACAACTCACCTCGATTGTATTACCGATTGAAACACTCATATTGCTTCTCGTGTCTTCCAAATTGATACAAAAGTATTATTCAATACATGCTCAACTAGGTTAACTTAATATTGCTTTTTTTATTCCACTCCAAAACCTTTGTATTTCTTCCATTTTTAAAATATCCGCCCGTTACCCTCTGTGGTCACGTGACGATACACGTCATATGGCGACAAGTGAAGGTAGCCACATCCACTTCGAAGGCTGCTCGAGCTAAGGGAGCCTATCAGGAACAAAAGCACTAGATGCCTTGAATAAAATAACATCCTCTTTATGTGAAAACAACTTTCTAATCTAGTAACTTGACATTTTTGAGTTTTAGAGCACAATAGTCTTAAATAAGATGAAGATACTTTGAATACACATCTTTAGCACTTTAGTTAATTACATTTCGTTCAATAACTAAATAACACAATGTTTGTCTTAAAGACAAAAATAATGCATTTATTACTTGCCTTCTTAAAATCTCATGACTCAAATATGGAAATGCATGAAAACAGGTAAAATAATAGGCAGCCAATTGCTCTCGTGTTGCTACTTGACAGTTTTGGTGGTTCACCCATTTCAACACTAGGAATGTATCCTATACACAACTATATGCACTGGCCAGTTTCAATTACTAAAATAATATTTACAGAATCTAGACACACAGACATCTTTTCAAATTAATATATTAAATACAAATATATATATAATATGTATTATTGCATACATAGTTTTCTAATAGTTTAATCAGCCTTAGCGTTTGTTGAGACAGGAATTTCTACTTATGTTCCACTACAAGGTTATGAGCAATAATGGGACTTTTGAAATACAAACACATATTGTTTGGGGAAACTATTTTTTGGAGAGCCAGCACTGTTTTAATCTATATATAATCTTACAGTTAATGACTATATAAGGTATTGTCTAATCTCTGAAGGAGGAGTGCACCGTTGTAACATACAAGGGAAAGTCTAAAAAGGTACAAATCAAACAAGGGAACTCTGAATACAAATGCACAAAACAGCGCGCTGAGTGGTGGTGGACATGGAAAAATGGTCCCGGATATACTATGTATGTTTGGGTAGACCTGCTCTGATAACAGAGAGGGGCTCAGTCAATCTCCATCTCTCCTGAGGGAGGCTTTGTCTGGTTGCTTCCCTTTGCCTCTCCCTTCCCGTCAGCTCCTTGCCGTGGGCCGTTATGGGCTCCGTTGCTCTTGTAGTTCTCCTCTGACAGGTCTTCTGCTTTGGGCTTCGGCCGGTTGACCACTGGGTTGCATACTTCATCCAGTTCCTAAAGTATAGGTGTATGTGGAAGATAGGAATATGCAGTATTATTAAAATGACAAGTACCTGGTGACAACGTGCCAATAGCATGTCATATGGTTGAATCATACCCACTTATCACACACACCTGTATTTTGGAAATTATGTCTGCTACTTTGACGACTGGGTCCTGGGCGATGGTGAGTTGGCTCTGGGCATTCATCTTGCTGTTCATCCAGCCCATGCTTTCATTTACACACTTCTCCACGTTGCTCATCTCCTCAGCATTCAGATGCTGGTAACGTTCATCCTGAGTGTAGATAGGAAACAAAACAATTAGAGATAGCACACCTCTATCTCATTACGTAAATGACCTCATCTTTGCCCTCACAAAATAATGAATGAATCTAAATTTCACAGTTTATTACATACATCCTGGGTTAAACCCAGAGACAGATTAAGTCCTAGAACACAGTGTCACAATTGCTAATACAATTACTATGACATTGACCTAACCAGTTGTGAAAAGTGTGTACAGGACCCAGAGGACTGATACAACTAAACAAGGAAAACAGTGTACTGATTATGTCAAAGGTAATACAGGGAAAGTAATTAGCACAATCCCAACAGAGCAGTGGTGTAGTAGTTCACAGAGAAAAAGGGGCATTGTAAATGGTCTCAGCATAATTTCACTGCATCTCACACTGAGCTTTAGTGTCTCATACTGAGCTCTTATGACATCATAGAACCCATGTTCCAACTGAGAAGCGAAACCATTGGTGGCTCAATCATAGAAATAGAATGTGTTCAATGTTGCATGAGAGAACAAGCACGCAAGAGCATGATATTGTTTTTTCTGGCATCAGTGCAATCCATAAAACAGAGATCTCAAAGATGCTCAAGGATGAAAGGATGCAAATTACCTTCTGTTTATAAAGCTCCACAGCCTTCAAATAGAGTTGGATCTTCTTGCCCATCTCTTCAAATGCTCTCGGCCTGTCCTCCTGCTCCCTGTGCCTGTCCTGAATGGGCTGGCCAAACCTCTGGAAAAGGACATCAGTCAAAATGCTGAGTCACGTACCTAAACTTTCAAACGGAGGTTCATGTTTTCAAATGGAGATGGCACTGTTCCCCTAAATGCCCCCAAAACATTGTTTATTATTCACGTAACTTGCTCCTGATTTCAGAACTGCCATACTAGTAGATGGGTGGAGGCAGAGGGTGGATATAAAAGTCCTTTACGCTAAATGAACACTAACCTTGAGATCTTCCAGCTTGTCCACATAGACCTGTTTGGCTTGGTCCTCTCCCTCCTCATAAAGCCAGTTCTCTGTGTCCTCGAGCATCATTGTCAGACGATTGCTGTCCTTTTTGGAAGGTGTGAAAGGCCAAAACAGGTATCAGAAAACACACAATGTATTGCAAAGACTTATTTTTTGTTCAATGTGGCAGCATTTATTTATTCGTTGAAAATCATCTGTTAATCTAGCTTCTTACCTCCTCAGTGGTGTACTTCTCATAGATGCCACACAGTTTGTCCCGCAGGTCGTACACATATTCCTCCACAGCATTCTTAGCATCATTCCTCTCTTTCTCCAACTTGTCCTGGACGATCATCTGGCCCTGAAGGACAGAGATAGAAAAGGAGGGAGAGACAAGGTGAGGTATGTGTGCTGAGAGCCAAAATCAGCCTTCCGCCTCCTCTTATACCCACTCCCAGACGGCTCAATGGAATGCAGCCACACAGAAATATAGGACACAGTGAGGTACATCATCTGCCACAGTTTTGTAGAAGTGTACAACATAGGTCAAACATGAATGAGACAACTAATGCAGAACTTGCCGTTACATTTCCAAAACTGGTTCAGATTATTAACCTTCATACAGAAACCCTTACTACTCATGTTTTATCTTTGAACTAAACAAGGCAGGTACATTTTACTTTACAATAAGCTTTCCTTAGGGTCAAAGTTTTTTCCCCTGGGTCGAGGCAACCAGCATTACAATGAGAATATGACTCAGCTGCTGGGGAGGCCCTAAGACTGACTCACCTCATACTCCACAAAGTCATTGAGGACCCCCCTGTCCAGCTGTCTGATGGTGTTGGCCAGGATGGGAAGGTCAGTGCTTTTCACTTTGACTTTGGGCTTGCTTCCCCCTGCTGCTGGGTCCTGCTTCTCACCAGGGACTCTCTCCTTTGTTGGGAGATTAAACAAATCAGTTCCAACTCTTATATTGGTTCTTAGTGTTTCACAAGACATAACAGTTTAAGTGTAATTATAGTTTCTTATTATTAATGTACTCACCTTACTGCAGGAGCTGACATCCTCATTCTGCTGGTCCCCCTGGCCTTGACTCTCCTGGTCCACCTGCATTTTAGTCTGAGACAGTAGGAAACCCGCACAGCAACATCACCTAAATCTTACAATCAACGCCTGGCTGCTCTACTTACAGTAGCTTTGACTCATGGAACACCTTATTAGCGTAATTAATTATGTTCCACCTATGTCTATCTAAACCAGCTTACTTCAAGCTGCATACCCCTCCTATTAAAGGAACTGCCCAGTGTTTCCAGACTTCTATGAAATAAGACCTATAATTAATTTAAATATGAATGAAATAGTTTTCCTTCCAAAATATGGTATTTAAGTATGTTAAAAAGCAGCTTTTCAGAATGAGGTGGGTTTTTAAAAATGTTTTTTCTCCAATTTATGCTTTGGCCACAAATAGAGTCAACAACGTTATTTGGGTATGAGTTAACAGAATATGATTTTCACTGGACAGTTGCTTAAATCTAATCAAAATATATACTGTTCAAAGATGCCAATTAGAATGTTATGATCTGTATGAGTAACACATTCAAATACACTGACATATTGATAATAACAAAGGAGTGGAGGATGATTTTTTATTTATTTATAGCAGACACAGGTACAGCACAGCCTGTGAAGGATAAAGCTATGAAGAGGTTGAAGTAGAGTATGAAAAGGGATTGGAGTGAGGGCTAATCACACACAGTGACCACAAACCTCCTCCATATAGTTAAAGGTGTCATCTTCAATGAGAGGAAAGGGGTGCAGCTTCAAGAGCCAGGAATAGAGAGAACATGGACTATAACTAACCACACAGGTAAAGACATGAAGTCATATCAGTGCTTTAAGTCTTAGACCTAAGACATTCAAATGGGAAAATTAAACAGCAGCTTATTTTTCCGTGTGCTCTGAAATCTTAAAAAAGGGTGAAGTGGCTGAATAATGAACTTCACAAATGTGAAATTCAGGTGAATTTTCTCACTCCTCTCTCTCTTACCTGGTCCTCTGGCCTTCCTTCATTCTGCACAGTGGGTTCTGTGTCCATCTGAACATCCTCTCCTTCACCCTTTTGCTTCTCGATCAGGGATGCACTGGAAACACTGAAGATGCCGTGCACATTGACACGCACTTTGACCTTCACTTTGGAACCCTCTCCATCAGGCTGGGGCACCACATTCTGCACAGAAAAACGCCCTGAGAAAGCAAGAGAGAAAGGAATGGAGGGAGAGAGACGTTCAAATATCACACCTGATGGAGTCACAAGAAATTACACAAACACACTGGAGAATTGACATGTCAATCAGAGACAGGGGAAGGAGGATAAAGTCTGATTAGCTAGTAATTGCACTTCTTCCAAACTGAAATCCCATCTGAGACACCCCCTTATAATGCACACACACTCACACACACACACACACACACACACACACACAGCTCCGCTCTGTAAATTACTCCTCCTGTGACTCATAGGGACACAGTGTTCCATGGGAGATTAAGCCTAAGTCCTAATTACCAGCCAGGTAGGAGACCCCCACTATAGGGTTTAAATGTTCATCATCAGGCTGGCCACCAAGGAACACTTGCAGATGGCCATTACATACCTATAGGAGCTGAATACCATAAAGCACACTGCTCTGTCATGTAAGGGGATCTCAAGGCAGAATAGCAAAGTGCCACCCGGCAAAATATTTTACATTCAGTGAGACCACCTTCCAATTCCTTGAACAGGTACATTAAAGATGGACGAAGATCTCTATGAACTGCAGAGGCCTGAGTTGAATAAGCAGGTGTACCTATCCTGATGTCCGGGTAAGGCAGCTCCTGTGGGAGGCTGTAGAATGCTTCCAAGTCAAAGGGCTCCTTCTTGTGGAAGGTGATGACTTTGGAGAAAGGTGCTGCATGGTTCTTACTGTACACCTCACATTCTCTGTAGAACAGACAGTGGTGTTAAATGAGGTCAAGACAAACACTGAGGCAAACACTGAGTTGTAATGTCTGCTCATCTTACTATAAACAGCACTGTACCTACAGATGCATGTTTCTTTCTATAGAGCCGGCTGAGTAGGTGCCCTTACCCGACTCCATCTTCTGTGGGGGACTTCCAACGCAGGGTGATGGAAAAGGGAACCACATCAGTGATAGAGAATTCACGCACCTTAAATGCTGGGGACAGAATTGCACACTACACACACACATACATAAACAAACACACTCCCAAACAAGGACACAAGCACAAACACACAATCACTTTGTTACACACTGAATATTACAGCAAATCATATACAATTGATGGCTGAAATGTCCATCTTTGTAAGGATATGGGAGTACCTGAAGAGCACAGCCCCGTGCCACAGCCTCATCTGCATTGAGTGTGGTGCTAACATCTTTGCCAAAGAACTTTGAGATCCTCTCTTTAATGGAAGGGATCCTGGTGGCTCCTCCTACCACCTCCACTGCATAGATCTCATCCCGGCTCAGCTCTGACACAAAACACACACATACAGAGAGGGTCAAAAAATACATTGGTTCTGGTTACTGTTGAATTATAATTTACTGTGACCATTGATGTTCATCTACTAAATCAAATTCGATTTGATAAAAATTGCATACTTGATTGTTCCATAACTGCTTTCAATGGTGCCTCTACTCGCATCAGAAATGGTGCACACAGTTCTTCGAACTGGACTCTGAAAATTAAAAGGAAGGTGGAATTATCATTCATGCATATAAATCTCTAAGACTATAGGAAGCTAAACGAAGGAGCCACAAATCCATATGTGTACCTGTTCATCTTGCCTGTCACATCAATGTCATTCATGAAGCACTCGATGTTAATGGGAAGGTCAGAGCAGTTGGCGCTCATCAACTTCTTCAGTTTCTCACATTCCTGAGACAGCCGCAGAATAGCCCTGGGGTTCTCCCTCACATTCAGCTTGTACCTTGCCTTGAACTCCTCGCAGAAGTGATCCACAAGTGCCTCATCAAAGTTACGCCCACCCAGGTAGGGGTCAAAGGCTGTGGCCAGGACCTGGTTAATTCACCAGACAGTTAAGGATTGAATATGGACTAAATAATGAAAAAGACAGGTGAAAATTAGTGATAGGCTTCAGCACTTTATGAAGAAAAACCCACCTTGAGTTTGCCTTTGTTGAAGGCTGATATGGAGACCTGGAATGATGAATGTCCCAGGTCCACGAACACCACATTGCGTGGCTTCTCCTCTGGGGTGGGCAGGTCCTGCTTGTAGATCCCATAGGCCAGGGACACTGCCATTTAGAAACAACAATATGAGACAGACACTCTAATGAATAACACTACACAACACCACTGTGTAAAGTTGTATGTTCATAGATATCTCTGGAAACCTTTATGGTTTTCAGATTTAGTGTCCAGAGACCTCTATGGAATTCTCTATGGTCCTTTTGGAATTGGTCCCCAATTAGAGGTAGCTGCGCTGCATTGCCTCTAATTGGGGAGCCTATTTAATATCAGTATTCCCACCTATGTTTGTGGGTTTTTGTGTGTGTTCCTTTTTGTTTCACACCGGTTCATGGTCGCTGTCTCTCCTTTGTTTGCTTTTGGGATTACTCTTATTGGAATAAAGGAATGTTTTTGCACCACCAGCTCTGCGCCTCGGCTCCTGTCTCATAGCGATCGTGACACACTGCATAAATAAGGGCATCTAAGTGGATGGAAATTAATAGAAGTAATGTATGTGTTATAAAGTAATTGTGGTCCCCTAAACGTTATATCACATGATATGATTATATGTTGTTACATTGCTCCTACAAGGGCCTATTAAAGTGCCCTCTGTGAATATCAGTGCCTGTTGATCACAGGTGAGAAAACAAAGACTTGCAAAAATGCAGTCTCTAGGGAACACCAGCCTATTTTGGGATAATGATATTCTCTAATCAAATAAAGTTGTTGGTAGAAATAAAAAACATGTTGTGAAACAAATAAATACACATTAATGCTTTTAGACAACTAGAATCAAGACATCTAAAGACTCTCTGTGGGAATCACTGACCTGCCGTGGTGTCATTGATCAGACGCAGACAGTTCAACCCTGCAATTTGGGTGGCATCCATCACAGACCTCCTCTCTGCATCGGTGAAAAAACTTGGGACCTATGAAATAAAACTCTTGTTAGAAAATAATACACTTGAAATGGGATGGAAAAAGTACTACGGTTAGTTTCATGGTATATTCATGTGCCGTAGCTATACTGTCATTACGTTGACTCATTTCATTTACAGGGTATTGAAATATATTGTTGTCACTCACAGAGATCACACAGTCCACAACTGGCTTCTTGAGGGCGCTCTCTGAAGTTTCCTTCAGCTTGGTCAGCAGCATTGCTGTTATCTGCTCAATTGTGAACACTTTGTCCTCATCCAGGTAACGCACCTATGAATGTGACACAGTTTTAATTCAGGCCATTTAGACCAGTGGTTCCCAAACTGTGGGGTCGGCAGGAGGGGCTTCGGTGGTCCCCCCACACCAAAAAAAAGAAGGAACTCATTCTGGCTTTCAACTTACTCTTGAAAGTTGCAATAATAGAATTCACAAGGTGCAATCTCGAAATTGGGTAGTGCGTCATCAGTTTTCCTCTTGTCATGTCAGTCATTGCATACCTTAGAGAGCCTTATAACTTCTCAGAAATGTACAGATCAACTAGCCCATGTCAGCTAACGTTTCTTAGCTAGGTTTTTTAGCCCATAGATTTTATGGTGATGTTTGAGTCAACCAATATCACATTAGACATGGCAAAATGTATAGAACTGCAAGAAAATTAGCTTTAAAACTGCAAAATGATCTCTCCGCCAACAAGAGGGGTGTGAACAGTTTGTGTCATGAACAGTGCTTGTGCCCATAGAAATTGACGTGGCATGCTCGTGCGCGCAGGATCTGGGTGAGACGTTCCCCAGTGCTGGAAGGGGCCTGAGTGAAAAAGTTTGGGAACCCCTGATTTAGACAATAACAAAACCAGCTGATGGTGTCAGTGCTGGTCAACAAATGTGGTTTGGAGGTCAAATACAGTGGAAAATACATACAATTGAGCAATATAACAATGTTACTGTACATAGTGACAATGGAGTGCAGTGAAAAAGGAACAGCGTGGAAATGTGTAGAGCGGTCTTACCTTGATTCCAGTGTTGCCAGTGGCCAGCTTGTGCAAGCTGTAAGGCAACTTGGGTTTCTCCCCCTGGACATATGGGTCATCGAACGCCCTTCCATGGAACTTCTTGAAGCCATGGACTGTGTTTTTGAAGTTTGTTATAATCTGAAATAAAACATTTTTTTTTACTCACGTGATTTGATCCTGACCAATTTGATAATTTCCCTAAAAGTATTTATCTGGAAAATTACATGTGCACAATACTTGTACTATAAAATCTATTCTCATTTGACATCTTACTTGACCCTTGGCTGCATTTCCAATGGTGCGGTTTTTGGAGGCAAGAGACACCCAAGCCCTGGGGAACCAAAACAAACAAATACATAAAAAACATACTATAGGCCTAATGGTTAATGGTAAGCTACAAGATAGATTGACATTTTAGAACGATGGAGGTTGAAAATCTGCAGATTATTAAGTGAATTTCACAAGGGAGTCTGTGAAAGTACTACGAATTAGGGCAGTAAGACAGAACAGTTCACCTTCAAATATTTAAAATAGTAGCCTGTTCTCTGGGCAGCCGAACGAGTAGAGCAGAGACTGTGCGTAAAGTAGAGAATCCCGCACATGCACAGAAACTTCAGACCTTTTCAGTAAGAGGATTCCGAAGAATTCGTACTCGTTTATAATATCACTTTTTTAACTAATTTAACTGACACACTTCCGTCATCAGCTCATTGTATTACTGACAAAGAGTGATCAAGGTTCCTTGAATGAAAAGATAAATTCCATCAACTGGCATCAAGGTCTCACTCTCCTCCACCTCCCCCTCTTCCCCCTCCTTCTCATCATCAAATACATTTTAAGAGAGCTGGCACTGCAATATTATGTTATGTTTGGG
The DNA here is from genome assembly GCA_023634145.1 of Thymallus thymallus. Lineage (NCBI taxonomy): Eukaryota > Metazoa > Chordata > Actinopteri > Salmoniformes > Salmonidae > Thymallus > Thymallus thymallus. The sequence continues at coordinate 17,367,772 of CM042405.1, read as the reverse complement.
GGTATTCACTATTGGCAATGTGATGCCTGCAGTTGATCTTATGTCAGTTACGTTATTTGGGCATTTTAGTTATTTGCAAGAGCAGGCTGTAATTAAACCCAAGTTATTACATTCCCTCTCACTCAGAGTATTGGTGCACCTTGCACAGTGGCCTGTTAGGAGGAGCAGGGGTAGTCTTGCAGTTTTGAGAGGAATTGGCGTCAACAAAACTTGGTGTCTGATTTGATGTGCTTTAGGGCATAAGGACCCATGTGAATACCCATGTATTCAAAGTCACCTATTCCAATGTCATAACATGTGTGTATGATAGTCACATTCACATAGGCTACAGTAGGCTTACAAGCAGCCCATATATAGCCTATATTTATCTTTGTTCAAATGATTCTGTCCACATGGGAATTTGTCATACTCTGTCTGAGAGCAGGAATTTACGACAGCAGTAAAGTCCCAGCAAATGCAATGATGTACGCAAGAAATAAAATGCGATAAAGCCTACATTTTGTTGACACTCAGTGCATGGGCCTGCTTTGAAAACAGGACAACACAACATGTCTTATTTGGAAAATAGAGTAATGTAGACATATTCATAAAAAAACTATATGACATGAGATGTAGAAAAAAATCAACAACAACATTATAACACTGAACAATTTGGTAATATTTGGGCGTAGGCTATCACCAAGTCTCAGAACAGGATAGGATAGAAAATAGTAAAATAAGACCAAAAAGGTCACATACGTAGACGGCTGCAATTATTAAGAGAGGTCATTAGGTAATTTAACATGTAACAAAGACTTCTGAGAATGGAGACGACGTTATAACGTTGTAATACGCAAAGCTGAAAATATCAATAGGCTACGCATTTACATGAAAGAAAAAAATACTATCCAATGTAATGTCATTGTCCAATGTAAGATATTCATAATTACACATGAAACATCCATCGTGGGAGCATTTGATCACTACGCCATCAGGTAGGCTACAGCGCGCATCCAGTGGCAAACATTGCGCACAGTCACATTCTATATAGTGTCAATGGTATACTTACGGCGTACATCTGTCGCTGTATTCATTGGCAATGGTTTCAATGCCGCCGCTTCTGGCAACAGCGATGTAACAATTTTGGAAACCCACATCAATACCTACTACTGACATAATGAGTGTAGCTGTTAGCTTGCGCTATTCTACGTAACGTCTGACACTTGACACCTTTCCGATTAGAAAAATAAAATACTCCACTATGCGAGACTTTAGGCTATTTTAAATTATGCCTTTCGTTTTCAGCAAAATTTTTAGAGTTAGTTTACACAGTGTTTTTCTGAATTACTAGCTGTTATGTAAGGCAAACTGTTTATAGCCAACTCATTCAACCTAATCCCTGTGAGCCAGGATGTCCACAGGATTCTCTCAGCCTCTATATGGCTACAGTACCATCCGGCAATCCAAGCAAACATGCGCAATTGTAAAGAGCAGTCTGGAATGCCTTTAAAACCCGCCCTCTGTTATCTGTTATTGGTTACAAGTCACCAAAGGTGTATTTGATTGGTGCGACCAACCATATGAGAGAAAAATCTAGAAGTCCTTGAAAGGGAACCTGCCTTTACGTCATGAGTGATAGTGTAGGGCATGGTCTACTAGTGTAAAGATAAGTGGATTTGCCATTAGAAGCAATCCTACAATCAGGCAAAATCCAATAAAAACAAAAAAATATTGACCTCTAATAATATCCTTTTATGCAGACCACTGGATATACACTGAGTCTACAAAACATTAAGAACGCCTTCCTAATATTGAGTTGCACACTCTCCATTGAAACTCCATATACAAAAGGATCACTGACCTAGTATCATGTCATCATGATACAGATATGTAAGCCTAGGCATGCCTCAATGATGATACATACCAAAGCCTAAAGTATTATGGAGAGGCTGTAAACGAATCACAACGCTCAAGAACACTGTACAGTACTGGAATTGAAGAGGTGCAGCTCAAGGTATAAAGCGTCAGAGAGTCAGAGAGCAGTATTTCCAAAGATCTTCAATATCTTTCTTTAGTTATAGCCTACAATTCTAGGTTTCAGGGGACCTAACCACAACACAATACATAATACTTAAATACATTTCCACTTGGGGATCGATAAAGTATCTATCTATCTATCTATCTATCTATCTATCTATCTATCTATCTATCTATCTATCTATCTATCTATCTATCTATCTATCTATCTATCTATCTATCTATCTATCTATCTATCTATCTATCTATCTATCTATCTATCTATCTATCTATCTATCTATCTATCTATCTATCTACAACACAGGTGAGCTGAATATTCACTCATATGACCTACCTGGATGCAGCGCTGTTAAGCGGCCATGGTGCTGAATCTGTGATCAGTCCTTTGTTTTAGTTCACGCGCATCGTGTAGCTGGCTGTCCATGGTGCTGAATGTTTATGAGCCGTATAGACATTCCCGCAGGCTAGTTATTAGGCAATATGTGTTCCTGCGGCTTCTACAGTTTAAGTGACAACCAGGTAGCCTACAACTGTTGGATCCAAAACACATCAAATTTGCTAGGCCTATCTCTGATTTCATGCGTTGGGTCTATTGGTTGAAGTATATTGACGACCATATAATTTGGAAATATTAAATACATTTGATCAATTTTAGCATCATTTAGATTCAAGGAAAAACTACATGAAAATAAGGTTGCGGTTGCGTATTGGAACTTGGCCTGGGAGGCGAAGTGGCGTAGCTTGGAATCAGGAAGTGATTGACGGTGTGTGCCAATGCTATGTTTATGTGGTTTTCTGTATTATTATCATCTTAGCTAGGTTAGCTAACGTTTACGTTGTAATCAGAATGGGACTGTTCGGGAAAACACACGATAAACCACCGAAAGACCTGGTAAGTAAAGGCTTCTGGTGAGGGGCGACGAGCTTGCCAGCTAGCTAACTTTAGTTAAGGACAGCTAGCCAAACAATGTATTCGAAGCTAGCTAGCTCTGTTTATTTATGGTATGGCGACGGTGTTGCGTTTATTGAATAACTCTTCTCAGTCGTATTTCAACTTGAATTAAATAACGTTGTGTTTTAAAGTAGCCAGTGTACGGTAGCTAGCCAGATAACGTTTACCAAGGCAGTTACCGTAAACGAGCTGGCTACCTAACACGTTAGCCAACCAACGTTACCTAGCCAACTGTTGCTGACCTAGCTAGCTAACGTTAGCATTTCAGTTTGATTGTTAGCTAGCTAAGTGCTTGCTTGCATTGAACGAATGTGTAGTGTGCAAACTTTATTCCCCAAAATTATATGGCTAACTACTCAGCTAACGTTAAAGTGCATGCTAGCAGCATGTAGCAGTCTGCACCATCGGATGTAAACCAACCAACCATATAAAGTACATTTTCATGGTTCTGTCTCAAATGTACTATGTTTACACGACATATAACTTTTTCTATCATTTAAGGTGAATGAATGGTCACTCAAAATCAGGAAGGAGATGAGAGTCATTGACCGACAAATTCGAGGTGAGAAAAAGAGCTTCAAGTCTATTTTATGTGAGGTCCAATCCAACTTTGCTTTGTTACTCTAGGAATGTCAGAAACCAAATAATGTTCAATACACTATAACAATATAAACACAAAGTAGGGTGTCCAATCAAAATCTCATATTTTGACCAATGGGTAAAATACTATCTTAGATAGGTGTAGATAATCAATGGGCCAAGCATCATGTCTCTATTATAATCCATTCAAAAGTTATTGCAGTTTTTACCCTTGTAGGATGGCCAAAATTAGGGTGACTAAATCAATGAAGGCCAGAGAAGGAAAACATTTAAAGTGCACAGCTTCGCATCAGCTATAGGCTGGATGCTGTGCAAGAATGAAGGCTCACTGTCCGGTTGAACTCGTCATCTTTCTTCTCGAATCCCCAGGACATAAAACATATATACATGTAAGATAGATATTGATTTTGAGACGAGACATGTAGCATTTTCAGATTTTAGTATATGCTTTTCATATTCATGTGAAATTCTTGTTATTTTTCAAAGATTTCTCACAAAACAAGCATATCTCTGTGAAATATCAATGGAGCACTGAGCGTACCGCAAGCTTTTTATTTCATAAAAAGTTTCAAAGCCTTTTAGATTTAATTCAGCTCGTGTCATGCTAATTTTCCTTTTTGCGACCAGCGGAAATGACTTTGTAGACGACCACCACATGTAAAATCCTCAAAAGTTTCATTGAGAAAACTGCACCGCTCTGTCAACAGTTTTTGGGTATACTGTTAAGGAAATATTAGAGAAAGACCCCACTGAAAGATTCAGAAAGTGAATAATAATATTTGTCTTGGTAATATGTATTTTACAGTATAACATAAGGAAGTAAAATTGTATCACCAAAGCACGTTTTCAGCCACTTCTGTCATAGTGTTATACATTACAGTTTGTTATATTGCATTATTTAGCCGTTTCTCATTGTTCCTCTCTTGTATCTCAGACATTCAGAGGGAGGAGGAGAAGGTAAAGAGATCCATTAAAGATGCTGCTAAAAAGGGACACAGGGACGTGTGTGTGGTTCTTGCAAAAGAAATGATCCATTCGAAGCGTGCAGTCAGCAAACTTTATGCCTCCAAAGCCCAAATGAACTCTGTACTACTCAGCATGAAGAACCAGCTTTGTGAGTGTTAAAGAAACTACTGATGTAGCGCCACCAGATACTTTTGTGAATACAGTTGAAGTCAGAAGTTTACATACACCTTAGCCAAATACATTTAAACTCAGTTTTTCACAATTCCTGACATTTAATCCTAGTAAAAATCCCCTGTCTTAGGTCAGTTAGGATCACCATTTTATTTTAAGAATGTGAAATGTCAGAATAATAGTAGAGAGAATGATTTATTTATTTCATCACAATCCCAGTGGGTCAAACGTTTACATACACTCAAGTAGTATTTGGTAGCATTGCCTTTAAATTGTTTAACTTGGGTCAAACGTTTCGGGTAGCCTTCCACAAGCTTCCCACAATAAGTTGGCTGAGTCAGGTTTGTAGGCCTTCTTGCTCGCACAGACCAGAGGACATTTCACCAAAACGTACAATCTTTGTCCCCGTGTGCAGTTTCAAACCGTAGTCTGGATTTTTTATGCCGGTTATGGAGCAGTGGCTTCTTCCTTGCTGAGCGGCCTTTCAGGTTATGTTGATATAGGACTCGTTTTACTGTGGATATAGATACTTTTGTACCTTCTTCCTCCAGCATCTTCACAAGGTCCTTTGCTGTTGTTCTAGGATTGATTTGCACTTTTGGCACCAAAGTACGTTCATCTCTAGGAGACAGAATGCGTCTTCTTCCTGAGTGGTGTGACAACTGTGTGGTCCCATGGTGTTTATACTTGAGTACTATTGTTTGTACAGATGAACGTGGTACCTTCAGGCGTTTGGAAATTGCTCCCAAGGATTTTGATTTTCCCATGATGTCGAGCAAAGAGGCACTGAGTTTGATAGTAGGCCTTGAAATACATCCACAGGTACACCTCCAATTGACTCAAATGATGCCAATTTACCTATCAGAAGGTTCTAAAGCCATGACATCATTTTCTGGAATTTTCCAAGCTGTTTAAAGGCACAGTCAATTTAGTGTATATTAACTTCTGCCCACTGGAATTGTGATATAGTGAATTATAAGTGAAATAATCTGTCTGTTAAAAATTGTTGTAAGACTTGCACAAAGTAGATGTCCTAACCGACTTACCAAAACTATAGTTTGTTAACATTGAAATCTGTGGAGTGGTTGAAAAATGAGTTTTATTGATTTCAAAGTGTATGTAAACGTCCGACTTCAACTGTATAGTGTATGTGGACACCCCTTCAAATTAATGGATTCTGCTATTTCAGCCACACTCGTTGCTGACTGGTGTATCAAATTGAGCACACAGCCATGCAATCTCCATAGAGAAACATTGGCAGTAGATTGGCTTTACTGATGAGCTCAGTGACTTTCAACGTGGCACCATCATAGGATGCTACCTTTCCAACAAGTCAGTTTGTCAAATTTCTGCCCTGCTAGAGCTGCCCCGGTCAACTCTAAATGCTGTTATTGTGAAGTGGAAATGTCTAGGAGCAACATCGGCTCAGCCGCGAAGTGGTAGGCCACACAAGCTCACAGAACGGGACTGCCGAGTGCTGTAGTGTGTAAAAATCGTGTTTCAAACTGCCTCTGGAAAGAACAGCACAAGAACTGTTCGTTGGGAACTTCGTGAACTGGGTTTCCATGGCTGAGCAGCCGCACACAAGCGTAAGATCACCATGGTCAATGCCAAATGTCGGCAGGAGTGGTGTAAAGCTCGCCACCATTGGACTCTGGAGCAGTGGAAACGCGTTCTCTGGAGTGATGAGTCACGCTTAACCATCTGGCAGTCCGACGGATGAATCTGGGTTTGGTAGATGCCAGAAGAACGCTACCTTCTCGAATGCATAGTGCCAACTGTAAAGTTTGGTGGAGGAGGATGGACTGGGGCTGTTTTTCATGGTTTGGGCTAGGCCCCTTAGTGAAGGGAAATCTTAACGCTACAGCATACAATAATATTCTAGATGATTCTGTGCTTCCAACTTTGTGGCAACAGTTTGGGAAAGACCCTTTCCTGTTTCAGCATGACAATGCCCCCGTGCACAAAGCAAGGTCCATACAGAAATGGTTTGTCTAGGTTGGTGTTGAAGAACTTGACTGGCCTGCACAGAGCCCTGACCTCAACCCCATCGAACACCTTTGGGATTAATTGGAATGCCGATTGCGAGCCAGGCTTAATAGGCCAACATCAGTGCCCGACCTCACTATTGCTCTTGTGGCTGAATGGAAGCAAGTCCCCGCAGCATTGTTCCAACATCTAGTGGAAAGCCTTCCCAGAAGAGTGGAGGCTGTTATCGCAGCAAAGGTGGGACCAACTCCATATTAATGCCCATGATTTTGTAATGAGATGTTCGACGAGCAGGTGTCCACATTTTTGTATGTGTGTCTTGAAAATACCCAGGATAAGTTCAATTGATGATAAATTAATAGAAATGCTTCAGAACTCTGGAAGCTAGTAGGAATTTTTCCTGGTCAAGCCAAGTGGACAGGCCAAGTTATTTTCGTAATATAAATATGTAATGTACTTGTCATATGCTACATATCACAATCAGAAAGGGTTGTGTGTGACTCTGCTGTTTTTCCAGCTGTATTGCGTGTAGCTGGGGCCCTTCAGAAGAGCACAGATGTCATGAAAGCCATGCAGAGCTTAGTCAAGATCCCAGAGATCCAGGCCACCATGAGGGAGCTGTCTAAGGAGATGATGAAGGTCAGTCGCAGATCTGCTGACTCACTGTGGCCACTTTGTGACTGTTGGGAACAAATCTATCACTACTCTTGTCCGTTGTGTAGAGACCGTTGTGAAACTGTCTCTAGAGAAACTCAGTGAAGCTGTCCAGTTTTTTTAACCACTGCTACAATCCAAAGCTACAAATATACAATACTATGCACTATGTTTGAATTTATATTGAAAAACAATGTTTAAATTAGTAAATACTGGGTCCTCCCGAGTGGCACAGCGGAGTGCCAGAGGCGTCACTACAGCCTCCGACACATAGGTGTGGCTGGTTTCCGGGTTAAGCGGGTGGGTGTTAAGAAGCGCGGTTTGGCAGGTCATGTTTCGGAGGACGCGTGACTCGACCTTCGCCTCCCGAGCCCGTTGGGGAGTTGCTGCGATAAGACAATATCAAAAGGGGTCAAATACAAAAAATTGTAAATACTGTTTGAGTATTGATGTAACATGTTTGTTTTGTGTGTGTCTCACAGGCTGGTATCATAGAGGAGATGCTGGAGGATACCTTTGAAAGCATGGAGGATGACGATGAGATGGAAGAGGCAGCAGAGGCAGAAGTTGATAAGATCCTCTTTGAGATCACAGCAGGTAAGAAAGTCCCTCTGATAATCAAACTATTCTCAAAGTTGTTTGGGGCTGTAAATTATCGCAGGTCTGGCAAGGGTAGAAAATACAATATTGTACATGCATGCTGACCCCTGGTGGTTTGTTCCATATCAGGTGCCCTTGGCAAAGCACCCAGCAAAGTCACAGACGCCCTGCCTGAAATGGAGCCTCCTGCCGCAGCTGCAGAGGATGAGTCGGAGGAGGATATTGAGGAGATGCATTCTAGACTGGCAGCCTTAAGGAGCTAAGATTGACCTCTTGACATCTTTCTGTCCCCTTAAAGCCCCTTAGCCTGCACAAGGATGTACAAGGTCAATTTTGGTGTGCAGTTTTACCTAGTGTCTTCATACTACATTTAGTCTCTTTCTTTCACATTATTGTTTTTGATTAGCTTTTGCCTGAGAAATGTTCAATGCTTAGGGCTAATTAACACATCAGATCTGTTCTTATGAAAGCGGGATTTAATGATCTTACATATAAACTGGGTAATCCCAGAAATCACTCAGTGTGGTGTGACTGTACACCCAACATTACAAAGATATGTGAATCTCAAGATAGCTGGAAGTAGGAAAGACTCATCCGTATCTAAAGTGCTGAGAGGGGTCTGATTCTTTTGGTCTTGTATTTGGGGAATTGGGCGGATTAACTAGAGACTTGTACTCCGAGCCTGTCACTGACATATCTAATCCGTAATGCGATACATTGAGAAATGAAATGAGTGACTCATCACATTTAAGTGTTCATGAAACTTTAATCCATGAAGTTCATGAAACTTTAATCCATCATTGCTCTGATATAGTTCCAAATTTAATACAATCTATGACATTTAATACAATATATTTCATTCACTTTCAGCATTTGAAACACTACAACTAAAAAACTAACTTATTTTGGTAGTTTCCCTGTACAGTACATATGTATCTATATTATGTTGTCTTATATAAAGTTGTTTGGAGGGGTAAAGAATGCACACAAAACAGATTTTTTACATTGAGATCCAGCTTCTTTAACTGGTTATTGTTGTCCTCAAAGTCCTAATAATTGGTTGTGCTTATTCAGTAAAAAAATAAAAATGATTATAGTTTAGTTTCGTTTTATATCCAGTGTTTTATGGGATGTTTTTTCTGTGCGTACTTTTGTTTTTTTCTGTGTGCGGGAAATTATGGAAATGAACATAGTTCATTTGACTGTTGTCTGGCCTCCATAATTGAATGTGACCTGATAGATAAGGAAAATAGTGTTAAGATGAAAGGAAAAGTCAACAAATGTGTGTCTGGTTTCAAATGTAATCTTTATTTAACTAGGCGAGTCAGTTAAGAACAAATTCTTATTTACATTGACAGCCTACCAGGGAACAGTGGGTTAACTGCCTTTTTAGGGGCAGAACGACAGATTATTTACCTTGTCAACTCGGGGATGCAATCCAGCTAAAAGCAACACAGTTGCTGCTGCCAAAAGCAGGAAGGAAAGCTGGAAAAAAATTGCCGACTGTGTAAATGCGTAAATTACAAGTCTTATCAATATCACTGCCCCATCATTAAGGCACAACTAGATCAGACTTTAATTACTATTGTGTATTGCATTAAATTGTGTTGCTTAGATTAAGTCTTATGGCGTGTAAAACATATTTTGCCGTATTATTTCTGTTGCAACCCTGGCAGTGTTAAGCGGTCTTGGGTGCAAATAAATATAAAAACATAATTCAAACCGGTAAGTAGGCTTATTGTCTACCTGCTATTTCATAAAAGCCCTTTAATATACTGCGTGGGCAAGGGGCATGGGAACACAACACATTTATCAAGTAGCTCTGTTCGAGCATGAACCACCTTGCGAATTGCGCAGCAGACCCGTGTATTTGCTTGGGATCTCCGCATCACCCACAGCATACATAAAACTACCTGTAGCAAAAAAAACGCAAGGCTATACAGTCTGTGGAACTGTAAGCGCGCTACTTCGATGTGTCGCACTTGCAACATACGGCTCAAGAATCTGACAAAAGATAAAGATACTCATCACAGAAAGCCAACGGTTTTTGTCAGTCTCTACATATTCTTGCTTTTCTAAGAGACCCTCTCACTATCCGCGCACCGAGCTCCACGGGATCTTCTAAGAATGGTGACGCCATTTTTAATCGAGAATTGATTGGTCAGTAGGCGGTGCTTTTATGCGTGTTGATCTGTTATCTCGAGCAGGTTAGGTGTGCAGCATAAATTACCATGGCGATGTAACCCGGTAACAAGTGAACCACCGTCGTGACACTGAGAACCCAGGGTTCAACCTGAAGTTAGCTCGCTAACTCCACATCCTGCTTCGTAGTATTGGCCTCAGGCCTGCTCACTTGTTTGTTTTTAGTTCCAGACCTCTGTAATAGATTTAATTATTACAACCTAACAATCTTCATACTTAATCACCATTTAAAACATTCCTTATACACTGAACAAAAATGTAAATGCAACTTGCAACAATTTCAACGATTTTACTGAGTTACAAGTTCAGATAAGGAAATCAGTTAATTTAAATTAATTAATTAGGGCCTAATCTATGGATTTTACATGACTGGGAATACAGATATGCATCTGTTGGTCACAGATACCTTGGAGAAAAAAAAAAAAAAAAAAAGGTAGGGGCGTGGATCAGAAAACCAGTCAGTATCTGGGGTGACCACTATTTGACTCATGCAGCGCAACCCTTCTCTGTTGATTGTGGCCTGTGGAATGTTGTCCCACTCCTCTTCAATGGCTGTGTGAAGTTGCTGGATATTGTCAAGAACTGGAATACGCTGTCGTACACAACGATCCAGAGCATCCCAAACATGTTCATTGTGTGACATGTCTGGTGAGTATGCAGGCCATTGAAGAACTGGGACATTTTCAGCTTCCAGATCCTTGCGACATGGGGCCATGCATTATCATGCTGAAACATGAGGTGATGGCAGTGGATGAATGGCACAACAATGGGCTTCAGGGTCTCGTCACGATATCGCAGTGCATTTAAATTGCAATTGTGCATCAATAAAATGCAATTGTGTTCGTTGTCCATAGTTTATGCCTGGCCATACCATAACCCCACGGCCACCATGGGGCACTCTGTTCATAACGTTGACGTCAGCAAACCGCTTGCCCACACGACTCCAAACCGCTGCCCGGTACAGTTGAAACCGAGATTCATCCAGCATGGCAGTGGCCGTGGAAGATGAGTATTTGCCCACTGAAGTTGGTCAAGACCTAGGTGAGGACAGTGAGCACGCAAGTGAGCTTCCCTGAGACGGTTTCTGACAGTTTGTGCAGAAATTCTTCAGTTGTGCAAACCTACAGTTCAGAAACTGTCCAGGTGGCTAGTCTAAAAGGATCATGCAGGTGAAAAAGACGGATGTGGAGGTCCTGGGCTGGCGTGGTTACACATGGTCTGCGGTTGTGAGGCGGTTTAGACGTGCTGCCAAATTCTCTAAAACCACGTTGGAGGTGGCTTATGTTAGATAATAAATAAATTATCTGGCAACAGCTCTGGTGGACATTCCTGTAGTGAGCATGACAATTGCTGTGTGCACATTTTAGAGTGGCCTTTTATTGTCCCAGCACAAGGTGCACCTGTGTAATGATCACGCTGTTTAATCAGCTACTTGATATGCCAAACCTGTCAGGTGGATGGATTATCTTGGCAAAGAAGAAATGCTCACTAACACGGTTGTAAACAAATCAATGGCACAACATTTTACAGAAATAAGTTTTTTGTGCATATGGAACAGATCTGGGATATTTTATTTCAGCTCATGAAACATGAGACCAGCACTTCACATGTTGTGTTTATATTTTTGTTCAGTATACATATAAACAATATTAGGTAGGTAGGCCAATTACATTATCATTTCAATAGACTCTCAGCTGTTCACTCTGTATCACGTTCATGTCTGGGTGCGGCGCTGCGTTTGACGCCTTGGTTGGCGCTCGCTGACGCTGCTGTCAAACTGCCAACGCTCAAGAAGGAAACTCCTCCCTGTTGACAGCACGTTCTGTCGTCTCCTCAGTGCAATGGTCTCTTGGATAATCTCTAGACTTGTGGTGTAAGTATTTTTTTTAATCACATTCTTTATTCTTTCTAAAATAGCCCATCTCGAGATAATGCCGTTTACGATAAATGTGCGTTTTTTTTTCAGTGACACAAGGTGCATATCAGCAGTATCTGCTTTATAGCCTATTTAGGACACCTCTCATTTCTAAGCAGAGACGGTGACTGGGGTTTGAGACGAGACAGAATATTGCGCTCTGTTTATGACTGAAATTGTATTCCTTACTGAAAGGATGGGTCCATTGTCATATATCACATTCAATGGGTCGATGATATGTTCTCTTATGTATTTACATGGGTTTTCTTTCCATTCCAGACAAAGAATTTGCCAAATTAAATATGTATATTTGTATTGATATATGTCCGCTCATTCAGAGCTATGGAAATAATAAACCTAAAATGCAGTAGGCCTAAATGCAAAGTTGATTGAATAAAATGCCAAAAACACAGAGCGGTGGTGAGCGTAGCTATTTTATGATACTTGATATGCTTTATTTGGGAAACAAAGGGATGGGTCAACCTTCCCAGGTTACAATGCAAGTGTTGCATATAATTATAGACTTTATAGCAACATGTTCTGATAATTATAGTAATCCGAATATTTATGCACATTAAACTATGGAAGCAAGATTATAGGCTCAACTGGCCATTCCTATTGTATTGTATTATGGATACATTATTAAACGTGTTTTCAACATATGGGCTTGGAGTAGGCCTAAAACAAAATCGCAAAATAGCATTTCAATTACATTTAGATTATAATATCATATTACATTGCTGTTTCAGATGTGAGCTGCAGCAAGTGTCTTCTGGCTGTCTTGGCATTCAAAGCTCTATAGCCTATCCAACAACATATTGTCTTTGTTGTTCTGAGGTCTTGAGCAGAAACACTGAATACATTTTTGTTTTGAGTGACCTTATGTATTTGGCATTGATTTCTACAGGACAACCAGGTGTATGCATATGTAGGTCACAGGTCAGTAATTTGAGCAGGTCACACCCCCAGCTGTTGCTGGACTGTTGCTTCAAGGGGCCCTGTCTGAGAGTTATACAGTCGCACATGGATAGGCCAAGAGTCCTCGTGCCCCTGTTTAATCTGATGACAGTTTAGTTATTTGTTTTTGATTGTTGTTGAAAATATTAGTATCTATATATCAATAACATTAAACAATATGGACGGAATTAGAATTACTTGAGCCCAAGAAACAAAGAGTTCCGCGGAGGCCTAACTGATGTTAATGGGACATGGCGCAAAGGAAATGCACAAATAGTTACTTCCTGTTGATTTTATTATTGTTTTTTATATAAACATTAATTACACTACATAAATCTAAAACAGTTTTAACAAAGTTAATTAGTAATAAACCCAATACCCAGAACTGGGGTGTCAGAGGATAATGTAGCTCAAAGATAGTTTTTGATGATGTGACAATTCACTTTTGGACTGCTGTCAGTTGCTGTACTTTGGACTGTTTCCACTTTACTGCGTTTTATTTGCTTTTATCCCCATTAATGTGCGGGGAAAACATTTATTGCATAGGCTTATGACATGTTTGATGTTTTCCAGGCTTATATTTGGCACGTTATATCCTGCATACTACTCATACAAAGCTGTGAAGTCAAAGGATGTGAAGGAATATGTGAGTATGAGCAGCAGTCTGAAAAAAGTTTAAATTTAACCAAACAGTAACGTGCCAAATTGAGTCAATCTGTATAGATTACATATTATGGGCAAGTTTCACAGATCCAGCCAACTATTGGACTGAATTACTTAATGAAGTACCATGCATGGTTGCTAAAATTCAAATAGTTCTCCTAATTTCAGTTTATGTGACAAATCAAGCAAGTATAGTGTAGAGAGTCATTGTGCTATCTATATTGCTGTGAAATAAAAACAGGATTTATAAGAATTTAGTTTTATATTTCTGAACTATTATGTGCCAGACTAACAGAGTTATTCTACTTTTAAAGGTAAAATGGATGATGTACTGGATAATATTTGCACTTTTCACCACCATGGAAACCATCACAGATATATTTATCTGTTGGTAAGTAAATGGTGTATTATAAAATATCTGTTTTGTTTATGTATAGTATTATTTCACAAATGTAATATATATGATCGCTGTATTATTCTTCCCTTCACTGTAGGGTTCCTTTTTATTATGAGCTGAAGATTGCCTTTGTGGTATGGTTACTGTCTCCCTACACAAAGGGGTCCAGCGTTCTATACAGGAAGTTTGTTCACCCAACACTTTCTTCAAAAGAGAAGGTGAGGCCTGTGCATTAGTTCCGTTTTCATTGTCCTCTTGTAATGTATTATAAGGTGTCTTCCTAGTTATAAATGTGTTATATGCTCTGGTAAATATTTTAACGTTACAGAGTTTGCTGATCAATTATCCAAGGTAGAAGTTGGTTGACATTTTCTTAGCTGGTAATGTTTTGGGTGGATGGGCAGAAGGAAATGACATGGTTTGACCCTCTGTTCCTTATTCTTTTCACTTTATTCTGGGTTCAGAAAACTCGTCAGAGTAGAGAGGGGATCAACAGAGGGATCCAGTGTCAGAAAGAAACAACTCTCATTCTAAATGACAATCAACATGTCCACTCTTTCTTTATGTATGACAAAAACATGTGCTTTGCTAAACAGCAATCACAGACAGATACAAACCATGTTCATTATCAAATTGTTACAAAATGTATTGTTTACATACAGTACATCAAACCTATGAATGTGTTTTTCACATGACCCGCCAATGAAAAGACAGTTCATGTATTATGTCTTTGTTTTTCTGTCTGTGCAGGACATTGATGACTATCTCTGCCAAGCAAAAGACAAAAGCTATGACACTCTGGTGACTTTTGGGAGGAAAGGTTTGAATGTGGCAGCCACAGCTGCAGTCCTGGCTGCGACAAAGGTAATGCTGACTCTTTGGATTTCTGATTTGTCCTGGGTGGGGTGAAGTGATGTTTTTCTCTATTCGTATAGGTCATTCATAGTGTTCATGTATTTTGTCTCCCACACCAGAGCCAAGGAGTACTGTCAGATAGACTGCGAAGTTTCAGCATGCAGGACTTGTCCGACCCAACTGAGATGGACCCTGGATCTGTCCACACCCAGTCTGCAGCTGGACAACAAAGGGCCAGGACGATGATGCGCAGCAAGTCAGAGATTGGCTACACCAAGGGTGAGACTATACTGCCACATACAGTGCCAATGGACCCATCCTTTCATACAGTGCCTTCAGCAATCTACACACAATACCCCACAATAACAAAGTAAAAACAATGACAATAACAATATATTAAAAACAGAAATACCTTATTTACATAAGTATTCAGACCCTTTGCTATGAGACTCGAAATTGAGCTCAGGTGCATCCTGTTTCCATTGATCATCTTTGAGATGTTTCTACAACTTCATTGGAATCCACCTGTGGTAAATTAAATTGATTGGACATGATTTGGAAAGGCACACACCTGTCTATATAAGGTCTCACAGTTGACAGTGCATGTCAGAGCAAATGGAAGAAGTTTGGAACCACCAACACTCATCTAAGAGCTGACTTCCCAGACAAACTGAGTAATCTGGGGAGAAGGGCCTTGGTCATGGAGGTGACCAAGAACCTGATGGTCACTGACAGAGCTCTAGAGTTCCTCTGTGGAGATGGGAGAACCTTGCAGAAGGACAACCATCTCTGCAGCACTCCACCAATCAGGCCTTTATGGTAGAGTGGCCAGACGGAAGCAACTCCTATGGTATATTTGGCAAATAATGGTTGACAGCACTGGTGAAAACAGTGAGCACAGTTTAAAGGTTTTACACATACGAGTTTTGTAGACTTTTTGCATTTTAATTTCAGAAATTGTCTATAATATATCTGCAGTAGTAGGGAAATTATTGTTTCTTAGTATTACTTACCCACCAGTGTTGTTATTGGCTGTGATATTCACCTATTCATTTCTCCCACCGGAGCGGAATCTGGAAATCGCTCTGTAGTTTCCTGGTTGCAAAAGATCTACACTGTTCACTGAATTTCAGTTTATGAGAGAAAACAAGCACTGAATATTGTAGGGAATCATTGTACCATCTACATCGCTGTGGAATATCTTTTCAATAACAACAAATATTGTTTTTAGAGCTGTTTGAAGCTAGTGGACCAAAACCGAAAGTAAAAGGCTCATGCGCAAGTCTCCGCCATGTTACGTGGAAATGAGATGCGGGGATGGGAGAGATTTTTTTTGAATGACTTGAACTTGAGCCTTTTACTATCGGTTTTGGTCTACCAGCTTCAAGCTACCAACTGGACTCTCGTAACTGCAATATTCTCTGCTTTTCTGAAACATGGCTCTCGGACAAGATACCCCTGATGGCTTTCCAACTCAATGGATTCTCCATTCACGTGCGGACAGGACAGTGGAGTCAGGGAAATTGAGAAGGGGAGGGGATTGTTTTTTCATCAACAACTGGTGTGCTCACGCGAGCGCGTTGGAAGTGTCGACCCATTGTTCACCCGTCTTGGAATCCTGATGGTCAAATTCTGACCCTTTTACCTCCGAGGGACTTTTCAGCTGTTATCGTGACTGTTGTATATGTTCCACCTCAGGACAAGACAAATAACAAGCTGGCACTTAATGAACTGTAAAAGTGCAGTGCTTGAGGCTCACTAAAGATCTGGTTTCGATTCCGGGCTGTGTTGCAGCCGGCCACGACCGGGAGACCCATGAGGCGACGCACAGTTGGCCAAGCGTCGTCCGGGTTAGGGGAGGGTTTTGCCGGCCGGGATGTCCTTGTCCCATCGCGCTCTAGAGACTCCTGTGGCAGGCCGGGCGCATGTACACTGACACGGTCGCCAGTTGTATGGTGTTTCCTCCCGCACATTGGTGCGGCTGGCTTCCGGGTTAAGCGAGCAGTGTGTCAAGACGCAGTGCGGCTTGGTACAATCTTGTTTCGGAGGACGCATGGCTCTTAACCTTCACCTCTCCCGAGTCCGTACGGGAGTTGCAGCGATGGGACAAGACTGGAACTACCAATTGGGGAGAAAAAAGGGGTAAAAAGTTACTAAAATAAAAAATGTACCAACTGTACGAGGCTATAAACAAGCAGGCAAACGTACATCCGGAGGCTGCTTTTGTGGTTGCCGGTGATTTTAACTCAACTTCCATCAACATGTCTCCTTCGCCACTAGAGGTGATAAAGTCCTAGACCACTGTTATTCTACCGACAAGCAAGTATACAAGGCCCTCCCTTGTCCGCTATTCGGCAAATCAGATCATGACTCCGTACTCCTGCTTCCTGTTTATAAGCAGAAGCTCAAACTGGAAGTACCTGTGACTTGCTCCGTTGAGAAATGGTCACCAAAATCAGAGATTATGCTACAGAACTGCTTTACTAGCGCTGATTGGAGTATGTTTCGCAACTCCGCCAATAACATCGACAAGCTAACCACCTCTGTCACCGGCTTCATTAGGAAATGCATCTGCGACGTTGTCCCCACAGGCTCACTGCTTCCCATATCAATTAACACAGAGGTTGGCGCTAAACTAAAGGACAAGGCTACCGTACATAGGGCTATTGCAGACAACCTGGATGGTTGAGGACAGGAACAAATACAAGCAGTCCCGCTATGACCTCCGCAGTCATCAAACGAGCAAAAGGACAATTTAGGAATAAGTTGGAATCATATTACGTAGGCTCCGCCGCCGGCCGCATGTGGCAGTGGCTACAGTCCATTACGAATTACAAAGGACGACCCAGCCGTGATCTGCCCAATGATGCCTCTCTACCAGACGAACTCAATACATTTTATGCACGCTTGACAATAACAACATCTTGCCGAGTGTGAGGGCCGCCACCGACCCAGAGGACTGGGTAATCTCACTCTCCGAGGCCGACGTGAGTAAAGTCTTTAATCAGATCAACACCCGTAAAGCTACGGGGCCCGACAATATTCCAGGGAGTCTTCTCAGAGCATGCGCAGAACAGCTGGCATGCATATTCACGGCCATTTTCTACCTCTCCTTGTCCCAGTCTGTAATCCCCATGTTTTAAGATGACCACCATCATTCCTGTTCCCAAGAACTCTTAAGGCTTCATGCCACAATTACTACCGCCCTGTAACACTCACATCTGTAATCATGAAGTGCTTTGAGAGGCTGGTTATGGCACACATCAAATCCATCATCCCGGACAACCTAGACACACTGCAATTTGCATACCTCCCCAACAGATCCATAGACGATGCAATCACGACGGTGGTAGGCCTGATCACTGGCAACAATGAGACAGCCTATATGGAGGAAGTCAGTGACATGGCAGTATGGTGCCAGAACAACAACCTCTCCCTCAACATCAGTAAGACCAAGGAGCTGATCATGGACTACAGGAAACGGAGGGGTGAGCACGCCCCTATCCACATCGACGGGCTGCAGTGGAGCAGGTTGAGAGCTTCAAGTTCCTCAGTGTCCAAATCACTAAGGACTTACAGTGCCTTTGGAAAGTATTCAGACCCCTTGACTTTTTAAGTTACAGCCTTATTCTTAAATGGATTAAATAAAAAAATTCCTCAGCAATCTACAGACTATACCCAATAATGACAAAGCGAAAACAACAAATGTGTTAAAAATAACAAACAGATACCTTATTTACATAAGTATTCAGACCCATTGTTATGAGACTCTAAATTGAGCTCAGGTGCATCCTGTTTCCATTGATCATCCTTGAGATGTTTCTACAACTTGACTGGAGTCCACCTGTGGTAAATTTAATTGATTGGACATGATTTGGAAAGGCACACACTTGTCTATATAAGGTCCCACAGTTGACAGTGCAAGAGCAAAAAACAAGCTGTGAGGTCGAAGGAATTGTACGTAGAGCTTCGAGACAGAATTGTGTCGAGGCACAGATCTGGAGAAGGGTACCAAAACATTTCCGCAGCATTGAAGGTCCCCAAGAACAGAGTGGCCTATTCTTAAATGGAAGATGTTTGGAACCACCAAGACTCTTCCTAGAGCTAGCAGCCCGGCCAAACTGAGCAATCGGGGGAGAAGGGCCTTGGTCAGGGAGGTGACCAAGAACCTGATGGTCACTCTGACAGAGCTCTATAGTTCCTCTGTGGAGATGGGAGAACCTTCCAGAAGGACAACCATCTCTGCAGCACTCCACCAATCAGGCCTTTATGGTAGAGTGGCCAGACGGAAGCCACTTGTCAGTAAAAGGCACATGACAGCCCGCTTGGAGTTTGCCAAAAGGCACCTAAAGACTCTGAGACCATGATAAACAAGATTCTCTGGTCTGATGAAACCAAGAATGAACTCTTTGGCCTGAATGCCAAGCGTCACGTCTGGAGGAAACCTGGCACCATCCCTACGGTGAAGCATGGTGGTGGTAGCATCATGCTGTGGGGATGTTTTTCAACGGCAGGGACTGGGAGACCAGTCAGGATCGAGGCAAAGATGAACGGAGCAAAGTACAGAGAGATCCTTGATAAAAACCTGCTCAGGACCTCAGACTGGGGAGAAGGTTCACCTTACAACAGGACAACGACCCTAAGCACACAGCCAAGACAACGCAGGACTGGCTTCGGGACAAGTCTCTGAATGTCCTTGAGTGGCCAAGCCAGAGCCCGGACTTGAACCTGATCGAACAGCCTAGTATATCACTGGGGCCGAGCTCCCTGCCATCCAGGACCTCTACAATATATCAGAACGTGTGAAAGGAAGGCCCGGAAAATCATTATATTTTCCGGGCCTTCCCAACCACCCAAGCCATAGACTGTTCTCTCTGCTTCCGCACGGCAAGCGGTACCAGTGCATCAAGTCAGACACCAACAGGCTCTTGAACAGCTTCTATCCCCAAGCCATAAGACTGCTAAATAGCTAACTAAATAGTTAACAAAATGGCTACTACATCTGAGTTGACCCATGTATTTTATTTTATTAAAAGGTTTCTCTATGCACACTCACAGGGCCACACACACTTACGCACACTGACACTAACTCACACACACACTGTATTCTATACTATTCTACTTTATCTTAGTCACTTTACTAATGTTTACATATCTTGCATCCCTCATCTTATGTGTATACTGTTTTAGTCCATGCCTCTTTGACATCGCTCGTCTATATACAGTGGGGCAAAAAAGTATTTAGTCAGCCACCAATTGTGCAAGTTCTCCCACTTAAAAAGATGAGAGAGGCCTGTAATTTTCATCATAGGTACACTTCAACTATGAGAGACAATCTTTTTAAGTGGGAGAACCTGCACAATTGGTGGCTGACTAAATACTTTTTTGCCCCACTGGGGGCCAAAAGTTTGGAATATTACTCATTCAAGGGTTTTTCTTTATTTGCACTATTTTTTACATTGTAGAATAAAATTGAAGACATCAAAACTATGACATAACACATATGGAATCATGTAGTAACCAAAAAAGTGTTAAACAAATAAAAATATATTTTATATTTGAGATTCTTCAAATAGCCACCGTTTGCCTTCATGACAGCTTTGCACACTCTTGGCATTACACAAGCATGCTTTATACTGAAAGAGCAGGGTAATGAAAGGCAATTTTGGCCTTTTGCTTTCTGCTTGCATGTCAAATTGAATGATGAGATAGAAATCCAGTGTACGGAACAGAATTCTGTAGACTAAATGAAGTGTCCTGATGAGGAGTCGTCCTCCTAATGGCATAGGCATGTTTGTTTGTCCTGTGAGAGAGGGTCTCCCATTTCTTTTTAGCATTATGTTAGTTGTTCTTCCCCTGCCTGCACACAAGGTCAGATGATGTCTGCTCCCGTGGTCTGTGTAGAGAAAAATAACCCTACTCTGCCCCTTTTAGTAAACTGAATTCATAACAACCTCACTGTAATGAAATGAGCTACATCACTTCAATAATTATAGTACTGCTTTCAGCATACATTCTAATGTGTGTCTGTAATTCTCATGGTGCAGGGCAGGATTTTGACAACATGACTGAATATGAGGTGTTGACCTTCGATCAGTGTGACACCAAGGAGCCACTGTCCCACCCTATTACGCCCCCTGAACCCATGACTGAACCCACACCCCCTCCTTCGTCCTCCCTGACCCCCAAGCCCTCTCTAACCTCTCCACCTCCATCCCCTGCACCCGATGCACCCCCAGCAACAGAGCAGACTGAGGACGGGAGGAGGGGGGGGGGGACATCCACAAGCTCCCCACAGCCTGAGGTACTCCTTTAAACTGGCTGGCCTACTGGCGCGTGGTTCTAACTGCTACTGGACTGTGGTGACTAACACACTGAGTCACTAATTCTTACTTGACTTCTAACTGGGTCCTTGTTGCGTGGCACGGTATCATTGCAAAAATGAGGACGGCAGATAATTTTTTTGCTGGAATTTGTTGTACTGTTATGATACAAGTTTAGTAGTTTTAGTGGACTGACGAATGTGTGTAAATTGGTTTTATTTTGCAGTAATGTTTCACTGCTGATATGACTTTGCTGTGAATTGCAATGGTAATGGAAGTATTGATTTGATTGCATTTATTCATTTCCCAAACTAGAAAACAAGCTGAAACAGGCATCTGAAAACAAAATTCAAAACATTTTCATAATGTAATGAGTGTTTATCTTGTCCCCGAACTGAATGTAGAGATATACAGAGCATGTTCTTGTGCCCACATCAGACAGGCAAGACAAACATTGTCAGACTACAAACAAGCAATAATGTGGCGTTTACTGCTTTCAGAAAAGTTATGGTTAATCAGTGCCTTATTTCTATCTCTCTCTCTTTCTAGCCTCCTCCTAGAGTCTTAAGGCCTCTCACAAGATTCAGGAATCTCCAGCTGTCTTCAAACAGAGAAGCCATGTGATATTCTCTGAACGCTCCCAAGACTGCTTTAGCTGCGAGGACAAGAGGGTAAATAAGGAAATGTGGCCAAAAGCTAAATGTATAAAAGCAGCCTTGTTTTAGAGTAAGGAAACCAAAGTGACTTGTGAAAGTCTACAAACCCCTTGCACAGTATTCACATTTTTCTACCTTAACATTTTATCTAAAAAGGGATAAAACATAATAATAATTCTGCGGATCTACAAAACCTACTACACATTTTCAAAGTGAAATAAAGTTATTATTATTGCAATTGTTTTGATTGGTTTTAAAGTAGATAATCCACAGTAACAAAACATTAATACAGCAACAAGTTATATTGGTACTATGCTATGCAACAGCTGTTGGACAATAAAAATAATAATAAGAAAATAAGAAAAAATACAATATAAGTAAGTACATAACATCCTGAGGTTAGGATCGGCCATAACATCCCTAACCCAGTGAGCATGTGATGGCGGGGTATCTGACTTCCACATAAAAAGAATAAGTGGGCGGGCCAGAAGGAACGAGAAGGCTATGGCCTCTGCTTGGGTGTTACAGAAATTAAGCCCTTCGGGGGCTACCCCGAAAATAGCGACAGAGGGATCTGGGGCAATTTCCTTATTGCATATATATGAGAAATACTTTGAACCCAGGATTGCAGAATGCTGGTGATATCAGAGATCTCGCTTCCAAGCTCTTCCTCCCATGGTCAAGAGTGGGGCATGCAATATTCAGAATAATGTCATACAGCATAGAAATGTGTCCCTATACTTAGGGATCCAGGTTCAAACATTCATCAAGCCTGCTGGTGGGTGGGAGAGACGGGAACATATTTTTTGTAAAGTTGTGAATCTGCAGGTACCTGAAGAAATGTGTCTGGGGTATACTGTGCAGCCCAGTAGTAATGGAGGAAATTGGGTAGGGCAAGACCCCCCTCTCCTTTCTGTCTTTCCAAAAATGCTTAACACATTCATTCTTTCCTTTTTCCATAATGAAAGTAGATATACAGTATGTCTATCCAGTTCTTAAAAAAAATATTTTGGAATAGGTTGAAACAGATACAGGAATCTTGGCATGATGACCATCTTGACCGAGTTTTATCTGACAGCGAGTGATATGGGGAGTGTCGACCAGAGATAGAGGTCCTGCTTAGCCTTCTCCAAGGCTGGCTTGAAATGTAAATTCAACAGGTCTTTGAATATAGAAATGTTTCCTAATTAATAATAAATAAAAACCTGAGTTAATACTTAGTGGAAGCTCCTTTGGCTGCTATTACAGCTGTGAATACATTTGAATACAATTCTACCAACCTTACACAACTCTTAGGGCAACATATGTCCATTGTTTGTCAGATTTGCTCAAGCTCAGTTAATTTGGTTAGGAATCATTGATGGACAGAAACATTCAAACCTTGTCTCTGGTTTTCAAGCAAATGTAAGTCAGGACTGAGACTAGACCACTCTCTTATAGCCATTCTGGTGTGTCTCTGGCTTAAACATTGGTGTAAATGTGGTATTGTGGTGGAAGCATTATGTATTGGTTATGCTTGTCACCGGCAGGGACTGTAGTTTGTCAAGATCAAAAGAAATATGAAAGGAGCAAAGCCCAGGTAAAACGTTAGAGGAAAACCTGCCTCAGTCTTCTGAAAACCTAACCCTTGGATAGAGTTGTATTTTTCCATGGGACAATTACACACATTTTTATAACAAAGACACTCAAGAATGGCTTTCCAAGAGGTGTTGAGTGTTCATGAATAGTCCAAACTCCACCCTTACGTAAATCTGCTTAAATAATCAGAGACAATATTGCTTTCCATCAATGATTCCCAGCCAAATTTACTGAGCTTGAGCAATTTTTACAAAAACAATGGATATATGTTGCCCTAAGAGTTGTGCAGAGTTTGTAGAATCTTATTATTTAGAGCTGTAATGGCTGCCAAAGTTGCTAACACAAAGTATTAACTATGGGGAGTGAATACATACACAACCAGTACATCCTCATTCTGTACTTCATAGTAATTTAGAAACATTTCTATAATTTTTCCTTCACTTTGAACATGTGGAATAGGTTGTGTAGATAGGAAACAATCAAATGTAATCCCTTTTAGATGAAATTTTAAGGCAGTAAAATGTGACGACTGTGCAAGGGGTGTGTAGACTTTCACTAGCGACTGTAGGACCTCTGGCACATACTGTAGTGTAAAGGAGACAGAGGGTGTGTGATATCAAGGTAGCACACAAGAGTGGGTTCCATAGTGTACAGACATTTGGATTGATTTGTCGGTCATTGAATACTTGTTGTATGTACAGTTGAAGTCGGAAGCTTACATACACCTTAGCCAAATACATTTAAACTCCGTTTTTCACAATTCCTGACATTTAATCCTAGTAAAAATTCCCTGTCTTAGGTCATTTAGAATCATCACTTTTTTTTAAAGAATTTTAAGAATGTAAAATGTCAGAATAGTAGTAGAGAGAATTATTTATTTCAGCTTTTATTTCTTTCACCACATTCCCAGTGGGTCAAACGTTTACATACACTCAATTAGTATTTGGTAGCATTGCCTTTAAATTGTTTAACTTGGGTCAAATGTTTCGGGTAGCCTTCCACAAGGTTCCCACAATAAGTTGGGTGAACCTTGGCCCATTCCTCCTGATAGAACTGGTGTGACTGAGTTAGGTTTGTAGGCCTCCTTGCTCGCACACACTTTTTCAGTTCTGCCCACACATTTTCTATAGGATTGAGGTCAGGGCTTTGTGATGGCCACTCCAATACCTTAACTTTGTTGTCCTTAAGCCATTTTGCCACAACTTTGGAAGTATGCTTGGGGTCAGTGTCCATTTTGAAGACCCATTTGCTACCAAGCTTTAACTTCCTGACTGATGTCTTGAGATGTTGCTTCAATATATCCACATAATTTTCCTTCCTCATGATTCCTTCCTTGGGATGGTGTTCTTCGGCTTGCAAGCCTCCCCCTTTTCCCTCCAAACATAACGATGGTCATTATGGCCAAACAGTTCTATTTTTGTTTCATCAGACCAGCTGACATTTCTCCAAAAAGTACAATCTTTGTCCCCATGTGCAGTTGCAAACCGTAGTCTGGCTTTTTTATGGTGGTTTTGGAGCAGTGGCTTCTTCCTTGCTGAGCGGCCTTTCAGGTTATGTCGATATATGACTCGTTTTACTGTGGATATAGATACTTTTGTACCTGTTTCCTCCAGCATCTTCACAAGGTCCTTTGCTGTTGTTCTGGGATTGATTTGCACTTTTTGCACCAAAATACATTCATCTCTAGGAGACAGAGCGCGTCTCCTTCCTGAGCGGTATTACGGCTGCGTGGTCCCATGGTGTTTATGCTTGTGTACTATTGTTTGTACAGATGAACGTGGTACTTTGAGGCGTTTGGAAATTGCTCCCAAGGAACCAGACTTGTGGAGGTCTACAATTATTTATTATTATTTTTTTTTTTCCATGATGTCGAGCAAAGAGGCACTGAGTTTGAAGGTAGGTCTTGAAATACATCCACAGGTACACCTCCAATTGACTCAAATGATGTCAATTAGCCTGTCAGAAGCTTCTGAAACCATGACATAATTTTCTGGAATTTTCCAAGCTGTTTAAAGGCACAGTCAAAAAGTGAAAGAATCTGTCTGTAAACAATTGTTGGAAGAATTACTTGTGTCACGCACAAAGTAGATGTCCTAACCGACTTGCCAAAACTATAGTTTGTTAACATGACATTTTTGGAGTGGTTGAAAAATTAGTTTTAATGACTTCAACATAAGTGTATGTAGACTTCCGACTGTATGTACAGTGTGTGTGTTTTTGTAATTTGGATAGTTTAAAAAAATATATGTTTAGAGACAAATGTATGAATGTGTCTCTGCTCATTTGTCAGGTGATGTGTCATAAAACAGAATGTATAGTCCCTGAATCTTTTTGTGGCTACTTGGTCACTGTTTGAGATGGAATCAGTCACCAGGAGAGTAGCAGGGTGAAATACTCAGTAATGAAGGATTTGGTTGTTCACTTACTGTCTTTGGTTTCTAGGGAGAGCTTTGAGCTGGGAAATACAATCTGTATTCTGGACAGTCAGATAGCTAGCAACAATGACAAGAAGCTGCCGTGTGGGGAATAGTAGTTGGCTGGTTTCAGCTTGTTGTATTATGTTATTGATAAAGTGTATTTTTATTTTGGTGTTTTGACTCATGTCACATTATGCTAATATGGCTCAAATTTGCTAGCTAACCAACAACTGTACCGATGTATTTGAGAGAAGTGCTCATTGTGCACATTTATTTTAAATAAAAATTTAAGAGGAAATATAGTTTACATGTTGTCAACAATCCTTTGATTCTAAGCCAACCACGTCTGTTTTGCCCCAAGGGTTGCGCACACATCAGTTTTGTTGCTAAAGAACCCACCGGGCTATTAGACTTTTAGGTTAACACGTTCATTGTATTTCTTGTAGGGATCGTTGACAAACCAGTTCCTCCTCTTCCAGAATTTTGTAGTCATTTTGTCCAAGAGCTTGGTCTGTGTTTTGTTACAAAACACATGCTCCCTTATACGCTTCTTCCTGGCAGGCAACTTCTTCCACAGTTTGTTCTTGTATCCAGCCTTTTGAGAACCAGCAGTGTCAATTCAAAGTTCAAAGACAGAGTAGACACTGAGATAAGGTCATCTCCACAACCTTTATGGTTTCAGAAACTAAGGAAAACATTGAATGAGAGACTGTACATTACCTTGCGTCTAATCCATAGGCCACAGTGCAGCCACATGAACCTCTTCACCACTGATTTCACAGACTTCCTCTTCCCCTTCTTCAAGCTGATGTACGTGAGGTTTCTACTTGGCTGCTGGACCAGGCTGGGAATGAGAGGTGCAACCCTGCAAGGACCAAGCCACACCCAAATTAGTAAAAATAAATTAAATAAAACCTTTCCAGTTTCATGTCATTCAAACAAACAAAGCCAGTGGATATGCCTGCCAACATCTTAAGAATAGATTTTATTGATTCATCTTTCAAATAAATAATTGAAACAAAAGCTAGGTTAACATGAATAGTAAAAAAAGCTAATTTCACTTAATGAATTGAATCTGCACAATAGAACTTGGTAGTTTGAATCGGATCGAGCTAAGCAGTACTATGCCATTCTAGCCCTCACCGTTGCAGGATGCGCTGTTGGGGTGTCTGGAAGGTTTTAGCAGACAGACAAGCCCATGCAGGGGTAGTAAGCACAGAACCCTGCACGGTTTGATGATGGATTATGGCGGAGAAGCGACATATCTGCTGCCTCCTGGCAAACAGAGTCAACGGCCTCAGCAAGCCTATCAATACAAGAAAGAAATTCCTCAAAGTAGGGAGGCCATATAGCTACTTTTACACAGCTGATAACAGTAGCATATACAGGTAACTGCCAAACTAACGGAAACACAAACATGGCATAGATTCTACAAGTGTCTGAAACCCTACTGAAGGGATGCGACTGTCTCAGGTGCCTCTCCAGAATCTCCAATTAGTGTTCAATTGGGTTGCGATCTGGTGACTGAGACAGCCATGGCATATGGTTTATATAGTTTTCATGCTCATCAAACCATTCAGTGACCACTCTTGTCCTGTGGCCACAGTGCAGCCAATGTAGCCAAAATAATGGTCTTCCCAGCATTTTTATACATGACCCTAAACATGGGATGATAAATGCTTAATAAACTCAGGAAACCACACCTGTGTGAAAGCACTTGCTTTCAATATACTTTGTATCCCTCATTTATTCAAGTGTCTCCATTATTTTGGCACTAACTTGTATATTCTACACGTTAGCTACACATTGACCATAGGAATAGCTAGCAAGCTAGCATGAGTATGGGTAGTCTGATTAATCAAGCTGTAATACACAATTAATTGGAATATAGGCCTACACCCTGAAACATTTGTGTGCAAAATGTTCCTTACAAGCCAGAATGTCGAATTAAAATACATTTTAACTTACTCGTACCGGTTCTCTGTGCGGTTTTAGACCAAAAACCAGCATATGGCGATATTGAGTTGCTTCATTTTACTATCCAAACGCATTGTATACAGCCGGCAATACATTCTATATACATAGATCTGAGTCAGTTGATGTGTATGATATGTATGATAGTGTGTATGATGTCTGGATAAGAGTGTGACTATAATGTGTGATGTCTAAATAAATAATAACCCAGACAATTTGCATGGTTGGGTGTCTATTTGTGTAACATTAAGTGAGTACGGCCTTAATATTCAGGATGATAAATGTAATCCATATCGTATCACCATCATAGTTGCATCATTATTACCTTTAACATATTTTTCATAGAAAAACACCCCAGCATTTCCATAGCAATTGACGTTTCACATGATTATGAAAGAGTCCTTGCATTACTATAGAGACGGCATCACTACAGTACGAATGTATCCCGTACAATATGTTATTATTCCCCAATGTCCCTGATCTGATATCTTCCCTTTGCTTGTTGTAAACATAGATAAAGACATAGAAAAGATAGGCAAACAAAAAACATTAAATTATAGAAAAGTTCTCGACAATAGAGAGAGAGGGGAAAGAGGGAGAGGAGAGAGAGATCAAGTGTGTATGTATAAATCCGTATGCGTAAGCGAGCATGTCATTGAGTGCGTGTGTGTTCATATCAACTTCATAGTGTTCAGATATTTTTACAGTTCCCATACTTTTATTTTTTTCGTAACCTGAAGTCCTCGTCGAATTTAGTACAGCCATGGTGTTATGGAGCTGTCTCTGAAGAGCTGTCCATTTACGTATAAAGAGTTTGTCCACAATGAGAAAGGCTCGCTTACCCCTCTCCCTCTGTTGCCTCTGTACAGGATACAGCCTCTTGCGTCTCCCGTGGAAATTGGTCATTGAGAACGAATTTGGTTCCTTTAAGCTTCCTTCCCCTGCTTTTGATCAGCTCCTTTTGTTGATAGTGTTCAAATTTTGCGATGATACGTCGGGGACCCTTGGTCATGTCGCTCCGAGCTCCAAGTCTGTGTACTCGGTGGAAAGCCACCTTTCCAGGCGGATTGCATGAATTCTCTGATCGACCCCTCTGGATTATTGGATGCGTCCTCAGGAATCCCTGAAAATATTAGATTTTCGCGTATGCTACGTCTAGTAGCCTCCCTCATCACCCTGCATTCCCTGAGTAGATAATCCACGTTGGAATCGAGGGCCTTTATCTTGGCTGCGAGTGCCTTGTTCTCTCCTTGGAGCGTTAGAATTTCACTCTGGCTAACCTCCCAAGGGTGTTGTTAGCTGTTATCGTGACTGCTGTATACATTCCACCTAATAGCAGTGGTCTAGGACTTAACGTTCGCTAGCTAGCTAACAAGCTAGAAACGAACCAAAACATGGTGTAGAAAGTTACTTTTAGTTGCCTGGTTTGCTAGATTGACATATACTAAATTAATTTGTAAAAGGATGGGTTTATTGGTGTTAAAATACACCTGTTTTTGCCTTTTTGAACCACCAGGTTGCTGATGTCATGCAGCCTGTAGTTTTTGTGTTTATGCTTTTTCATAACGACAACAACAAGTTTGATGTCGGATGACAATCGAATGTTCATGATGTCACTGCGGCAACTGTCTATAGACATGTCGATAGATGTAGTATAAACCAGCCTTCTTTGGTTGTTTAGTACACTACTGTACTCACTCTGTTTAGCACATGGCCTCACATGTGAATCCTTAAAGAGATGGGTGGGGCTAAGTCTTAAGAGGGTGTGGAAGATGATGAATGGGTGTAAACAAAGAAGAACTCTCCAGTAGGTGTTCCAAAACATTAAAGGGCCATTTTCTCAAAAGTGGGTTCACAAGTTTATCAACGTTCAAAGCAGAATTACTTTCCCATTGTTCCTCAATTGTAGTGTATGATATACTATTTTCTAGCTCTGAGTCTCTACTTTCATCCAATGTAAAAAAAGAAAAAAAAACACACTTTCAAATGTTGCTACATAAGACCAAATCAAATATGGTTAGGTCCAGCACCAAGGTAAAGCTTGTTTTATATCTGATATTTGGTTCTCTTGTCAATACTCAATGAACCAAGCATGCCATGGCAATAAAACATTTATTTTCTGAAACAGCAGAGGGTAGGGAACAATCCACACATATCTTCTTCTTTTAAGATTTTATTGACAGACTACATCCAAAAAGGTGTATTGCCGCCACCTACTGGGTGGGGTAAAAACAGATACAATCCATACCTTTTATTCAATATTCTGTATTGTATACTCAGTGTATAGCTACCGATTATTCAGACTAGAGTATGTATGGGCTGGCATTTGATAACCTTAGAATGTGCTAATCATAGCCACGAACATCACCTTGTTAGGCAATATATTAGCTAATATGATTGTAAAATAGAGCTTACAGAAAACATTGAATTGATCACAGGTAACTATATCTGAATAATGTGTCAAAGCATTACATACCAGAGACGTTCCTTGCCACGGTGGCCGACATATTTTCTGTCATTGCTCGCACACACAGACACGCCTCATAGAACGTAATTTTGGTGTTTATTGTGTGTATAAAATAACAATGATGTTGGGTGACGATACATCTGATTCATTAACGCAGACCTTTTACAGACATTTTGTTCATAAACTTCATGGAAATAACTTATCTGCATCCTGTTCTTTTATAGGCTAGTAATTATACAACAAAATGTCACTTGAAAGTAGTGCAAAGTTGTGCTTTATTCCAGCATATACCCTGGAGATGAGTCAGTGTTTTTCTTTAAAACACAAATGTAATTTTCTTTTTAAGAATAGGTCAAAAACATTGCTAATGATGAATATAGATGTGATGGGATGCATTTCAAACATATACAATAAAAAAGATAATACATAGTACCTCAGATCATCAATATTATTAATCTGTATAACCAGCAAATATTATTTCTGTGACAGAGGGGAACATTTACTTAAAACAATCTTTAAAGCATAACTTCCGATCTACCATGAATGAATGCAGTAACATTTACAAACATAAACAAAAACAAGTGCTTTTCATATAACGAGGTCACCAAGTCCTTATAAGAGGCTCAACGAGCGCTTTTCAACCATCCAGTGTGCCTCTTTAAACCACTGACCTAACTAACTAAATGCAAAGAAGGCCAATTAAATTGATTACATTTTTTCTTCTTTTTAACAAATGTAAAGGGATCAACCTTCACGAAAGCACATAATACAGAAGAAAAACACTTCTGCTTGTCAAGAATACATCTAGAAGATGTACCACAGGAAAGAGCTGGTGAGTTGTCAAAACTAATCAAATGGACATTTGGTAAGCCATGGCTAGGATTTGGTGTGAGTCTGCTTTCTCTTATGGTCCATTAGTCCAAAGCTGAGGTACATAGAATTCAGTTGATTCTGCTCTAAAAGCCAGACATTTTACCCCAATAATTGGAGGCATCAGATGGGGCTGGGGACATGTTCACCAACCAGCGTATACTGGCTCAGCATCACATGGGATCCCGTAGTATCGGCCTTGTGGCCGCTCTTTGCGTAACAGAGGTTGTCGTGCGAGGGAAAGCTCTCCGTCTGTGTCTCGCCTTCGACGCAACACCAGCAGGATGACGAAGAGTAGGGCCACTGGACCAGAGAAAATAAAGAAAACAACATCAAAAGACCGTATGCAATAAAACAACACATTTCTATTTCACTTTGTTTTTGCTACAAGATGTTGCCTCTTGATCAAATGACCTCTAAACAAGGTAATTCAATCATATATTTGGATATTAGTACTTTGTAGTGCACAGAAAATGCATCACATTTGTGCAATTTGAATAAATAAACAAGGTTCATGTGAGTGAACAACTTTTCTCAAAAGGGTCACTAAAACCAAGTAAATATGGGAAGCCAATTTTTTGGTCGCTTCATTATGACAGCTTGACAAGGGTTTTCAACATCTAAGTGGTAGTCTAAAGTTCAAACCACTTTCCTTCCACTATACCAATATCTTCAACATGTTTCTACAGACATACCTCCTCCTCCAATGACAAGTAGAGCAATGGTGACGGGGGCCAGTTCGCACTCCTCCCCTGCCTTGCGGAAGAATGTCTCCATGCAGTAACCTGGAGCAGTGCTGCCTTCAGGACAGAAGGCATCGCCAGGGCACAGGATAGGGTTTACATCTGGACTCTGTGGAACAGATGAAGTGAGCCTTGGTCATTAAAGTTGGTCAGGAAATCCCTTAAGGATACTTTCAGTATTGGAGGTGTTAACTGGGAGTAAGGGATGTGGTACTGACTGGGCAGTAGTGGTTTTTGGGGCAGAGGTTACAGGTCTCCTGGCCCCAGCGGATCTGGAAGAAGCCGCTGCTGCAGATTTGACACATACTCTGACGGGGAGCCTTGTGCATACCTGTCCGAAACCAAACATCATCCCATCAATACATCCTAATCAGATTACTCCACTAAGATGCCATCCATGTAAAACTGACTGAATCTCTTAAACTATACTGAACAAAAATATAAACACAACATGTTTCATGAGCAAAAATAAAAGATCCCAGACATTTTCCATACGCACAAAAAGCGTATTTCTCTAAAGTTTTCTGCACAAAGTTCTCCTTTGCCAAGATAATAGTAGTCCCGTGGAGCTCAGATGGTAGAGCATGGTGCTTGCAACGCCAGGGTTGTGGGTTCGATTCACACAGGGGACCAGTATGAAGATGTATGCACTAACTAACTGTAAGTCGCTCTGGATAAGAGTGTCTGCTTAATGACAAATGTAAAATGTAATAATCAATCCACCGGGTGTGGATTGACAGGTGTGGCATATTAAGAAGCTGATTAAACAGCATGACCATTACATAGGTGCACCTTGTGCTGGGTACAAAAGGCCACTCTAAAATATGCAGTTAAGTCACACAACACAATTCCGCAGATGTCTTAAGTTTTGAGGGAGTGTGCAATTGGCATGCTGACTGCAGGAATATCCACCAGAGCTGTCGTTTTAAAGAATATCCATCTCCAACATTGCTTTAGAGAATTGGCAGTACGTCAAACCGGCCTCATAACCACAGACCACATGTAACCACGCCAGCCCAGGACCTCCACTTCATGCTTCTTCACCTGCGGGATTCGTCTGAGACCAGCCACACGGACAGCTGACAAAATTGTGGGTTGCACAACTAAAGAATTTCTTCACAAACTGTCAGAAACCGTCTCAGTGAAGCTCATCTGCATGCTCGTCATTCTCACCAGGGTCTTGACCTGACTGCAGTTCGGCGTCGTAACCGACTTCAGTGGGCTAATGCTCACCTTCGATGGCCACTGGCACGCTGGAGAAGTGTGCTCTTCATGGATGAATCCAGGTTTCAACTGTACCGGGCAGATGGCAGACAGCATGTATGGCGTTGTGTGGGTGTGAACAGAGTGCCCCATGGTGGCGGTGGGGTTACGGTATGGGCAGGCATAATCTACGGACAATGAGCACAATTGCATTTAATCGATGGCAATTTGAATGCACAGAGATACCGTGACGAGATGAAAATGAAAATGTCTGAGTTCTTCCATGGCCTGCATACTAAACAGACATGTCACCCATTGAGCATGTTTGGGATGCTCTGGATCTGCCAATATCCAGCAACTTCGCACAGCCATTGAAGAGGAGAGGGACAACATTCCACAGGCCACAACAGCCTGATCAACTCAATGCGAAGGAGAAGTGTTGCGCTGCATGAGGCAAATGGTGGTCACACCAGAAACTGACTGGTTTTCTGATCCACGCCCTACTTTTTGGTATCTGTGACCAACAGATGCATATCTGTATTCCCAGTCATGTGAAATCCATAGGTTAGGACCTAATAAATGTATTTCAATTGACTGATTTCCTTATATGAACTGTAACTCAGTAAAATCAGTGAAATTGTTGCATGTTGCGTTTACAGTGGCTTGCAAAAGTATTCACCCCCTTGGCATTTTTCCTATTTTGTTGCCTTACAACCTGGAATAAAAATAGATTTTTTGGGTGTTTGCATCATTTGATTTACACAACATGCCTATCACTTTGAAGATGCAAAATATTTTTTTTTGTGAAACAAACAAGACAAAAAAACAGAACTTCAGCGTGCACAGTTTCTCAATTGGATTGAGGTCTGGGCTTTGACTAAGCTATTCCAAGACATTTAAATGTTTCCCCTTAAACCACTCGAGTGTTGCTTTAGCAGTATGCTTAGGGTCATTGTCCTGCTGGAAGTTGAACCTCTGTCCCAGTCTCAAATCTCTGGAAGACAAACAGGTTTCCCCTCAAGAATTTCCCTGTATTTAGCGGCATCCATCATTCCTTTAATTCTGACCAGTTTCCCAGTCCCTGCCGATGAAAAACATCCAAGGCATAATGCTTCCAACACCATGCTTAAACGTGGGTATGGTGTTCTCGGGGTGATGAGAGGTGTTGGGTTTGGCCAGACATAGCGTTTTCCTTGATGGCCAAAAAGCTAAATTTTTGTCTCACTTGACCAGAGTACCTTCTTCCATATGTTTGGGGAGTCTCCCACATGCCTTTTGGCGAACACCAAACGTGTTTGCTTATTTTTATTTATTTAAGTAATGGCTTTTTTCTGGCCACTCTTCCGTAAAGCCCAGCTCTGTGGAGTGTACGACTTAAAGTGGTCCTATGGACAGATACTCCAATCTCCACTGTGGAGCTTTTCAGCTACTTCAGGGTTATCTTTGGTCTCTTTGATGCCTCTCTGATTAATGCCCTCCTTGCCTGGTCTGTGAGTTTTGGTGGGCGGCCCTCTTTTGGCAGGCTTGTCGTGGTGCCATATTCTTTCCATTTCTTAATAATGGATGTAATGGTGCTCCGTGGGATGTTCAATGTTTCTGATATTTTTTTATAACCTAACCCTACATTAACTATATAATTATTAATATACGCCTACTGTGTGATAGCTAGCAAATGAATTAGCGAACTTCTGACGAAAAATATTGAACTTCTACATTTTCCAAAAACTAACCAAACAAAACATAATTACTTTTACGAGACGTGTTTGTGCCGCCATGTGCATTAGTAGCACAAGTTCTAACTTATTTGCATTAGTTTTTACTTACACTTGTATGTTGACTTCTCCATTGATGTTGTTTTTAAGTTTTCGCTGACTTTTCTTAGCGGATATACAGTCATCGCGAATTGAATTATGGGGAGTTTCAGGCCCAGGAGTGAACATAATTGTACACTCGACTAAAAACGAGGGCTGAGGGGCTTACGTTGCAAACTTCCCTTGCTTGGCTAATCATTTGGACTGCCCTCCAAGATGGCGATGGGGATTCTCCCAAAGGCATAAGGCGAGGGTAAGTCTTTTAAGTGTTTGGACCGCAGCCCAGGTGTATATATACTGAGATCATGTGACAGATCATGTGACACTTAAGATTGCACACAGGTGATAATTATGTGACTTCTGAAGGTAATTGCTTGCACCAGATCTTATTTAGGGGCTTCATAGCAATGGGGGTGAATACATAGTTTTTTACTTTTCCACAAGTTCTTTTTTAAATTTCACTTCACCAATTTGGACTATTTTGTGTATGTCCATTACATAAAATTACAGGTTGTAAAACACCAAGGGGGATGAATACTTTTGCAAGGCACTGTATATTTTTGTTCAGTGTAGATCATGCCTTCATTTAGTGTGTTTATAGATGTAATCAATGCAGTGCCAGATAACCCATCTGTGAATAGAGCTACTTCATATACAGTCATAGTTGAATATTTACTTTATATTACATTGATTGGAACACTCAGAAAAACATTTTAAACATTCTCTTTATCTGGAATATGTTAACACACTGAATGCATTAGAAATATCACAGTTGATATTGTTTTCTGGCACTGGCAGTTACCTGGACGACATGGTGTGCACTCCTTGGCAGCGGCCTGCAGAGACTCTGAACCAGCAGGACAGATCTGACACAGAGCACAACTGGAGGAGCTGTGGGAGGGAAGGCCACAAGGGTGCAATGAATAGGGAATAACTTATTTACAAAATAATGTTTAATACTGCTGGCTATCACCACCCCATGTCTGATTACTGAACTATGAAATAATCTCTTCAATGCCTACTACTAACCCAATGTGTGTGTGTGTGTGTGTGTGTGTGTGTGTGTGTGTGTGTGTGTGTGTGTGTCCTGTTTTGGGAAGTAATATCAGTTGCATGAGATGGGAGCATGTGATATTAGATCTGCAGACAAGCAACAGGGCAAGTTGTGTGGATTATTAAGAGTTCATGCAGATCCCACTGCAGGTCAAACCACACTAGTTAAGCAACCCCAAATCTAAGGTGACAATAAGGGCCACTTACTTGCAGAATGTTCCCTGTTGACATGGATTGCACAATGTGGCATTTTGTTGTGATGTATAGAAACCTGAAAATAACACATTCCATTTAAAAACCAGATACATCCAATTGAATATTTCTAAAGCCTTGGATTGCTTGAATGTGCATGACTGAAGCCCAGCTCTTATACAGTAGAGCTGATTGTTTTCATTAGTTGTTACTAATTTTTTAGTCACTCATTTTTCTCTGCCTATGGGCATGGATGAACAAACAAACACACTATAATTTAATAACTGTAATAGTAACAAGTAAGTCATTATTGCGATGATTATACAACCAAAACAGGAAAATATTTATATAAATACCTGGAGAACAGCTTTGGCAGGAGTCGGAGCCTGTGTTGTTGCTGTAGGAGCCTGCGAGGCAGGACTGACACACATGGCTGCCGGTGAAACTGCAAGGTGAGATGGAGAACAGGAAGAGGGTCAATGCAACAGTGGTATTCAGAATGTTTGTGAATCAGCTATATCCTCAGTTGACAGAGACTTACTTGGTGTAAAAACCCTTGCTGCAGGGCAGACATTGCTGTTGTCCAGCCAGAGGCTGAAAGAAACCTCTGGAACATGGGAGGCAGGCCCCAGTGAACAGACACAGCCCTGGGTCATGGCAGCAGGAACACAGCAGGGTTTCTGGGGAGAGATCAGAAGGCTGTTATTGAACAGGCTGTGCTGTTTACAACATTTACCACCTTCATTTTACATTTAAGCCAACGAAGCTTTCACTTTCAGTTAGTCTGTAGAGGCCAGACACATTTCAGTAGTCAAATAATACAGCAAAGCTACACACCAACAACAACTCCTGTGTCCACTGTCCACTTAACAAAAAATAGATGTCACATGGGTAAAAACAACATTACAGTGCTGCATCAATTGGCTGTGTTGTGTTTCTATACAATTTATAGGTTGTGGTGAGAAATAAGTCTA
Source organism: Thymallus thymallus (assembly GCA_023634145.1). NCBI lineage: Eukaryota > Metazoa > Chordata > Actinopteri > Salmoniformes > Salmonidae > Thymallus > Thymallus thymallus. The sequence goes on along the minus strand of CM042405.1, from coordinate 17,330,574 downwards.
ATTATTTGGGTTACTGGCACAATGTTCTTAACCACTAGGCTACCTGCCGCCCCTTCACTCCTTTCAATGAAACTAAGCATCTTTCTGCCAGGCCAGGGTAAGTAAGGCTAGCATGATGTCTAGACTCACCATTGTCGGAGTGAGTCCCTGGGACACAGGTCTCACAGGTGGAGGTGTTGAGGGCAGAGCAGCCTGGGGATGTGGTGCTGAGGATCATGGGTGTGGTCACGGTCACATTCTCACTGACTGTGGAGGTCTCACTGACTGTGGTGGTGTCACTGACTGTGGTGGTGTCACTGACTGTGGTGGTCGCCGTCACATTCTCAATGAATGTGGTGTTCATCACAGCAGGAGCCAGCGTGGGAGCCGTCGTCTGGCTCACCACCACACCTGTTATAACCAGACATTTAGAGCAATAGGTTCTAGAAACAGGAAAAAAGCCATCTTCCCAGCCTCTCTCTAAGTAGCAATGTTGTAGATAGGCAAAGGCATACACTGGAAATAGAGCAGATCATGACATGAGAAGCTGGATTTACTGGAAATATATAATGGTTCAATAACTAATTAGTATGGTTCAGAAGAAAAAAAGATAATCAGAGATTTGCATTTGATGGCTTAACCCATTGCAGGAGGTCGTGTGACACCTACAGTGCCGTGAAAAAGTATTTGTCCGCTTGCTGATTTTCTCTACGGCATAATGGAACCCATGTCGTCCAAAAGTTGAATCAAGTTTGGCAAGAAGCACCTGGATGATCATCAAGACTTTTGGAAGAATGTTCTATGGACAGAGATATAAAAAGTATAACGTTTTGGACGACATGGGTCCCATTATGCCTGGCGAAAACCAAACACTGTATTCCACAGTAAGAACCTCCTACCAACGGTTAAGCATGGTGGTGGTAGTCTGATGGTTTAGGGATGCTTTGCTGCCTCAGGACCTGGACCACTTGCCTTAATAGAAGGAACCATGAATTCTGCTCTGTGTCAGAGAATTCTACAGGAGAATGTCAGGCCATCCGTATGTGAGCTGGAGCACAGCTGGATCATGCAGCAAGACAATTACCCAAAACTCACAATAAAGTCTACATGAAAATGGCTAAAAAGCAACAAATCTGAAGTTTTGGAATGGCCTAGTCAAAATTCAGACCTATTCCCAATTGAGATGTTCTGGCAGGACTTGAAACAAGTAATTCATGCTTGAAAACCCACAAATATCGCTGGGGGAGGGGGACTGAGAGTTTGAATCCAAAGCCTTGTTTCTAATCAAAGAATGGCACAAAATTCCAACATGAAACATTTTAGACCTCTACTTCCTCATTCCTTTGATATCTTACAATGATGTTGCCCTTCTGACTCACACCCAACTGATCTATTTCACAATGTGGTAGCCAATGTTTCACAAGACGTATTTCAAAGTAAGTCTTCTTTAGGATATGTAGCTATTTGTGGACTTTATCACAGACCGTTAACCCAAGATATCATGGTGTCTGACCTGTCAGTGAGTTGGGGAAACAGAAGAGAGAGCAGCAGCAAACAGAGACCTTATTGTGTCAGTAATCACATTAGCCATGAGCTGAGCTGCTTTGCTGAGAGAAAAGACACCCGCTTCAAGAATTGCAATTATTCAAAACTAGGTCATATGATTTCCCATGGTTTAGACTACAAAATGCTCTGAGTTGGCCAGGGCTCTTTGTGTGTACTGCACAGCATATTCTATGGAGTTTAGATTGCCAGAGCATGGGGAACTGCTTGGATAATTTACAGTTTTGGTAAATGTGTTAACTGTACACATTTTTTGAATGTACAGGGCTTGGTGAATAAAATATAAAAAATGTCTTCACATGAAAAGTGGAATGTTAATGTTAAACTTATATGCAACAATGTTGCAAAGCAGTTTGTCGTTTTTAATCCAGTCATTTATGAACGTTTTGAATCATATCCAATTAAAGTTCTACCACGTTTTGTAAAAGATGTCAAATTCAATCAGAATTGTGATATACTGAAGTGTGGCTGTCTTGCCAAAGTTTACAAACAAAAAGGTCTCTCTATACAGTGCCAGTTGCACAAGTGGGTGGATACCTCAAATAATCCCATGTAGACAAATTGCCTTTAGTCATATCTAGATATCTAAAAGCAGAGTGCTGCCTGTTAGAGCCAACGTTGTTGATTAGCCAAGACAACAAACCACCAACCTTACCTAGCATACAGGCGACAGCGATCGTAGACAAAACTCCCCAACATTCCATACTCCAGAATTATCTGCAGTCACAAAATCGTTTTAAAGAATTTCATCCCTGACAGTTTAGGGTCTTTCTTTTAGTGAAGTGAAGTCCACAGTGAGTCGCTGGTTGCTTGCCTCGGGTTGCTTGTCGCCATCAATGTCATATGACAAGATACACATCATGTGATTTTACTTAGAGGTTTCGGTAAACTCAATGCGCAACCGCAGAACACTTGCCAGAAAAATCAAGCAGGCCTTGACGTCTCCAGACAATTGAATGAAATCAATTAACATATACATGTTTTTTTTGTTGTAATTCCTAGGGGCAAACATTTATTACAGTGAAACTGTACTTCCTGAATTCTACTTTTCCCCACCCCTTTCTCTTCTCAATGTGTGTAGAAATTTCTCATTACACAATACAGGGGACTAATATAAGAGCCAATACCGCTAAATATTTTTTTTTACACACAGAAATGGCTAAAAACAAATAGTTGAATTATTTTATTAGAAACACAATACATATGGACAGACAAGAAAACAGTTCTGAGTTTCTTTCAGAGCTCTCAAGCACGCTTTGGGTCACATCAGTGAAATGCAGTGTAATGGTCTAAACCCAGGCATAACACACATCTAAAAACGCAACCATCTAAAAAACAACATGAAAACGTTGTACACAATATACTTTCATAGTGTACAGTGAGGCAATGTACAGTGAAGTGTATGATTGATTGGTTACATTCTTCTACCTTGAATGTGTTAAACCCACATGTGCCCAGTATAGGGGAGAAAAAAACATTCCCATTTGTGCAAAATTAAGATATAAAAGGATAAGACCATTAACTAATAAACAAAACAAACAAGGAACATATAACCAAACCATCAAGGAATGTGCAAAAAGCTCCAACAATTGGAATATGTTTAAGAGGAACACAGATCATATGTAGATTTGATGATACTGCTGATGATTCAGTTTCTTCCTGCAGGTTGGGCACGTCTGTGATTTTGCAAGTGAGTCACGTATGCATGTGTTGCAGAACAGGTGACCACATTGGGAGGAGACAAGCGTTCTCCCACCATCAATTATCTGAGGGGTGAGGCAGAAGCTTGTTTACAAGGTGCACACAATTACTGCTTCACACAACAGCCAGTTATACTCTGATTTCCAGAGGCTTAAAATCAATGGAAAAGTGAAACCTTGTCTTACCTCTCCAAACGTGTCCATACAGATGGGACAAATGATTGTTGTTGGGGTTGATCTGTGAACAACAGAATCCATGCATTTTAACCACACCTCTAGAGAGTGGAGCTAAAGTCATAATTTTTAGGTTATAGTAAGGTAAGAAGTGTGGTCTGACAGGTCTCACCTGGCTGTGCTGCTGGTCTCAGGGGCAGCGGAGAGTGGGGCTGTCACTTGACTGTCAGGAAAAATAACAGCTGCCTCTTCTTCATCACTGCTCAGCACGTAACTTTCCCAGTCACGTCTTCGCCTGCACTTTGGACCTTGTTTTGGACCCACAAAAGACATTCAACAATAGCCTCAACTCAACAAATAAATCACATTTCTAAATGATGATATTGAGAGAAAAAAAAAAAAAACTCACCATCTACAATCTGCAATGGTCGACAAAAGGCCAGGGAAATTGAGTCAATACGAAACAGGAAATTAGAATATTAAATCACACATACGCCATGTGAAGCGACAATTAAATGTGATTGGCTACTTGCAGATTCGTACTCACCACTATTGAGTCATTGTTGTTGGTGAGGTCCACAAAAGATGACGTAAAAACCTCATAGGTCAAATCAACCATTTCCTCTCCCGCAACCAAAGGCTCACCTGTCAATGGGTCACAGATAATCACACCTGCATACACAGACAAAAAAGCCTACTGAAGTACAATCCCCTCCATATTTATTTTCAGTGACGCTAAAACTTTTAATTTGGTTCTTTACTCCAGCATTTTGGATTTGAGATCAAATGTTTCATATGAAGCGACAGTACAGTGTCACCTTATATTTGAGGGTATTCATACATGTGTTTTAACATTTAGAAATTAAAGTGCTTTATGTACAGTTGAAGTCGGAACATACACCTTAGCCAAATACATTTAAACGCAGTTTCACAATTCCTGACATTTAATCCTAGTAAAAATTCCCTGTCTTAGGTCAGTTAGGATCACCACTTTATTTTAAGAATGTGAAAATGTCATAATAATAGGAGAGATAATTATTTATTTAATATTTTATTTATTTCTTTCATCACATTCCCAGTGGGTCAGAAGTTTACATACACTCAAGTAGTATTTGCTAGCATTGCCTTTAAATTGTTTAACTTGGGTCAAATGTTTTGGTGTCGCCTTCCACAAACTTCCCATAATAAGTTGGGTGAATTTTGGCCCATTCCTCCTTTCAGAACTGGTGTAACTGGGTCAGGTTTGTAGGCCTCCTTGCTCACACACGCTTTTTCAGTTCTGCCCACACATTTTCTATAGGTTTGAGGTCAGGGATTTGTGATGGCCACTCCAATACCTTGACTTTGTTGTCCTTAAGCCATTTTGCCACAACTTTGGAAGTATGCTTGGGGTCATTGTCCATTTGGAAGACCAATTTGCGACCAAGCTTTAATTTCCTGACTGATGTCTTGAGATGTTGCTTCAATATATCCACATAATTTTCCTTCCTCGTGATGCCATCTATTTTGTGAAGTGCACCACTCCCTCCTGCAGCAAAGCACCCCCACAACATGATGCTGCCACCCCTGTGCTTCACGGTTGAGATGGTGTTCTTCGGCTTGCAAGCCTCCCCCTTTTTCTTCCAAACGATGGTCATTATGGCCAAACAGTTCTATTTGTGTTTCATCAGACCAGAGGACATTTCTCCAAAAAGTACGATCTTTGTCCCCATGTGCAGTTGCAAACCATAGTCTGGCTTTTCTTTATGCCGGTTATGGAGCAGTGGCTTCTTCCTTGCTGAGCAGCCTTTCAGGTTATGTCGATATAGGACTCGTTTTACTGTGGATATAAATACTTTATACCGGTTTCCTCCAGCATCTTCACAAGGTCCTTTACTGTTGTTCTGGGATTGATTTGCACTTTTCGCACCAAAGTACGTTCATCTCTAGGAGACAGAATGCGTCTCCTTCCTGAGCGGTATGACGGCTGCGTGGTCCCATGGTGTTTATGCTTGCGTACTATTGTTTGTTCAGATGAACGTGGTAACTTCAGGCATTTGGAAATAGGTAGGTAGGTATTTTATTGATCCCCGGGGGGGAAATGTCTTTGTCAAGCAGCTACAACAAAACATAGGGCAGGTGCAAAATGCCAGAACGAAAATATACAAAAGACAGATACACGATACATAGAGCGTCAGTATGAAAAAGTATAGAAATACAAGAAGTCTGGAGTGCTAAAAAAAGCTATAAAAAGACATTGCATAGTATGGGTGGTTTGCTGAATATGTACACTATACATAGGCGTATGGTGCATGGTTAACTATACTATACAGGTCAATGGCAGAGAAATACTTCAATAGCAAAAAATGTTGCATGGTTAAATTAACTGTACAGGTAAATATACAGTTAAATTTACAGGTAAGTGAATATTTGCATGAAAATTCCAGACCACTGGCAAACTACCTAGGACAGGTCGTCCCACTAAAGTCAGCCCAAGAGCTGACCGAAAGATGCTAATAGAAGTCTCTAAGAACCCCAGGGTAACATCAAGGGATCTACAGGCCTCTCTTGCCACAATCAATGTCAAAGTGCATGGGTACACTGTAAGAAAGAGACTGCACAAACTTGGCCTACATGGGAGGTCAGGAAGGAAGAAGCCTCTGCTCTCAAAAAAGAACATCAAGACACAACTGACTTTTGCCAGAAAACACCTGGGTAAAGTCAGTTGTGTCTTGATATCTTTGTTTATTTTAATTAATTGCATAACATTTAACGGGTTTTTTTTTGTGTGTGTGATTTGTTAAATTGTGTACATTTATCTGTCAAGTGTTGAAGTGAAGATTACATATCCATCTGTCCAAATAGGGGGTGTACTTACTTTTTCACATGACTAATATATATATATATATATATATATATATATATATATATACACACACACACACACTTTGGACACACCTACTAATTCAAGGGTTCTTCTTTCTTTTTAATATTTTCTACATTGTAGAATAATAGTGAAGACATCAAAACTATAAAATAACACATATGGAATCATGTAGTAACCAAAGAAAGCATTAAACAAATCAAAATATATTTTATATTTGAGATTCTTCAAAGTAGCCACCCTTTGCCTTGACAGCTTTGCATACGCTTGGAAGGCATTTCAATAAACAGGTGTGCCTTGTAAAAAGTTCATTTGTGGAATTTCTTTCCTTCTTAATGCGTTTGAGCCAATCAGTTGTATTGTGACAAGGTAGGGTTGGTATACAGAAGATAGCCCTATTTGGTAAAAGGCCAAGTCCATATTATGGCAAGAACAGCTCAAATAAGCAAAGAAAATTACATCACATTACTTTAAAACATGAAGGTCAGTCAATCCGGAAAATGTCAAGAACTTTTGAAAGTTTCTTAAAATGTAGTCACAAAAACCATCAAGCGCCATGATGAAACTGGCTCTCATGATGACCGCCACAGGAAAGGAAGACCCAGAGTTACCTCTGCTGCAGAGGATAAGATCAATAGAGTTACAAGCCTCAGAAATCTGATATTAACTGCACCTCAGATTGCAGCCCAAATAAATGCTTCACAGAGTTCAAGTAACAGACACATCTCAACATCAACTGTTCAGAGGAGACGGCGCAAATCAGGCCTCCATGATCGAAATGCCGCAAAGAAACCACTACTAAAGGACACCAATAAGAAGAAAATACTTTCTTGGCCCAAGAAACACGAGCAATGGACATTAGACCGGTGGAAACCTGTCCTTTGGTCTGATGAGTCAAAATGTGAGATTTGTGAGACAGAGTAGGTGAACGAATGATCTCCGCATGTGTGGTTCCCACCGTGAAGAACGGAGGGGGAGCTGTGATATTGTGGGGGTGCTTTGCTGGTGACACTGTCTGTGATTTATTGAGAATTCAAGGCACACTTGACCAGCATGGCTACCACAGCATTCTGCAGTGATACGCCATACCATCTGGTTTGTGCTTAGTGGGACTATCATTTGTTTTTCAACAGGACAATGACCCAAAACATACCTCCAGGCTGTGTAAGAGCTATTTGACCAAGAAGGAGAGTGATGGAGTGCTGCATCAGATGACCTGGCCTCCACAAAACTCTTGAATGAGTAGGTGTGTATATTTTATATATAGTTTCTGAATAGCTTCACTGTCCAAATACATACGGAGGGGAGTGTATATGGGCCTTTACTCACTGCTCTCCAGCACCTCAATGGTCTCAAGGCGTGAGGTGTTGCTGCTGTCTGCGGTGCCTACATTTGTATTGGTGGAGCATCTGGTATCAGGGATCTCTATTCTATCTTGCTTAGCCTGGATGCATATTGGTAGGGTACAAGAAACAAAAATGTAAACACACATGGGTAGACAACGGGAGAGGAAACAGGTGCTTGTCTGATTCATGGGGAAGGAGAACAGACTTACCACACTCATGTTGTCACCAATGTATTGTTGTCACTGCAAAATAAATAAATGACACACACACACACACACACACTGAGGATGTAACAACATTATAGACATCCTATACTTCCTGCAACAAGAACAGCAGATAATGGAAATTGAACTTACAAGCTACATAACTAAAGTAGCTAAAAAGTACAGGTATCTGCCAAAATAAAATAAACACTAACATAAAGTGTCTTAAAAGGGTATTGGGCCACAACGAGCCAGAACAGACTCAATGCACCTTGGCATATGTACAAGTGTCTGGAACTCTATTGGAGGGATGCAACACTATTCTTCTATGAAACATTCCATAATGTGATGTTTTGTAAACGGTGGTGTAAAAAGTTTCTCAGGTGCCGATCCAGAATCTCTAAGAGGTGTTCAATTGGGTTGAGATCTGGTGACTGAAACGGCCACGGCATACGGTTTACATCGTTTTCATGCTCATCAAACCATTCAGTGACCACTAGGCCTATGGATGGGGGCATTGCCATGCATGGTTGCCAATAATTGCCCAAAAAATGGCTGCGTTTTACATCCCATCACACACACACACACACACACACACACAGAGAGAGAGAGCGAGACAGAAACAGACAGACAAATGTATACTCCGGACTCCGACATTGCTAAATTTAAATAAATAAATACAAATGCTCGTCCTAATATTTCTATATTTCTTGATTCTATTATTTAACTTTTAGATGTGTGTGTGTGTGTATTGTTAGATATTACTGCACTGTTGGAGCAAGGAACAAGTATTTTGCTACACACGCAATAACATATGCTAAATAACGTGTATGCGACCAATAAAACTATTTGATTTTTATAAATGACCCCAAGCATGATGGGATGTTAATCGCTTAATTAACTCAGGAACCTCAGGAAACTTACTCGAAGTGTTTCCATTATTTTGGCAGTTAAATGTATCTTCAATCAACGTAGTTAGTAACAACAATTCAATTGATTAGTTAATTAACTAGCGAGCTTGCTAACTAACGTGAACTTGTTGAGAGTTTTCCGTCGCTGGCTATGCCTAGCTTAGCTAGCCAATTTGATTAGTTTAAAAACCAGCCATGTATATAAAACAAAAAAAAAAACCGAGCTATGGTTGGTTACCTTTCTGACAGATACTTTCAGGTTCAATCCGCTGGATCAACTGCCGTTGTGTTGTTGCCTGACTGTCGCCCCCTATTGTGCTCGAGGGGAGAAACACTGTATTTCTTGCTTTTGTCACCCGGTTTTGATTAGTTAGGATCCCGCTGTCAGAAGTGACTTTTCGTAGCAGGTTGGGATAATTAGGTTAAGATTAGGGTAAACTAAAATGCAAAAATTCTCCTCGACGCGACTCGAATGGCTTTGCAAGTTTTGACGTCACTTCGACATTAGCGGCATCCCTTCTAGACATGATGACCGCGTTCAAGAGCAGCAAAACTGTGAATGATGTATCATGGGTAAATTGTGACAGAGTGACTGATCTGCAAATAATATTGATAGTGATTTGTGGACCAGTCAGTCTCAGCTCGCTGCAATTTCGAATTCGCCCATCGTCACCCAGGCATGCAACGCACCCATGGATATTCTTGAACATGCAAATTATTCCAATGTGATGACAACTAAATCAAATCAAACGTAAGGAAATAAAACACATAGTTAACATATGTGGGTTAAATTTTATTATACAGTGGCATAAGAGCACCATTTTTTTTTTTTTACTTGACATGCTGACATCCTCTTGATAACAATTATATGAAATTAGGGCTTCTCAAAGACTTGGGGCCAACATGCAATATGGTCCTTATGCTAGGAGAATTCAGAGGTTGATGTCTAGGCCTTGAGTATTTTCTTCTGGGAGAGAGTGTTAGGAGCTTCCTGCTGGACCTGACGCTCCAAGCTTCGCTCCAAATCTGCCCAGTGTTGTTCCTCCAGTGTTTGCTGCTCACACACACACACACACAGCGGATTGGGATGAGAGCACGACAAACTGGTTATTGAACATCTTCTAGCAAATCCAAACACAGCTTCGAATATGTCTATTTATGCTTACCGTCCTGTGATTCCAGCTTTTGAGGGCATGAGTGTCAGATTTCTCGCTAATCTTAGCTTTGGTTTTCTCGCGCCGCTTCAGCCTCTGGCGCTCCTGCCTCCTCTCCTCCAGCCTTCTCTGCAGAGCCACCACCCTCTCGTCCTCAGCTACTCCCTGCTGCAGCTCCCGCCTTGCTCTCTTCTCCTCCTGCCTGCCTCACACCATATGCACATTAGGATACTGTACATCTCAGACATGCCTTGTATGCCAGGTATGCAAGTGTCTTAGTTGCTCTGACCTGCGTGCAGCACCCTGTCCCAGGGCTGTTCTGTGGAGGGCGATGGCGTCCAGCTGCTCCAGCAGAAGCTGCTCCCTGCTCTTCTTTTCCTCCAGGATGCGCCCCCTCCTGTCCTGATGCTCTCTCTGCTCTGCATCCCTCAGCATGGCCAGACGCTCCCGCAGCTCAGCCAGGGACATCTCCCCAAGCAGGTCATGTCCTGCTGTCTGAGACAGGGAGAGGTCAGAATACAATATATTGTTCATCATAAAAGTCAACCTTCTCCTGACAGAACCCAGCAAAATGCCTTTACACTCTATTACAGGGATCATCAACTAGATTCAGCAGCGGGACGATTTTTTCTTGAGCGGATGGTCGGGGGGCCGGAACATAATTACAAATCATTTGTAGACTGCAAATTAAACGCAAGAAGCCCAAACAGATATAATATTGGAATAAAACATAAATCTTTGTTTGTGATCACGTGTCTCTCTATTATTCGTGGAAATACTTGGGGGGGGGGGCAAAAGAAATTCAGTTCACCTCTGTTTCATCCACAAACTTGTGCCTGATGAGTGGGACAGACTCAATGTCCCGGATCTGACGGATGATCTCAAACTTCCTGCTCAGCTCTGCCTGTGCTTCCTCCAGGGCCTGACGAAGGAGTTCACGACTCTGCTCCGACACTTCCTTTACTGGAACACAAACGTACACAAAAGCACACAGAAATGGGACCCCAATTCGCCAAGCACTGTCTGTTGCACCACAACACCAAAGCAGGTGTAATTGGGGGAGGGGGGGCTGATGTCATGCTATAGTTTAGTCACCTATACGCTGTTTGAACTCCTGCAACTTCACTTTAGCTGCTTTTGAGTTTTTGTGTCCATCTGCCACCTGTTGCACCAGGTCTCTCATCTCTTTCTCCTCCTGCAACCGCTTGTTTGCATATCTTTGCATCAGCTTGGCAGTCTGCAAGCAATCAGAAACAAGACAGGCTCAATCAAAGACACTCACAAAGACATGAACACTTAATATAGCCAATGACCTTTTCTCAACGATTCAATGATTCCAAAACTGGATAACACTATAAACACATGAATTACTAACTCTAATAACACACACCTCTTCCTTCTTTAGCAGTGCAGTCTTCTGGTTGCGCTCCATGATGCGGGTGCGGGCGAGAGCAGCCTCCTCGTAGCTGATGCGACCCTCCAGACGGCGACGCTCCACCTGGGCCAGCTCTTCCTGGAGGTCACGCTCCCGCATATCCTTCTGCCACTGCAGGAACGAGGAGGGCTCGCCCGCCCCCTCCACCAGTTGCTCTATCCTGTGTTACGATAACACACACGGCACACGTTATTATACCGCTCCACTCTAGCTGCCGTCATAAGTATCCCACTAGCCCAGATAGTTTTCTATGTCAAATATGTAAACTATACAGTCGGCATAGTGATTCATTCCTGAAGTATAGTGGCACAACTGATATATGAGGCACAGATGCAGGGATTATATTGTGTTGTACCTGTGTAGTTCCTCCTCCACCTGACGGTTATAGAGAGCCCCCTCCCGCAGGATGGCCGTGGTGTTGAGCCTGATGGGCAGGTTGTTAGGCTGGTGGAAATATACAAATACACATGGGTATACACACACGCACATTGACAAGTGTGTCTGTCAGTTACTGTATATTATTTCTGTATCATGTGAGAGCTACCTTATGTGTGGCTGGGGTTCCAGAGGTGTGGAGTGAATCAAACTTGAGCTGGGTGTCATGGCTTCGTACAATCTGGGACATGACACCCTGTAAATCAGACAGTCCAGTATGATTCAGTATACCCATAAAGAAGGATAAAAACCTTAAAGCAAGAAAATGTATTTGAAAATATCTTACATGGAACATTCACCTACCTTGGTGCGCTCAGACTTTTGTGGATTTGCACACTTGAACTGTTGAGTGTTGGCCTCATACAGTACTTGCTGTGGGTGGAAAAGGAAACATGGGTTTATTGCATGTATGAGTGCAGGAGAAAACTACATGTGTCAAAATAAGATACCAGACACAACATACCTCTGCCTTCTGACGGTTCCTCTGTTTGACCTCCTCCATGACCTGCTTCTCTTTTGGAGCTCTGTAGGTGCTGGTTGGTACCTATGAAACAATAAGGAGCTGTCACTATGAAGGTTATAAAAATAGAATAGCCTATCTATTATGATATTGTGTCAATAAGGTTCTGACTTTGGACCTGAGAGTTCAATGTTTCCAAATAAAAAAAGCACCTTTGTGCAGTGGTAGCCCACATAAAAGTATACAATGGTATAAATACTATAGTATTCACTGTAGTGTTATTGCAGGCTTTACTGTAGTATTCACTGTAGTGTTTTTGTGGTACAGTGAATACTGTAGTATTTATTGTAGTATACTGTTAACTATAGTATAAATACTGTAGTAAAAGAAAACTAGTATACACTATAGTAATTCATGTAGTATTTACTGTAGAGTTTTCGCAGATTTTAATATACTGTAGTATTTGCTGTAGTGTTTTTGCAGACATTACTGTAGTATTTACCATAAGGGTTTTGTAGTATTATCTTTAACATGGAAGTGGTGTCTTTTTCCTTTTTCCAAAACCTGTAGGTAGTACTGGGATCTGAATGGATAGTTCAGTGCGTCTGTTCTTTTCTATAACCTGTATGTAACATAACATATGGTCTATACTTGGCATGTAGGTTTCTTGCTTATGGGTGGCACAAATTCGGATTTGGGGGAGGGGAATGGGAATGGGCAGGGTATATGCAAATTATATACTGTAGTATTTACTGTGTAGTGTTTTTGCAGACTGTAGTGTTTTTGTGGACATTACTGTAGTATTTACTACAGGTTTTTTTTCTCTGGATAATACTGGAGTATTTACTATATAGTGTTCTACAGTATACTACAACATTCTATAGTAAGTACTACACATGATCGAGGTACACTAGTGTGTAGTATAGTATTCTACATTATACATCATTTTATAGAAAATACTGTAGTATTCTATAGTAAACTGTAGTATTTTGTGAGAGCCTATGGTAAAACTGAAACTTGAAACTGACCGGCTGGTGTTTCTCCTGCAGGGGGATGGGCTCAGGTGCAGGGAGAGGGCGAGCTTTGGGTTTGGTAAGTGAAAACTCCTGGGGCTCAGTGTTTTTCTTGGTGGCTTTCTTAAATTGACTCCCTCTAGACATTCTGGATGCAAGCTGAGCCATCAGAATCTCAATCTCAGGACGCCACCTAGTGGGTGAAAATGTTTTATATTAGAAAAAGAGACGGCAAAGAGCAAGACAGCAACACAAACAACAATACAATACAGAATAAGTGGTGATTCAATGTCTTTAGGTATAACATAAATGTCTTTACAGTACTGCACCTTAACAGCGGGGCAATCCAGTTCCTCTCCACATAGGCAGCATCATAGATCTGACTCCACTCCCCCTGGATCCAAGTACTGAGGTTTGTGATGTTGAAGAAGAAACTCAGGAACTGCCAAACCATAATTTATACTGTCATTCACAGTCCAAGTACATTAAAGGTCCAATGCAGCCGTTTTCATCTCAAAATCAAATAATTTCTGTGGAACAATTAAGTACCTTACTGTATTGTTTTAAATTAAAATGGTCAAAAAGAAACAAAAAAAAATTGCTTCTTAGCAAAGAGCAATTTCTCAAGCATGAATTTTCTTAGGCTTGTCAGGGAATGGTCTGAGTGGGGATGGGAAAACTTAAAACTAGCTGTTGTTGGCAGAGATGTTTGGAAAACTCTTTCTGATTGTTCTATAAGGCCAAAACTTCATCCTACCAAAACAGGCTGACATTTCTGGTGGTCTTTTCAAACAGCTCTTACACTAAAATGGTATTATCACAGTATTATTCCAACCTCATAGTGTGGAAATATACAGTACCAGTCAAACGTTTGAACACACCAACTCATTCAAGGGTTCTTCTTAATTTGTACTATTTTCTACATTGTAGAATAATAGTGAAGACATCAAAACTATGAAATAACACATATGGAATCATGTAGTAACCAAAAAAAGTATTAAACAAATACTCTTCAAAGTAGCCACCCTTTGCCTTGATAACAGCTTTGCACACTTGGCATTATCTCAACAAGCTTCATGAGGTAGTCACCTGGAATGCATTTCAATTAACATGTGTGCATTCTTAAAAGTTAATTTGTGGAATTTCTTTCCTTCTTAATGCGTTTGAGACAATCAGTTGTGTTGTGACAAGTTATGGGTGGTATACAGACCAAAGACCAAAGAAAGAAACCACTAAAAAAGAAAAGAAACGACCAAAGAAAGAAACCACTACCACTGCAAAGAAACCACTACTAAAGGACACCAATAAGAAGAAGAGACTTGCTTGGGCCAAGAAACACAAGCAATGGACATTAGATCGGTGGAAATCTGTCCTTTGGTCTGATGAGTCCAAATTTGAGATTTTTTGTTCCAACTGGCGTGTCTTTGTGAGACGCAGAGTAGGTGAACAGATGATCTCCACATGTGTGGTTCCCACCGTGAAGCATGGAGGAGGAGGTGTGTTGTTGTGGGGGTGCTTTGCTGGTGACACTGTCTGTGATTTATTTAGAATTCAAGGTACACTTAACCAGCATGGCTACCACAACATTCTGCAGCGATACGCAATCCCATCTGGTTTGCGCTTAGTGGGACTATCATTTGTTTTTCAACAGGACAATAACCCAAAACACACCTCCAGGCTGTGTAAGGGCTATTTGACCAAGAAGGAGAGTGATGGAGTGTTGCATCAGATGACCTGGCCTCCACAATCACCCAACCTCAACCCAATTTAAATGGTTTGGGATGCGTTGGACCGCAGAGTGAAGGAAAAGCAGCCAACAAGCGCTCAGCATATGTGGGAACTCCTTCAAGAAAAGTATTCCAGGTGACTACCTCATGAAGCTGGTTGAGAGAATGCCAAGAGTGTGCAAAGCTGTCATCAAGGCAAAGGGTGGCTACTTTGAAGAATCTCAAATATAAAATATATTTGTTTAATACTTTTTTGGGTTACTACATGATTCCATATGTGTTATTTAATAGTTTTGATGTCTTCACTATTATTCTACAATGTAGAAAATAGTAAAAATAAAGAAAAACCCTTGAATGAGTAGGTGTGTCCCAACTTTTGACTGGTACTATATATAAAACACAGGAATTACACATGTTTTACTGCACTGGGCCTATAATAGGCTAACATTTTTGACACTCAAACTACCACACAGCTGACCCACTCTATATGAGGGTGAGCGACTGGATTGGCAGAGAAAGATAATTTCTTTCATGAGCCATAAAATGAACCCAAATCCAAATAATTGCATTGTTGATGCATCCTAACTTCCTGAGTGCCACAGAAAATCTAAGTTTCTCACTTTGTGCATCTTTTTTATGTCCAAAGAGTTGACAATCTTGCTGAAGCACTGCAGTCCAAGGTCATCAATGAGGAACATGCTGAAGTAACAGATTACTGTGGAACACAAATATAGCAAACATAGAAGAGACAAATGGTGAGATCAGACCCCTCCAGCATTAAAGTGTAATCCCTATTCATTCATAACAAATTTAAAACCACAACAAAATCAACATTATCTAGAATTCTGAAGCTATTGAAAATAATGTATGCTTGAAATTATGAGATGAACTTACTGGCTAACTGGTTACGATCAGCCTTCAGTAAGCATTTCCCATTCTGAGCATAAAAGACGTTGACGACAACGTCCAATAACTTTTTTTGCTCAATGCATCCAGAAATGATATCCAGTATAAACTTCTTATCCAAGGCATCCAGGTTCTGATGGTAAGAAAGACAAACTGACTGTTATCTGAAATGTCTGTAATACAGAAGTGGTAGTACTGTATAGATGTGCAGTATATGGCTCTGGTCTGACCATTAATTGGATCAATGATATCCTTTCTGTATCTTTAAAATCATGTTTTATGCTTCATAATAGGGAATGAAATTAATTAATCCATCACATCACATACACATCACATCCATACATGCACACTACTCCGTTTATGTACAGTTACCTCCATAGCCTTTGAAGCATCCTCTGTAAATTCCTCCACACACTGTTTGTCAGCATTGAACTTGTCAAGGAGCAGAGTGGCTTCCTTGATAAGTGATGCATAGCCTTTTGCCATCTTCTGCTACACCTGAGCATAAGCAAAGTAGGGACAGACTTGCATTAGTGGAAATTAAAATCGTCTCAATGGATGAATTAATTAATGTGGTGGGTGGCTGGATTGAAGTAGCTACCTGATCACAAGGACAGACGACAGACACATATATGACATCCTACTGGTTATTAATAATAAACGTATCGGTGATGCTGTAGTCTACTGGAGGCATTTTCTGGCTAGCAAAATCTGTCCAGGCTTGGACCCTTACCATTGATGTCGCAAAGCGTTATTGAATGAACTCAACGCATTCCTTGCAGGACTAAACTGTTGCCGAATAGTTGCTTCGTGAATCAAAGGTGTTTAGCAATGTGAAACCCATTTTTTTCTCAAGGTTTGTCTGTAGCTTCAAAACAGTTCCGATGTTTGGTCGTTGCCAAGTAACACAAAATAGCAGCCAACAACATGATCATTTTCACAATGTGACAAACAAACACTATTATGACATCATTGAAATTTGATTTTTGTATTTGTGACATAATAATATTATGTTCTAATTACTTTATGAAAATAATGTACCAAGATTTTAGAACAAAGATCCCGCTTGACATAGAATCAAAAATTATTATGACGTACACCATAGTGACGTGTAGTGCAAGCCAAAATGCCGCGTTCAAGACATCAAGACAAGTCGGAAATTTGCTTACGTTTTTTGCTAGAGATTCCTATTGGTTGATTCAGATATCTTACAAGTAACTCGGACCTATATGAGGGGTGATCAGTGTCAGTTCAAAGTACAGTGCTTAAACGCTAAATAGGAATGTGAAAATAATAAATGCATTTATATTTTCATATCAGTACCTATGATTCATACCACAATAAAATGTCAATGTTAAAATGAAAATCAAACATGGCTAATTGAAAATTGGAAATGGACATTCTAAATGAAAATGGTAAATGGTTAACAGAAAATGGGTGTGGTGTTACTTTCCTGGTTCAGGCTTCCAATAAGCAATTTGCATACACTTTGAACATTTAAATTGAAATTGAAAATGCTTAATTGTGTAGTTAGAAAATGAAAACAGCCACATTCAATTTCACTTTGCACATTGTATTTACGATTATCTGTTTACCATTTGTCTTTTTCTGTTTACCATTTCCAATTTTCAATTAACCATTTTCTATTTATATTTTAAAAAATGTCCACACTGATATGAAAATAAAAACACATGTATTATTTTTACATTCCAATTTATCAGTGGTGGAAAAAGTACCCGATTGTCATACTTGAGTAGTGGAGCAGGTTGAGAGCTTCAAGTTCCTTGGTGTTCACATTTCCAACGAACTATCATGGTCCAAAGATAGATAGGTACTACACACTAAGACAGTCGTGAAGAGGGCACGACAACACCTATTCCCCCTCAAGAGACTGAAAAGATTTGGCATGGTTCCTCAGATCCTCAAAACATTCTACAGCTGCACCATCGAGAGCATCCTGACTGGTTAGGCAACTGCTCAGCCTCCGACCGCAAGGCACTACAGAGGGTAGTGCGTATGGCCCAGTACATCACTGGGGCCAAGCTTCCTGCCATCCAGGACCTCTATACCAGGCGGTGTCAGAGGAAGGCCCTAAAAATTGTCAAAGACTCCAGCCAACCTAGTCATAGACTGTTCTCTCTGCATGCATGTACATATTACCTCATTTAATAAAACAGTTTATTTTAGTAAATACTTTCTTAACACTTATTTTTCTTAAAACTGCATTGTTGGTAAAGGGCTTATAAGTAAGCATTTCAAGTAAGAATACAACACCTGTTGTATTCGGCGCATGTGATAAATAACATTTGATTTATGATTTGAATTGATTTGAGTAAAAGTAAAGATTAATAGAAAATGACTCAAGTAAAAGTGAAAGTCACCCATTAAAATACTACTTGAGTAAAAGTCTAAAAGTATTTGGTTTTAAATACACTTAAGTATCAAAAGTAAATGTGATTTCTAAAATATACTTAAGTATCAAAAGTAAAAGTATATATCCTTTCACATTCCTTATATTAAGCAAACCAGACAGCACCATTTTCTAGTTTTTTAAATGTATGGATAGCCAGAGGCACACTCCAACACTCTGACATAATTAGTGAGTTAGTCAGATCAGAGGCAGTTCCCTGTCCTGCTAAGCATTAAAAATGTAACGAGTGCTTTTGGGTGTCAGGGAAAATGTAAGGAGTAAAAAGTACCTTCTTTTCTTTAGGAATGTAGTGGAGTAAAAGTAAAAGTTGTCAAAAATATAAATAGTAAAGTAAAGTATTGATACCCCAAAATACTTAATGCATGTTACCATTGCATTATTACTTAAGTACTTTACACCACTGCTATGTATCATGTTACCATTGCATTTTCGAACAGGCACTGATCTCCCTCCATAGACTACATCTTTCTACAATGAGTTTCCGAGTCGGACTTTTCCGAGTTCCCAGGTGTCTTGAACGCGACATTTCCCTGAGCAAGTGGGTGGCGATGTTGTCAACGTGACTGTCATCAAGCGGAGGGAGAGAACAGCTAGGGAAGCCATCGGTGGGTGATTGCTTACTTTATCCCGTTGGACTTGAAAAGTGGCAGTGAGGCACCAGCCAACCGCGGATTTTGTAGACATAAAAACACAACGTACATTTTAAGGAAATTAGTTAGACACTTGAACTCTTTACATTACAATATCGGATATCGTATTGGATTCAACATTCCCCACCTAGCCACGTAGCTAGCTGGCTAGCATTGCTAGTCTCATTAGTCTGTTTCACACAGGTAGAATAACGTTAACGTTAGCGGTCGGTGACAAAGCCGGAGCGGTAAGGTGGCGAGGTAACGATGAATCGGTTTCGAAAGTGGCTTTACAAGCCTAAGGTAAGTTAGTGATTTTATTATCCTGCTACTGCCAGTAATCTATGTTATAATCAGATATATATTGTAGAAAATAGCTAGATATAGCTTGCTATTTTCCCTCAGTACAATCATTATGCCAGTCGTATGTAGCTAGCTAGCCTACATGCTGTCTCTTCTAGTGTTATCTTATCGTCTATAAAGTTGTTTCTTTCAGTCTGACATTTAGGTAACTGAAGCTATGCATTACGAATGGCTGCTTCTCGAAGCAGATTGTCTCCAACCGCATTGCCGAGATTGCTCAATACAGAAATAAATAACTTTCATTGCAATATAACTAGCTAGTTATAACGATAGTTACTTAACGTTTTAGTACAAACGGTCATATCACTCGGACTCATTTAATTGCTGTTGTAGTTTAAAAAAATGTGATACACATTCTTTGTATAGGGTAAATCCATTTGAATTCAATCACATTTTGACAGCACCCCTTAGTTGAACGAAACCTTACTTACATATTTGCTTTGAAAGTGACTTTTTGGACCTGAATGCCAAAACATTCAAGAGATAAAGGTGTTCAAAGTTTGAACACCTTTATCACTATTTTGCCTACCCCACCATACCTAGTCTCATTAATTATGCTGCAATACACAATTTTGAAACAAAGCACTGAAAAGCTCATAAGCCATAATGTTGAATAACATTTACATTTTATTTTCTAGTAATGTTTTGGAGATTGAAATTCGAATAAAAAAAGTGTTCAATTCACACAAAAATGTTTACTCCATCCTCCCCTGATTCAGAATATAACATTTTCATTGTCATGTCATGCCTGGTTCAATAGGTATTGAGGAGAGCACTAACTTTACCTCTGTGCCAAACCTACCAGCTCTCTAAAAAGGCTTGTAAACAACACTTTCCTGTGGCTATTTTGTCTCAAATTTCGAGCCGCTGAAGGTAGAGTAAGTTTAAATGTAATTTTATTCAACATTCTGGATTGTAAGGAACATTTACACAATTTTTCAGGAATTAGTTTCAGGCTGTATATACCAATTAATTGTGTATTACAGCCTGATTAATCAGACTACACCATACCATGAGACATCCATGTCTTCATCACTGGAAAATATAAATAGTTTAGATAGATTTTTATAAAAAGTATCATTTTTACCATAAAGGCAATTCTAAAATGTGTAAATTTGCATATGTTGTAGCTCAGACCCTATTTTAGATCTGAGGTTTTTGTGTTGTGACCGCCATCAGTTGAGACACAACATGCTATTGGATACAGTGTGGGTGTCATGTTTTGACTAATACATTTAATAAAAGGTGAATAAAATTGAGATTTCAACTTTCAAATGGAACCACAAAGATGGTTGGAGGTCCACACATCAGAGAATGACTGTTTTAATTGTACTGTCAATCCTCCATGGTATACCTATTGAAATATAGATAATAGAATAGACATGACCATTTTAAGTTGACAGTGGGTAGACCGGCGGCCATCTTTGTGGTAATAATTAATTCAATTTAAATATAAACTAAATTGCAGTGATCTGAATGAAATGAAACCCACCCTATATTCAAGAGCATGTTGTGTTTCAACAGATGGCAGGCACAACAAAAACTTCAGATGATGTAAAGTAGGGTCTACAACATATGCGAATATGAGAAAAATTTGAGTTTACGTGGTTTTAGGTTAAGAAAATAAATTATAAAATCGTTTGACAACCCTGTTTGTATGCTTTTAAATTATATCAAACTTAACTGTTTATCTTTTCCAGTGATAAGACATGGATTTCTCATGGTATGCAAAATGGGTAAACTTTGAGCATCTTTATCTCCTGAATGTTTCGTCATTCAGGTCCAAAAAGTCACTTTCTGACCACTTCTTCCATGGGCAAACATGTATGGAAAGATTTGTTTAAATCAAACAGGATACTGTCAAAAAGTGATTGAATTATAATTAATTTACCCTAAAGCACTGCAAAAGTTTCCTTACAAGACAGAATGTTGAATACAATAACATTTTACCTTACTTTACCAGTGACAAAATATACACAGGAACGTATTATTTTCCTGACTTTTTAGAGTGCCGGTACTGCCGTTGAAATTTCTAGAATCTTGTACATCTGGCACATGTACATTCCTGTGCATAATTTGTCTCAAATTTCGACCCAGTGAAGGACCAACCACATGGACAATTGGCAGAGTAAGTTCAAATAGGGTTGCACATTTTGGGGACTATTCAGAGGTGGAAACCTTCTGTGGGAATTAATGAGAATATATGGGATTTAACAGGAATATATGGGAATTAACGGAAATATATAAAATTAATATTAATTCCATTTAAATGTAGATGTTTTTTTGCATTGAATATATTTACCATATCATATGGAGACAGAAACATAAACCTTTTCCAATAGAAAAAAACAAAAAAACAATTTAGTTACGAATTGAACATTAATTAAATTAGTTGACTCTTCATATGAGATGATTTCACTGAACAACAAAAGAAAGGGAATATTGAATGATCCCCAATGATCCATCACATATTTGCAAATGTACACAGCTTTTCCTTCTACATTAGCTGCAGTGAAATGTCTCCACACATCAGATAGTGCCCCTGGCACTTTCCTGTAAAGATGAGAAAAAAAAGAGTAAAAAAACCCAAATACAATTCCATGTAAAGATGAATAGTTACGCAGTTAGATTAAACAACTCCTTTGTACGATTAATGTTTTAAAATGAAACATGTATGGAAACAGGTGAATTAACACTCCTCAGTTAGCAGGCTCAAGCAAGCTAAAACCCACATAGTAGCAAAAACTAACTAGCAGAAATTGTTAACAAGTTAGAAATGATTAAAACACACTTTGCTGTAGGCTACTATTTACTAGTTAACAAAAAATCATGTATGTCATATAAAATATATTCACCCCACCCAGTATTGTAATCAAAACTTAACCAGAAAGCATGTAGTCCTTTGCTCAGACAGTGTAGTAGTGTGGGCTCAAAAGCATCTCATTAGTGTGCAAGATCTTGAGAATCAGCTGTACATTTGATGGAAGAGTGCACTGCACATGTGATGGAAGAATGCACTGTGCATGCAGAGGGTTGCAATTCCATTGAATTGGGGATAGTTTAACCAAAATATGCCACAAGACCTAGAATTGCCTTATGTGTATCCCACAAAAAAGGTTCACTGTTTTGATTAATTTAAGCAAAATTCCCCAAATTCCAGGGCATAACTTCACATGGAAAATTTCCGGAAAGTTTCTGACCCTTTGCAACCCTAAGTTCAAATATAATTTTATTCAACATTTGTGACAGACAAGGGACGTTTAGTTTTTTTTTTCTATGTAATTGTGCGTGTCTATGCTTTACGGCCAATGGAAAGCATCGCCTCAGGGACTACCGACAAAAGTGAGTGTATCAACCCCTATGCATTAATTACTCCTACTACATAGCTTTTGTCTGTGACAATAAATTATACAAGTCGTGCAAAAGGGGCAATCTGGTGAGATGTCTCAGAGAACCAGGGTTACATACAGTAACCCAAAGTTTTCTTTCAGTCGACTCAGTTTACTGAGAAGCCTGTTGTGGTACATGGTAATGTACCTGATCCATCCTACTCAGCTCCAGCGCCAAGGACCGTGTGCGCCAGGGACGGTGCAGTAATCTTCAGGCGATAGAACCTCACAAAGGTGTGAGGGGAAGCCCATCTAGCTGCCGCACAAATCTCCAAGACACCAAGGAGAGACTGCAATCCCCGACAACTGTACGCCTTGGGGATAGCCTCCACTACCCGATGGTAGAGAAAAAAGACCTACCCCGAGCAGGATTGGTAAAGCAAACAGTTGGTCCTGTCCATGTGGATGAGCAGTGCGTGCACCAGACACAACGTGTTGAGGGATAGACCGTTCATTCTCACTCTGTCCAGAGTAGGGGGGGATAGGCCCACCTCGAGGGAAGGTGTACAGAAGCACGTCTGGCCAGCTCGTCCACGCCTAGAGGAGCGTTGTGATCTCTCATCGCGGAGAACAAGCAACAGTGCACGTTGTCCAGCGACGTGTACAGCTCGACGGCAGCCCTGCTGTAACGCCCCCACACCACCTTGACGACTCGGGATGAAGTCGCCACTCCCCTGTTAAGGGAGTAAATCCACACCTGAATTTAGTCTGCCTGGCATGTCTTGCTCTGACAGACAACAGATGTTCGCATGATTTATCCTGAAACCTAGAGCGAGCAGGGGCGACAACAGCTGGGCTGTGTGCTCCGCTGCCTGAGCCTTCGTGTCCGCGCATTTCAACCAGTCGTCGATGTACGTCAGGACTCTTAAGCCTCTCTCCCGTAGGGGGGCTAGGGTGGCTTCGGCACACTTCGTGAATGTCCGTGGGTCAAGGGACAGACCGAATGGTAAGTTGAGATATTCCTAGGCTGTGCCCTTGAAGGTGAACCTTCCTGTGTGCAGGATAAACTCCAATGTGGAAATAATGATCCTTGAGGTCTACTGTGGTGAACCATTCGTTCGGCCGAATCGAATCCAACAGCATGACTCAGATGCTTGTTGAGGTGGTGTAAATCCAGGATGGGGCATAACCCAAGTGGTGTAGTGGTCTAAGACACTGCATCTCATTGCTAGAGGCGTCACTACAGGCCTCATGGTGACGACCTGGTGCTTTGGGTCTTGTTTTCGTGGTAACAGAAAGCCCAGTGGATCAACTGATTTGCAGCTCAAGCGGGGCGCTCTGTGAACGCAGCTCCTCTCCGTCTACATGATGGTGCAGGCTAAGGAACTGAGCAACTCCCTGGCGAACGGTGGCACCGTCGACCAGGAGAAGCTTATGGAGCTAAGTCACCTTGCCGACCATACTACCCGGACTCTCAAGTGTAACACTGAGGCTTCTGGGAGGGACATGGTGCATGCGACCATTGGCCAGTGAGCCCTCTGGCTGAACAATGAAAGGGTGTCAGAGGGAGAAGGGAAAGATCCTGAATGGACATCTACATTTGCCTCCTCCTTTCCCAGTGTTATTCTATCAGGCATTCATTGACTGACCTTCAGCCACACACCACCTCATCTGTCAGTGTGACAGGCCCAAAACCAGCGATTGGCCAGCCGGCCATGCTCAGCTCGCCTCCATCTGCCTGTATAGCCTGAGCAGATGGGAACAGAGCTGGGATGCTCTACAATCCTCGCTTGCCAGTTGCCACTCTACCCAATAGCCAAGCATTAGTACCCGCATTTATATTTAAAAAAACATCCCCCATCCATTCACCCAGTTACAGGATAATACAGTTGAAGTCGGAAGTTTACATACACCTTAGCCTTAAATACATTTAAACTCAGTTTTTCACAATTCCTGACATTTAATCCTGTCTTAGGTCAGTTAGGATCACAACTTTATTTTAAGAATGTGAAATGTCAGAATAATAGTAGAGAGTGATTTATTTCAGCTTTTATTTCTTTCATCACATTCCCAGTGGGTCAGAAGTTTACATACTCAACTAGTATTTGGTAGCATTGCCTTTAAATTGTTTAACTTGGGTCAAACGTTTCGGTTAGCCTTCCACAGGCTTCCCACTATAAGTTGGGTGAATTTTGGCCCATTCCTCCTGACATAACTGGTGTAACTGAGTCAGGTTTGTAGGCCTCCTTGCTCGCACACGCTTTCTCAGTTCTGCCCACAAATGTTCTATAGGATTGAGGTCAGGGCTTTGTGATGGCCACTCCAATACCTTGACTTTGTTGTCCTTAAGCCATTTTGCCACAACTTTGGAAGTATGCTTGGGGTCATTGT
Organism: Thymallus thymallus; assembly: GCA_023634145.1. Taxonomy (NCBI): domain Eukaryota; kingdom Metazoa; phylum Chordata; class Actinopteri; order Salmoniformes; family Salmonidae; genus Thymallus; species Thymallus thymallus. The sequence goes on along the minus strand of CM042405.1, from coordinate 17,305,562 downwards.
TCATTTGGAAGTCCCATTTGCGACCAAGCTTTAACTTCCTGACTGATGTCTTGAGATGTTGCTTCAATATATCCACATAATTTTCCTTCCTCATGATGCCATCTATTTTGTAAAGTGCACCAGTTCCTCCTGCAGCAAAGCATCCCAACAACATGATGTTGCCACCCCCGTGTTTCACGGTTGGGATGGTGTTCTTCGGCCTGCAAGCCTCCCCCTTTTCCCTCCAAACATAACAATGGTCATTATGGCCAAAAAGTTCTATTTTTGTTTCATCAGACCAGAGGACATTTCTCCAAAAAGTACGATCTTTGTCCCCATGTGCAGTTGCAAACCGTAGTTTGGCTTTTTTATGGCGGTTTTAGAGCAGTGGCTTCTTCCTTGCTGAGCGGTATGACGGCTGCGTAGTCCCATGGTGTATATACTTGCGTACTATTGTTTGTACAGATGAACGTGGTACCTTCAGGCGTTTGGAAATTGCTCCCAAGGATGAACCAGACTTGTGAGGTCTACAATTGTTTTTCTGAGGTCTTGGCTGATTTCTTTAGATTTTCCCATGATGTCGAGTAAAGAGGCAATGAGTTTAGGTAGGCCTTGAAATACATCCACAGATACACCTCCAATTGACTCAAATTATGTCAATTAGCCTATCAGAAGCTTCTAAAGCCATGACACAATTTTCTGGAATTTTCCAAGCTGTTTAAAGGCACAGTCAACTTAGTGTATGTGTACTTCTGACCCACTGGAATTGTGATATAGTAAATTATAAGTGAAATAGTCTCTGTAAACAATTGTTGGAAGAATTACTTGTGTCATGCACAAAGTAGATGTCCTAACCGACTTGCCAAAATTATAGTTTGTTAACATGAAATCTGTGGAGTAGTTGAAAAAGGTGTATGTAAACTTCCGACTTCAACTGTAATTCACTATATCACAATTCCAGTGGGTCAGACGTTTACATACACTAAGTTGACTGTGCCTTTAAACAGCTTGAAAAATTCCAGAAAATGCTACCTGAAACGTTTGACCCAAGTTAGACAATTTTAAGTTAATGCTACCAAATACTAATTGAGTGTATGTAAACTTCTGACCCACTGGGAATGTGATGAAAGAAATAAAAGCTGAAATAAATAATTATTTCTTAAAAGAAAGTAGTGATCCTAACTGACCTAAGACAGGGAGTTTTTAATAGGATTAAATGTCAGGAATTGTGAAAAACTGAGTTGAAATGTATTTGGCTAAGGTGTATGTAAACTTCCGACTTCAACTGTATCATCCAAACTAATATTGCTATATGTAACTGTATTGATATTTTCCCCCAGCACTACTATCTGTGGATAGGCTGTGTAGTGGGCAACTTGCACCTTCTCATAAAGGTGTGACAAACACAAGTGCTTATTTATGGGAAGGAGGTGCCGCAGACACTCTTTTGCTTACATTATTTACTGAATATCTTTTAAAATCCAAGTAATTCTTGTTGTTTGCTTTGTTCAATGTGTGCTTGAAATGTCAGTGCTGTGTCTTGTTTTGAAAGCTTAATACTACTCCATATAGCCTAATTTAGCCTAAATTCTTAAGACCCTAACCAAGTCACGTCGTTATACAGCATCACTTAGCTGTCAGGGAAATATTGCTGTAAAATACAGAAAAAGCTAAAGAAACCAAAGTAATTAGCGGCTTGTCTGGTCCAGAGTGGGTTCTGCACAATTGGCACCAAGAGGGAGTGAGAGGGAGCAGCAAAGTGCTGAGCCGTGGCCAACACGCCTGAATATTTAGCCTGGTTTCTCCAGCTCTTTATGGATGTCTCCATTTTGCTTACCCAACAGCCGTGCCATAATTGATTTGGTGTCAGCTGCCTGGATTTAGAGAGCTGACCCGTGATGCACATCTAGGCAGGCCAGCCGATTGAAGGCCTTTTGAAATTCATTGTGGGATTGGGATACCGTCTGATGTGTCCTAGGTGCGGGGAGAAGATGATTGAATGCAAGGAGCTGTGTAGAGATTGGTATTGAACGCCACCAGAGAGACTCCTCTAGTGAGGGCAGATAATGACAGAGTTTCATGGATTTCTTTTGACATTACGACATATTGATAACAATCTGTGGTCCCTCGATTAGATTGGGACAGGTTCTTTGATTCCACTTTATAGACGCAGTACCATGCACCCGAGGTGCCCTTTGCGTTGAGTATATGAGTGTGTCTGCAGCAGCAGGCTATGAAATGCACAACAACACCCCTTCTCTCGCCACCATCTCTCCAGCGGGAAAGGAAAGGAGGGGTGAGCCAGGGAGGGAGAACAGTAGGCCTATATTTTTGGGGATTTGTTCTTTCTTGGCCTTGGTTACGGTTGGCAGGAGATAAAATGAAAGGATGCGTCTCTCACAGCTTTCACACGCTGGCATTTCTTCCTTTCTGTTTCTCCTGACTGTTCAGTGTCACACCATGGGAGTTTTTGAGAACAATGTCGCTGAGAAGGGCAGATTGAACAGCCAATGCTGTACAAACATTAGCCTAGTCCTACTATTGAATGTTACCGTGCGCCATGTTCATTGTGATTGAAATTTGCTGCAAAAATAAATAACGATTTTTTAAAAATATATTGTTTGAGTCGTGGAATTTGGTAATTCATTTTTTGCAAGTTGATACAGCCTAAATTTAAAGATGGAACACAAGCTCAGAACTAGTTCACCATTGGATTGAGACGTCAACTGGGTGATTTTCCGCTCTGTAAATGTGCCCACAGTTGAGCATGGCATGCGGTTTGTGTATAAATATCTTCTCTGCAGATGGCGGGCACCTTGGCAGAAAGGACCAAAATCTACTCCATGGAAACTGGACAGTGTGTATGTGGATGAAGAAAACCTGCATGTTGTTTTTGTGTGTGCGGTCCCTGCAGTCAGTCTTCATCCACAACTGTCATAATGTATCTTTTCTCAAGCCATACTCTATGATCAAACATTTTGCCCATACATGACAATGGGCTGTTTCTGTGTGGACAGACTGAGCTGAGGCTTACTGAATTGAGTCACGTTCCACAACAGTAGAGAGGGTTATAATTCAGAGTTTATCTTATGGAGGTCTGACCAGAGCCCAGGGAGCTGACTCATTAGAGCAGTACACTATTTATTTCAGCTCTCTGTCAAAGTAATTTGACTAGAAGTATTGGGATAATAACAAACCTTCTAGTTATTCACCATCTTGTATTTTGGATTTTTTCCTGGTTATTATATATATTTTTTTATATAATAGCATGTTACAGAATGAAGATAAACCGCACACAATGCCATGATGCATCTAAGAAGAAACTACATTCTGTCTCTCCCGGCCTTTCACTTACGCATCCCTGTCACCCAATCGGCCTAATTTATGGTGTTGTTTTGGGAATTTCAAATCCCCCCTCCATCTGTAGCCACCACAGCAGTCAGCCAGCACTGGATTGTATAACGGGATTAGTGCTTGCATCAAAACATCCTGGTGGTCACGGGTCCTAAGGAAGTGTGTGGGGTGGGAGGGTCCCCACATGCTACACTACCACCCAAGGGACTGGGGACCCGCTTACAGCAGCCCTAATCCTCTTAGCCCCCCCCCCCCCACTGTGCTGCGGCTGCCCCATCCTGCCCTTACAGCTCATGTGCCAGGCACGTGCTCCACACTCCCATCAGCTCCATCTCTCAGATCAAACATCAGATTACGCCAGTGGCCGGTTAGTCCCACACAGTCAGATGATGACAGCCTCAATCCAGATACAAATGGGAACATTTAAAATCCGCAAAGTCAATAAATTGCACTGTGTTGAGAGCATTGCCCGGGGCATAGAATAGTTTGATGACCTGTTTGTCAGCCAGTGTGAACTTGGCTAACTACTATGACATTGCCAGGTTGATATTACACATGCACTCTATAAACACAGTAGCAACTGGATTTTGAAGTCGTTGACAGTAGATTCAGGCCTATAGATTTGCCACGAAAAAGTAAGGGGTTAACAAATTATTGGAGAGAGAAGCCACTGCACTCTCATGTTCTATTGAAACAGTTCATGTGAGAGCAATATTTTATTTACAAGTTCATCCTTGGGGTAGACTGGAGGTCTACGACACTGGAAGTCTACGACACTGGAAGTCTACGACACTGTTGTCAACTGCAGTTCCAGAGGATTAGAGTAACAAGGCTGAAAGACTTTCTAAGCGAAGACACTTTTGAACACTATTGAAATAATTTCAGTGCACTGCAGACAGAACAGAAAATAAGGACTTGGCATAACAGAAATCTCTACAAGACCTTACGGAGATGATCATGACTATGGTAGTCTTCAAAGTCGAGACCTAAAATGTGTCTATGCAGGGTAGCAGATAGTTTTAATGCTAACTATTGGGCCTGACTAGGACCTGCGCTGTATACATCTGCTCTGCTCATTTGCCAGTAACTGGCAGATACAGAATGGGCTATTACATTGTGAGTGAGACAGGTTCTCCTCCACAACATTTGCTTGTGCTGTGTGTGAGTAAGGTAGCCTATGCTAGGCAGGCAGCCAGGAGGCAAGTGAGTGATCCTGAATAATTTTCCTGGAGAATGAATGGCTTGTTATGAACGCCCTGACGTAGAGTATCTATGATGCACAGGTACTGATGATGATGTAGGTTCATGGAGCAGCATTAGCCACCCCCACCATTTTAAATGGAAAAGTCCAGAGTCGGCACCACCACAGGGACACGGCTGAAGGAGTCTGCTGGCTGAGACAACACAGAGGTTTATTTTATTTTATTTATTTAACCTTTATTTAACTAGGCAAGTCAGTTAAGAACAAATTCTTATTTACAATGACGGCCAACCAAAAGGCAAAAGACCTCCTGCGGAGACGGGGGCTGGGGTTCAAAATAAAAACTAATAAAATATAAATATAGTACACATCACGACAAGAGAGACAAAACAACCCTACCTAAAGAGAGACCTAAGATAACAACATAGCAAGGCAGCAACACATGTCAACACAGCATGGTAGCAACATGACAACAACATGGTAACACAACATATGGTACAAACATTATTGGGCACAGACAACAGCACAAAGGGCAAGAAGGTATAGACAACAAGACATCACGCAAAGCAGCCACAACTGTCAGTAAGAGTGTCCATGATTGAGTCTTTGAATGAAGAGATTGAGATAAAACTGTCCAGTTTGAGTGTTTGTTGCAGCTCGTTCCAGTCGCTAGCTGCAGCGAACTGAAAAGACGAGCGACCCAAGGATGTGTGTGCTTTGGGGACTATTTAACAGAATGTGACTGGTAGAACGGGTGTTGTATGTGGAGGATGAGGGCTGCAGTAGATATCTCAGATAGGGGGGAGTGAGGGCTAAGAGGGTTTATGAAATAAGCATCAACCAGTGGGTCTTGCGACATGTATACAGAGGAGTATAGAGTGCAGTGATGTGTCCTATAAGTCATGTGAATCAGGGTTAGTTTGGCAGCTGGGGTGAAAGAGGAGAATTACAATTCCAAGTCTAGATTTAACTTTAGCCTGCAGCTTTGATATGTGCTGAGAGAAGGACAGTGTACCGTCTAGCCATACTCCCAAGTACTTGTATGAGGTGACTACCTCAAGCTCTAACAAGATTATTTAGGCTGGCGAGACAACGCACTTCATGACAACAGCCTACCTTGTTCAATTACGCCGATATCATTAAAGCTAAACCAACCATTTGGAAAACCTCACTAAGTCTGTTTTTAAGTGTAGCCTAAGCCTAATATTGGTGCAGGTGTCGAGAACGGCCTTGAATATGTATCACTAAACCATCCATGGTTAGGTTATAAGTGGTTAATCATCTGTAAAGACAGGTTTTTGACCACAAAGAATGAACAGGTTGGAGTCATCTGAAAGAGAGCATTAAGGACATCTGACAGCAGTAGTAATTACAGGCCTGTGTCCTGCCACAGGGGATGGTCGGTCGCTGAATCTGCTCAATCATTATCTCATGCAAGGTAGTGGTTGGTTGTCCTTAACCAAGGGGACATGAGTTGCAGTTTTTACAGTCGATTCCCAAAACCTCATACCCTCTCCTTAAGAGACTGATTTTATTCACAACAAGCACATTTGGTTTAAAGTTGATTGGTTACAGACACTGTTATAGAACATTTACAGATTGTAGCCTGACAAGTTGTTGGGAAATGGGTGTTCTGACTAGTCCTGCTCCCTTCAATCACACCACCTATTGTTATCGACTACATTTAGTTTCACTGAATCATAGCTATAGTTTATTCATTCTTTTACCACTGACAGTTTGCCTTTTCTCTTTTGGCATCCTTACTTTTTTTTTTTGCATTTAGTTGTCACTCAGTTATAACAAGATTTCAAATCTGTCTCTATGACTAATCATAAATCATCTGTTATCCTGGAATATATTTGTATCTCCAACAACTTTTTCCTGCGGGAAGAAAGGGTTGCTCTCATTTTATGACTCGAATGGACCTAACTTTTCACAAGTGCCCTATTTATTCACCAATAAACATGCGCTTTACTAACAGATTAGTTGTCATGCAGGTGAGAGAATTGACAGGGACACTTAAGACATGCCTGTCGAGTTCCGATCGAGATATAGTGGAAGAGAATATTGACAGGCTTTATGCTAGGGAGAGGTTTTAGACTCACCTGTAGAATTTTCAGGCACCGTAATGTGTAACTGTATTCCATGTCACTGTAGGCCTAAGTATCACACCAAATCCCTTTATGTGGTAAGGGACTGTTTCCATATGACTGATCAGGGAGGTTGGATGAGAAATACCAATTCTAGTTTCTACCCTTAGAAGAAAGATGGGTCAAAATGTCCAGCATATCACCCACTATAGACTTCGGCCCATGCTGTTGGAATGTTCCCTCTTGAGTGTGGAATGCCGCAGGAGGAGGCCATTGGGCTCCTGCTAACTCAATGGCTTCTTGTCTTCCTCTGAGTCTTGTGGGCCTGGCCTCTACTGTGTCCTACCGTAACTCCCAGAGGAATGCCATCCCTCCCTCTATGGGCTGTGTTGTGCCGCTAAAGGTCAACCCTTGGCCTGGTATCCTATCCAGCCGCCTGTATGGCCTACATGTCATCCTGCAGACAATCATTTGACTAACATGCAAAGGAATGTAGCCCGGTAGGCGGTAGCTAGATGCTTAAAGCTTCAGCCAACTCCTATGATGTTTGTTGTCATGCCATATGTGTTTGCATGATAACAGAACATGAGAGAGGAAAGGGAATCTGCCTCAGTCTTTGAATTCTACTCCAGGGCTGCATTCAGTACGGAAAGGTGTACACTGCAAAGTTTAATTAAACGGAAACGGTGCTGTTCTGAACGACTAGTTGAAAAACTGGGAGGGGTTGGGTTGTGCACCGCTGCCCTTTAAATACATCACTCATTGCTTCAAGCCACACCCTGCCACACCCTCCAAACGTTCTTCAAAGTCTTGTAGAAAAGGTACAAGATAGTCTTGCTGCTAAGGTACACAATAGTAGATTTTGGTAGATAGAAAATGTTAAGGTACACTAGTAGGTTTTGGTAGATAGAAAATGTTAAGGTACACAATAGTAGGTTTTGGTAGATATAAAATGTTAAGGTACACAATAGTAGGTTTTTGTAGACAGAAGTTGCTCTTTGGTAAAAGTGGTAAATTGGTCATCAAAAAGAAAGGAGGGCCAATGCACTCTTCATATCATTAATTAAAATGCCTTTATTTGTATGGCATGTTCAATGGAAACAAAGATTAAAAACTCTGACGTGTTTTGGCTGCATGGACTTTGTCAGGGAGTACAAAGTCTGTTCAAGAACATTGAACGTTTTGGGGAAACATGCCGTTCAGTACAAACCGTCAGACAACGTAGCAAAGAAGGTTTGTGCTCAAACAACTGGGGTGCTTTAAGTTTGATTAAAGGATCGTAAAGCACCCCAGTTGTTTGAGCACAAACCTTCTGTTGTTTCTGTCTTTGAATTTGTCATCCATGATGCACCATCTTCTCAGCTACCCTCCTGGCTCAGTGGTGGCGGTTTACAGCAGCAGGCACTTATTAACCTGTGCTCACTGACCAACACTGAAGAACTGTAACACCAATTTCTCTCAAAGTACAGCCTTTCCTCTCCCTTCCATTAATGAGAATGATGGATGTCATGTTAGTTTAGTGACTTAAGGCTTGGTGCGATGTATTGTAGACTTGGTTGGTATACCGTGTATAATAGGGTTCCCCAAATGGCCACCCAAGTTTTCTGAGCTGTAAAAACGCCAGGATATCAGCTCCAAGTGATTTTAATTTAAAAAATCTATTCCCACACATAATATAGAGACATGATTTATGTTTTAGTCAAACATTATATCTGTTTGGGCTTCTTGCGTTTAATTTGCAGTCTACAAATTATTTGGAAATTATGTTACGGCCTCCCGACCATCAGCTCAAGAAAGAATTGTCCCGCGCTGGATCTAGTTGATGGTCCCTGGTATATACGTATATATATATTTTTTTTTTCAATACCGTTGAAACTATTTCTATTTAAGTTTTAATACGTTTGAATATTTGTAGCTACTTTTTAAGTAAATACCTACAGTCGACATTTTGCAATACGTTAGGAGATAAATATCAATGCATTCTTCATTTCACCCATCACATTATTATGTAGCGTATGGTAGTCCCCAGTCATGTGTCACATGGTGTTTGTTTGCAAGCACAAAACGACGAGAGACCGAATACTTGAGTCACTCACTGTTGTGCAGCATGCGCCTGGTGATCTAATTACAGTATAGAATTCACAGCTAAATGTTTGCCAGCTAGATATCTTATAACTATTAACTGTAGGCCGTCTTTGTAAATAATAATTTGTTCTTAACTGACTTGCCTAGTTAAATAAAGGTGTGTGTGTATATATATATATATATATATATATTTTTTTAAACTGTCTAAATGTGCTAAATGCTCTGCAGTTGTGCATTTTTAGTTTGCTAATTTAGTAGCTAGTTAGCTATCTAGCTAAGTGGTTAGCTAGCTTCTTCTAAAATCAAGCATTCACTTTGTAACAACAGAGAAATCCCCCTTCTGGATCAAGAGCCTTGCTGTCTAATATTAGTTTTTTGCTTGCAGCAAACTGTGTAGCATTTTTCTGTTACTTGTATACTTATAGTTTAGGTCAGAAACAGGACAAAACGTTCGCAATGCGCTCCTTAGCATTTAGTTAGCATTCTCTATTAGGATTCCTTGGTACTTGTTAGCATTTTGTTAGCATTCTGGTAAGTGATGTTTTTGAGGCTTTGAATATTAGTACGTTTTAAATATACCTGCAGTCAACTTGTGCACTAGGTAACAGATCAAGTAGATCGTGTTCACCATTTCGCCCATTAGGTAATTTTTCATTATGAAGCTTATTTTTACTATTGACAAATAACTAATTGCACCCCTTTTGTGCACTACCGGTAATTCCGTATATCCCAGGATGGCACGGTATGTAAATCTGGATACCGCCCAACCCTAATGTATTGTGTCGAGAGATAGGCCATTGATCCTTTCCCATTAGTAGGACTAGCTGTTTCTTGTGAATCTTTCTAGTCTATCCTTGTTCTTTCGCTGCTTTTCTCCCTATCTTAGCAGCTGGGCGCTGCAGCCTCTATCCTCATCTGATATTTATATAAAGAGCTAGAAGATGTTCTTGACCTTGTTGAGAAAGAACACTCGATAAGTGTGAAACATTTATTTGCCTTCCATAGCAGAGCTCAGTTTCTTGCTTACAATGATATGATCTGTACTGTATAATGTGGGTGCTTACGTGTGTGCATTGGGTACATGTGTGTTGTCAGTACCTCCATACTACCTTTGGAGAACAAGAAAGGAACAATACATCATATTCAGCCTGGTCTCAGACAGCCCACAAGGAGAGTGTCACGCTATTAGAGATCAGACTGACTAGGGAAAACAGCTCATGAGGCTCCAGAAAACATTGTTATACTGTATGTGGGTGATTTCATAAATAAGGGACATTTGGAAAAATATCCACAGTAGTATTCCTTTCAGTCTGTGTTGTCAGGTTCCCTTAGCGAGGAGGAGCTACGGCACTATTGATTTTGGTTTGCTGGTGATGATGCCGCATCAATCCTTTGTTATGTTTTTATAACCGTTAACATTTTAATGTTCCCCATCTTTCCCGCCGATAGTTCCCCACCTGCTCCCACCTCTTTGTCCCTATGCTTCAGCACACCTCTCGCTCTCTCTGAGTGGCGTGGCTGTGCATGTGTTCTGCTCAGCAGAATTATCTGCTGTGCTGTGCTCTTCCCCACAGAACAGCAGAACAGCACACAGTGTGAGAGAATGACACAAATCTTTTACCAGGACCAAGCTCTCTAATTACGCCTGCTCTTCTGGGGAGAGATCAGACAATATTAACCATCTGTTAATGTTCTACTCTCTTAGAACCCAGCCTGTTTCACCGTCCTTGTGCTCGTACACATTATACATGTTCACTCGTCCGTAATCCTGTTTTTATGGTAATATGTCTTTGTTGTCGTCAATTAAGTGGAAACCACCAGATGACCTATCGTTGTAACTGGGATATAGAGTAGAGGAGATGAAGTGCTTTATTTAAAATCAAATCAGATTTTATTGGTCGCATACACATATTTAGCAGATGTTATTGTGGGTGTAGCAAAATGCTTGTGTTCCTTGATCCAAAAGTGCTGTAATATCTAACAATACACACAAATCAAAAAAGTAAAAGAATGGAATTAAAAAATATATAAATATTAGGGCGAGCATTATATATATATATATATATATATATATATATATATATATATACAGTGCATTCGGAAGGTATTCAGACAACTTCCCTTTCCTCCATTTTGTTTCGTTACAGCCTTTCTTTAATTGATTAAACATGTTTTCCTCATCAATCTACACACAATACCCCATAATAACAAAGCGAACACTGTTTTTTTTTTTTTATGTTTGCCAATTAATAAAAAATACAAAATAGAAATACCTTATTAACATAAGTATTCAGACCCTTTGCTATGAGACTCAAAATTTAGTTCAGGTGCATCCTGTTTCCATTGATCATCCTTAAAATGTGTTGAAGGTCCCCAAGAACACAGTGGCCTCCCATCATTCTTAAATGGAAGAAGTCTGGAACCACCAAGACTCTTCCTAGAGCTGGCCTCCCAGCCAAACTGAGCTATCGGGGGAGAAGGCCCTTGGTCAGGGAGGTGAACAAGAACCCGATGGTCACTCTGACCGAGCTCCAGAGTTCCTCTGTGGAGATGGGAGAACCTTCTTGAACAGTGGTCACCAACCTTTTCTGAGTCAAGATCACATTCTGAGTAAAAATGTAAACCGAGATCTACCGCTCTGATTTTTCTTTAAAATGACTTGTATGTAAGCATATGCAAAAAAACAGTACTGTAGCAATGAGGTTTGTGCAGTAAGCTATAGACCCAATACATTATTGCCTCATATTGGCTTTGCTTGAATTGCCAATGCATTGTTGTTTGGGACATTTAAAAAAATTATATTGAACAATTTGAGGAAGGCTTTACCGGTAATAGGTCTGTTGTATTATTTGCAAGGCACAGCTGAGCGACTATACATTTAAATTATTTGCTAGACTGAGGGTCCGCCTCTCAACATCCCTCCGCGTCCATTCCTCCACTGACAAAGACCAAAAAGGGACACCGTCTTCCAGCTGATGGCAAAACTCGAGTCGCACCGCATTATTTCTGCCTCATGTAAAAATTCATGTTGTTACTCCTATGAACAGAGAAAGTGAAATATTCCTATTAAAAAAGACCCAAGCTGCTGAATTGAATTGAATTAATAACGACAAGACAAGCCAATCTCTACACTGTCCTCCTCATTCATTACTGCTGCAGTGCTGCTTGTAGTGCTAAATGGAAATAGGAAGAACACGCATTTGTTGAATACAGAGTATTGACAGTGCTGAGTAAGAACTTGAACTCACTAATAAACAGCAGCTCTTTGCTGTATTCGTTGACTGTCTCTTCTAGTCATGGTTTTAAACGTTTTGAAATCTCACAGTATCAACTTTGCTGTATCTTTCTTTTAGGCCTATAGCGTTAGTGCAGATACGGTAATCTGAGCCATCTGATTGGCCAGCGGAAGGCCTATAGAGAACTTGACTTTTCTCTCCGGGCCCGCCGGGAAGGCAGAGTTTGTACCTTCAGACACATTAAATGGTTCAAAATAGCAACAGTTTGCCTACCTGGCACGCAGGGCAGCTGAATCGGGTGCTCCTACCACCAACAGCCCGAGAGGAATAAAATAAATAGGAACACAAGGATTTATCTTTGGGTTTTTTACAGCAATGTTTGGCGATCGACTAGGAATGCCTTGGAGATCGACCACTCCTGCGTTGTCTTGGCTGTGTGCTTAGGGTCGTTGTCCTGTTTGAAGGTGAACCTTTGCCCCAGTCTGAGGTCCTGAGCGCTCTGGAGCAGGTTTTCATCAAGGATCTCTCTGTACTTTGCTCCGTTCATCTTTCCCTTGATCCTGACTAGTCTCCTAGTCCCTGCTGCTGAAAAACATCCTCACAGCATGATGCTGCCACCACCATGCTTCACCATAGGGATGGTGCCAGGTTTCCTCCAGACGTGATAAATATACTGTATGTGGTGGAATGTATAGACAATATGGACAGTATATGGATAGAATATGTAGTATATCTGTATATGTACGACAATACTTATTGTTGAATAGGATAGGCCTTCACTATAATACAGTATATAACATTATTTAAAGTGACCAGTGTTCCATGACTATGTACATAGGGCAGCGGCCTCTAAGGTGCATGGCAGAGTAACCGGGTGGTACCTGACTAGTAACAGTGACTAAAGTTCAGGGCAGGGTACTGGGCGGAGGCCGGCTAGTGGTGACTATTTAACAGTCTGATGGCCTTGACATACAAGCTGTTTTTCAGTCTCTCAGTTTTTCAGTCTCTTGGTTCCGAAAACTCTACGTCTGCTCTCTACATGTGTAGTCCTTTATTTAACCTCTCCTCTCCATCTCTCTCTCTGCAGAGGACAGACCCTCAGCTCCTGGCCCAGTTCTACTATGCTGATGAGGAGCTCAACCAAGTGGCCACAGAACTGGACAGCCTGGATGGCAGGAAGGACCCTCAGAGGTGTACCCTGCTGGTCAACCAGTTCAGATCCTGTCAGGTACGAATCTAAAGGGACTGACACGGGTTCATTTGAATCCCCTTAGAATAGGGCCACAGTTTAATAGCAACTCTTTTATAGTTTAGTTTCACTATGTTTCTAATTTCTTTGACTTCAAACTCCCCATCAATTAATACAAATCCATTACTGACATTTTCTGAGGTAATGCTATAATCCTTTTTAACAGAGAGCACAAATAATCCCCCAGACCGAGCAGAGTGAGTGAGAGTTCAAGTATTGAAGTTTGATTTTGACCTCAATTGTTTAAAACTACTACAAGAATTTAAGTGTTTGCCTGCAGATTATGTTAAAGGAACATGCTTTTGAGTTAAAAGGATCATTATTTCTTACTCATGAGTGGAGTTTGAACTGCAAAAAAGCCTGATATTGGTTGGCCGATATGGTAAGGGTTGTATGATTGGACGGGCACTTAAATCAAGCCTGCTCACAGTGACAAGGTGAGATAAGGAGTCCCTCTGGGTGGAAGCAATTGATTATCTTGTCACATTTTGTTGTGGTTTTGATAGCCTTAATCAGGTTGTGTTAACCTGATTAACAGGAGATAAAGCTTATCTGCCTCACAAACATGCTGTATTTGTCTCTGTCTGAGACCTGTCACGTGACAGATGGTAGGCCATTGTGTCGATTTGTAGTCGGGGGACTTTGGCATTTATATACTATTCATCCTCCAGATATGTGGTGAGGCGTGTGGGGTCGGGACTGTGTGAGTTGATGGCTGCTGGGGTTATGTTCAGGGGGGCAGACTGAGAGAGGTCGTTAGCAGGCCCACCACCATGCATGAGGCTAGTGCACCCAGGGCCCTGAGGGGGGGATGCTTCTAATAAGGTCACTGCTTGATCCCCAACTGCTTTCCCTCTCTTCTATTTTGTATCCCTCTCACCCACCTCCTTGCTCCCTTTCTCCGTTCCACGTTTTTATTGTCCCTCTTCTCTTCGTCTTTCACTCGCTTTGTTGTCACCTTAAAGATGCACTATGCATTTCCTTGTTGCAAAAATTCTAATATGCATTTCCTTGTTGCAAAAATTAGAATAGTTCACCTAATTTCAGTTTGTGGCAAAACAAGCAAGTAAAGTGTAGAGAATCATTATACCTTGAAACATATTTTCCATAACCAAAAATATAGTATTTTCAGCTGTTTGAAGCTGGTGTACAAAACTAAAAGTAAAATATGCAAAAACTAAACTTAAAAATGGGAAGTATAGAAATAGCGCACATAGAACATATCTACAGCTTCTTAGACTTGGTTTCAATGACAATGAAAGATCTATAACACACACTTCTCTTTGGTCGGGTTGCCCAAAAAAGTTACATATTGCAGCTTTAAATTGACCACGCTGTGCTGTGGTCTGTTTGTTAGCTTGGATTATGATGTGCTTCGAAAACCGAAAGAAAGGCTTTAGCTGACTGCAGGACGTTTTCAGCAACTGAGAATTATCATTCCTGGTTTGGCTTTTTCCATATCTCCCCTTAAAGGAAAATAACAATGCTTAAGGGAAGCTGCACTGCCTCTTGTTCTCTGTTTTGCTTACACACTCAGTTATGTGAAACGTGACTTTCACTTTTCAAGTTGCAGTGTAATGTGTACTTTTAAATCCCATGGTTAGAAAAGTATTTTGGTGTAGGCTACCTCATAAAACATAATGTCACTAGCATGCTTTCATAATACCCTGTATACCTGAGACACCTAGAATGGAAGGCACATGGTCTGACTGTGTCTGCACAAGCCTAATGTGGCTCTTATGAGCTTCTTATTCATGGCCATGGGACTCACTGGGGTGCCAAGCTGCTCATGTTATGTTGGCATGGTTGCTCTCACAGCATGGACTGCAGGAGCGGAAGAGGGAGCGAGAGAAAGAGAGAGAGAGAAAGATTAACAGTAAAAGAGATAAAAGAGCACAGGAAAAACCTAGAGGGTAGGAGTGTAGAGAGAGCTGGGACTGGGAACAGGCCGAGACATACGTAGTACTGCACTGCAATAAAGGAGTCGGTGGTTGAAGCTTTATAATCTTTGTCCTTGGGGGCAGCAGAGACACACTGCTGTTCCTGACCAGATTACAGCAGAACACACACACACACACACACACACACACACACACACACACACACACACACACACAGAGAGAGAGAGAGACTAGGTGTGAAAGGCTCATTGTATCTCGTTGTTATAGCTATTGTACATGCCAGCGGCACACAAGCTCTCGATTAGCTCTCGTGTGTTTGCACCGCTGCAATTATGGGGTTTAGTCTTTTTTATTGAGGGGGAATTAAGTTGTGACTGAGAGCTATAATGGGACCGTTCTGGGCATGAGCCTGTCTAATTGTTTTCAGCCTGTTCCCTGTTTAAAGGGAATGTCCGGTTCAGTTTTATACCGTTCAGCCAGTAGTTCTGAAAGTAGCCCTCACGAGCCAAAAGTGATCCCCAAAAATGGCGTACTACATCACCTACAGTATGTGCACCATGTCATTGCTCTCTTTCTGTTTGCATTATGTGCATCTTGCTAGCTGTCACTCATATGGCAAGGGGCTGAAACTCATTGGTTGAACTTGGATTGCTAGGGGGCTGGACCACACGGGGGAAAATGTAGGGGAAATGGCGCAGCACAGCTTCCAGAAAAACTGTGGTTTTCAAACTAGGGATTTTGTGGCAAATTGAGGTAAGAGAGTAATTCTGCTCATAGATTATGCATATGAGAACTACACATTGACCCCGCCAGCCCAAATAAGGAAGTAAAAAAAAAAAAGACTTAGTAAGTCGCCAAAGGTCTGGAGCATGTCTTTAAGACACTACATGTAGAGGGTGATATTGACTTACAGGATTTACAGGAGTAGTTTGTGAAACGTTATTAGAAAACGTGTGTTTCCAGTCGTTCATCCAACAGGAATAAAAAAGATGTATTGACATTCAGTACATTTCATCACTAATTTATTCAATCTCTTTTACTGTCACACTCCCTGTGTTTGCAGGACAATGTGTTGAACATTATCAACCAGATCATGGATGAATGTATCCCTGGCGACAGAGCCAACAGAGACTTCTGTGTCAAGTTCCCAGAGGAGATTCGCCATGACAACCTGGCAGGACAGCTGTGGTTTGGGGCTGAGGTACTGTACTGTATACCCTCCAGGATCATCTCACACCACAATAACTATAGGCACTCTTAAAGAAGTCATGCCCATTTACTGTCATTTTCCCTATCTGTTCTCACTATATAAAGGTGTATCGGTATATAGCCTAACTCATTATTCCTTGTGTTAATCACTTGCACATAGACAACAAGTCTTAATGAGACTAACCTGGATAAATAACTGTTAAATAACCATTCCCTTCTCTCTCCATCTCTGTGTGTAGTGTCTTGCTGCAGGCTCCATCATCATGAACAGGGAGATAGAGAGCATGGCCATGAGGCCTCTAGCCAAAGACCTGACCCATAGTCTGGAGGAGGTCCGCAACATCACGCGAGACCAGGCCCTCCGAGACCTCAACTTCTACACCGACCGCATGAGGGACGCGCTGCGCCACTTCGACAGCCTCTTCGCTGAGTTTGAGCTCAGGTAGCTGTAGGACATCAACGTCTTTAGGTTTCATCATCAACTACAATTTGACTGCACTTACGTTTATTATACTTTTTTCTCCTCTTCTGTCAGCTATGTGTCAGCCATGGTGCCTGTGAAGTCTCCCAAAGAATACTATGTTCAGCAGGAGGTGATTGTGCTCTTCTGTGAGACTGTGGAGAGGTAAGTTGTATGGGGACGGGGGGGGGACGGGGCACAGAGGAATAGAGACGAGTGATGCCACAGGGGAAAGTCCAGGACGTTTCAGACATGGTACTCCATGCATGCAGGGTTTAGTGGATTTTTCAAATGGTTGGCCAGTATTATTTCACAGCCTGTGTTGTGTTTGTCTCAGGGCACTCAAGCTGGGCTATCTCAGCCAAGACATGATCGATGACTATGAACCTGCTTTGATGTTTACAATCCCCAGACTAGCCATTGTGTGGTAAGTGTTTTCTCCTCTGTCGCCATCTTACCCTTCTTCTAGAACTCTCTGATACTAATAACATTTTATAATCCCCCTGTGTCTCCCCCAGTGGTCTGGTGGTGTACTGTGAAGGTCCGCTCAACCTGGATAGGAAACCAGAGGACATGTCTGAGCTCCTCCGGCCTTTTCGCACTTTACTGAAGAAGATCAGGTACCGCTAAAAGCATACACATAGATTGTCTTCTGTATTTAAACCATGGGTAGAAAATAGCTCTGTCAACCTTTTGAAAATCAGTCTCAAGGACCTGGGCAAACAGTCTAAAGCTCATGGGCCACTAACATCCACATTGAGTGATCATTTTAGGCTGGTAAGTATGTTGTTAAGATTGTGTTATTCCAATAGGGACCTGCTGCAGACCCTGTCAGAGGAGGAGTTGTTGACGCTGGAGCGGAGCCTTTGTGTCTCTCAGGACGGGGAGTTCCCCTTGGTCCCTGAGCGCCCCCCCACCGTCGCCCCAGACCCCCCGTCATCCAGTAGCCCCACCAGCGACACCCCCGGGGGGGGGAGCGAGGAGGGGAGGGAGCAGCAGCAGGAGGTGCTGCCTCTGTGCATCTCCCACATCCAGGAGGAGGAGGACAGGGTGTTGGAGGAGGTGAAACGGGCGAAGGAGCAGGGTTCTCTGTGTGAGGAGGTGGAGGATGCAGACCTGGCCTGCTCCATGCAATATGATGAGAAGGAGATTGAACAGCTCAACATGATGGTGCACCGTGTGGGGGACGAGATGTCTACGCTGCTGTCCCCTCCCAGCCAGGGCCAGTCCCCGGCCCACCGTCCCAACAGAGGGGGCTCCAGCGGGGGCTCCAGCACCGAGGCCTCCCCCCTCCGGGTCCTGGTGGGCCGGGGAAGGACAGGTCTCTACCACGAGGAGGAGGACAGAGTCTTCTTCATGGAGGACCTGGACGCAGGAGGAGACATTGTAACCAGCAGCCGTCTGACCTCACCTTCCAAAGCCCCTCAGCTCTCCTCGCCTCAGCCCCGCAGGCCTGGCCCCGTGACAGACTCAACCAGGAATGGCTGGCCCGCTGACGCTCAGTCAGATCCGTCCCAACAGCCCCAAAACCTGCCCCCACAGTGCCCCAGCACCAAGCGACCCGGCCCCAGCCCCAGCCTGGAGCCCCTGCCCTACACTAACGGCTGGGAGGTGGGCCTGGAGGGGGGCGAGACTGCTGAAGTCATCGCACACCGTATGGGAGGGATGAAGCTCTCGGCCACGGTCATCTTCAACCCTGGCTCCCCCAGCCTGACTGAGCTGGCTGTGGACAAGCTGCTCCTGCCCCACCCCCCCTCCTCCTTAGAGACAGAGCCCTGCGGCCCCCTGGTGGCCACACACTGCTTGCTCAACTCCTGTGTCTGCTGTGGCAGCTGTGAAGACGGCCATGATGACGCCCTCACCATGGACACTACAGGGTTGGGGATGGGGTTGGTCAAACACTGCAAGCCCCCTCCGCCACACAACTCTGTCATACAGTCCTCTGCCTGTTGCCTGGCCTCCTCAGGACACAACCTACATGGGAAGGGGGACTCTCCCCCCCAGCTGACGCCCCCCTCCTCCCGCTGCTCCTCAGAGCCTCCTCCAGAGGAGGAGGAAGGGGACCAGCACTGTGACAAGTGCCTTGTGTTGGTGGCCCCGGGACCTCAGCGGGGCCTGGGCCAGGACAGCAGCCCTAATGAGCCCTGTGTCCACCAGTGGAGGACAGTGAGGAGGCCTCAGGCCAGCGGGGGAAGGGACAGGACGGGGACCAGAGAGGCAGACGGGGACTCCAAGGAAGAGAGCAAGAAGAACACTAGGTATGAGTATATGTACTATAGGTGTGTGTTTGGGTGATGTGTTATCAGCGCTCCACCTCAACAACAGTCATTTACACATCTATGGGAAGCCAACTTCCTCCACGTCTCTCTGGTTAATTGAACGCACATCTTGTCATCCACTTGTTGTTTTATGTTCTAGTTCTTTGCTCTTGGTTTCACGCTACTTTTGTTCCAATCATAACGTTCACAGATCCCGTTTCATGTTGCCCATATGTTAACGGTTTATTCTTTTATTTAATGATTTATTCCCAGTTTTTTTCAGGACTCTCCTCTCAGCTCAGTCTCCAGTAGTGACTGTGAGAGTGTGTCTGTCACCACATGTAGTCTGTCCAGCAGTGCTTACACAGCCAGGTAACCACTGGCCGCGTGTGTGTGTGTGTGTGTGTGTGTTTCTGTTTCATACATCCCCATGTTACAGCGTATGGTATTACTATAACCCTTGCTTATCATCTCTATTGCACTCATTGTTCACGTTGAGATTGAAATCAACCACAACCCCTATACTACGATGCATATTCAAGTACAGTACACAATATGTTGGTGAACAGTGTTTATGTGTTTAGAAGAATGACAGTGTGACAATGTGACATGCACTCCCCCTCTCTCCTCCAGCCCTGTCAGCAGTCTGACCATGAGCTCAGGGATGTCAGAGGATCTGGACCACCATGAGATCCAGCTGGCCCTGCAGGCTGCTAAGATGGCCGCCAGGAACAAGATCCGCTCGCGCTTCCACAGCAGCAGTGACCTCATCCACCGTCTCTTCGTCTGCATATCGGGTATGACACTCTCTCTCTCTCTCTCTCTCTCTCTCTCTCTCTCTCTCTCTCTCTGAGGGCATGACTATCTATCCAAGGATATTACTCTCTCTCTCTCCCTCCAAGGGTATATCTGTGATTTGATGGGGTAAATCAGTCTTTAGGTTTCTCATGTTTTTGTTTCTTTTTACTCTTGAAGACAATGAAATCAGGCTTAACCAGTATGCACTTCTCTTCACTCCACTCCATAGTACTCCGTTGCTCTTCTCAATTTTTTTGCTAATGATTTGCCGCTAGTCTTACAAGAAGCTAAAATGACTATGTATGCTAATGACCGCCCACACTACACATCAGCACCCACAGCCAGTGAGCTCACTGAGACTCTTAGCAAGGAGTTACAGTCATTCACAATAAACTGGTCTTAAATACATCTAAAACCATCCTCTTAGACCTCAACCTCAACTGGAGTTTTCCATTAAAGGGTGTGACTATCGAACAAGTTGACGTCCTAGGAGTAACATTAGATAGCTAGTTATCATGGCCAAGTCATATTGACAAAGTTGCTGTGAAGATGGGGAGAGGTATGTCTGTTATAAAAAGAAAGAGGAAAGACCTAGCAAAGTTGCAGCTGGCTCAAAACAAAGCAGCACGCCTTGCCCTTAACTGCACATACAGAACTAACATACATGATAGTTTTTGAGGGTTGAGGGTTGAGGATAAATTGACTACTTCTCTTCTAGTCTTTTTAAGAAACATTTCTGTGTTGGAAATGCATAATCACTTGTATAATCTATTTGCATACACTTCAAGCAGACATCCGTACCCACTATGGGTTTCTTCATGGTACCCAAACCAAAAACAGATTTCCTGCGTTGCTTAGTTATGAAAGGGCCGTGTCACTGTGTAATGCTCTGCCACCAGAGGTTACTCAGGCAAAAATAAAGTTTAGCTTTAAAAAAACATATTGTATCACAGCGCCTCTCTTTCTAAAGATCTAATTTAACTGTATATAAGATTATATATAGGGTGTGATTAGTATTTTTGTTGTCCCTTGGTGTCTTTCCAATATAACTTATTTTTAATTTGATATCCTTGTCTATAGCTTTTCTCTACTTTGCCATGTTTCATGTTTTATGTGGACCACAGGAAGAGTAGCTGCTGCATGTGCCGTAGCTAATAGGGATCTAGACTAAACTCCAAAGGTTTTACACTGTGTTCCACAATGCGCTGGCCTACTGGTAACACATTTGCACCACAGTTTCCCTGTATCTCACTGGTTCCTCTTGACCTCTTGACCCCCAGGTGTTGCTGACCAACTGCAGACAAACTACGCGGCTGACCTTCGAAGCATCCTGAAGACACTGTTTGAGGTCATGGCTACCTCTGAGCAGGGGGACAATGACAAGCAGAAAGGTGAGTCTTTTATATTGACTTGCAGTAAATGCCAAGGATCTTATTCTGTAATGTACTGTATATTGCCAGAATGACCATGGTTATGACAAAGGCTGTGCTCTGTCGTGGTTCAGCAGGTCCAGGGCTGCGCAGCGCCGTGCTGGAGGACTGTGCTCTCTGTCAGGAGACCGTCTCTTCCTCTGAGCTGGCAGCCAAGGCCCGGGAGGGACAGTTCGAAGGTCAGCCCTTCCCATTACTTCTCAAAAATCACGTACACACATATGCGTGCATGCACAGTGACGCATGAATAAACAGGCACCACTATTAATGTGCCCATGCTTTCCCCTGTAGATCCCCCAGACTGGGTTCCTGATGAGGAATGCGACTCCTGCATCGCCTGTAAGGCCCCCTTCACTGTCATCCGCAGAAAGCACCACTGTAGGAGCTGTGGCAAGGTAACCCAAAGAACACCTGAGCAGATCTCTTTAAGTATTGCACCACGTGAAACAAATGGATAACAATCAAATATACCTTGTTTGTTCTACGTGTCATTTCAGATCTTCTGCTCTCGCTGCTCCTCCCACTCAGCCCCGTTACCGCGGTACGGCCAGGTGAAGCCCGTCAGGGTGTGTACACACTGCTACATGTTCCACGTCACACCGTTCTACAGCGACAAGACTGGCATCTGACCACTGCTGTACCAACACCCCGCCTCCCTGCCCCCCGGCCTCTACAGGAGCATATCCAGGGGATATGAGGCGATATTCAAAGTAAATTCCCAACTGCACAGAGAGACTTTGACGATCATCTTCATCACGCTGCACGGCACGGCAAAGGCTTTGGAAGGAGGAGGACATGGATGAGAGAGCAGAGAGATGAAACAAGGTCGAATGTGAAGGCACATAAACTATGATTATACTCTTTTAGTTGTTTTTGAGTTGCTGCTGCCTAAAAGGGACCTACAGGGCCGATGCTATGCTGTCCTCCTCCTCTGACTCACTAATGCCTGTCTGTGGAGGCAGAGGATGAAGAAGAAAAAAAACTGGAAATAGGGCTCTGTACAGGCATGTTGCAAGGCTACTCTGGACCGGTCCAGTGCTATAGGAACAGGTTCTGGGGCTGTTTGAAGCTGGAAAGCCTTTTGGAACATTTCTGTTTAATTTTTTTTGTGTATAAAAAAAGGCCTTCTGACATCATGTCCTATGCTTTAGCGGGCTTCCCACACTTGTGCCAGAGCTCTCACAGGACTCCGATGTTACTTTAAAGAATGTAAGTCATAATAAACATGTAAATAAGGATAATTACGTTGATAGTGATGATAATCTCCGCACCACTGATATCGCTTGTTTGGCTTTAATTGCTCTGAAGGTTTTAATTTGAGCTTTTCATGTAATTCCTGATGCTGTAAGGATGAGGAGGGGAAAGCAATCCTAATCAGGCTAGCTATCAGCGAAGCAAAAAAAAAAGAAGAGATTTACTCCTAAAATGGTTTTATGTATAGATTCCTCCCACGGAAACGTGTGTAGTATTCAGCAATGCTTTAAACGGCAATGAATGTGTGATATAATTTAAAGACATGGGATTTTGATTTTAGCGACAGCGTCTCAAAGGACACTAAAAGTTGTCTGGCCTTTTAATGACAATGTGGGCAGTGGCCATTGCTCTTTCAGTTACAACATGTCACATTTTTTTTTAAACGATTTATCTTGTTTCCTACCCACCCCAACCTTAACCTGTGTAACTCATCAACCTCTGAGATTGATGTGGTCACATCAGTCACTCTCTCAGGCTTTGGATGCCCTCTAGTGGAGAGAGACTGTAACCTCCTACCACACATCATCAGCACCTACAGTATCTGTGATCGTTAGAATCACAGAGTGCTTATAACCTACTAGTTAAAGGTTCATGAGGCTTGTCTCCCATCAGTTGGTTAAGGCAGCAATATTGTTTTTTCCCCCCCTCTGTGTATATTGTTGCCAAGCACATTTATCTTAAGTATATTTGAACTCTCCCAGTGGTCACACTGATAGCACACTTGTCTAGACAGGTGTCACTAGAACAGAGACAAACCTCTTATTACACTAAGCAGGTCATTGGTGTACATTCTAATAATTTTGGTTACATACCGGCTGCTGTTGGAGAAACATATGTGATCTGTTGTGAAATCAGTTAGAATATGTTACAGATATAGTCTCATGCCATTGTTGTTAAATTTAAACTAAACTGTTTTGTTACGTTCTAACTTGGTTATATACATAGTCTCCATACCTCTCTGCACAATGTAGTACTGTTCCCAGTTGATAACCACTTCCTCTACAGTTACATCATCATCTCCCTGCTCCCTCCTCCAGTCATCTCTGATGCGGAGGGGATGCTTCCCAATCTGGGTTACAATGGAGAATGAGTTGGAGTTGATGTGGATAGAGGAATGGCCAATCTGACATAACTGGCTCAAACAACCATGGCTTTCTACGCTTCAAGGCCGCACCAGTTATATCAAATCTGCGCTGACTTATAAGCTAATTCTCAGGCTTCATCTTGTCTAGATCACTCACTACTTCTACAAGTTGCATTTCTATTGAGGAAAATATAAAGACACTTTTAAGAGATTATGTAATTTTAATTTTATAAAGAACAAAAGTAAATTATGTAAATGTATAAATCTATTACTTCTTTTTCTGTACAAAGGAATGATGCAGTAATTCAAGGACTGGATATCCTATTACTACAGAGATTGTTCTTATTTTGTAAAGGCTAGGTACATTTCAATAATAAGAGCTATGTGAAACTTTGAGAGAAACTGAAATAAAATGATAACATTTTAAATGTCATGAAAATTAAATGACTTCCTGTTTGATTAAGTGTTTATCATAATTTCTGTCTTGTACTACTACACATGGCATTGTTATTCTCTCAGGCAGGTGTGACATCTATGTCAACTCGTCATTGATATAAAGACGGCAGGTAGCCTAGCGGTTAGAGCGTTGGGTCAGTAACTGAAAGGTCGCTGGTTTGAATACCCGAGCAGACAAGGTGAAAAACCTGTCAATGTGTCCTTGAGCAAGGCACTTTAACCCTAATTTGCTCCAGGGGCTGACCCTGTAGGTAGGCCGTCATTGTAAATAAGAATTTGTTCTTAACTGACTTGCCTAGTTAAATAAAGGTTACATTACAAAAAACACAGACGGTCTTGACTCTTGCGTGTAGATGCCGTCAATCGCAACATGATCCAAAAGGATTTCATGTCATTGGAGCCTCTTGAGGTCTTTTGCCTTTTTGAGATACATCCCAGTTCCACTGGGTGGCAGCACCTATTCATTTGATGCCTCGTTGGCTGCTATCTGACTGTTAGTATGCATGTAGTTGTTTAGTATTTATTAGGATCCCTTTTACTTCCTGGGGTCCAAACAGGGTTTATTCTGTCTATTATCCATGCATTAATGCAACACCCCTAACAATGAAATGTTTCCATTTAATAATTTTTAATAAGTGGATGTCATGGGCATTGCTGGAAGTCTACTCTGTCTTGTTCTTCTGGGGTTTAGGATAAAATTGCCTCAATGCTGATATGAGGTCAGTGTTGTATTTTTCCTCCTAATGGTCAAGGTCAGGAATAAGGGAGGGAAATCTGATCCTAGATGACTTTTACCCGAATCCCTGATTGTCAACCACGGCATTTGTTTTAAATTACTGTGGATTATTTTGGCGTCTTTAAATTGAGGCATATACAACTGAATATTTGACTCGTGTAGGGGCTATTGGATTGTGATAGTGAGAAATAAATAGTTAACTTTGATAGATTTACCCAGCCCTTATGTGATTGGTCCAAAGTTGACAGCTGGTATACACAACTCGCTGCACTGCATAAGTCTCGTAGTGGATGATGTAGAGTCTACTGTAAATACAGACTTTAAAACTCTAACATTTCCAGTTTGTCGAGAAATTTATTCAGCATTTTAATGGATATCCATGTGTGATAAATGGACGCTTTTGATTATATGCTTTGTCTGATTACAGCTTTTTCCGATCGATGCTGGATGGATATACAGTCAGTCAGGGATCATTAAGTATAGTGGTGGTAGAAAGCGTCGATGAAATCGGCCACTGTCAATAAAAAAATGGAGACTGCGCGGACTTCTATGAGAATGGGTTACGCGTTTTCTATGAAGAGGCTGATACGAGGTTAACTTCATTCACTGGAAACTTCAGGTATGTCGTTCATAAGGAACATTGTTGTGCAAAATATCCAGGGCATATGACCTTTTTCATATGATTAAATGGTTGGCAATAGTTCATTTATTATCAATTGGTTGCTTACCTATACAGTTATATGGATATAATTATTATTCAATTAATTTGCCATGATGTGTAATTTTATATATGGTAAAATGTTATATACAGTAATTAATGATTGCAAATGGTGGCATTTATACCTTATAAACTGGGTGGTATACTGTCTGATATACCACGGCTGTCAGCCAATCAACATTCAGGGCTCAAACCACCCAGGTATGACTAAACATGAATTTTTACTGCACTAATTACGTTGGTAAACAGTTTATAATAGCAATAAGGCACTTTGGGGGTTTGTGGTATATGGCCAATATACCACTGCTAAGGGCTGTATCCAGGCACTCCGTTGCGCACTGCCTAAGAGCAGCACTTAGCCATGTTATATTGGATATACCACACCCCCTTGTGCCTTACTGCTTAAATATAACACAGTTGTGTTCCAGATAATAAATATTCATTTTTACTTGTAGTATTTTTTACACATAAGGGGCAGTCTGTGAGGGCAGCATAACTTCAATGAGTGTGCACCATATTGACCACAGATACAGTGCCTTCAGAAAGTATTCATACCCCTTGACTTATTCCAAATTTTGTTCTTCCAGCCTGAATTCAAAATGGTTTGAATCGTTTTTTTCTCTCTCACCCATCTATACACAATACCCCATAATGAAAGTGAAAACAAGTTTTAAGAATTTTTTGCTAATTTATTGAAGATGAAATACAGAAATATCTAATTGACATAAGTATTAACACCCCCAAGTCAATGTTAAAATCCCATTTAGCAGCAATTATAGCTGTGAGTCTCTTAAGAGCTTTGGACACCTGGACTGTACAATATATGCACATTATTCTTTTTAAAATTCTTCAAAATCTGTCAAGTTTGTTGTCTATCATTACTAGACAGACATTTTCAAGTCTTGTCATGGATTTTAAAGTCAAAACTGTAACTTGTCCACTCAGGAACGTTCAATGTCGTCTTGGTAAGCAACTCCTGTCCTGCTGAAAGTTGAATTTGTCTCCCAATGTCTGTTTGGAAAGCAGACTGAACCCGTTTTTCCTCTAGGATTTTGCCTGTGCTTAGCTCTATTCCGTTTCGTTTTCTCCTAAAAAACTCCCTAGTCCATGCCGATGACAAGCATACCAATAACATGATACCAATAACATGATTCAGCCACCATCATGCCTGAAAATATGAAGAGTGGTACTCAGTGATGTGTTGTGTTGGATTTGCCCCAAACATAATGCTTTGTATTCAGGACATAAAGTTAATTTCTTTGACACATTTTTTGCAGTTTTACTTTAGTGCCTTATTGCAAACAGGATGCATGTTTTGGAGTATTTTTATTCTGTACAAGTTTCCTTATTTTCACTTTGTCATTTAGGTTAGTATTGTAGAGTAACTACAATGTTGTTGATCCAGCGATTTCCTTCCTCTCCGACAACTAGGTTAGGAAGGACACCTGTATCTTTGTAGTGACTGGGTGTTGTAATACACCATCCAAAGTGTAATTTATAATTTCACCATGCTCAAACGGATATTCAATGTCTGCTTTTTTTTATTGTACACATCTACCAATAGGTGCCCTTCTTTGTGAGGCATTGGAAAACCTGCCTGGTCTTTGTGATTGAATCTGTGTTTGAAATTCAATGCTTAACTGAGGGACCTTACATATAATTGTGTGGGGTACAGAGATGAGGTAGTCATTAAAAAAACACTATTATTGCACACAGTCCATGCAACTTAATATGTGACTTTTTAAGCACATTTTCTCTCCTGAACTTATTTAGGCTTGCCATAACAAAGGGATTAAATATTTACATTTCAGCTTGTCATCAAAAAACATAATTCCACTTTGACATTATAGGGTATGTTTGTATTTGTATTTATTATGGATGCCCATTAGCTGCTGCAACGTCAGCTACTCTTCCTGTGGTCCAGCAAAATTAAGGCAGTTATACAATTTTAAAAACATGAAAATACATTTCACAACAGATTTCATAACACATTAAGTGTGTGCCCTCAGGCCACTGCTCCACTATCACATATCTACAACACAAAATCCATGTGTACGTGTGTGTATGCATGTGTCTGTGCCTGTGTGTGTGTCTCTTCACAGTCCCCGCTGTTCCATAAGGTATATTTTTATCTGTTTTTTGTTTTTTTTCCGAGCTGTGTGATAGTAGTGTAAACAGACAGCTTGGTGCAACATGTCAATACCTCTCTCAAATACAATTAGTAATAAAGTCCATCTCTCCTCTACTTTGAGCCCGGAGAGATTGACATGCATATTATTAATGTTTTCTCTTCATGTACATTTAAGGGCCAGCCATGCTGCCCTGTTCTGGAACAATTGTAACTAACTGCAGCTCTTTGTTTAGTGTTGCCGTGATTTTACTTGCTGTGGTAGCTGATGTGTGTACAGTGTTGAGTCATCAGCATACATAGAAACACAGGCTGTATTCAGTGCCAGTGGCAGGTCATTTGTAAAGATTGGAAAACGTAAGGGGCCTAGACAGCTGCCCTGGGGAATCCCTGACTATATCTGAAATATGTTGGAAAGGCTTCCATTAAAGAACACCCTCTGTGTTCTGTTAGACAGGTAACTCTCGATCCACAATATAGTCGGGATGTAAAGCAGGTTATTGTGTGTAGGCCAGAGACACAACATCTTAATTTTAATCTATTTTAAATTCAGGCTGTAACACAACAACATGTGGAAAAAATAAATGGGTGTGAATACTTTCTCAAGGAACTGTATATATTGAACATAGATAAATATACTAACACAAAGGGTAGATATGGTATTGTGTCAATCAATCACATGATTTAAAAAATGTGTATATCTGCACTATGCATTTTCATTTATTTGTGAAATCCCTGTGCATTTCAGTTCCATTATGGCAAAAGACAACAGCCATGACATATAACTGTGTGTCTGACTTGGAGGAGCATATAGATTGTCCAGATGATCTAACAAGGCAAACTGCTTTCCCTGGGGATGGATGTGAGTTCTGCTCTGTATACTAACACAATATGGAAGGCCTGAGTGTTTTTATATTTTTTGACCATTATGTATTTTAGATTTGGGGAACATGAAGTCTTCAGTCAGGATGGGAGTTTTCAAGATCATGCTGCTCATCTTTGAGGCCATTCTGTTGTCGGACTGTGCAAGGGGTGAGTAACATCTTTGGGATGAGTAACATCTTTGGGATATTTATTTTATTTAACTTTACTTCTTTCTTTCTGCCTTTCTTTCTTGCCTAGATAGATAGATAGATAGATAGATAGATAGATAGATAGATAGATAGATAGATAGATAGATAGATAGATAGATAGGTACTTTATTGATCCCCGGGGGGGGGGGGGGGGGAATTTAATTGTCAAGCAGCTACAACAAAACACAGGGAAGGTGCAAAATGCCACAACGAAAGTACACAAAAGACGGATACACGGTACATGATACCTAGAGCGGCAGTTTGAAAAAGTATAGAAATACAAGATATCTGGAGTGCAAAAAAAACACAGTAGGGTCCAATCGTTTTAGTGAAATATTAGCTGATAAATTGGTTAGTCTAAGTTAGTTTGACTGCTGTGGCTTTTTGTTTACATGGAGAAAAGCTCAGTTGGCTCTAACTTTTTACACTGAGAAGTAAGAGAGGTGACAAAGTAGAAAAAAACTCTCAACAGAACCCAAACTCAACAGTGGGGAAGTAGAGAGAAAACCAACCCAACTCGCCCCTTCAATGTGGGATCTTTTCAGTCATGGCCATACCGTATTTGTGTGTGACTGCATGTGCATTCACCACAGCTAATCCAAACGAACACATCCATCAGCTTCCCAGGGTGAAAGAACACAAATCAGTCCATCTCTCCCAGGGTTGGCCCAGGGATCAGACTGTCTCAGCATCACATGTGTGTGACTGTTTGTTTGTGTGTCAGTGTGTCTGTTTGTTTGTGTGTCTGTTTGTTTGTGTGTGTGTGTGTGTGTGTGTGTGTGTGTGTGTGTGTGTGTGTGTGTGTGTGTGTGTGTGTGTGTGTGTGTGTGTGTGTGTGTGTGTGTGTGTGTGTGTGTGTGTGACCATGACTTGGGTTGAAAAATTCCTGGAAAGTTCAATAAATTCCCTGGTTGTCCTGAAATACCGGTTGAAGGATTCCCGGAATAAGCAGGAAATCCGGAAACCTCCAACCATGATTTTGGGGACACCAAGGAATTTATTGAAAGTTCCTGGATTTTTGCAACCATGACAGTGTAGTGTGCTATTGCTCATACAACTGCCTGCATTGATTGAGATTGTTAGACAAATGCAGAACTGATAGTATAATTATGTGTATGGTTTCCACAATATTACCTGTCATCAACGGCAAAAAATGTCCAGAACAGCTCAGTAGAGTTTGAAAGTCAAATATCTCAAAATATAATAAATCACCTTTTCAATTAGAGCGCTTTGAAGCATTCGCATAGACTTCTAGTGTGTTCACCAGCCTCTTGCAGTGGTAAACCAGACATCCTGTTCTAAGCCTCTCTCCTCATTCTCAAACTCAGTATGGCAGCAAGTTGAAGTACAACCTGCATGTGGCTAACAGGGCATTGCAATACGGGGCAGGTGGGGGCAGGTGCGAGCCATTGCTGGTTTCAAGGGTGGCAGATTACATCTGTGATTACAGACAATGCCTTATTATTCACAGCAGGGCAGGCGAGCCTTCGCGACGTGTCTAAAGTGAAAGTTAAGATGTGGAGGCTAAATAAGATTAGACAGGCAATTATGTCTGTTTACAGATGTCAGAGAAAGGAGACAATCTATGGGGAAACAGACTGCTGAGAGAAAAATTATTTAGTAATTCTCCTTTCTGACATTGTATTCTTCGTTTTAAGTGGCCATGTTTTATTATAAACTGGGTGGTTCGAGCCCTTAATGCTGATTGGCTGACAACCGTGGTATATCAGACTGTATACCACGGGTATGACAAAACATTTATTTTTACTGCCTTAATTAAGTTGGTAACCAGTTTATGAGATCAATAAGGCACCTGGGGGCCAATATATTACGGCTAAGGGCTGTATCCAGTGTCAGGCGCTGGCCATAGCCTATTGCTTCTCTATGTATCCATGGTCAGAGTCTGACAGGTCTATTATTTATGGCTCTGTGTGGTGTTTTTGTGTTGGATCCCTAATTAGAGGCACCTGCACTGCATTGTCTCTAATTAGGGATCCTACATATGTTTGTATGTCCCACACCTTTGTGTGGGTCGTTATATATCTCTACAGTGTTACGGTCAAAGTAAGTGTGTTTTCGTTTTGTTTGGATCGTGTTTTGTTTGGATCGTGTTTTGTTTGTATAGTTCGACAGTGTTGTGTACACTTCTATATATATATCTATATAATTAAACATGTCAAACTACTTCAACTGCGCTGCGCCTTGGTCTCTGTATACACCCAAACGTGACAGAACGACCCACCACGACGAGACCAAGCAGCGTCGATGTACGGTAAAGGAACTCCTCGGAGGGTTCGAGACGGACTCGTCGGAGGAGGACGACAACGACGACGTGCTTCGGTTCCATCACTCGTGGAGGAGACCTCCCTGGAAGGGTATAGGCGATGGGGGAGAGGAAGATCGGGGCAGTCCCAGCCCTCCAACGCCAGTTCCCAACCCGGTGCCTCCAGCGCCGTCCCAGGGCTCGGTACGGCCCGTGCCGACTCCACGCACCACACCATCGGTGCGCTCTCAGCACCCGGAGAGGCTGGAGTTAGAGGATCGCCCACCACTTCGTCTTCCCACGATCCAATATAGGGAGAGACCGGAGGGTTTTTTCAAGCGGTCAGAGGAGGAGCAGACAAGCTGGTGGAGAGCCTGGAATACTCTTCCTCTGGAGGCGCCGAGGGATCCGCGGATCATCCAGATAGAGGAGGAGAAGGACTCCCAGCGCCGATGTGCTCTAGTGATGAGGCTTATGGCTAGACGGGAACCTCCAGCGATGGTCCGCAGCCCGGAACCCCCAGCGAAGGTCCGTAGCCCGGAACCTCCAGCGAAGGTCCGCAGCCCGGAACCCCCAGCGAAGGTCCGCAGCCCGGAACCTCCAGCTACGGCCCACAGCCCGGAGTCTCCAGAACACAAACACACAAATTATTACATGGCTCTTATTGGAAACAGAAGTGCAGTGACATCTATACAAAATAAACATCTAATTGTTTATTTTGTTTGTAGGCGAGACCCAACTATTTTTGATGCAGACAAATACTGTACATGAGAGTTTTTAATATCAGACAAATGTTTACTCGTCTATACCTCCAGAGCCATCTGGAGAAATTTAGAGCATACAAACTGTTCTGCAACTCTTTTGGAAAATATACATTTTATAGGAGAGTTACATCATGGTTTTATAACAAGAAGGTACTATTGGATAAATTGTATGCCAAGGGCCTTTAAAATCACAAGGCCATTTGGCTCTCAGACAGTTTTCCATTTCCTTTAAACGTAATGAGGCTAGTTTCCCAGTAACCAAATACCCCAAAGTCCTCTTATTTTTTGTAAATTCGGCCCAAATAGTAAGAAGGTAATGACACGGTGGTGTTCTGGCACATGAGCCCAGCTGGAGAAACAGAGGGAGAGTGGACCAAGGAGAGAGTGAGAGAGAGAGTGAGAGAGTGAGAGAGTGAGAGAGAGATGGGGGAGGAGGGTGTCTAAACAGTACTGTAAAATCTTTGTCATGTGTTTGAGTAGTCCCCTCTGTAAACACTTGATTTAGAAATGACAAATAAAGTCAGTGTCATCAGATTCGCCAATGAAATACCATAACTTAAATAGAGCGGATTCATCATAAACCCACCAACACCCACAGACCCAGTGCTCTCCGACCGATTGACATGCCACCTCTGAACTCTGTGGGCTGCCAAGCCAATTTATGACTAAACAACAACCACTGCTCACTCGTCACCCCCCTTACCCTTAGGGCGGCAGGTAGCCTAGTGGTTAGATGTGTCCTTGAGTAAGGCACTTAACCCTCATTTGCTCCAGGGGTGCCATACTACTATGGCTGTCCCTGTAGGTAGGCCGTCATTGTAAATAAGAATTTGTTCTTAACTGACTTGCCTTGTTAAATAAAGGTTAAAAAAAAATAAAAAAATACACATCTCCCTTCTCTCTCCAGTCCCTCTCTCTGCATTTCCTCCCGTTTATTAGCAGTGTAAAGCCAGAGGAAGTGAACTAAGTTAATGTGCTGTCATTAAAACAAGGCATGAGGCTGACCTTTACTCCCACCCACCCTCTCTCTTCTCCCCAAAAGCCCCTATTTACTGTCTGGGACTGGGTCTATTTGCAGAGAACAATGGGCGGATTATTACATGCACTGGTCCCCCCAGTCGGACATGGCAGCACTAATTAATTTTAAACACTTCATCTCTGTAGACTAAGTTTATTTGCAGTCTATTAGAGTGTACTGCAAACCAGGGACTCATTTTACTGAAGGGCTGCAATTTAGAGGTGCGTGAGAAGGAGTTACAAGAGGGAGCTACGCTCAGGGTTTTGTGTATAAATGTCTGTATACGTATGTGTGTGTTTTATTAAGCACACGGTGAGAAGTCATGATAATGAGATACCCAAGGAGCAGAAGCCAATGTAGAAACCCTAGAAGTATGAGTTACCAGCTACAGCAACACTTATTCTCACTCCAAAAGTTCCACTACTAATAGTTACTACTAGTATGTACTACTACATCAGGTATCATCAACTAGATTCAGCCGCGGTCGATTTTTTGTTGAGTGGATGGTCAGGGGCCGGAACATAATTGTAAATGAACCTTGCTTACATTTGTATACAATCACGTGTCTCTGGGGGCTCCCGAGTTGCGTAGCGGTCTAAGACACTGCATCCCAGTGCTAGAGGTGTCACTACAGACCCTGGTTTGATTCCAGGCTGTATCACAATCCGGCCGTGATTGGGAGACCCATAGGGCGGCACACAATTGGCCCAGCGTCGTCCTGGTTTGCCTACTTAAATAAAAAATTAATAAAGACTTGGGAACAGATTTCTTAAGTTAAAATCACTTGGAACTGATTTCCTTGTGTTTTTACAGTATTTTCAGTCCAACAATAACATTTTGGGTGTTTTATTTTTTGCTCAGAAAACTTGGGGGCCAAATGAAAACACCCGCGGGCCTCCAGTTGGGGAACCTTGTACTATATCATACCACTACTACTACCACTGCGACTACTGCTGCATCTATCAATAACCCCACCACACACTGCTGCCCCTGGCAAATCTATGGAAGGGAGAGGAAATCTAGGAAGGGACCTGGAAGAGGAAGGTGTTAGACTTCACCCCACAGAGAGGAGAGAACGGAAAGGGCTGTACGTGGTGATTAAGTAGCCTAATGGAGGTCAATTGCGGTTTACTTCAGTGGGCCATAATCTGCATGAGCAACACTGACAGCTTTGACAGAGTTAATGGGCTCTCTAATTAGCATTTGGATGGAATCTCATCTATTTACACATTGTCTGCTCCCATTCACTGTTGTTGTTCTCAGCTGTATGGAAATTGGCACAATAAAGTGTGAATAGGATTGTTTTTAATCTGCCTGTTATATGAAGGTTTGTCTATGTAGGCCTACATTGGAGTTTGTTTGGCCAGTTGGCTCTGGGTGGGTGTGCCCTACATAACCCTTACTGATCTCATAGAATAGTTTACAATGGGCCAGAGAGCTGGTCTGATTGACATGTCATCATTCAAACAGTATTCACCTGCATGTGCTTTTGGTTTGATTGTTTGAGATTAACAATACACAATTACATTAGATTCAATATAGGAATTTAGGGATAACTTAAATCCTTCACCCAAGTTATGGAATTTCATAGTATCTCTATAACAAACAATATGAGGTCCAAGCTCCAGCTGCATATTTCCCTTTAACTCTGGAGGGCAGGGCTGCTGTGTTACACCCTTGGACAGAGAGACGGGCCGTAGCCGTTGGGAGGGAGGGAGCCAGGAGGTGGGGGTTAGGGGCCGCCATGTTGGACTCTTACAAGTGACCTTACAATAACATGTCAGCTACGCAGTGGGAAGTGTTTCTCTTGCGCCACTTCTTCTTTCTCATCCTCCCTGCTGCCTTCCCCTCCTCCTCCACTGCTCTCTCCTAGCCTCTCGTCTCAATTTCCTATTTTCTTTCAGGAGCGAAGAGCCCCCCCGCACCTCTTTGTTTCACAGCTGTTCTCTCAGTCACTTAACAAACGTTGAGAATCTGAAGCCTCTCACCCCTCAACAGGAGACAGAGAGTCTCATTTTCCTGTAGATGTTAGCATGTGGATTTATGCTGGGGCCTGGGGTCTCTATGGAGCTGTGCACAAGGCAGATGTAGTCCTGTGTAGCTCAGATGGTAGAGCATGGCACTTGCAACGCCAGGGTTGTGGGTTAGATTCCCACGGGGGACCAGTACGAAAAAAGTATGAACATGTACAGGATGCACTAACTAACTGGAAGTTTCTCTGGATAAGAGCGTCTGCTAAATGACTCAAATGTAAACATCAGCTCTCCCTCTCTCGGTCCCTTTGCTTTCTCCCTCTTTTAGGCAAGGATAGACTTCTCATTTTGCTTTGTGGTAGGATAAGGGGATGTTTAGATAGATAGATAGATAGATAGATAGATAGATAGATAGATAGATAGATAGATAGATAGATAGATAGATAGATAGATAGATAGATAGATAGATAGATAGATAGATAGATAGATAGATAGATAGATAGATAGATAGATACCGAGTGTTAGGTGAAAAAAATTATACAAACATTGTAAATCCCTCAAAATGGCAAATAAGGCACTGGGATGTGCTGTCTGTAACCTCGCGATAACAAAGTGGATGACGTCGCACGCTGTGTTTGCGTCAGTGGAGGGCGGCATGTAAACAATAACAGCAATGGCCGCCACGAATTCCCTCTGCAAATAGTAGGGTCTCAGGCTAACGGCTAACAGCTCATTGTCCGTGCTACAAAACTGTTCTTTAACAGTAATATGGCTCAGATTACACCATCTGTTGTTAACTAATGAAGCCAGCCCCCCTCCCTTATTCTTACCGGAAGAAGCGCTATGGCCTCTCTGATGGTCTGGAAACCGCAGATAGTGACGTTCTCTATGGGGATGTTATCATTCAGCCATGTCTCTGTAAAGCACAGTAGACTAGATCAGACCCTCAAGCTCATCCACCTTGTTATGTAGCGATCTCACGTTGCCCATAATGATAGACGGTATAGCCGGCTTGTACTGCCCTGCATCCACACCGTCGTCTTCTCAACTTGTCCGGAATATCAAACTTTTAACCTGGGGTGCAATAGCGCTGAGTGTGCTAAATCCAGGAGCTGAGCTCGGTTGTAAATAATTGAGGACTCATGTGAATGTTCGGCGCTGAGAAAAATAAAAAGTGCCTCGGTGATAAAAAGGACTGCTAAAACCTTCGTAAAACAGTAGCACTCCATAATTCTGAACTATAGTTCAACTGTTGCAAAAAAACCGGAAAACATACTAAAACAATTAACGCAGAACAATGGGAGCTGCTTAACAGGCGACTACACAGGGCAGCGCCAATCTCTAAACATTATCTTGCTCATCTTGTAATCTTTTATGTTGATCTTGCCACAACCTTCTTTAGTTGAGGTTTTCTTTTCTCCTATCAGTTATCAGAATTCCAAAACACTGGTATATCTGTTGCAAATGTTCTGAAAATGAATGGCTTCTCACAAGTTTGTATTTATACTCCAGCACAACAGAACAATACGGTGCATGGAGCAAAACACACTACAAGCAGTTACTGATTAAAATCCTCCCTAGGTCCTCTCCTAAAATCCTCCCAGAATTTGAACACTTAGTCCATAATGTTGGTTGATCGGTGGTTAGGCTATTAGCTGGCCAACATTATACTACATGAAAAGTGCAATACTGTATTATAACCATTAGTGCAAGTTTTCAATGAATTTATGTCAATCTCAAGCTCATCTCAGCAAGAAAAGAGTGATCAAATTGTAAATTAAGGAACCCTTTTTGTTGCAAACTTTATATATACGTAAGGGACCCGCTTAACAATGAATGGAAAAATATGTCCCGCTTTGACTTGAAGAATAGAGGAGACTGGGGACAGGAGAGGAAAAATGGTTCAGAAGCTGAGAGTATGATCTGTCACAGACTGGAATTCTGCACCCTGCAGTGAAACTGATTTGATTTCCTCATGCACAGGGATGTGATTTTGGGCTCTGGCTCCAGCTTTGGGCCAGGATGCACTTGGGGTGGGGGAGGGGATATTTTTCAAGGATATGTTTTGGGAGGATTCCTTCCAGGCTTGTATTTCCAGGCTTGTATTTGTATTTGGTAAAAGCAGCAGCTACTCTTCCTGGGGTCCACACAAAACATAAAACATGACAAAATACAGAACATTAAATGGACAAGAACAGTTTAAGAAAATAACTACATGAACTGCAAATTGACCATTAGGCTTAAAAATTTGCTGACTTTATTGTGCTTGTGTGCCTTTTTCTGTGTCCGTCTGTAAGGTATATCTAAGTTACGTAATTTATTTGCATATCACGTTCATTTTGCAATTGTATTTCTGCAGGAGCTTTGGTAAAGGGACTGTGTGACTCCATGTGTGAGGTTGGTGAATGAAGGCGATCAAATAAAGAGAGAGATAGAGACAGACTGGCAGACAGAGATGGATAGAGTGGAGTGACCTTCGTGGGGAAGACTTGTAAGGTGAACCGTTAAAGCGGTGAACAAATTGTCACTGTGGAATGGCGGGTACCTCCTGGTAATGACAGGAGCAACAGCTCCACGATGACAGATTGATTTCAGACAATATTCCTGGATTGTCAAGAGGCCCCATGGCTGTCAGTAGGAGCTTTTCCAACTCCCCCACCCCCGTCTGCCTGCCTGTCTCTCTCATCTTCACTCTCTCCCTCTGTCTCGTCTGTCTCTCTCGTCTTCAATCTCTCCCTCTGTCTCGTCTGTCTCCCCTCTTTCTTCCCCCCCCCCCCCCCCTCTCCTCTGTCCCCCCCATTCCTGTCTGAATTGTCCCTTTCTACCCAGACACTGCTGCTACAACCCATTCTGTCATTGGCTCTCTCTGTGTAAAGGCCTGGTTGACAAAGGCGCTGGTGTATAACGCTTCAGTGTGTCATGTGGAGGGGTCGGTGATCCTCAGAACGTACAGTAACGGTGGTGTAGGGTTCCTGCTGGGGCAGCTAATGGTGGGTCACCACACACAGAGCCAGGGCGCAGTATGGGTCACCACAAGCAGATCTTCTATGGGCCCCCTCTGACCTCAGATACAGACACACACTGCTGGTGCTGCTAATGACTGCATGCCTTAGGGAAATCAGCCTGGTTTACTAGACAGGCCTAGTGCTTAGACAGACCTAGTGCTTAGACAGACCTAGTGCTTAGACAGGCCTAGTGCTTAGACAGGCCTAGTGCTTAGACAGGCCTAGTGCTTAGACAGACCTAGTGCTTAGACAGACCTATTGCTTAGACAGACCTAGTGCTTAGACAGGCCTAGTGCTTAGACAGACCTATTGCTTAGACAGACCTATTGCTTAGACAGACCTAGTGCTTAGACAGGCCTAGTGCTTAGACAGGCCTAGTGCTTAGACAGGCCTAGTGCTTAGACAGGCCTAGTGCTTAGACAGGCATAACTAATGCTTAGATAGGCCTAGTTCTTAGACAGACCTATTGCTTAGACAGGCCTAGTGCTTAGACAGGCATAACTAATGCTTAGACAGGCCTAGTGCTTAGACAGGCCTAGTGCTTAGACAGGCATAACTAGTGCTTAGACAGGCATAACTAGTGCTTAGACAGGCATAACTAGTGCTTAGACAGGCATAACTAGTGCTTAGACAGGCATAACCAGTGCTTAGACAGGCATAACTAGTGCTTAGACAGGCCTAGTGGTCAGTGAACTTGTTGTGTTCTAGTAGTTAGATAAGCACCAGAGTCATACAGATCTCTATCTCCATATGACTTTCAGGAAGAGTTGACTTGTTGATATAGCAGGAAGACTATGACCTAACCAACAGGCCCAATCAGTTGACTGCAGATTAAATACTGTTGGCCATGCTTGAGACCCATGTTGGAATGCAGGGGAGGCAAAGGAGAGGAGAAGAGAGGAGGAGGAGCAAGGGGGTGCAGGGAGTGGCAGAGTACACAGACAGAGACACCCTCTATATTGACTGTCAGGGCCAGGTCTAGCAAAGGGAAGAGAGAATGCAGAAAACAACCTGCCAGGGTATGTTGTCAGACTGAGTATTAGTTCAAACCTAATGAGGGGTATAATTAACAAAATTATTATTATTATAAGTCTATTACCCTTTTTTCATGATATCCAATTGGTAGTCGCTAGAGCGCGATGGGACAAGGACATCCCGGCCGGCGATGCTGGGCCAATTGTGCGCTGCATCATGGTCGTGGCTGGCTGCGACACAGCCCGGCATCGAACCCGGGTCTTTAGTGACGCCTTAGACCGCTGCACCACTCGAGAGGCCCGAGGGGTGTAATCTTTAACCCACTGTGGTTTGTGAGGTAAACAGACTGACGTGCAGATGAATAACTATCTCTATGTGTGTGTGTGTGTGTGTGTGTGTGTGTGCACATCATAATTCTACATGTTTCGCTCCTCTCCAATCATCTGATAAGGATAGCAATAAACAAGTGCACATATGCCTTCTACTGTCCCCCATCCACAAGCACAGAGAGAGAGAGGAGTTTTTCTGTTTTATTGTGTCATGTGCCAGAGGCTGAGCCCAGACCAGACCAGACCAGACCAGGGTGCAGGGTGTGAGATTGTTGACATTCCTGGTTACTGCCGCCTGGACACTCCTAATCCCCTTCACTCCCTCCAACTCTCCTCTACGAATCCCTACGAGCTATGTGTTAAAGGACGCCTCACTGCCATCTTAGCCTCTGCTCTCTAAATCGACCTCTCTCTTTCTAACTTCTCTTCCTTTCTCTCTCTCCATCTTTAACTCTCCCTCTGTGATCCTCTCTCTCACTACTCTCCAATCTCTTCCTAACTTTACCCCTCTCTTGGCCTTCTCCCCCTCCTTCCCTCTCCTCTGATAAATAGCCCTAAGCACACGCTCTGCTCCTGTGTGTGCACCATGCCGTGGCCTAATGGAGTGAGATAAAGGTGCATGGCGGAGTGAGTGGCACTCCCTGTGACAAACCAGGCTTTTACACATACTCAGATGAGCAGCAAAACAATGCTTCATGAACAAATGT